>OZ004715.1:10049924-11249924 GCA_963924515.1 Vespertilio murinus
AATCAGGGCTGAATAATTGGATCATTAATATTCATTAACATTCCTAATGGAGGTGATTTTCTCTTCTCACAACAGCATACTGAAGCTCAACCATGAAGAACCCTGGAAGCAAATTCTATAAAATTACTGAGATTCTAAACATTCCGGAGCTGACATTAACCTTTGTGCTGGCTGAGTCCAATCCCCTTCTTTTACAGCTGGAGCAACTGAGTCCCAGCAGGCAACGGAACCAGATGGGTCATGCCATCAGCAGTGATGCAGAGCAAGCTCAACTCTGCGAGGTCGGCTGAGGTCCCGTGTAACCCAGAGGAAGCCTGGCGTCAATTTCAAATCCTCCTCTCAATTCTGGCACCAGTTTCTGGTGTCCATATGTCTGTGCATACATAGGAGCCGAGGCAGAGAAACGCACGTGAATTGCCAAGATCCTAGAATCCTGAGAAACAGTTGCTCTAGCCCGTTGCCATGACAACCAACTTAGGAAAGTTCCCAGGTGCCAGACTCAGATGATTTTTCGGTCCCTGGGGAGGACCAGAATGAGTTGATAACTCTTCTATTGCTACCTGGAGAGAAGCCTCTCTGGCCTTGTGCATGGCAAGTGTCGCAGTGGAGGCTGGTTTCACTTCCTTGGAAGACAAAGGTCTCTGATGATTGCTGTGTCAACACAAAATAAGGGGTTCGTACAAGCTGATGCGCCTGTGGAAACTTGTGATGTCCTTAGCTCCAACTTCCACCGCATTGACGAGGCTCCCTGCTTCATCCCCCACCCGCCCCCTGCGTGTTTTCCACCAGAGCATCTGCTCCTTCCTGCTGAGGAAACATTTGTACCATTCAAATGGCCGGACTGTGAGTCACCGACAAAGCAGCAGGGACTTTTCTGAATGATGCCCAGCAAGGCCTTCATTAAGAGGGAGGAAGTCCTGGTGAGTGGGAGAAAGGTGGGGTAGTTAGAACCATGCCAAGTCCCTAGGTGCCACTCTCGCCTTCTGCCAAGAAAGCGCCATCTACTTTTAGAAAGTATGAGATGAACTTCATCTGGAAATACTCTTAACTGCATCATGATGCTACAAGACCCAGGCACCTGGACGTTGGAATAAGAGAATGATGACTGCACCCACATTAGGCTTCTGATGTGTCAGCCACTATGTTAATCACTTTTTTATTCTAGGCTGCCGAAGCCTCACAATAAAGCAGCGGGGTAGGTGCTAGAGAAGTAACACTCCAGGGGCGGTAACTGATGTGACTTGGCTGGTTTTATTTCCTCTACAAACGAAGGCCTTTGGTCATTGCTGTGTCTCGAAAATAAAGAGCTTGTTTCCCTTAAGAAGCCCATGGACACCCAGCTAAATAAGTGGCAATTTCAGGATTCACATTCGGGCACAGTATGTTCTTACCCACCATGCCATGTGACCCCTGCTAACAAATACTAGTAACTCTATCCAATTGGTGCTAGGTGGAAATCATATGCCCACATTGTCACTGGTTCAATAGACCACCACTCTCATATACATCTGCCCACTCCAAAACTCCTTTGGCCACAATTTATTTTTCTCCATGTTCTGTAACACTGCCTTAGTTGAAGGTACTGATTCTCTCTCAGTTGGGCATTTCAACAGCCATATATCCTATCCCTCTGTCTCTCATATTGATTTTGCTCAAGCCATCTCTACATTGCAGCCAAAGAGACTTTTAAAAAAATGTATCTCAGATTGTTTTCACTTCCATTTTAAAACACTACAATGCTTCCCCATTCTTCCTTGGATTGTAAACCTACAGCAGAATATCCTCAGGTCCTATGCACACTTCTGCCATAATCAGTTCTTTTCTGTTATAACTGTTTATTTGTTTAACTGTGACCTTATCCAAGAAATATCATTTCTTTTTTTAAAATATATTTTATTGATTTTTTACAGAGAGGAAGAGAGAGGGATAGAGAGTTAGAAACATCAATGAGAGAGAATCATCTATCAGCTGCCTCTTTTACACCCCCCACTGGGGATGAGGCCACAACCAAGGTACATGCCCCTGACCAGAATCGAACCTGGAACCCTTCAGTCCACAGGCCGACGCTCTATCCACTGAGCCAAACCGGATTTGGCAAGAAATATTGTTTCTTATGCTTATGTCCCCATTTCCTAAAACACTTCCTTGCATGTGGTACACATAGAGAAAGGCAAAGAAACTTGAATTAGTGACTTGTGAATTAAAATGGCTAGTCAGGTCTTGGTCTCCATGTTAAGAAGCTGTCATAATATATTCCCTATTGTGTTTTAAGCCAATTTATGAAATTATCATTACAAGGCATACATTAATCTCACAGAACAATGAAAGAACAAGAATATGACAGCCACAATTAGTACAGCATGCTGGAGGCAAAAATTTCTCAATTGTAAAACAAATGGCTTTCAGTCTCAATCCAGGAACCATTGTCAAAAGCCCAATTTTTGAAGATTAACACCCGTCCTTTCTTTAGGTAACAAACACCATGCCCATTCTACTGGGCAAACACTGCTGTAATCGCTTTTAATGTACATGATCCATTAATGTCATATACCACAATACACCTCATTAGAAAACATTGTTTCATAGTCTCAGTCACAATTAGCTATATTTGCAGAGCATACACAATATGGGGAAGTATGTATTAGATGGTTTAATGAGGAAGGCATAGGAAATGCTCTCACTTTCTTAACGGAACCTTCTTTAACCAGCCATCTAGTCTACCACCATGAGTCTTCTTTCTTCTCCTCCAATTAACACAGTCAATAGCAGATCATTAGCTTAAGTCATGCTGAATTCATCTCTTCCTCATATTTGTAGCTATTACTTCTGTTGTAACCTTGCCAGCTCTTGGGAGAAATGGCAACATGTGTTCTTTAGGTTCCCTGCCTCCTGTCTTATCCCTTCACTTGGTCTTCACACTGTTCTGAAATCAAAGCTTACCGCGCCATTTCTTTATTTAAAACCAGTTGAACACTTTCCACCACTCAAGTGCTGCAACCCTGACATTCAAGGCTTTTGATTATTAGGCTAACAGTTATAGATTATTTATTGAACATCAGGCACTGTTCTAAGCACTTTCGATATAGTAATTCATTGATCCTCATAGCACTCCTATTTGATCACTGCCTTCCTCTTGAGCTTCAAAACTTGCCCTTTCCACAGTATGTTGTGCATATGTGATGTGGCTTATCATTCATGAGATTTTGTTAATATCCCTTCATCTGCCTGGCATTCCTTCACCTGCCTGGCATATTTCAGCTTCTTGCCTAGTTATTTATCTTTAAAACTCATTACAGAAACATGATTAGCTCTCCAAAAGCCTGTCTTTCATGCTCTCTGACAAGCAGGCAAGGAGCCCCTGTCTGCTTCCACAGCACCCTACCTAAGATCTGAACCTGCTGTTCACCCTGCTGAATTGTCAGTGTTCGTTTACGGATATACATTTAGTTAGAGTCTCTAAAACAAAGGTTATGTTTTATTCTGTATCTTTCTTCACATTCCACCCATTCACAGTGGGTGCCCAATAAATATTCTTTTAATAGAATGGGTACTTTTTGACAGAGGCGAGAAGGAGTCAGGGATTAAAGTAGAAGAAACAGGTTTAAATCAGGCAAAAGTCATGAAGAACTATATTTTAGAGTCAAGTTTTAAGATAATGAGAAAACAGATAAAAAGAAATAAGAAAAATTATTCCAGTGGCTAATTTTATGGAATATAGTTGAAGATGTTATTAGAAAATGAAAGTAGGATATGTTTTACCAAGGTATAGAGAAAACATTTGGGAGAATGGTGATCCTGGAAATACACGGTGGTGAACTATCTTAAACATTAGCCATAAGAGAACTAGTGTTGCTATTACAGCCAACTGGGTTTGTTTATATTCCTGAGCAGGGCAGAGTTGACTAGGAAAGCTATTAAAAAGATTATTTAAGCAACTGGGTGGTGGATTGGGCATTAAAGAGCATGGGAACAAAGAGAACAGATAAGAATCAATCATAAAGTGTACAAATAAATTGTGGCATAGTTATATGCTGGAATACTATGCAGCAGTGAAAAGGAATGAATTATAACTGTACAGATGGTTATGGATGACTCTCCAAAGCATAGTGCTGAGAGAAAAACAGCATAACATTTACATAAAATATAAAACGTCAAAAAAAAACCACAATTAGCTGTTTGAGAAAACAAATATGAACAAAAGTTTAGGTTTACATTAAAAATTCATGCATGGGAAAGATAATGAATTCAGAAGATCAGTTGTTATTTGTAGAATATGCTTATAGAAGAGTATACAAAGAGCTTTGACTTTTTTCCTGTTTTATTTCTCACCTAAGGGATATGTGTGTGTATGTGTATATGTATATATATATATATATATATATATATATATATATATATGATATCTAGCTTAACATAGAAATGTTATGATAATAGTAATAAATAGAAAACAATAAAAATTTATTTTAATATATCTAACTGCAACTACAAGTACAGAGGGAAAAGGTAAAGAAAAGATACAGAAATGCCTGGCTAGCATGGTTACTGGTTGAGCTTTGACCTATGAACCAGGAGGTCATGGTTCTATCCCAGTAAGGGCACATGCTCAAGTTGTGGGCTTGATCCTTGGTGGGAAGCATGCAGGCGGCAGCCAATCAATGATTCTTTCTCATCATTGATGTTTCTCTCTCTCCCTCTCCCTTCCTCTCTGAAATAAATAAAATATATATATTTTTAAAAAGAGATACAGGAATTATGATAAGGGGGAAGGAAGTTCAGATTTTTGATGAAGCAGACCAAGGAAACAAAAAATAAAGGAGTCCCTTAGGCAGCTGACATGTTAGTGAGAGACTTTCATATATCTAGTAGAATTCGGATGTTTAGATATAAAAAATATTTTAGTGGTAGCACAGAATAAAAAAAAAAACTGATGAAAGAATGAGGAACCAGGGAAAATTGGTTATAATTTGAGCATAGGCAATGGCTGAAAACATTTCAGCAGTGAACTCACCGAGGGGCAGAACCTTGAAGAAAATCTGAAGGGCCTTGAGCAAGGCAGAGCCAGTGCACGCGGTGGAAAGGGGAGCCAGAGAATTAAAGTGCACTTATTTGTTGGCAAGGACTCCAGGGACAAGTCAGCTCTTTATTGAGTTTGAACATAAGGAGGAGTGCTCAAAACGGAAGCCTTTCATCGCGTTCGTCTCATCTGTCACTGTATTTATTTTCTCCCGATAATTCAAATGGAGAGAGATCTGATTGAATTTGAAATTTTGTTATTCTATAAAGTTAAGTCCAAAGCTTCCACATAGTTTTGAGAAATCATCAGGTCTGTCAGAGATCAATTAGAACACTTGAAAATACGCCTGTCTCTTTAAGTTTAAGTCACTCGTCGTCTCTCTTCCAAACATCATCCCCTACATTTGACTTTCAATGAGGAAAAGAAACATGATGGCCACCACCATTTGCTGGGCGATTTCTCCAGGACAAGACGCAATGCCAAACCTTTTACAGAGATGATCGCATCCAACCCTCACCGTTTTATAAGCAAGGACTTACTTAATCAGCAGGCATTTATCAAGCATCTCTGAAATGCAGACACTGTTCTAGGCGTGAAAATTACCACAGTGAACAAACACAATAGGTTCAAATTCCTGCCCACCTGGAGGTTATATTCTTTTTTTCCCCAAAAATATTTTTGATTTTTTTTTTAGAGAGAGGAAGGGAGAGAGATAGAGAGTTAGAACCATCAATGAGAGAGAAACATTGATCAGCTACCTCCTGCACACTACCTACTGGGGATGTGCCAGCAACCAAGGTACTACATGCCCTTGACTGGAATGGAGCCTGGGACCCTTGAGTCCCCAGACCAACACTCTATCCACTGAGCCAAACCGGTCAGGGCTGGAGCTTATATTCTTGTGGGAATGGAACAGATCATAACAAAATAAATCCATATAACATACAGATATTTTGTATTGACACAAATTATGAGGGAAAGGGTGTGATGCTTATTAACGTTAAGTAAGATGGTCAGAGAGGCCTCACTGATGAGATGACTTATTTATCTGGGAGGAGAGAAGGAAGTTAACAGTAATGATATATGTGGGAAGCCAACTCATGACAGAGGGAACAGCAAGAACAAAAGTCCCTATGCCCCAACACCAGGAAGGCTGATTGTCTGAGGTGTGACCTGTACTCTCAGGGTGTAGAGAGTGATAAGAAGTGGGGTTGTGGAGGAGAAGGTGAGCAGGAGGTGAGGAAGATCCTGGACAGACCTGGGGGCCCTAAAAAGAAATGAAGCTTTTACTTGAGTGAGATGGGAAGGCGTTGGCAGGCTCGAAGCAGAGGACTGAGCTGATTTGAGTTCTCTTTTAGCAGAGCCGTAATAGGAAACAGGGGCAGAAGTAGGCGGGAGCTGCTAGTGACCTGGATGGCTGCAGTGAAGTTGGAAGAGGTGACCTTTTCTGGCCCGAAGATTTTTGGTTGTGATGTGCTAAGGGCTTGCTTGCTAATGTACATGTGATTTTGAAAGCCAGTGAGAGCCAGCAAACCAACGGGACCAAGCCACGGAGGAGAGCAAGGACCTGGACACTAAGAACTTACAGCAGCTCCCTTCTGGGGATTAGCTGTATTTCTGATGCAAGATACTCCTTACACGTGAAGGGGAAGGATGTTTTTGCTTCCTACCCTTCTGGTTTCTTTTTTTAGATCCTATTTGATGGTTTAAGTTCTCTCTCTTTTTTTTTTTTATAACCATCAGTTGGGAAACCATCATTTGTGCTACACCCCATGGTCCATTTGTTACATAGAGATCACTGCATACTAAATTCTTTTTATTTACTTGTTTTCTCATTAGACAGCTGCAATGCAATTACTTCTATCGGTATGATTACATTGCCATTTTATGGTGTCAAACAAATGTCTCACTTTTCTAAAGAACTAATTCTCATCCTGCGGACTGCCTTTTGGTTGTATCACTGCAAAGAGAAATGTACAGGGCGGGGCATAAGGAGGTTGGTAGTTGTCCATATGACAAAGAATACAGTAATTAAGAAATAATGACACAGGAATAAACTCTGTTTTGTGTACTCACAATGGTGAGCCTACTTTTGCCCCAGCCTGGACATTACTGGTAATTGAATATAGTTGTAAGCCTGGCATGACTTTAGTCAAGTTGATATTAAAATAAACCCTACTAATGTCAGTCAGAGAAAAATGGATACTTCAAAGTGGCAATTTTTATCACAAACTAGATTCTCATCTATTTGCATTTATAAAATGCTCTTTAAATATGATGGCAGACACACCTAAATGAGCTGGCGCAAGTTACTTATTGTGATCCCTAAACTCTAATAAGCATAATTCCTACTGAGTTTTTATTCTGTTCTGAATCTGTCATATTGTACCTAAACCATCAAATTATTGAAGTTGCTGCAAAGTTGATATGGTTAATAGAAAAACAAAGAAACAAACCTCTAAGCCTGAGATTTTCAACTGACATGCTGTGGCAGGCACACCGGTGCGCCACAAGAATTTTTAAAACATTTAATACCTGACTATTTAGTCAGGGGCACTGACCTCTTTTCCCTTAGATTGTCAAATAAAAAATATTAAAAAAAAAAAAAAGTGACAACAGCCAAAAAAACAATAGCTGTCTGGTGTAAATGAATCAAAATCATACTAATCTTTTTTTGGTCAGATCAGCAAAACATCTACTTTTTGGCATGCCGCAGAATTTTAGCAATTAGTTTAGGTGTGCCACGAGGTGAAAAAGGTGGAAAATTGCTGCTCTCAGCTTAACTCTAAGAATGTTAATAGTCTCCCTTTCCTTCCGTGCAGATTGGTCTGTTAATTGGAAATAGCATCCCCAGCTGCACTGGAGCTTGTTTCTGAACAAAGGGAGGAGGACATCTCAAAGACTGCAGGGGAAGCCAAGGAAAACTATAATTTACATTTCAGAATAGCAATGCCCCCGGGACGTCTTCCTCCCCTGCGGCCTGGGACTCTGATTGGCATTTCAATAGGACTCAGTCACACTGGAGGTGGGTCCCAGGAAACCCATCCTCATGGTTACCAATGACTATCACTCCAGGTGTCTGATGGGAGAAAATAATGCCTATGAGAACAGGGCATTTAAAAAGTCAAGACAACGGTGAAAGCCAGCAAACCAACCAAACCAAGCCACGGAGGAGAGCAAGGGCATGGGCACTGAGAATTTATAGAGGCTTCCTTCTGGGGATTAACTGTAGTTCTGATGCAAGATACTCCTCCTTATATGTGAAGGGGAGGGATGTTTTTGCCTTCTACCCTTCTGGTTTCTTTGGCTGGTCCAATACTCAAATTCACGTAAGACATAATAGAAGAAAATAAAATTTGATTTCATATGTACAGGGGCTCCATAAAAATCGGAGGCCCACAGGCAGTCAGGGATTGAAAGTTCGTATGTCATTCTGAAAAGGAGATGGGGAAAGAGTCTGGGACTTCAAGGAGGAAAGATGATCATTTAGAGGAAGATGAAAAGTGTACTTACTTGGTACACAAATGTTTGCTGGGCCACGCTGAAACAATGGGACAGAGAGAGGACTTTGATGACATGAGCTTTGTGGGATTCCTATCACACCTCCTTCATAGAATAGTTGTCTATGATAGCACCCCCCTTCCCTGAGCAGGCCAGCTATCTAAATGTTTTTGCACAATTAGGGAAAAGGCCTAAGGTTCTTCTTGAGTCTTTCGTTCCCTAAAAATAATCAGCCTAAAATAATCTTCATGCCAAAGAGACACATCTTGGGGGTGACAAATTTTGGCCCCCTATATATGGTTGCCAATACAATGGCAAAGAGCAAATGCATTTTATGTGTATTCTCCACCCTCACCCAAAACCTATGCCCTCTAGAGAAGATGATCTGCTATAATCTGCTTTTTAGATTTAAAGCATTAGGAAATGTGTGGGGTTTTGGATATAAAATCCCTCATTCTTGGATGAAAATTTTATCTTGGATATTTAAACTTAAAACATGGCCTCTTGGGCTCTTAAAATCAGAAGGAAAAAAAAAAAGAAAGAAAAAAAGCCCTGACTGGTTTGGCTCAATGGATGGAGCATCGGCCTGTGGACTGAAAGATCCCAGGTTCAATTCTGGTCAAGGGCATGTACCTTGGTTGCAGGCATATCCCCAGTAGGAGGTGTGTAGGAGGCAGCTGATTGATGTTTCTAACTCTCTATTCTTCTCTGTAAAAAAATCAATAAAATATATATTTTTAAAAATCAGAAAAAAAGAGTTAAAGAAATTGAGGTACCTCAGAATTATTTTCAACATCTCTGTTCCTCTCCACATCCATGGGTGTTGCATTTGCAGATTCAATCAATGGCTGATCAAAGCATCTGAGGAGAAAAGTCCCAGGAAGTTCCAAAAGGCAACATTTGATTTTGCAATGATCCCGAATCTATGCAAATGAAATGATGTGCAAGCACACTCTGCTGTAGCCTACATGTAAATATAGATCTGTGCAAATGTTATGCCATTTTATATAAGGGACTTGAGCATATTTTTATTTATTTATTTTTATTTCACAGAGAAAGGAATAGAGAAAGAGAGAAATATCAATGATTAGAATCATTAATTGGCTGCCACTAGGGATTGAGCCAGCAACCCAGGCCTATGCCCTTGCCTGGAAACGAACCCAGGTATCTTCAGTCCACAGGCCAATGCTCTGTCCACTGAGCCAAGCTATGGCTTGAGCATATTGATTTTAATCTCTGGGAAGGTCCTAGAACTAACTCCCTGAGAATACCGAGGGACAACTGTAGTGACAAAGTTCTGTATCATTACTTCCCCTCTTTTCCTATTCTCCCAAACATATAGCTGGTGAGGAAAGAGTGAAGAGAGGAAATTTATAAAATGGACTCACGAAGCTAAAAATAAGAACATTATGAAGGTTAAGGCATGAGAAAAGACTCCATTCTTGTTCTAACTAACCTGAGAACTTAAACTTTTTAAACTTTCCAGTCCTGTGTCCATGCCTGGAAATACATCTAGTCTTCCAGATAATGCTCTGATTACCCACTGAAGGACGCACATACAGGGTGTTCCCAAACCATGTATACACACTTTAATAGTAGCTCAAGAAATTGATATTTCTTTCTTTTCAGTCACACTAAGCTTTGAGCAAAGGAAATTCATCCTAAAATGCGACTGGCAGTTTGAAAACACATTTGAAGTACAAACACTGCCTTTACAATTATTCAGCTGATAACTCATTAATTTTCACGCTTTTGCAGGTTAAACTTATTTGAAATAATGGGTGAAGCCAGATTAAGCTTTAAATAAAGATATCTTATCCATTATACTTTTTTATGGGGATACATAAAAGATAAAGTTTACAGTATAAAACTTGCAAGAGTTGACGAACTGAGGGCGCACAAATACCTAACAAAATGATTGTTGATGTTTGCTATTCTATTGCTTCACATTATCTTCAGTGCCTGGACCAGAAAGGTCATCAGTTTGAAAACAGGCATTGGCAAAAAAGTTATTCACTTCTGTAGATTCTTTTAAATTTTGAAAATTAACTGACTTTATATAATATCAATATTAATAAACATTGACTCAAAGTGTGTATATATTTTGGGGGGAAAACCCTGTTTACTTACATCTGACATGCATTATCCAAACTACTGGACATGACCAGAGCATAGAACATAGCCAGACCATTGAGTGCCCATTTTCTGGACCACCTGGCATCCATCCTCAGTCTGACAGACATCTGACTGGAAGCCATCTTGGACCAAACCTAGAGCTAAGAATGCCAGGCTAATAATTTTCAGGGATCTCTTTTTACTATAAGAACTGTTACCTTTTCTTTCTTCTTGGGACCACTTCTGTTTTTGTTTTGTTTTGTTTTTATTGTTGTTGTTGTTATTGTTTGTTTGTTTTTGCCTAGCTATACATTTTCTTTGGTTTCGCATTACTCTAATTAGAATAGAGATGCAGCTACTATGAACCAGGATAGTCATACTAGCTGTGTATGGCCAGATCTATTTTGATTGGTTCCTGTCCATGCTGTGCATGATGTTAAATAGTATAAATGTATGTAGCTGTGGTGCTCACAAGGTATGAAGCAAAAAAACAACAGATAATCTGACAGTTTGGGAAAGCTGTTAAAGAAGTAACATTCTGGAAGCTCTTGCCCTTTCTAAATTGGCCGAGTGGGCAGCATTGCATTTCTCTGCCTGTTTGCCCCAGGAATCTATTAAGAATCTGAGGAGGATGTGCCTGTCCATTTGACAGAAGGCGAGATGTAGAGTAGATATCCTAGATCAAAAATGTCTTATCCTGTAAATTCCAACAGAACCTCACAAATAGACCCATATTTTTTTCCTCCTAGTTATCTATTATGACACAGCCTAATATCAATATGGACTCAGACTTTAACCCATTTCCAGGTAAGCCTGCTCTTTTCACCCACTGATTTATCCCCAATGTCACATGAATGATTTCTTATTTTTTCTTTAGAAGATGGCCATATTCATATACATCAGCAGCAGACTGCCTAGAACTAACTCTGAGTACATATTCAAAGAGTTAGGAATAATACACACACACACAAACACACACACACACACACACACACACACACATATATATATATATGAGTTCGTGTGTTGGTATGCAGAAGTCTTAGGCGACCAAAGGAAAAATCTGGAAACATCATTTTGTAAGAATGAAAGTTGAAGTCTTTAGGACACAGGAGGTGGTTAAAAGGGCCTTCAAATTGCAGGCTTGGAGACTTCCACAAAATGCCTCCTCCACAGCTGTCCCCCTAATGCGCCTTTCAGAAGCTCAGCTGTGTTCTGTAATGGTTTTTTGAAAGGTTACTCCCATGCACAGATTTTACCCCTTTTTCCTCTAAGCAACTTTTGCTGAAAGCAAAACAAAATAGGCCTTTGAAGTGGGGAATAATCAAACACCTATGACATTAAAAAAAAAAGGATTTCAAATTTGGCAGACTGATACCAGCTCTAAGACTACATTTTAGTAAATTCTGATGACAGTTTGATGGTGCCTGGAGCTGGACACTGAAAATAGGAGACTTGAAGAAGAGACATCATCACCATATGCTAATCTTGGAGCCCCAACAATGGCTTTTCATCGCAGTTAGACTATTCCCTTCAAGCAGTGGTCCCTGGATAGTCATCAGCATCACCCAGGAACCTATAGAATGTTCCCTCTACCAGACTTAGTAAATCACATACTCTGAAGGTGAATACTGAAATCAATTTAACAAACTTTCCCATGGAATTCTGATGCAAACTACAGTTTAGGAATCATTATCTAGCCCTGATTGATTTGGCTCAGTGGATAGAGCTTTGACCTGTGGACTGAAGGGTCCCGGGTTTGATTCCGGTCAAGGGCATGTACATTGGTTGTGGGCACATCCCCAGTAGGGGGTGTGCAGGAAGCAGCTGATCGATGTTTCTCTCTCATCAAGGTTTCTAATTCTCTATCTCTCTCCCTTCCTTTCTGTAAAAATCAATATATATATATATATATATATATATATATATATATATATATATATGAATCATTATCTTGAAAAAAGCCTTTAGGAAGAAATGGCTTCTAAGGTAATACATAGCCTTGTCATCCTGCAGTCCCCTTCCATGTCTTTATTTTTTTTCAATGTATATTTCTCTGGCTAATTGAGCAATGTTCATCTCAAACTGCAAAGGACTGGCAAGAACTTCTGAAGAACAGGGAAGTGGGAGTGAGGGGCAAAGCTTGCAAGTGGGCAAATCACGCTGTACCTGCCCCATCCTAGGCCTCGGATCTCCTCACAGGTGTGACAGGCGACTGCTAGCACCTCCCTGGCTCTGCTCCACCAGCTTTGCCTGCACTGGCTTCCTCCTCATTTGGTGACCAGCCTACATCCCCTTCTTCACTGGTTCTCCCGCTATCTTGGTCTTTTTGCTTGGTTTTGTTTTGCTTTTCTCAGCTCTGCATGCGCCCTTCATCTTGCCATCACTCCTTCCACCCATCCTCATGATGGACACAGGCTCTGACTCAGCACATGTTTCCGAAGCTCTTTCCCAGAAAGGGTCCTACAACTCTTCTGCCCATTCCCAATCCACTTTTATTTAAATTTAGAATCTACCTTGTGATGCATCATAATTGCTATTTCATGAATGAATAAATGGAGACAGAGAAGCTAAAAAAAAGGTTCCCACAGTGGCGCAATCCTCAAATGCTCCTCTGGCCCAGCTGGTGTTGGTTGGTGGTTGAGCTTCGACTCATGACCCAGGAGGTCACAGTTCCATTCCCAGGCAGGGCACATGCCTGGGTTTGAGGCTCTATCCCCAGTAGCCAATCAATGTTTCTTTCCCATTATTAATGTATATTTCTCATCATTGATGTTTCTTTCCCTTTCCCCCTCTCCCTCCCTCTCTCTGAAATCAGTAAAAAACATACATATTTTTTAAAATGCAAACCTGGAAACCAAGCCCATCTTTACCTGGCTGTACATTTCTTGCTGCCCTTTCCACACCTCCCAGCATCCCAGGCGTGAGCCACTTGTCTTGCCAGGAAGGGGTGTACTGTACTTCCGGATGGTTGGGGCAGCTACTTAGGGCTTGAAAGTTATAGGTGCTCTTGAATTTGCTCAGTTCTATTTATAAATGAAACAAAGCCAAATGCATTTGTGTCAGATACAGATCATGGAAAAAAAGGTGAAACAGTTCTTAATCGCTTTGCATTTCTTTCCTCTTCTGCCACAGTCCCTCTGTGTTACTTTTTCCTTCTCACTTTAAAAATACCCCTGGGAAATGCCGTTGAAGAGGAAGAAGGGAGGGAGAGATGGGGCTTATTCTGCAATGCTTTGCAGGTCAAATGTAAAGCAAAGGAGGCATGAAGGGCATATAAAAAGGAATGATACATTTTTTTATCTACTCAAAATGTGAGCACAACAAAATTTAATTGATATTTTAAAGTTTAAAATAGGGTATAAAATATTTTTTATCCTGGGGCAGAAACCCCCCTAATAAAAAAAGGGGGGGGCATAACACTGCAGCAGGAAGAATTTGAGCATGATTAAGTCAGAGAAGGAGGGCCTGGGGTCGCTAGTTGTGTTTCTCTAGGACTAGTTAAGGAGACTTAAGGAATGCCCTGCCCCACTCAGTTGAGGCACTTTAACTGTAGTGCTGCCTACAATTACTAATGACTGATGGCTTCTGCACGTACTTGCAAAATGAAGATCTCATGGCCAATCAATCACCAGCCTGAATGCAAATCCTGGCTCCTAACTGTGGCCAGTGTAACTTGGGGCAAATGAATCCATAGCTGAGACTCTGTTACTTTATTGGCTGAGAGAGGTTCAAGTGTTTGGTATCACCACGCTGCCCCATTTGTGGGGCCCGGTGCCAAATGAAACGTGAGACTCCTTAAAAACAGTATTGAAATGCTTTACATTCTGACAGCAGAGCATCAGACCAAGTCCTGGGCCTTCTTCCTGCACAGCCCTGTGGGGCTGCACAGGTCACGTGGCCAGGAAGCTTGCTCTGTGCTTAGCATCCCTAGGTAATCATCCGTGAGCACTTGGGAGCTACTAGGACTCAAGAAGATCCAAGTTAAGCAAATACAAGTTGATGTGCGACCCCCCCCTACCAGGCCTCGCACTGCTCTGTACCAATCTGTGAGTAGGCTCAGCAGTGTTTGAAACACATCCTCTATTATGGATATATTTAAATAGATCTAAAGCCTTCAACTTTTTTTTCCCAACTGAAGTTCACGAAGTATACAGTTAAGATTAGAGGAGATAATGCATGTAGACTACATGGCTCATCCTTGAAAAAAAAATCAGTATTTCCCCAGATTTGTCCCTGGAATTCCCTGCATGAGAATCCCAAGGTTGCTTCTTACAACACAGATTCTCAGGCCCCCAAGCAGATCTAATGAGTCAAAGGCTCTGTGCTTGGAACACAGAAACCTGCATTCTTACCAAGTGTCCCAAGAGATTTTATGCCATCAACACTTTAAAATGACTGCAATTAGCACCATCCCCCTCTCAATTCCAAAAAAGAATCTTCATATGTAATTTGTGTTTGAAGCTCAGCTTTTACCCAAAATACCTGAATCTTAACAGAGACAGACATTTTCCCCCCTCCTTGTAGTGTTATTATTGCAACAACAACTCTAATAATACAAGCTATGGTTCACTGAGCATTCTCCATGTGGCAAGTGCTTATTGGGCATTTCATTGAATCCCCTCATGACTTTTGAGATAGGTATTGCCTTCCTGTTTTATGGGGAAGGAAACTTGTTCTCTGAGACATTAAGGGACTGGGAGCTAGCAAGTGACCGTGCTGTGACCAAGCCAGACACTCTATGGGCCCAAAGTCTGAGCAGGAAAAACAAAAACAACACACCCGTGTGGATAAATTGTCCTCATACATTTATGTTCTTTTTTCCAGATCTAGCTGTGCTGGCCTTCCTTACAGTAAATGTGGAGTCTGGAGAGAGAACCCTCTGGAAGGTTAAAGTGATGGAGAGGCGTTTGCTCAGCAGGAGGCACACCACGGAGCAGTGCTATTGAACTGCATTGCTCTCTCATGTGGAAGCGCAACGCAGCACGCCTGGGGAGGCACTTGACACTACGTTTTCATGTTGTGACTAAATCTGGTTAAAAATACTCCAAAGGCACAAATGGAAGAGACAAACGGTTGCATAAAACAACGCGAATGGAGGTCTGGGAGGCAAAGCTCCATGCTGCAGGTAAGAAGGGAAACAACCGAGGAAGTTTGTTTGTAACGCATCAATTTCTCTTTTTATTGAATGAGCTATACAAAGAGTGGTAACTGAGCTAGTGTTTAATCTTTCCTTTTCATGTCTACGGGACACAAGGCAAGAAGGAAAACACTACGTGGAACCTGGTCTTCCTTTCATTTTGGCTTTCATTCCTGATTCTTCATTGTGTGTCAAGAGAGCTGACAGACATGGACAAATGAGACAGACCACACTCCAGTCCTACATTTCCTCCTGCTTAATCGATTTGGGTTAGTAAGAGCTGGTCAGTCTTTCTATTGTTGACCTTATAATTATTATGCCTCACGAAATTTGTTAGACCCTAGCAACGAGATATATGTTAGACCCTAGCAACGAGATATAATACATACCGTTACTTAAGAACGTGAACACCTATGTCTAAAACACACGCTTGTTCTTCCTACTTTGTATACATTTGGAGTTTCATCACTGGCCTACGTAAAAGTTACTTTGATCCCTTTTAATTAAAGCAACTTACAAATGTGTCAATTTCTCTACTGTGTCTTTAATTTAGGTTTTTCTCTTTCGGCAACAAAACTGTATAATTAGTGGTTGTGCTAGAAGATATTTAACATCTAGTTCCCCAAGGACAGAAAATAATTGTCTGAGGCATTGGCTGATTCCATTGCTGTGAATCTCCCAGGTGGCTGGCTGTAGCTAACCACATGAAATCACTAAAACAGGAGAGGAAGGGATGCACATAATCGACTCTTACAACCTGGTTCCTGTGCACATCCACAATGATTTGTAGACTAATTGGGACGTTAGCATGTGCAGGTTTCTGTGTAGATGTGAGTTTTCAATGTATTTGGGTGAATACTGAGGTGCATCATTGCTGGATAATATGGCCAGGGCTTGTTTGGTTAGAAACAGCCAAACTGTCCTCCAAAATAGCTATATCTATCATAGCGCATTCCCACTCTCAGTCAATTAAACTTCCCGACTCCTCATCTTCATCAGCATTTGGTGTGGTTAGTGTTTTGTATGTTTCCTATTCTAATATGTCTGTGCTAATATATTAATGTTGTTTTAATTTGCAATTCCCTAGTGCTATATGATGTGTAACATCTTTTTTGTTTGTTTGTTTTGTTTTTATTTGTCTTTAGAGAGAGAAGAAGGGAGAACAATAGAGAGATAGAAACATCAATGATGAGGATCATCGATAGGCTGCCTCCTGAACATCCTATCTGGGGATCCTGATAGCCCGGGCTCCTGTCCTGAGGAACCAGCGACCTCTTGGTTCCTGGGTCGATACTCAACTGCGGAGCCACACTGATGGGAGCATCCTTATATATGCTTCTTTGCCATTTGGGAATCTTGTTCAGAGCACTGTCTGTTAAGGTCACTGGCCCATTTTTCAATCTGGTTGTTTGTTTTCTTATTGTTGAGTTTTAAATGTCTTTGAATATTTTGGAGACCTGTCCTTTATTAGGTATGTATTTTGCAAATAATTTCTCTCAGTCTGTGGCCTGTCTTCCCATGCACTTAACAGAATGTTTGCAGAGAAGACATTTTTTTTTACTTTTACTAAAGGGCAATTTATGAATTCTGGTGTTGTGTCTGAGAAGGCATTGACAAATCTGAGGTCCCATAGATTTCCTCAGAGGTCATTTCACATGAGTTTTATAGTTTGCATTTTGCATTTAGGTCCGTGATCCTTCCTGACGTAATGTTTGTGAGAAGTGTAAATTTTGTGTGTAGATTTAAACAGTTTGCATGGGACATACAGTAGTTTCTACATCATTTTGGTTAAAAGACTATCTTTTAATTATTGAATTGTCTTTTCTTCTTTTACAAAAATCAACAAAGTATATTTGTTTGGGTTTGTTTCTGGGATCTTTCTATTTTGACCTAGTTGTCTAATCTTTTATTGATACCAATTATCTGGTTACTGGAGCTTTATAGAATTGCTTGAAGTCAGGAAGTGTCAATTTTCTGAATTTGTTCTTCTCCTTCAATATTATGTTGGCTATTCTGGGTCTTTCATCATTCAACATAAACATTAGAATTAACTTTTTGATATTCACACAATAACTTGCTAGAAATTTAATTGACTGTATTACATTTTGTTGACTATATTGGTCAGTTTGGTAAGAACTGACATCCTGAAAATACTGATCTTTCTTTAACATGTAAATGGAATAATTCTCCATGGATTTTATTCTTTTTTGTCTTCTCTCATCAAGGTTTCACAGTTTTTTTTAAAATATATTTATATGTTTGATATCATATAATGCATACATAATGGTAAATGTACACATGCATACATATTTCCATAAATTTACATTTCTATTTCATTTTTCACTGCTGTAATGATCCATTATTTGGTCCATTTTTGCCAATTTTTCTTATAATCCCTTTACCAAATTTTCTAATGTTTACTTTAAATATATTGGTTTTTAATCTTAATATCAGAATTTCTGTGAGTCTACTTCTATTGTATATTTTCATTTTGCCAGTATGCCATATTTTCAGATATTTTTACATGTTTCACACTTTTTGTTGTATTCTGGACATTGGATTTAAACAAAAATAATAGAGACTAGATTTAATGTTATTTTTCACCAAAGGAGGCATGGGGGTTCTACTGTCAGGAAACTACACAGAGGGGATGTTCCCTTTGCTTCCTTCAGGTATTGAGCTGGATTTGAATTACATATAGTTTTGATTGGTTTTAATTCACATTTGGGTTTTTTTATTTTTATTTTCTTTTATTTTATTTTTTAAAAATATATTTTATTGATTTTCCACAGAGAGTAAGGAGAGGGATAGAGAGTTAGAAATGTTGAGAGGAGCTCAGATTTCCCAGCGATCCGGTGGGTGAGTTCCCCTCGGCCCGGTAGTTCTGACTGAGTTCCACTCGGCGCAGCAACCCCTTCCCACCAGTTCTCGCGCACCAGCTTGCACGCAGCGCCAGGAGCACAGAGGCTGAAGGACTGGGCCTGGATTTGCAGGAAGCCCCAGGGTTTGCGATTGGAGGCGCGCCTGTCTGTGGACTGGGCTCCTAGGAGGGGGGATATCTGGGGAGCAGCACATCTGGATCTGAATCCAAGAAGTGTCCACAGAGATACAGGGGAGTGCAGCCAGCTCGGGACCGCCCCACCCCCAGCCCTCCATAGACCAGAGACACAGAGAGAGGGAGAAAAAGATAGAAAGGCTTTAGAGTCCTGGAAGTCATCCAGAAACACTGCCACCCAGAGGCTAAAGCACATAGGGTCTCTAGATTGGCCTAAAATCAGGACTTGTAATCAACACGGAGGAACAGTGAAACACAGGGATCTGCAACTACCGCCCAGACGGGGAACAGGCGTGCCAGACAGAACAACACAGAAACTGAATGACCTTCATTACAGCAAATTTTGTTTAATTTTCAATTTTTACTTTTTAACTGTTTAATTTTTGTTTTTTACCTACTTTAATTGCAAAGTTTACTCAAGAAATCAATTTTTGTTTTTTACCTACTTTAATTGCAAAGTTTACTCAAGAAATTTTTTCATCTGCCCTCACTTGATTTTACCTTTTTAATTAATTCATTTTTTATAGGTAATCAACATTATTACTACTACTATTTTACCTTTTTTATGTTTTTTATCTTATTTTCTTTTGTTTATTTTTATTACTACTTTTTAAGTGACATATTATAATCCTTTTTTATTTCTTTTTTTTTAATTTCTCTTTTTCTTCTTTTTCTTTCTTTTCTCTTTTTTTCCCTTTGGGATTACTATTCAAAAGACTATTTATACCTTTCCTTCTCCAACGCTCTATTCTAACTCAACCCTACCTTTATGCCATCACTCTCTTCCTAACCCTTTCCCTTTGGTGCCCTGCTTATCTTAACTCTTTACTGCTCTAGATTTTCCCTATTTTTTTCTATTTATCCCCTCCTAAATTTCACCCTTCCAGTGTATATCTAACCCCCAACCCCCTACTCCAAGTCCATTTGCACCTACCTTGTCACTGTCCTTAAAAAAAAAAAAAATCCTTCTCTCTACCCCTTTGTAGTTGTATGCTAAATGCTAACTATATCAAAGTTTTATGCTTTTTTGTAAGATTGGTTTGCTTATTCTGTTTATTTGATTGTATGATTTTGTTAGCTGGGTTCTAGTTACCTTTATTGGAGGATATTAATATTGCAAACGCTTTTCTGTTCAGTGCCTTGTGTGTTGTACCTGGTTGTGTTGTATTTTGTACCTTTAAATCTAAGCAGGAGAGAGAGAACTACATAAACAGGCGTCCTAAAAAGATAGATCATGGGGAGGCTAAGAAACAACCCGCCTATGAAAGAAAATCAGCCATCACCAGAAAATGAAGTAAACGATTTAGAGGCAAGCAACCTACCAGAGCAAGAATTCAGAGTAATGATTATGGGATGGCTAAAAAGAATGGAAGACAAATTTGACAATATGAGTAAGACCCAAGAGGAAATGAAGAAGAACCAAGAAGAAATGAAAAATGACATAGCTACTGTAAAGAACTCAATAGAAAGCATCAAAAGTAGGCTAGATGAAGCAGAGGACCGGATCAGTGAGCTAGAAGACAAGATGGAAAAAAATACCCAATTAGAGCAGCTTTTAGAAAAATTAAAAAGCAGGAGAGTTAGAAATGTCGATAGAGAGAAACATCGACCAGCTGCCTCCTGCACACTCCCTACTGGGGATGTGCCTGCAACCAATGCACATGCCCTTGACTGGAATCGAACCTGGGACCTTTCAGTCAGCAGGCCAATGCTCTATCCACTGAGCCAAACCGGTTTTGCACACATTTGGCTTTTTAAATATCTTCCTTGTGAATCTGTCTTGTTTTTATTTTAAGGCTCTTCCTCTTGATGATGTTTAGGATGTAAATACCACATGACTATGAGAGATTTCCCTAAGCCTATAACTTATAGATGTGCCCCACCCAGATCCACCCCCTCCTGTGATGCCAGGTAGAAGGACAGAATAGACAAGCAGGAAGAACTAGAGCTATTTTCGGGGAGACTGTAGATTTCACTCCCTCTTGTCATCCCAAACGGCCATTACAATTTGGATGCTTCCACCTTTACTTTAGCAAAGTCCTGGGAAATACGATCCATAATCATAGTACTGTCAGCACTTACATATATTGACTCACTTAATATGATTTGTAACACTATAAGGGATATAGTATTATCATCCCCATTTTGGAAAGTAGAAAACTGGGGCAGAGAGATATTAAAAGAGAAAAATAGAGAAACAGCAACTTCACCTGAGGTCACACTGCAAGAACATAATTCACATGAAATTCAAACTTGCAATCAGTATAGCAAGCTCACTTTTAGAAGGACTACTGTAAGGCAGTTGAATTCTTTGGCTTGGGCACTATAATTATTAGTAAAGGCTATCATGTACAGGTCTCAACTTACCTTTGCTCCTTTGACACTCTCACATATAGTTGTTTCTTTTCCAAACAATTGTTTGAATGAAGAAGTCCATGTTTGTTCTCTCTCTGTGCCCTTTCAAATAGTATTGTATGTCATCAACACAATTGATAGGCATACACATTCTCCTGATCACCTCCCTTCTCTATATGTCTGCTTTCCTGGTTCCACCTGGCTTTGAGACCTCCTGTTTTGACCTTGTTCTTGTCCTTTGGAACAAGATCTATCTCATGGTCTATCTTTATTCCATGATCTATCTCACTGAGCCTCCACATCTTCCTGATCCTGATCACTGAAATGGCCTTTCCTTGGCCTTGACACCTCACCTTGGCTTTGGTCTCTTCCAAGTTTTTCCATTAAGAGTAATTTAGATGACAACGGGAATAAAACATTAATAGCTTAGACATACATATTCCTTATTAGATATTTGGATGTGAATCAAATGCTCATAAATATTGTTCTGAGTAAAGGCTCTATTGGGTTATTAAATTCTGTATTTTGTGTTCCTACACAAAACTATTCAACTCTGAATGGAGCTAAAGCCAAATCAAAACAGAAAAACACACAAAACAAACAAACAAACAAACCCAGAACAGATTAAATAATGTAGATACTCAATAGTACTTTATGTCTCAGACTTCGGTCAAGACTGAGGTTCATCATTCTAATTCAGGTTGAAGTAATATTCCAAGTGTCACCTCACACCAAGCAAAGAGCTACACTGTTCATACAACTCATAAACAGTCCATCCACATTCATTTTTATAAATGTAAAATACCATCATTGGCATTTAGATAACCAATATTCATCCACATCTGGAGTCTCCTTTTCATGACAATGATTGGGAAAAGATTCGGAAATGTCACACTATCATTTCTTTTTCTAAGAGTATAAAAATGTGTCTCTAATATCTTGTGTTCTTAGGAGCACATTTTCCTTATGATGAAAAATGACAACTCAACGTGATTGTTCTCTCCACAAAGCTGAGAATGAAGTCCGCGGAGAGACATTCTAATTTTCCAGCCAGCGACTATTTTGGTGCTTAAATAATCTAAATACCATGGGCAACTGCTTCAGTTGTAGAGAAAATACATTAGGAAATGAAGCAACCATAGTCGGCTAATGACAACTGCAGCCCACCCTCATTCTTGCATTTAGTGAGGGCCTGCCGTGCTGTCTTTTCTTTTGAAGTTCCATGCAGAATCACATTAAGGGGGTGAATTCTTCCATTTCAGGTCCCATTTAGGCCACCCTATTAACTTCCTGTTAAAAGCCTTTTCTTTTTCTATTTTCTTTTTCATTTGAACATTTTCTTGTAAAATCTCTACCTGGAAGAAAACTCCCTCTTAGAAGACTTTGACTGAATATAGAAGTAGTTTTTAAGTTACAAGCCTTTGAAAAGAAATGTAGGCTTTCTAAATCTGTGGAAAAAAATAAATGCAAATCTATCTTTTAGTTGAAACAGTCTTAAGTCAAATACAGATTGATATAAAAACTCCAGATCTGCATTTATTTTATTGATCCTACTTGAGAAGCACTGGGCAAAACTTTTGGTAAAATTTAACATATTACTTTAAAAAATATATATTTTTTATGTACTTCAGAGAGGAAGGGAGAGGGAGAGAGATAGAAACATCAATGATGAGAGAGAACCATAGGATCATTGATCTGTTGCCTCCTGCATGCCCTCCACTGGGGATGGAACCCGCAAGCCAGGTATGTGCCCTTGACTAGAACTCCTCAGTTCACAGGGTGATGCTCCATCCACATAGCCAAACCAGCCAGGGCTAACATAAAACATCAATGAGAAGGAAACACTGATTGGCTGCCTCTTGAATGACCCTGCTGGGGATCACGCCCGCAACCTGGGCATGTGCCCTGACTGGGAATTAAAAACAGGTGACCTATTGGTGCATAGGTCAACACTCAACCACTGATCTACATCAGCCAGATTCACATACTACTTTTTAAAATTGAAATGACTGTGCATTGCAACACTGGGATGATGCTATTCATTGTTTATACTGCACTTGCATGTGTAAAAATGGCAGAGTCATTATCCTAACCAATTCCCTAGTTGTCCTCTGTGAAACATTTATAAAATAAAACACTTGGCATCTCATAGAGGCCTGCTAATGACTTAAATGATAATTAGACAAAACAGCCAGTAGAAGGGTAATTTGAGGATGCATATTTAGACCTTTTGCTCCAAAATACCAAGTGTGCTATTTTTTATTATTATAGCTTAAGTTCTTTGCATATTGAGGACTTCAGGGAGACTTTTGTAGTCATTTGTTGGAAGTGCTCAATATTAAGAACTAAGATCACATTAAAAAGAGAATTCTATAAGAGGGATAGATTAGTTCTATTTTGAGAAGGCTTAGTATAACTGATATTATGTTCACTTAAGACTTGATGAAAAAAAGTTTTTTCAGTCAAGTGGGGTAATGAAGGATGCTCTGAAAGAGGGAGTAGAATATCCAAACAAATTCTGTTCGCAGGGAAATTGCAATATTTGGATAATGTAAACTAGTTGATTGGAGAATTGTGGGAATGGATTTGGAAGTAAGATGAAGGATGATGTAGGCCAACTGAGAAAGTTGGGCTTATTCACAGTCCTTAAGGAATAATGGAAGTGCTTTTGAAGGGAAATTATGACATATTTGAATTTTAGAAAGTAAATTCCATCCAGAAAATTCTGAGAAGGTAGATTAGAAAAAGAAATAATAGGAGAAAGAAAATCCAGAAAGAAATGTGATAATGAGTTACAATGATGCTTGAGGAACATGGATGAAGTCAATATATTTTGGAAATAAAGAATATGATATGGTCAAGAATGATTTGAAGATTTTATATGGGTAGAAAAAAACTATAGGCAAAACTTTCATTATGTTTATTTAGCATAATTTAGAACATTATACTTACATTCTACAGAATATTGATTTGTATTTCAAGTTGCTAGGTCATAAACACTTGATATTTTTTAACATGAGAATTTGGACACTTCCTAGAACTTTTCCATGAATGTAAGCTTTTTTTTTTTCATGAGTATATTAAATTATACATGTTGAAAGAGATGATATTCATTGTACTTAATAAAAGACAGATTTCCAGAAACTGATTATTGAATATATCAATCAGGAAATCATCATCATCATCATCATCATCATCACCATCATCATCACCATCATCACTATCACCATATGGGCAATATCCTTATTTTAAAGTGTAGAAAGCACATTTTACAGGCATTGCCTCATGTGACTATATGTGAACCAGGTAACTTTATAACTGGAAAAACTTCAAAATAGATAAGTAACTCTCCCAAGATTTTAGAGCCTACGAATCTAAAGAGAGAAATAAGAAGCACATTTTTTTTTCTGGTTTTCAGTATACCAACTGCCTTTCCACCAATGTTGAAACTGATGCTAAAAGTTCAATAATCTTGCTAGGATATTCCAGCAACAAGTAGATACAGTTCAGCACTATTAGGACATTTCTTAATGGCCTATGTTTTGTGCTTCTTTAGAAATGTTATCCCCTTTTAGTTGCAAAATCAGCTGATTGCCTTTGTTTTTCAGTAATTTAACTTAGATAAATTTGTTATTACCAATTAATTTAGCAGAACTGTTTCCACTGTCTCCATGGTTACCTAAATAACACACTGGTATTTATCCTGATTTATTTGAAGCTACAACATACATTGTCATAGCTGTATGAATCTATTAAAGTTTAATTTTTACAGAGATATAGATATGAAATCATAGACCATTCACACAATAACCACAGAGAACATAATTTCTTACAAAATCCTTTAGTGTAAACACAAAAGAACAAGTTCCAGAGGAACAAAATTAATTGATTAAAACCACACAGTAAGTAAGTAGGGCAATCAAATGAAGTCTTTGCTTTCTTCCTCATAGTTGGGAATTGAGCTCAGAAGACAAGAAAATATCCTTGGATGCTTATATTGAAATGTAAAGGTTATAACAAGTTGATTTCAAGGATCTTTGCCCTTATTTCAAGGATGCTGTGGGATTGAACAATGATAATGTGGTGGAATCTCAATATCTATTCACCTCAAATAATTAGACTATGTGAATTCTGAAAATCTGATATTCATTTTAGGAATGAGGAACATAAGGCACAATTCTATTCATAGTAATGTGATGGAGTATTTGCTGTGGGCTCTGAGAAATTTTTATTTTCTCCCCTAAAAATAAGAAGACAATCATGAGTACTTTCTCCTGCAAGCTATGCCTGGATATACCTCTTGGAACTTTAACACTCTGAGGGTGCAGTTAACACAAGTGAATGGCAGAATAAAGAGTCTATTTTTGTGCATAATCAAACATTATAATTAGTCTAATTTTATATACCTAATATAAGAGGAGATATAATACATTCTTCTTCCTTGGGGACACATATATCTTTTTCAGCACGTAACAGATAACCCAAAGAAAAAATAGACATTCCAGTTATAATAATAATAAAAGACATAGAGATCAGGGGGCCAGCAATATTCAAAGAGTGATCAGGTTTTATTAGTTTTCAGGGATGAATAATTAGGACAGAGTCGCAGTAGGTGGAGAAAGTAGGTAACTGGAAAATTAGGAATAGATTATGAAAGACATTGCTTGGCATACCAAGGACTGTTCATTTTATCCCAGAAGTATAAGCATGAACCATTATCAGAAATCATCAAAGATGGTCGAATAGATCCCATTTGGATAACTCATGGATCTCTTGCTAGAGTAAGTTTTCAGGCTGAAACCTTTGTTTAATAGTAAACTTTTAATCACAGCATGTTATTGTCTGCATATATTATTTTAAACATTGATTTTAAGCTGTTTTACTATACTATTAAGAAATAGAGAGGTGATTGGGAGGCTAAGCGTGAGAGGAACTGTTAAACCCCAAACAGCTTTTTCAAAGGTCAGCTTGCCCACAGCCTGTCTCTGTAATTTCCCCAAAGGGCTCGGCAATCAAAAGCCCCTACATTTTCACAAGAGAAACTGTAAAGTAAAAGACTGTTTCAACCCATTATCTTTGATAGAGAAGAGCCTAGGATTAACTCAGTATCTTTTGGATTTACAACTCCCAACGTTGAAAAAAGACACTGACACACCCATCGGTGAAGAACACACATGGTATCATGGAAATGTAGGCATGGAGATGTGAGGGGTAAAATGTACTTCATTTGAAAAATTATTCATGCTGCATGTGAATACAAGTCTAGACACATTTTCACATTATATATATATAAAAAAAACTCTGGCTTTGGTGTATACTTTAAGCAGAGCATGCTCCTGGCTCTTGCATTTATGCCATTATTTAGTCATCACTAATAGTAACTAGAGTATGGCTTTTAAAATACACTTTTAGTCTTGCTGTGCTAATAGTTTTTTTTTTCCCTTGCTTGTGAACAATAGGGTGAATTTTTCAAAGGGTGTATTTGAGGCTCAAGAACTATTCTTTAGCCACAGCGCCAAAGATGTTCTTAGAAAAACTCAGGCTCATTACCAACTAAGTACTACCTATTGAATGCCTACTACATGCTCATCACTATGGAAGACACTATGAGAGAGAGAGCGATAGAAACATCAATGATGAGAGTAAATCATTGATCGTCTGCCTCCTGCACACCCCCTACTAGGGATCAAGCCAGCAACCTGGACATGTGCCCTGACGAGGAATCAAACCACAACCATCTGGCTCATAGGCTGATGCTATGAAGCACATCTGCTGGGCTGGATCGTGCCTTTTTAATGTAGGGCTCCTTCTCTATGATGTCTCAATCCTGTATAATAAAAGCCTAATATGCAAATCGACTGAATGATGGAACAACCAGTTGCTACGATGCACACTGACCACCAAGGGGCAGATGCTCAACACAGGAGTTGCCCTCTGCCCGCAGTCCCCAGGCCAGCCAGGGCAGGTGCCAGTGGGGACCCTCCCAATTGCCAGTCGGTTGCACCACAGAGGGAGACGACTGGTGGGAGCCTGACTGGCGAATAGGTAGCACCAGGCTGGCCAAAGGCAGGTGCCTGCAGGGGGGAGGGGGGAGGATCCCAGATCACCCTGCTAGTCACCCCGCAGATTGGCCCTGACCGCCAGCCAGGCCTAGGGACCCTAACCATGCATGAATTTCTAGTATTATATAATCTGCTAGCATTCATACATGCAACACCTTTTCCAATTCTTACAGCCCCACTAGGAAGGCATAGGCATCTCTTTCCTTATAGTATAAATAAGGAAATGAGTCAGAAAGCTTAAATGCTTTTGCTTCAAACTCACAGAACTAGAAATTGATGGCAAAGAATTCAATCCTGAGTTATTTCTGACCCCATGGTCTAAACATTCAAACTACACAATAAGAGAATGATTCTCCTTTCTCCCCTTGCTTTCCCTACTTTCCCTTCCTCTCTTCCCCTGAATTTATTCAGTATGTTTATGGAATAGTAACAGCAATGGTAAAGATACAGGTTGTACAAAATACGAATCTCAGTGACGGTGCGGCATAGGCATGTCTTTCTGGCTATAAGAAGGTTTTAAAGCTGAAATATCTGTATGCATTTGGTATGAGGAGCAAGAGGTATTCATTATGACCGGGCGAGCTCCGTGGCTTTCAGCAGGGGGCCCGCTCTTTAGCTTAGAGCCAGACAGAAGTCAATGGTGATTGCTTATTTATCTATTTCCCCTGCTAAGCTGGGGGCTCCTGGGGGGCACAGGCTGTGTCATCACTATCACCATACTCTTGGCTTCTGACTCTCTGACTGACATATGGCATGTGGTCTGGAATAAAGGAGTACATGAATGAGTGATCATATAGGATAATGTACACTGAGTGGCCAGATTATTATGATCTCTGAAAGCATCATAATCTGGCCACTCAGTATATATATATTAGAGGCCCCGTGCATGAATTCATGCATGGGTGGGGTCTGGCCAGCCTGGCCAGGGTGAGGAGACATGGGTGGTTGGCCAGCCTGGTGGTGGAACTCCTGGTCAAGAGGACAGTTTGCATATTAGCATTTTATTATGTAGGATATATACTGGGTGGCCAGATTATTATGCATTCAGAGATCATAATAACCTGGCCACTCAGTGTACAGTCTGCGTTCCTTTAGTCCTCACTGATTACTATTCCTCCAGCAGTCTATAGTGCATGTTAAACATCTAAGCTAATAGCGAATATTCAGGCTATATGTGCAAACGCGTTAAGAAGAAAGCCTCGTTAAGAAACCATACAACCTTTCTGCTAAATCCTTAATTTTTGTTTTAATGATTAATTTATACTGATCAGAATGTAAACATATTTAGAAAGTTTTCTGATAATTTAAACCAGACCTCATCAGGGTAATTGTATTCCTCCTATGTATTTAAGAATCAGTCTTCCCAAACAGTATTATATTAAGATAATGAGACAATATGCATATGCAGATTGCTCACATCAAAAATGATGTTCCTGGACACATTAAACAGGAGATATTAGACATAATGATGATTTGGCATATGAAATAGCTTTATTTTTTATTTAGACAAATCATGCAAAAATATAACCATCACAATCTACTATGCGTATTATTCACTGAAGAAAGGTGTAAGGGAAGATGGGCTACAATGCCAGTGGCTTTATTTTTCATTACAAGGAATACAAAGAAGTGTTTTATTTTATGTTTTATTTTTCGCAATTTGGATGTGGAAAAGTCCCAGATTCTTTCTGTGCCAATGGATCAAAATGCCAACCTTGCTGAAAGTCACTTGTGCCCTGTGCCCACAAGAAAAAGCTGCCAAGATTCCTGCTGTAGAGGCAGACAGATCCATAAGTCAGGTTTTCCCTTCTCTCTCCTACCCTTCCCCTGCAGTGCTTGGCATTATTTCTCTGGATCGCTTTTATTATATGTTGAGTCTTAGGAAACATTTCTTTTGTATTTCTCTGCTTATTTACCTAACCAGCCATCTGGTCCCCTTGGGTTCCTCTGGCCTTCTGGGGAGATCTTTTATGAGGCATGGCATCCCCTGGAGCATCAGAAGTTGTTTCCTAGGATGGATTGGGGCCCAGTTTCCCCTCTTACCCATACTGCTTTGCACAGGCTAAGGAAGAGCCAATTTCCTGCAGAGAACTATTTTTTCTCACATACAGGAGAGACGTGTCAAAAAAATGGCCTCCCAGTAACTGAGATGAAAAGGAAGATTTTTTTTTCCCCAAGCGTATTTCATTCCAGACATTGTTCAAGGACGTCAGCAAAATTCTGGGAAGTAGTTATTATTATCTCTGTTTTCTCAGACGAGCCAGTAATTTATTCAAGGTCATATTGTTAAGTGGTAGGTGTGGGGTTTAAACTTGGATTTATCTGTTCTCAAAACTCTTTCCACCATACCTACTGACCCAGGAATCAGGGCAAAGGAACAAGTATAATATCAAGCATCATTATATAAGCTGACTTAGAACCATGGGACCATAGTAGTGATAGGGAGTTTAATAAATCACCCTATTTAAAGATGAAAACTGTAGCTCCAGCGATTCAAAATTTTACCCAAGGTTACATATGAAAGCTATATATATACATATATACATATGAAAGGTATATATCTAATCTTCTAACTCTGAGTTTTATATTTGAATACATTTAATAGATTGGATATTTGTTGCCCCCCCCCCCCCCAAATTCATGTTGAAACCTAACCCCCAATGTGATGGTATTTGCAGGTGGGTTTTTGGGAGGTGGTTAGGTCATGAGGGTGGAGTCCTCATGAATGGGATTAGTGTCCTTATAGAAGAGACCTCAGGGAGCTTTCTGGCCCTTTTTGCTACGTGAGATCACAGGTAAAAGTCCACTGCTTATCTATGAAGCAGGAGGCAGACCCTCACCAGGCATTGAATCTGTTGGTCCCTTGATCTTGGACTTCCCACTCTCCAGACCCTGAATATTAAATTTCCTTAGTTTCTAAGTCACTCAGTCTCTGGGATTTTGTTACAGCAGCCAGAACAGATTAAGACACTCATCCCAAATGATATTTTACCTCTCACTTAACAATTTGGTTTATTTTGATATAGATAACTTTTTTTCCCATTTTGCATTATTTATCCTCTATTTTAATCGATTATCTTTACGGATGAAACAACCAAAAATGTACATTCACCAACATTCCTTTCTCCCATTGTGAACAGGTCTGAGGAATTACTAAGAAAAAGTGCATTTGAGATCACCATGAATTAGAATGAATTTAGAACTAATTGCAGAATTATTTGGAGTTTAAATCCTAGATTGTTGAGTTTCCTTTCTCTCAACTTTAGAGGTGTTTTTTTTTTTTTAACTGAACTGATTTTAAAGTGTCGTTAATATCCTTACCAACTTGCCAGTCAGCAACTTTGCTATTTGCCAGTTTGTTTTTGATCATGCCTAAAATATAAAATAACAGAATAGGAGCAGAAAAAAAAAGAGCAGAGTGAAATAAAATTGCAAAGCTGTGTAACAGACAGATAACTTCAATGTTATCCTAGAGTCAGGGCTGTCTGAGGGTGAAAATTTTTCCATCATAGCCAACATTCTGCCATTTGGGGAACAGTTAGCAATCCATCCATCACCATTCTTGGGCTATATACAAAAAGAGAACATTTGTAAAGGTCTTTTATTTTGCTCCCAAATGATGAGAGGAACCAAATGCTTACTGTTTCTCCTAATGGAATTTGAGTGAGTAATATTAAAAAAGTAAACTAAGGGATATATTCAAATACATCTCAAAGACAATTGTCAAAATCTTTCTTTTTTGACTCTTGACTTTTAAAAAGGGATTTTGTTTTGACTTTGAATCTGTCACTCAGACTTAACACTCTGGGATCACATTTTGGGAAATTAAGAACAAGCAAAGCCCACTCCAGAGGTAGGAGTGTTGCAAGTTGGGAAACAAAGTCCAGGTCAGGAGTTTTAATTGTTTGTTACCTTACCACGTGATTAAGTATCTTCTTTCCAATGACTACTAAGAGGTGACTGCTGCTGACTGTGGAAGTTACTACAGAATATACATTCTCCAAGGCAAGTGGAATATAGAAAGGGATGAGTAGACAGTGAGTAACAAGGAATCAGAAGGTATGGCAAGGAGGAGGCAGTATCAAGAAGAAATCTGTCCAATTCATCAAGAAGTAAGAAGTACTAACTGTTATTAAACATTGGCTTAGGTCAATTTTCCTAGAAGCAAAGCCTGAGATGAGGACTTCTGTACAAATTCTGTATTTGGGGGAAAAGAGAAAAAGCAAGATAAGACAGGTTGTAGAAGCTAAGAAGTGATGTGGTCTCAGCTGGGGACTAGCTTTAGCCTGATCTTATAAGGAGTTCTGGAGCTAGGTATCCAATACAGTAGCCACTAGCCACATGTGACAATTAAGCATTTGACATGTGATCAACCCCAGTTGAGACCTGCTCTGGTAAAATACACAACCAGATTATAGATGCAACACAAAAAGTATCTAAGACATCTCATGATTTTTTTTATTGATTACATATTGAAATAACTTCTGGATTACTAAAATATATTTTTAAAAACTGTGTCCATGCCGAAACCAGTTTGGCTCAGTGGATAGTCAGCCTTTGCACTGAAAGGTCCCAGTTTGGATTCTGATCAAGGGCATGTATCTTGGTTGCGGGCATATCCCCAGTAGGGGGTGTGCAAGAGGCAGCTGATCAATGTTTCTCTCTCATCAATGTTTCTAACTCTCTATCCCTCTCTCTTCCTCTCTGTAAAATATCAACAAAATATATTTAAAAACAAAACAAAAACAAACAAAAAACTGTGCCCATTTGTTTTACTTATTAAATGTGACTACCAGAAACATTTTAATGACAAAAATGGTTTGCATATATTTCCATTGGGTAATACTGCTTTGGAATGATCTGGATTTATGTAGCCAAGGAAGTCTTATACAGTCATGCAATGCTTGTCTTCCTTCCTTCCTTCCTTTCTTCTGTCCTTCCTTCCTTCCTTCCTTCTTTCCTTCCTTCCTTCCTTCCTTCCTTCCTTCCTTCCTTCCTTCCTCCCTCCCTCCCTTCCTCCCTCCCTTCCTTTTTTCCTTCCTCTTTTCCTTTTCCTCCCTCCTTCCACAAAGAAATCCCCTAAACACTAATGTTAGTTACTCTTTAGCAAAGCAAGACTCTTATTCAAGTTACACGGAGGTCTGTGATCTCATCATCCAACCAGCCAGGCAGATAAATCCATTAATGTACTACTCTGAGCAAGACTACAAAATGCTCTTGACAGCTTGGTGGTGGGAAGAGATATTGGCAGCAGCTCTTCAAAATAATCAGCTTATCCAAAGTCCAAAACACATCATCAACTGGCATCTAGGCGCTGCCATCTTCTCGTCTGCAGGCCCATTTTGTTGAAGGCAGATGAGAGTTATTGTGACAAAATATCTAAACTGAAAGGACCCATCACATCCCATTTCTGAAGCACTGCAATTTGCAGGCACCCAGAGGGTACTTACAAGTTCAACAACAGCTGCTAGACGCCAAATTATACACTTTAAAATTAATATTTACAGTATATCACATTACATGAATTGTACTGCAATTTATATCACTGTTTCTACCCCAGACTCGTTCTTCTAATGTGTGAACTCGTTTGGTGCATGCTTATTTTTCCAAGGCACTTAGTAATTGTGCTAATTTGTGGCTGGAAACTCTATGACTCAAGCACATCATCATCATCATCATCATTATTGTCATCATCACCATTGTGTCAGCTCTGAGTAAGGCAATAATTCATGTGGAAGATAAAATCAACAGTGTAAGCCAGAGTTGTATTGTATGTCCTCTGGCAAGAGTTAGCTCAAAAAAAAATTTGAGGACAAGCAGCAATTCTAGAATATGACTCAACTGCACAGCATGTTACTGGCTAGGCACATTTTGCTCCTTTTTCTTTCCCACTCTTTCAATTCCCTTGCGTTTTAAAAAAGGAAACCCAACATCCAATCCTGAAGAGTGGCAAAACAAGCAGGTGGCAGGCCTAAACTCCACTGTCAATGATAATAAATGTAACTGGATACGGTGGTGGAAGGTGGAGAGAAGGGAAACAGTGGGATGAATTTTTAGATATATCAGGCATCTGAAAAGTAATGAATATTTGGTAGGCCGACCAATATCTGATCTAGAAAATACTAATAGTGCCTTGATTTTAACATTTGGAATTTGTTTAATCTCTGTTTCAGTTAGAGTATAATGGATTTTTATTTAACAAAGGATAGGAGCCATGTCATAGCCAAGTGACAGAATACTATTTGTATATGCAAAACAGCTCAATTATTTGATGCAGTTAAACTAATATCTCAAGAATAATTTGAAAGGAATATCTTTGTAAAAACGACTTCAACGACAATCAGAAAAATAAAGCAATTTTTGCCATCATTTTGAGAAAAAATAAATATGGACCATAGAAATTAGTATTCATGTTTAATGTTTATCATTACCAAAAGCAAACTCTCTGATTGTAATGATCTAGGTAAAATTCTCTGTTTTGCAAAAGCAGCACCTTTTAAAGGATATTTTCTTATTAGAGCTGTGTTTTGGTTTTTGTTTGTTTGTTTGTTTTGTTTTGTTTTTATTGCTGCCTATCCAAGAGTAAGTATTAAAAACAGGGGGAAGGTGTGCACCTCACATACTCTTCTTAGATGTTTGCTCTTTGAATATTACTGAGTATTATGTTACTGATAATTTCTTGAACCTTCCACTCGGCTCTCTGATTTAAGAAAACAATAAGATTTCTCATGTCACATCGTTTCCTCAAACAACCTCAAAGGATCTTATCAACAACCACATTACCCTTCACAGAAATCTCTAGGTAAAATGTTCACAGGTAGGAATGTCAGATTTAAATGGCAAACCTAAGGGTCAGAAGAGCCACTGGCAACTCAAATGTTGCATAGCCTCAACTATGAAATTCTGATTTTCATAACCCTGTGTTATATTCTACTTCATTGTGACACAATGGCTCTCCATGAAGTTTTAGCTTAAGTTCAGGGAACAATGACACCCACATCAGAACAGGACTAGCTCTTGACCAATTTGTAAAAGAAGGAAAGTTAATTATAATCCTTCTAGTTAGTATGACCAAAAAAAAAAAAGAAAAGAAAAAAGAAAAAAAAAGAAAGAAAGAAAAAGTCTCCTGATATGTGTTAAATATAAGAGGTCTGCAAATCAGTTCAGTTCAGTTCAGTTCAGTTCAGTGAGTATGCACAGGCTCTCTACCAGATGGCCAGTCCTGTGCTAGGTTCTTGAAATACTGAGCTCCTCATGAAAGTCTAGATGCCTGATATCTGCCTAAGCAACCATTCGCCTGGTAGCTGTGACACACACTGACCACCAGGGGGAAGATGCGCAATGCAGGAATGGAAGCCACAGGCATGGAAACATGGAACAGACTGATGAATCTCAGAGGAAAGGGGGGAGGAGGGAGGGTGGGAAGTGATCAACCAAAGATCTTATAATTAAGGTGACCAGACGTCCTGCTTTTGGCGGGACAGTTACGATTTTTAACAATTTGTCCTGCATCCCTCGGCATTTTAAAAAAGTCCAAAAGATTTAAAAGAATCTTTCCAAAAAATTTGAACTTTTTAAAAATGTCACAGGACACGGGACAAATTGTTAAAAATTGGAACTGTCCCGTCAAAAGACAGACGTCTGGTCACCTTATCTTATATGCATACTAGAGGCCTGGCCTGTGGGGATCAGGCTGAAAGCAGCTCTCTGACATCCCCTAAGGGGTTGCAGATTGTGAGAGGCACAGCCAAGTCGAGGGACCCCACTAGTGCATGAATCCATGCACTGGGCCTCTAGTATATATATTTGTGTGTGTGTGTGTGTGTGTGTGTGTGTGTGTGTGTCTTTCATATTTATGGCTTTCAAACCACAAAGGGCTACTATTTTAGGATACTGAGGAATGCATACCCATAAGGGTCTACAATTGTGTACAGAAATCCCATGTGGGCATTTAGGTGGCACATCAAAAGCACAGGTGACTGAGTTTTTTAAGTTAAGAAGACTACAGCTATACTAAAAGGATTTCCAGATGTTTCCAGATATTTTTACTCCCATATCTGAAACTAGGACTCCATCATTTGTCAACCAGAAAAATAAATTGAAACAAACCCACCAAGAAAAAGAATGCAACTGAGAACTTGGCACCCAAATTTTACTTCCTGTTTTACCCCGCTATGCATTTCATTTGGGGGGTTTTCCACTGCTACCCATGATCAGCTCCTCACCATCTCAGATCCATGTTATCATGGACCGCCTGAGTCCTCTGACCTAAAGGCCAACCTAATCATGGCTTAGTCCTGAAAACCCTTGCCTGAGGGCCCATTGCTTAACAAGGGACACCCAAAGTCATAGTGTTCTGACCATTTACTCCCAACATCCAACTACATCTCTACTGGTCACCATCCTTTTATGTTTCCAGGAAAACACAATACTTTACAAAATGCTGTTTGTTTGTTTTAGGAATGCCAGTTTTATTTTTACCTATTGGAGAAATGAATATTAATGTCATTGCTGGCTGGCCCCATCTCCCTCACCCTCTGCATTGATTTATTTACAAATCAGTGGCCATTATGAACATACCACCGATCACATTTCTAAGCCTTGGCCTCCGCACACTATATATATGCCTTTAAATATGGGATGATTGGAATGGGCAGTAGCCAACTTCATTATCTTTCTCCCTTATAAGTAAGTCACAGATTAAAGAATCCTCCCCTTTAAGCAGCTACTTAGCAGGGGGAACACACACCATTGTTTCAGACACTGATTATGCAGATTGACTCTCTCACTAAGAAATTAGAAAATTAACTCGGCACCACAGCTGTGGGACTTACATTACAGCACGAGCTATATTTTGAAAACTTTGAAAATCTGCCAAAGGAGAAAATGAGAAGATTGATTCTGTAAATGATGCTGTTCAAAGTTAAACTACTTATCTAATGGCTCTATTAGAGAGGATTTTTTTCCCACAGCCATATCTTTTATTTTCGTACCTTCCATCAATGGATGGCTTCGGTTTCATCCTGCAGGGAGGGATTCTACCTGCAGAAAACACAACCCTCTCATCACCTGTGAAATGCACAGGCAGTCCCTTAAGAAAATGAATCATCGGCAGTCCCGATACTTCAAATACCACCACCTCATCACATGCATCTTGTTTTCTTGAGGGCTGTCACTAAGATGACAAACGTGACAGGTGGCAGGATGGGGTGACAGAGGGGAATAAATCCCCCCCCCTTTTTTCTGTCCATACAGGGGAGTGAGGCATCTCTCTCATTTAGAACACATCTATTCCTGTTTTTGGTATAGAAGTGACTATACATAGAAAGGTGCACACAGCATACGTGTACAGCTTCATACATCAGGAAAAGGCGGCACATGATGTACCCACACATAGAAGGCCCCCTCATGCCTCCTCCTGATCACGCTCTTTCTTCCACCCCAGGGGAGCCGTTATCCAGACACCGTGGATCCGTTGGCCTGTGTCTGTTGCTCTATGCAAGCTGCATCTCAAACAGGCACTTTTCACCTTCTGGGTTGTTTCCCTCGATACTGTACTTGCGAGTGGCTGTGTTTTGTTCCTTCTCGTTGCTGTGGATGATTGCCTTGTGTGAATATACCTCCGTCTATTTATCCATTCAGCTGCTGATAGGCCTTTGGGTAGCTTCCAGGTTGGCTTCATGAAGACTCGCGGCGATGAATATTCATGCGCACATCTTTTGGTGAACATATGTATACATTTTCCAAATGTTAAGCCCATCTTACATTCTTGGAATAAACCCCACGTTTCGTGATGCATGATGCTATTTATATGTTGCTGGATCTGATTTTTCTGGAACTGGGATCACTGCATTGATGTGACTGAAAGAAATTCGTCTGGAAGTTTCCTCTCCTTTCATGTCCTGGTGGAGGCATGATGTTGGGTTTCCCTAGGTGTTCTAAAAGAGTTGGGAAGTCTTCTCTCTTTTTTCCCCTTCATTCTGGATGAGTTTGTTTAATATGCGTTGGTCTTCTTTCTTCCTTGACTATTTGGAAGAGCTCACTGGTAAGGCCATATGGGTGTGGTGTTTCTTCCTGAAAATGGTGTAATACCAGACAGACTTGGGTTTGAATCCCATTTCTGCCTCTTCCTTTTATTCTAAGGGCTTAGGAGGTTAGTTGACATCTCTAAATTCCCTAGTTATAAAAAAGGATCAAATGTTCAGCCAGTGTGGCTCAGTGGTTGAGCACCGACCCATGAACCAGGATGTCAAGGTCCAATTCCGGGTCAGGGCACATGCCAGAGTTGCGGGCATGATCCTCAACAAAGGAGCTCTCAGGAAGCAGCCGATCCATGAGTCTCTCATCACTGAAGTTTCTCTCTCCCTCTCCCTTTCTCTCTCTGAAAACAATAAAAACACATTACAATAAAAGGACACTGACTTCACAGAATTGTAATAAAGATTAAAGTACACATAATATTTGAAAAATTCTAGTGTCGTGTCCACCTCACAGTAAGCATGCAACAGGTAGATATTTTACATACTAAATGCTTTTGTTCTTTTGCTTTTTAAGAATATTTTTATTGTTGAGAGCACTACAGATGTCCCCTATACTGAGTGTGTTTGAATGGATAAATAAATTAGTAAATTAGTGACTCTACTGTTAGAATCACAGTTCAAGCTCTGTCTACTTCCAGTGCTGTGAACTATGATAAGTTACTCATGCCTTGAGGCATTACCCTGAGTAGAACCTCCAAGGAGAGTGTAGGATACTCTTCCTGGTTATTCATGTGGAATGCACCTGACATTCATTCTTGGACACACATTCAAGAACCACTTTACAAGCTGATTTCAAAGATCACTCATCAATATGCTAGGATGCTAATCACATTCAACTCCAAGTCTGTATGTTTTTATTTTTGTTTTGTTTTTTTTCCTTAAATTTCAAGGGACAGTGGGGCGGGTGGGGGGGGGGAGAGAGTCTGCTATGCCATAAAAATCATGTCTATTGCTACCAAGGCAGTCCTAAAGCAGCAGCCTCCCTTTGAATAGCACCACATGTCAGCATCATGCATGATGCTCTTTCTAAAAGCATGCTTTACATGGCACCCAAGCTACCGTCCAGTTAGAGCCTCCTTTTTAATGAGCTGGTGTCAGGGAGATGTGACAAAGCATTTGACACATTAACTGCTTCTCAGAGAGAGGAACATGTGTCCAAGAAAGCTGCCAAGCTAAGAAATGGGGAAAATGAGGCTCAATCCGAGACACAGCAAAGTCCCAAATGGAAACATTTTATGCCACCATAATGCCTCCCTTCTGTGCAAGTCAAATGCATACAGAGCACCTGTTTATCTGCTCACAGTCAGTCCATTTTTAAAGCCAAGCTGGGCAGGAACACATTTGCTGACCCAGGAAACATAAATGACATCATTACCTAATGAACCGTCGCAGAATTCATTTGAATGTGGCCGTCCTTCTGAAAAGTATGAATGTTTCCGGTGATTAAAGTGATTTAGACAGGAGTAGTTCAGAGTAGACAATATTAATTTAGGAATGAGTCATTATGTTTAGCACCAGTCTGGAACCTAATGAGCTGATTCAAATTCATTTAAATCACTTGGAAAATAGATACAGAAGCTGCACCATATACATAATTTGGAACCAAAAGATATTTCCTCTGTGAAAACCAATATAATCCCATCAGTAGGAATAAAATAAATCCACAAATTTTCTCCCCCAAAATTACTGGGCTGCATTAGTTCTGAGGTTTTAAAATGAAATGAGACTGCAGAAGCATCTTAATTTAAAACTTCATTTGAAAAAAAAAAATGAGTGAGTGAAAAGGCAGATTAATGATATGTCATTATTTATTTAAATGACAGATTTACAGACTCATACCTGGTATCACTTCAACTATGAAAATTACTTTTGCATTGAACCATGGTTCATTTGGGAAGGATGCTAGCAATCTTAGTCCCACTGGCAAAGAAATCAGAATTAAAAAGCTAATTAAATAGTTATAAAAATACTCACAAGACATAGGATATTTATACAACTTAATAGACAAAAGTAAAGACATTTACCAAAATCTGGAAAATTTTGTACAAGAGCTTGCATGAAAAATAAATGGAAAATATGAAACTCATTTAAAAATTTTTGAGGATCCATTCCTTGCTTGTCTGCATTTTTTAAAAAAGAGTAATTTAATAATAGTTTTGCAGACACTGATTGTTAAGCCTTGGTGTTAGGTGATTTGTGGGTTTCTATTTCATTCCATATATTGACTGTTGATTAAAGTGAACGACCACTGGGGATCTCTAAACCCTGGCCAGGGGTTGTTTTGATAGGTGCATGAGATACAACCCTGGCCAATGAGACATAAAACAAATGCTGTGGGGGCTTCTGGGAAGTTATTGTCACTCAATGAGTGAAGGGATTTAGAAGTACAAATTAGTCATAGCTCTTGGACACCAATAGACAGGTGAAGGCCTGGGATGGGGTGGGAGTGCTGTGGAGGGAGCAAAGGCAGGTAAGTGTAAGGTTCTCCTTCCTCCCAACTGGTGGGCGGAGCTACGCCATTACTGGCACCAGTCACAGAGGCATCTCCAAGACATTGAACCATCAATCAGCACGTGCCAAAGTGTCCTGGAGCCCACCCCTTCCTGTTATACCCTGGGCCCAACCCTCTCCAGTTCCTGCCTTTAAAAAGACCCCCAGGCCAGCCACGTGCTGCTGCTCCTCTATGTCCAGGAGGCAGCCCGGCTGGGTCCCCTTCCCTGTCCCCACTCCTTCAATTCTGGTTTCTCTACCTCCATAATGAGTCCCGCTCATTACTGGGGAATAAACTTTACTTTAAAACTCCTTGGTGGTCAGTTTCCTGCGCCCTTCAAACCTTACAGTAAGTAAGAAACACCTTACTTACTTACTCAACAATAAAATGAACTGAAAAAGAGGAAAACACGAATCCAAGATTTCCCCCTCCCATTTTTAGGATATGATGCTTTGCAGCCGGCAGCCATCATACAACGATGAGACAAAGGTCACAGGGAAGCTGATCAGGAGCTCTGAAGTCATGGAACCAGTCCATTCACGGGTCTGGCACCTACTGGGTTTCCCAACTTCTTATTACCCGAGGCTACAAAATTCCCATTTGTTAAGCCAGATCTTTGGGGTTCCTGATTGGTATCCAGGCTTTCACAAGTAGAAATTACCAAATTTCCTTCACATAAATAAATATTCTACTGCATTGAGCACTCTTGGGCAGGACAAGCTTCTTCTGCCCAGCTTCCATGTAAAGGCCTCGCTAAGCTTATCATTCTTTATACCACATGGTGATTAAGAGAATACTCAATAGATTTAAATTTAACTTCTGCTGACTCCTAGATTCTGAGGTTAAATTATATAAGTTTAAAGGAAGCAATTTTTTTTCCTCAGGGTGAAACTAATTGCATTGACCTAGAGATTACCATAAGGCAATATACTTAGTTCCTCTCTCCAGAGTCAGAAATAGACATCAGCTATTGCGGGAATACAAATCCTCTCCTCTCCTTACTTCCACAAAATATGCCACAGCGTTATCTTATGACCTCTCCTCCCCTTTGGGGTCTGAACTTTCTCTTTTATTCATGAAAAGCAAACTTCCTTACATTCAATATGCAGATAAGATTATTTCATTTGATGAGTGAATGGGAGAATTAGAAGCAACGTATATACATATATAATGTATAGGACAATTTCTATCTCCTAAATGTTTAATAGAGAATTTTCACTTCTAAGAGTGAATTTTCTGAGGTCACTGGCAGTAAAAATAAAAATAAAAAAAATGCCAAATTGCCTCCACAACCCACCCTGGCCCTAGCTTAAAGTTCTTCAACAAATGTATGCTTTGTTGAACAGGTTTGGTTTAACTAAAAAACAAGATCTCAAGGTATGTTATTGCACTGAAAGATAAAATTACATTAGAGTGGTTTACATTAACAGTCCCTTCTGCTAAGTACCATACAGCCTTTCACACAGGACACAAGAAATTTCTGGCAGCAAAATTTTGGTCAGAGTATGCCATCTAAATTTTGATAGTTGGTGCCAATTTCAAAAAAAATTAAAAAAAATATTCCCACCAAAACTAGATGAAAAAATAAGTTTGCACACACACCTACCAGCACTTGTATAATCAACATTTTATATTTTGCTAAACTTTTTGGTAAAAAATGCTATCTTATTATTATTTTAATATATATTTGTTTAATTATTTTAATTTATAAAAATTCACTTATTTATCTTACTTTCTGTAAAAATGTCTTTTCGTATTATTTGTCAAGGAATATGTATGGTCATAAATATAAAGCTGTAATTAATCCACTGTCAGGCATATGTGTTGAAAATTGCTCTATTCCCATTTCATCATCTGTCCTTGACTTTATGTTTATTGCCTTGTATTTAAATAACAATGTAGTCATCTTTCACTTTCCCACTTTGTTATGCCTTCTGACTTCTCAACACATTTTCTTTTAGTATTTTCATGCTTTCATAAATCTTTCTTTATAAGAAGGTAAATTAGCTTTCATTGTTCTCAACTTTGTGTGCCTCGGTGTGTTAATTAGTGCATTTATTTTATTCATTGAATTGCAGGTCTCATTTTGTTATGTTTCTGTCTTAAGTCTATTTCTGTGCTTCCTTTTTTGTTTTAAAGAATGTATTTCTGAAATATTAACAAATTCTTTTGTAAATATATTTGTATTGATTTCAGAGAGGAAGGGAGAAGTAGAGAGAAGAGAAACATCAGTAATGAGAGAGAATCATTGATCAGTTGCCTCCTGCATACCCCACACTAGGGATTGAGCCCACAACCCAGGCATGTGCCTTGACCAGGAATTGAACCATGACCTCCTGGTTCATAGGCTGACACTCAACCACTGAACCATTCTTGGCATTAGCAAATTCTTTTCACTGCTACTTTATATTTCATTAGCTGGTAGAATATACCCTGCTCTGGGGCATTTTTACTTATTCTGTTTTTCATATGTAACTAATAATCTCTTTTAAATAGTTAAATATCAAATTTATCAACTAATTCATTAAGTGCTACTTTGAAAATATATCTTCTAACTCTGAATTATATATTTTATACCATTTATTCAAATATTTTTATTTGCCTTAAAGGAATCTTAAAATAGAGTTTATATTCATTATAAATGGATTTTTAAAAATTATTTGTATCTTTGTAACCATTCAATATATTGATTTCTCCTCTTAGACCTAATTATCTCTTAGTTGCTTCTCTGGGACATTGAAATTCTCACAGTAATTTGCAAATATGGATAATGTTGGTTTTTCTTTTTTAATTTATATCCTTCGATAATTAATTTAATAAATATACACTGATTCAAAGACAAACCATGGCTCTCATGAAGCTTATATTCTACCAAAGCTGGCATTTTTCTCTTGCCTATCTTCCCTGGACACACTCCTAGATTCCAGTATCCGAGGTGTTGTCCTGCATTCACAAAAATGCTCCCATTATGTAAACCTGAGCATGATGCTGACTCTCACCTTGAAATACATGCCTGGACCTCACGTGCATACAGGGGTGGACAAACACAGGCTTACAGATGGGAGTACAAAAACCACAGAATTAAGAAAACTAATCTAATAATCATATTCTGCGAGTATTTTTCCATAGGAACAAATATAAACCTACTTTTGCCTACTCCTCTACTTATTGTTAAAATAGTCACAGTTTACTTTTAAGAGTTTTCATCAGGAATGGATGTTGAATTTAATCAAATACCTTTGCCATATGTATGGAGGTAATTGCTTCCCCCCCGCCCCTCCTCAAACCATTAAAATGGTGCAATATCTTAATAGGTCTCTTAAAACTGAATGGTTAGTAGTCTCTTGAAAAGAAATGCAATCTCTGCTTATTGTGTATAATTTAACTAGCCATATGTTGTTTAAATACTTTGTATATTAGATTCTAAAAGCTGAGTTCTGTTAATCGTACTAGCAATTTTTCTCAGGAATTAAATATCTGCTATGCAAATCTCCGCATATTCTAGCCTCCATTTTCACAACACATTCCCACCCAATAGAACAATGACAAATGAATGTATGTTCTATTTTACAGTGTTTTGTTTTTGTTTTCTGAAAGCAAAGCTCAATTGATTTTTCTTCAGAAAGTTGGGATTCTCAGTCTTCTCATTCACTGGCCTGGTTTGTTAAACGTTATGTGTTCATTTTTCACTGCATACCTAATTGAGGTATTCATGTTTAAGAACATGATAAAATATCTTGGACAAAACTGTATGGTATATAATGTTGTATTGATTTTTGTGCTTAGAGTTCATTTTGTATTCCTCTAATGGTATAGTTTATTAGCAACTCAATCTTGAATTTCTTCTGTGATTTCTTTAAAAAGTATTCCCTCTGACAACCTTACCTCACTACCCCACCAAAAAACAAAACAAGCAAACAAACACACACACACCAACCCGTGATTTTTAAATATATCACTTAATCTATGCATTATATAATGTTGCATGTGTTACATAAAAATATGAAGCTTTACAGTGTTATCATATTTTTTTACTAATCAGATGCATTTAATTTCAGCAACTGATAAATGCCAGTTCTTTAAATTGTGTGCAAATGATGGTACCCAATTGCTGTATTCTACCTAGCTCAATAGGTATCACTTAGGTAATAGAATCTATATTATTTATCTACAATTTGCCACAAAGTATCCACTTCAAATAGATATAAATGTTTATTTCAGGACTACTGCAGTGTACATTTATTTCTAAGACGAATGAATTCCTTACATCTTCATTAAGAAAACAAAATAAATTCATTCTTCTCAGAGGGCATTTTAAAAATATATAGGTATATATTCATTTATTTCAGAGAGGAAGGAAGAGGAAGAGAGAGAAAGAAACATCAATGATGTTTTGTATCCAGTGTTGATGGGAGAGAATCACTGACTGGTTGCCTTCTGCATGCCCCATACTAGGGATCAAGTCTACAACCCAAGTATGTGCCCGGACTGGGACTCAAACAGTGACTTCCTGGTTTATAGGAGCTATGCTAGCTGGGCTCTGAAGGCATTTTAAATGTTAGACCTTGTTGTAATGGTCTTTGTCATTCTCTGAACTGCATATATTATGTAACTTTGTAAATAATTTGAATTCCTTTACTTTCGGTGTAAAATTAGTGTAGGTTTAATAGAAAGCCTGGGAATAGATAGTCTAGAAGGCATACACACTGTAATTCCTATTCTGCGTCATGCCCAGTTGTCAACGTTTACTTTAGTTCATGTCATTATTATGTTAAATTACTTTCAATTTTGCTAAAGCTACATCCTGGCTAATATATTTTTAAAGTGCACTTTGATATTGAAAGTAAGAACATATCTGATGGGTAAAACATCTTAATTTTGCAATCACATTTGGTTTGGGAGTAAAATTCTAGGTTTTGGTCCCCTTCAGAATTTAAAACTTGTCATTTTCTTTTGTATCCAGTGTTGTTGAGAAAACAGGGGGTTGTCTGCACACGTTTTGTGAGTATCTTTCTGTTGCATTTTGGGAGCTTTTAGAATCTTTCCTTTGTCTCTAAGGGTATGAAATTCTAATGTGCATCCATGTGGACAAAACTTCATCAATTCTGTTTCCAGTCAATAGGACAATTAAATAATTGATTCTCCATTTCAAAACACTGTCTTCTAATTTATTTTCTGATTTCTTCTTTTCATGTATGTCTGTTCCTCTCTACATAGATTTCACTAGATGGACATGGTCTCTGGGTATTTCCCCTATTCCTCGAAATTCTTCTCTCAAATTATCTGTCTCCTTCTGTGGCAGATGCAACACTATGTATGCACTAAACCATTTTACTTTTCATCAAAGCACAATAAAATATCATCTCCTAACATCCATTTATGTAATTGGGGCCCATATAGATGAGTTCTGGATAATGTGCAGTCAAAAAATTATGTGTGTCCCTTTCATTGCAAGTTGATGGTAAGCATCCTGTATTCAAGCTCCTCTCCTCTCTTTTCCTTCATCTGAGAGCTGACGGAAGCCAATGCAGCTTGGAAGCCAGAAGATGGTGAGAGCAAGATGGAAGAAGGTTGCGTTTCTGAGTCAGGGTTAGAAAAAAGAGCTTTCCAGAAGTGCTGACTGCCTTTCATTAAGCACCTGGGTTTTAGCCAAAGTTGTTTTATGCAGGAGCTTATGTGAGTTACGTTGGCAGGTACTCCTTGACTTTTTAACCTGGATCCTAAAAATATGACTGAATTTATCTTTCAAAGAAATAATTTCATTGTCTGCTCTAAAACTGCATCGATTCAACTCTTTCCTTTGTCTCTGAGGTTATGAAATTCCAATGTGCCTACATGTGTACAATACTTTATTAATCCTGGTTTCCAGGCAATCATTTTTAAATATGCCATATTTTACATGATTTTGATAATTATAGTTGTTTTGTTTTCATCTTTCAAATAAATAATTTCATTGTCAACTCTAAAAATGCTTTTATTCAACTCATGTGCTATACTTTAAATGATTTTGGTAGTTAGAATAGTTGTGTTTTCATACTTAAACGTTTGCCATTACAGTGCAGTTTAGGGAAAAGAAGAAGACAGATGTTGGTGTCACTGGGCAGGAATTAGGGTAAGGCAAGTGAGGCAGCATTGTTCAAGAGCAGCATTGGATCACATCTAACTTAAAATTATGATTTTTTTCCATTATACATTTTTGCATTGTTTAGTACTTTAAAATACTGCTCTTAGGTATTGGATTAAGATATTAATTATCCTGATTACTGAATTTTGCTACCCTTTCAAGCCTCATTTGCCTCAGCTTAGTTGATCTATCATAACTCATAAAGTAGGAGATATTTCAATGGAAAAGATAGTGCAGTAAGGATATTTGGGTGGGTTGTAAAATAATCTACTTTGCAGCTGCTAATGTAACCCTATTTTTGCTTTCAGGATGTTGGCCTGAGAGACAGATGTTGCCTTTGCTTACCTATACATGGACTTTCTGTAAACAATGATAAGCAAGTCTAACATAATTTACCTTTATGACTATACCTTGGAAAATGCATGCCAGAGACATCTTGGATTGTGTGTCAGTAGAGATTCTGAGCCTGGATATTATTCCCCATTTAACACATCAAATCTACCCCACCACCACCTTTTTAAAAATTATTTCCTAGTTTTGTTGAGATACAATTGATGCACCATACTGTATAAGTTTAATATGTCAGCATAATATATACATAAACCATCACAATACATAGTAAACATAGTAAACACAACAACAGCTTGTGATTAGGATTTACTCTCATAGAGAATTTCCAGTAGCAAACCTATTTTTCACATGTCCCACTCTTCTTTACCCTCTGGGAGTGACACTTCCTTGTCTGACTCCAGGCCGTGTGCAGCCAATGGGAGGCACAGCAGGGAATCAGAAGGAGGGAAAGACATAGTTTTGGGCATCCATTCACCTGGAGCTCTTCTGTGCAGGCCATGGATCAGCAGCGGATGCATTTCCTTCTTATAGGTCACCTGTCCTGTCAGGGGGCCTGCCTTACAATTCTCCTGTGTTCTAGCAACTCTCTCTTCACACTCATCCCATCAGTGTGTTGCTTACCCCAAGATGCTTCACTATTCCCTCTTGGTTTCTCTTCAAATGACATCCATTACTCATCTTGAGAGTCCCAGGGAAATACCCGATAATATTAGAGGTCTGATGTACTCATTAGTCATTTGAATCAAGTTTTTGGAAAATTGAATTCAAAGCCTGTGGAACCAGATTTAGAAGAAAGTTCATCATGATGTGTGATGGTCAGTTCTTCCACATTGCACGAGGAAACTTAATAGCCATAATATTTCTTTCAAAGTTCAGTTTCACTTTCATCCGTCTCCTTCGCAGTGAGAGCACATGGTATATCAAGCTACAAATAGAAACTTGAATTTATGTCACAGTCACTTTATGGCACTTAATTATTGGGCAGCTGGACGAGAGTAATGCACTTACGCGCTGTGGCTGCGCTACTTTATTTAAAATTTCCAAAGTTACTTCGAGTAATTGTCAACCAAACCTTTTGCTGTATCCCATATATACAAGCCGCATGTATTTATAGCTGTGTCTGATTGAGGGCATAAAAATATCAACGATTTTAAGCTGATGACATTGCACAAGAAGATGAATGTATCAGACTCATGGGGAAATTGAGTCAAGTTATCCTGGACACCTGGATACCAGCTTAGGCACAATTTTGCCCAAGCCTCTTTAAAGCATGTCACTTAATTAGGCATATGGTAAGGAGAAAAATGACAGGAAAATGTATGACGTATTCGGTGAAGGTAGCAATCCATTTGATAAATTCCTATCTCCCAACCATCTGGAGGCACCAGATTGGCAGGATTCTTGTCAGCATTCTGTGTATTATCCATGCTTCACAAGGCAAGAAATGGCATCACTCAGCACTCTCAAGTGCTTAAGATGACGGATTCCGTTAACATGTTGCTAACTACTCTGCAATATTTCTTTAAAAATAGCTCTTTCGTATCATGCTTCACGCAAAAGAAGAATTAGGATCAACAGTATAAGCTGCATTCCTTTTACATAACAGCAGAGATTCAAGCATGAGGGACCCTCCCTTTCATGAGACCTGAGGGTATTATCTGCTGTGTATTTTGAAACCACTTGCCACCTGGGACTCAGGTTAAATATAGCAGTGAGGTGTCACTCTAGAGCAAGCATGTCAAACTCGTGGCCTACGGGCCGCATGCCTTGTTTTATTGGCCCCTGTTAGCCTTTGAGTTTTACATGCTTGCTCCAGAGTAAACCATGCATGTACACAGTATGGTGAGCACATTATTTCTGCGTTAAACATGAGCAACACAGTGATATGTGGTTGAGGGAAGGGAAGAAGGGAAAAAAATTATAAATTTAAGCTCTACTCTACCCTTTTAGTAGTTTTCTTGAAATATACTTAGATGGTTTTCTTCTCTGCTAATAATATGCACTTTTGATGGGCTGAGATTCTACTTAATAAAAATGTGAGCTACAGCCCTCTGCAAAATCATTCTTCTATTTATATTACAGGTCATAGTATGCCTAAAGATAATATCTATAATAAATCAATAAGAACACTGAAAGGTAATTTCAACTTACAAATTAAAGAAGTAAATACAACACAACATAGGAATTAAAGAGTAAATTCCTCAAAGTAAAATACTGTCTGAGAACTTTCTAAACCTAGAAGCTTTAAGATATAGATAAAGGTTCACTGAGAAACATTTAGTTCTGGGATTTTTCAAGTTTTTCCATTTTAACTACTTTAAAAATAACTTACTATTACTCTAATAGGAGCGAAGTTGAACTTACTGCTGCAAAAGAAATAGAAATCTCAATGCTGAAGATGCCATAGCTCTTAAGAAAGGGAGAGAAATAGAAAATTTCTATTTCTCGGAAAACACACTTCAGCCAGCCAATGAAGTGGAACTGAAAAAATATGACTTTAAATGTAGAAAAGAGAAAATCAAACTAAAGATTGCTTGGTGCATCAGAAAACATAATAACAAGAAGAAAACAGGGCTTTGACATCTGAGAAGCGGATTGTATATAATTTTAAAACACTAAGTAGGACCGAAACTGATTTGGCTCAGTGGATAGAGTGTCAGCCTGTGGACTGAAAGGTCCCAGGTTCGATTCCGGTCAAGGGCATGTACCTTGGTTGCGGGCACATCCCTAATAGGGGGTGTGCAGGAGGCAGCTGATTGATGATTCTCTCTTATCAATGTCTCTGACTCTCTATACCTCTCTCTTCCTCTTTGTAAAAATTCAATAAAATATATATTTTTAAAAGATTAAAACACTAAGTAGGTAACCAAGAAACACAAGAGTGCTTGCTGCCTTTAACATTCAAACTTAGTTCTAGTTGGCTTTGTTTTTAACATGTCAATATGTGTTTCCTGGAAATTTCAGTTGAGAACCATTCTTTTTTTTTTTAATATATATTTTTATTGATTTTTTACAGAGGGGAAAGGAGAGGGAGAGAGCTAGAAACATCGATGGGAAAGAAACATTGGCCAGCTGCCTGCTGCACACCCCCTATTGGGGATGTGCCCGAAACCACTGTACATGCCCTTGACCAGAATCGAACCTGGGACCCTTCAGTCCACAGGCCGACACTCTATCCACTGAGTCAAACCGGTTTCGGCGAGAACCATTCTTGAATGTTACTGTATATATTGAAGAAATGGCTTAGTGTGATTTTAATGTTTCCCAAACATGGGGCAGAAGACTAATTCTGAAAATATACAAGTACATCTGGGAACCCTCCTTACAGATGTTCTGATGGGTGCCCCAGAGGGATGGAGGAGTAGGCTATGAGGAAAATGAGCGGAATGAAAGGCTGGCATCAGATTTGAATGTACCTAATTCCAAATAACATTTTTGTTGAAAGCTTCGTGAACACACAGGTGAACTGAAGCAACAAAAAGCGTAGACATATTTCATAAGACACAGAGTTCCAAAGTGGAAAGTAAAGATCTACAGAGTTTTTGCCATAAGCCTATAGATAATTATTATTCTTTTGAGAATGTCCTTCATAGTATCTGGTCGAGAGAACGGAGTTTCTCTAAATAGGAAGATACATAAATATCTGGCAAAAAAAGAAAGTGGCTCTTCTTTAGTCTCCAGAACATACTACCCTCCACACTTCTCTTCAGTAAATATTCTGTGAGGTGACTTTTGCTTTGCTTCCCAGAGGTCATGATATTCTCAGGACATATCTACCTGGAGCCAAGAATCACATATTTTTCCCTTCATGTACTGTGCATGGGATCAAGGGTCCAAATTTTTATGTTAGATCACAGAGCATCTTGTTTTACATACCCTACATATTTTAGAATATGTGTAACACTTGTCATGTGTGAGATGTATGTTTTGCCTGGTCTCCCTGTGACAATAAGAACTTGGAGAACATGTGCATATCCTACTTGCTTTTCAACCACCATAATCACCAACCAAAGTGCTGTTCACATTATTTCCACTAATAAATTGGACTGAAAAGATGAGTGCTTATTAATAAAAGAGAAAAGAAAGGTTTTCAGAATTACATTCTAAAAAAATCAGAGGGATACTTGGTAAATATAAGAGAGAAAAGATTATATACTCATCATTAAACTCTAGGTTCAAATTCACTGAGCTGAAGAGTCAGGGAAATCTGTAATATTCCCATGATTTACTATGTTTAAACAGAGATATGCTTAACAACGGAAAATCAAATAACTTCAGTACTAAGATATGAAAGCAGGGAAAGGTTAAAAGAAAATTAGAAAGGAAAATAAGGAGAAAGGAGACCATGTTGCAAGTGTTCCTACGGACATGAGAACTTTAGGAGGCCAGCAACTTCAGCAGTTCATGTGAGGAGATATTTTTATTTATGGTTTTATTGAACAAATTGTATTGATTACTTACAATGTGTCAAGTTAACTTCAGGGATTGTCCTGCCAGACTTCAGAGTCCAGAAGGGGCATGGAACCAAGGAACATAAAACCCAATGTCATGTGATCAGCACCATGAAGATGAATGCTGGGAGGTAAACCTATAAGAGCAGAGGAGGAAGTCGGGAGGGAGATGTGAAGAAGGTACATGTTGCCCAGTGAAGATGGCAGGGCCAAGGATAATAGAGAGAGAAGAGATGGTGACTTGTGGCACACATTTTGAATTAATTGATTAGTTAATGGTCACATGTTTTCTAAAAGAATGAGTTTCCACAGACTTGTGATAATACCTAAGGCCTCCGGGCCAGGGGTCTGATGCCTTGCTTAGACCTGTCTACAAGCAAATGGCTGCAATGCAGCATGTTTTTGTGTTTTTTTTAAGATGCACAAAGGGGTGAAGGCAAGGTCCTTTTGTAACAATCACTTGAGAATACAGTTGTTAAGAGGACAGACTTCAGACAAACTTCTGCCAGCAATATGCAAGACTGGGAAGTGATCTACACTTCAATTTCCTCATCAGAAATTAAAAGGTAAGCCCTATACTTTACAGAGCTGTTGTGGAGGAAATACCTGATGGAGAGTTGTGAATGTCAATTGTTATATGAAGATTATCATTATTACTTTTATTCATATCTTAAAGATGTTCCTAACGGATGGAAAATTTTTTAAACACAAGAATAACCAGCAAATGTCTGCTAAAAACACTTTTATCCAAACAAAATTACCGAAAAAGTCGTCTGTTTTCTCAAGAAATGTATCACCTTAATAAATGATTACCAATTTGAAGGCCAAGTTAATTGACATACAATTGAGGTCCCCTCCCCGTAGAGTTTGAGATCCCCTGGTTAAAACCCTTCCAGACAAGGGGGAGATGCTCATCCTGAGAACAATTGATGTGGGGCTCCTTTGACAGGGTATGTGATGATCCCTTCAGTGGTGAATGATGAAAGCGTAAGTCATCACACTACCCTATGGCTGTTTTTAGAGAATCAGAGAGAAGATTAACAGGGATGTGAAGGAACTAGGGAAACTAAAATCTAAATAATATATAAAGTAGAAATAAAGAGGTTGGGAGCAATATGGCCAAGATAGGAAGCCTAAATGAATGGGCATCTACCAAATTTATGACCATGCTATTTATGTCCTCAGTGAGGGCAGGAGGAAATTAGATATTGAGAGACGATATTAATTAAGCAGAATAATTTTCTTTGAACTACATGTTAGAAACAACCAACTGAGGGTGTGGGGCTTCTGGGATGGAGAAGCGAGGTGCTCTACAGAATCTTTATCAAACAAATCAACAATTCAAATGATGAAACAATTATTATTTTTCTAAATATTTTCATTAATTTTAGAATGGAAGGGAGTGAGGGGAGTTGAGAGAGATAGAAACATCAGTGATGAGAGAGAATCACTGATCAGCTGCCTCCTGCACACCCCTCACTGGGGATTGAGCCTGCAACCTGGGCATGCACCCTGACTGGGAATCGATCCATGACTTCCTGGTTCATAGCTTGATGCTCAACTACTGAGCCAGACAGGCCGGGCATGCACAATAATTATTAACATTTCTGAAAATTTTCCTAAAAGCATACAGAAAATAGAGATATATGTATCCAAGAAAATCTAATAAATCTCAGTTCAACACCAAGGATCTGTGGCTTTTGAGGCACATTCATGCTCTCGTCCCTTACCCCCACCCCTGCTTCATGTAAATGGAAACTGGTGGGAACACCTCGGAAAACAGGTGCTCCCTCTCCCCTTAGCTCCCAGTTCAGGGCCATGCAGGTTCAACCTCGCAGAAGCAGATCAGCGGTGTTTCTCCAGCACTGTTCCCTCCCCGTCTTGTGCTGCAGAAGCTCTGTTCTGGAGGGCACGGATAACTAACAGACTCCTTTCTCCTGCACCACCCCAACTCAAAGGTGAAAGATCTCCCGAGACATGGCAGGCTGAGGATACTGAAGCCCAGAGTGCCCCCCCCACCACCACCCGACAGGTACTTACTAGGGCAAAGGCTTCATTCAATGAAGGGCAAATGGAGGAGAGCAGAATCTCATACCCACCTGAAGGGCAGGGTTCACTCCTCATGCTCCCAGCTCTGGTGTAGTGGCATAGGGATTGTGCCCAAGGCCAGGAGGCAGTTCTTAAGGCTGGAGGGCTTTGAAGCTTTACTTAGGTCAGTGTTTCCCAAACTGTTGACATATGTGCACCCCTTCTATAATTTTCGTAACACTGAGTATCCCTCGTCAAAAAAATGGATGTATTTTAATAACAATCAAAATATATTTCTTTTTTCTCTTTTTGGTACATACACAAAATAATAATAAAGGAAAAATAAAATTATTCATAATAAGATATAAATAAAAGTTATATTATAAATAACATTTATTTGCACACCGGACCATCTCACGCCTCACAAGACTATCTTGACTTGACTCATGAGAACGTAGAATTAGTTGCAGCTAAGCACGGTGCAGTGCATATCCCTACCAAACTCCGATGCAACACATACCCCAACCAAACTCTTCCCGTACCCCTGGGGTACGCATACCACACTTTGGGAAACACTGACTTAGGGAGATGCCTTTGTTTGAAACATCTCCTTAAGGATTTTACACCTTCACAATTTTACACCTTGTCAAACAAGAGATATATCTTGGTGGGGAGAGACTAAGAGGTCACAACACATAAGATGGCAGATCAGCTAGAAGTTTAGCAGAGAGAACCAGAGAAAGACATCCTGGGATCAAGATAACCCCAGAGATTGGTAAGGCTGTGCGCTTGTGTGAGGCTTAATCCACTCAGATACAATCAGGGCAAGACCTGGGCAGGCTTGTAAGCATTCCCCGAGTCACACACAGATTCATCAACACAGGGTGAGGCGTCACTGACGCAGAATTTAAAGACAGCCTTTGATCAAACACCGGCTGAATAATAAGTTGCTCTTACCCACTGAACATTTCTAGAAAGCCAGACTTTAAAAAAGAAAATCACACTCATTCCCACCAGTCTGCAAGACCTGGCGTGCGCCCCAGTCTACGCTCTCAGGAGCAATCAAAGAGGAAACTTACAAGCTACTATTCCCTGGCTGAACATGGGGCAGGAACATACATAACATAGGATAGCAGCCTCAAAGCCCCGCACATCCAACATTAAAGGATGAAAAAATAAACAGCTAGCAGGCTCAAGGACAACCTTTCAACAACTGGCTTATGCTGGCCCAGGGGTAACAGCAAGGCAGCCAGACTAGAGATGAAAATAAGAAACAAAATGTGAACAGGAGTATCAGATGCTGTCTACAACGAGGGGAATGAACTTCACAGAGTTACTTCCTGTTTATGTATGAGGCCACTTTAAAATGAAGTGGGAGCTGCCATCCAGGAGGAACTGCTTTGTACATCTTACCCCTCAAACCTTTGGAATGTTAAAACAGGGCAAAAAAAAAAAAGAAAAAATGTTTGAACTGGGCCTAAAGTAACACTGAATCTCAGCCTACTGTTGGGAAAGATAATGAGGAAGCAGTTATTAGTGACTCTTGGACTCATGACAGCCAGGCTGAAAACTAAAAATATATATATATATATATATATATATATATATATATATATATATATATATATTTACAATTAGCATCACTGTGTAAGCTTATCTTCATTTATAGAAATCCCGTTCTTCTACTGATGTGTTTCCTTCTCTTTCTCATAAACATATGTTGTCTTTATCTCCTAATCTGAATACTATTTGGGTTTCTCTGTCTGAATCAGTGCTTCTGGAATAGTTATTCTTTTGGATCTCAAAGAAAAATACTTGCTGCCCTTTAGTTTGCTTTTTTATACTGAGATTAACAAATATATATGTTCTAGGCAGGGGTTGTGGAATCATTATTTAAAGTTGTTATGTTTCCTTTAAAAAAAACCCTCCTTTTTATTAAAAATTAAAAGACATGCCAAGAAATAGGAAATTATGCCAAATACTTAGTAACAAAAGAAAGCAGAAAAGCTTACTACAGAGTGGGGAGGGAGGCAAGAGCAAATATCTAACTTAGCAGACAGAGTTCACAGAAGCTTTTATAAATAAGTTAAAAGAACTAACAAATAGCATGTCTTAAGAATTAAAGATGGTATAATGACAATGCCTCATCCAATAGAAAGCATCAATGAAGAGACAGAAAACCTATATATCTATATTTGCACTTATACACCTACAGCCATGTCTATATGCAAAATAAAATTCTAGAGTTGAAAGCTAATATAACTAAAATTTAAAAATTATTAAAGAGGATAAACAATAGATTTGAGATAGCAGGAGAAAAACATTAACAAAATTAAATATAGATATATAACCTGAAGGACAGAGGGGGGAAATGAAGTAAAATTAACAGAATGCTAGGAAATTTGGGATAGAATTAAGCACAGCAACATATTTGTATGGATTTAACAAGAAGCGAAAAGATAAAGGGACAGAAAAGATATTTAAGGAAATACTGGCAAAAAATCTTCAAGTTTAATGAGAAAACAATACAAGAAGCACAGTAATTTCCAAGCAGGATGAACACAAAGAGATTCACACCCAGGCACCTCAGAATGAAAATGTTGAAAGCCATAGATAGAGAAAATCTGAAAGTGCTAAAAAAGTATAAATCAACATGCACAAAGGAACCCCAATAATATTAACATCTGATTTCAGATTTGAAACAATGAAGGTGAGGGGCAGTGGAATGGCACATTTAAAATGCTGAATGTAAAAAACACTCAGTGGAGAATCTTTTTTTTTTAAAGTCTCCTTCAAAAGAATAAGCAAAATAAAAAGTCCCAGAAAAAACAAAATTGTAGAGAGTTGTTGCAATCAGATTCCTGATTCATAGCAAATACTAAAGGAAGTTTTCCAGGCTGAAAACAAGCAAACCCCCCAGTAATTAAGAGTTCCAGTAAAAGTATAAATCTGAAGTAGACTTTAATAAGTTAACATATATATTGAAAGCTCTTGTGCAATCACTAATAACTTAAAAATATATTTGATAAATCCTTAAAGGTATTTAACATGGTAAATTATAAAACACCCACCAATATAGAAGCAAGGAGTAAAAGAGGAATAAAGGCATAAATAAAACAGGACACATATACAAAACAAAAAGCAAATGGCAGATGAAAACACAACCAAATCCATTAGAACATTAAACATGAATGGGCAATTACTCAGCAGTAAAAAGGAATCAAGTGCAGATTCATATTGTAGCAGGACAAATCCTGCAAACATTCTGTTAAGCGCAAGAAGCAAGTCACAAAAGATCACACAACTGTATGATTCCATTTTCCATAGGAAAATTTAGGGTGACCAAAAGTTAGTTTGTGGTTGCCAAGGACTAGGGGCTAAGGGGAGGGATGAAAAGAATGTGGAGTTGTTGCTAATGGGTATGGCATTTTCGGTGGTGTGTGTGTGTGTGTGTGTGTGTGTGTAAATTACAAACTTATTTGTTTCTTGATGATGGTTACAAAGTTCTTGATGATGGTTACAAAGCCCTTTGGATGTACTAAGACACATTGAAATTATGCACGTGAATGGATCTTCTGAAACATGAGTTATATATTAACAAATATGTTTAAAAAATAGCCATCAAGATGTCAAATTGAAAAGCCCAAGAGTAAAGGTGTGTTGCTTCCTCAGCATCAACGTTAGTTACTTCATCCAATCTCTCCAAAGTAATCAAAGACTTTGCTCAAGCTGGCCCCGTTAGCTTAAATGCCCTTCCCCTAATGTCCATCTTGTCATCGAAAGACCTTTTAAAAATGTCACCTCTGTGCTCCTCCCAATAGTTGGAATTCATTTGTTATTTTATTATCTCTGTTCTTGTTGTCCTTTGTAAGATGTCAATCGTAGCATTTACTCCTTGGCTTTGAGAAGGTTGTTCATGTATCTATCCCCTCTGCTGATCTGTGGGTTTCCTCAGAGTAGGGTTAATACCTTATATATTTGTATTTTCCCCTCAGTGCCTAAGCCCTTGATATAATTAGATAATATTTCTATAACAACAGATAAGCATAAGATGTTGGGTTATACGGCTGGGAAGTAGCATCACATTTCCATGGGTTACTGTAACACAAACTTTAATTGTTTTTGATTAGCTGGTGGACCAGTACCCTAAAAAAATAACATTGCTCAAAAAGTACAGAATATAGAAGTCCAGTGACCTCTTCTGTTTAACTCTTGCTTTATTAAAGTTACTCAATAGAAAAAAATAAATTAAACCTCATCAAAATTTTAAAAATATTGTACATCAAAGTACATTATCAAGGATAAGAAAAGATAGCCTACAGAATGAAAGAAAGAAAAGAAGAAGAAGGAAATCATGCATCCAATAAGGGGATAGTGTCCGGAAAATATCAAGAACCCCTAAACTCAATAACAAGACAATCCAATTTAAAAAGGAGAGGAGATTATTGAGGAATGAGGGCATGTGGAGTGCAGGTCACTGCATGTCAGAGGCTCCACAATCTAGCAATTCTCTAGGTAGGTGGGGATCTCTTTTGTAGGAAATACCTCATGGCCTGATTGTCCTGTTGATTAAATCCGTGAGCATCATGTTTCCAGACTACATTTGCAACACAATTTTACTCTCTGGCAATGCTCAGGAAACACCCCCCTAACAGGTAACTACTAAAGGAATAAGTGATTACTTAGAGAGTCCAAAGAGTCAGTGTTGTCAAAATGGAAACGAACGCTTTTGTTAAATGTCTTCAACAGGAATTAGACACTTCGAATCAATGCGTGGTTACTATTAGCAAATATAGGAAGTAATGATTATGCATGATTTTTAATTTCGGCATCAGAGAGGATGCCTGGAATTCAAGTACCAAAAAGTGTGTAAGCAAGAGGCATGGATGGTCAAAGCTTCCTTTCACAGCGTCAGGCTGTACAGGTACTGGCTATGACTCACGCCGTTTCTGCAACTGTCACGGTGCAGAGCGGTGGTCACTGCGGGAACACAGCCCCGAGGTGGCTCTCAGCGCTGACACAGCCCAGGTGGGGAAACAGCTCCTCCCTGATGTGGCTGCTCTCAAGTCACAGTTGTCACCAGGGGAGGGGGGAGGGAAACCACAAAAATGAAACTGCAAACTTCTTCCGGGTGTGTGCCAGGGAGAGGGTGTGTGGGGGTGGGGAAGGGAGGTGGGTGTGCAGATAGGATTTCAGGGAGCAGAGGAGCACAGCCAGATGTCACTGTGACAGACACTGGCACACGCCTGCTTGCAACCACAGAAAGAGACAAGTAACTGAATGTAGCAGCGCCAGCTGTGCTCAGCTGGCTGGCTCAGGGGGCACGCTGTCGGGGGAGAGCCTTGATCGGGCCACATCTGGCGACGCAGAAGCAGCCTTTAAACGGGGAGTAGAGAGCAGAGCCAGGATCTGCCAGATTGCAGGATCCGTAAAGGCCCAGTGGAATTCTACCGGATATGGAATTAATAGTTTAGGTCAGCTTATGCTTAAGGAATGTCCTCAAGATAACTGCACCAAACCTATGCCGGCAGGCTGCAGGAGAAAACGCTTTTCTTGCTATGAAGTCAGAAGGGTGGCTCGGGACTTGGGTGGTTTGCCCCCTGGAGAATACTGGCACGGTCTGGAGACATTGCCCATGTCTGCTGATGGTCCTGTTTGCTGCTGGCACCTACTGTGTGGAGGTCATGGGTGTTGCTGCATATTCCATTATGCATATTCCATTATGCACCGATCATTTCTTACAGCCGATAATTATCCAGCCCGAAATGTCAACAGTTCTGAGGTTGAGAAATCCTGATTGAAGGCATGTGATAGGTTTGAGGTAATCTTATTAGACAAATGAAAAATAAACACAACAAACAGAGTTTGCAAAGAGGGTAGTTAGGTGAAACAAGAATTCTCAACTGGTTATTGGTGAGGTTGAAATTAAAGACGAAATCTCTACATCATCCAGGATGACAGTGCCCAGATGAAAAGACTCACCGAATAGCTACTTTCGATGAAAATGACTGTCAGGATAGAAAGAACCAGAACATGAGGACTTGAGGCGCCGGGGTCTGGAGGGGGTACCTCTGGATCAGGAATCAAATTTCCTAGCATTGCCAAAAAAATAAAATATCCATGGGGCTGCTATAAGCTGTAGATCAACGCTTCGTCATTATTTATTATCAGCAGGCTCTGCCAGGTAAGATCAGGTCTAAACAGAAACCTAAGGAAGTGACTCTGAGAAACGAAGAAAAAAAAAAAAAAGTATGAAGCTCAACACCAACTCAGGATTATTCTAAATGATTTTGAATTTTGAAGATAAACTTGCACAAATTGGCTTATGGTTCATCCTTTGAAAAAGATAAAATAAACAACTGTTTTGTTTTAGTGAAATGCCAATTCTTATAGACAAAAAGAAAAAAAAAACCATAGTTCTGCTGTTTTCAGAAAGGAAGGAATTAAAATTTTTTTTTCCTTCTCACATTTTGGGTCAAATTTCTTTGCTAGAAAAAAAAATACTGATGTGTACCTCTTTGGATTAGGAAATGTATTACAAATGAGGTTGAACAATGACTGTCTTCTTCCCGATACATAAACGCTGCCTTCTGCCTTCACAGTATTGTAGGGCAGTTTTTTTTTTTTTTTAGGTCCTTACTGGGTCTTGTCACATTTCCCCTGATACTCATGCATCGACACTCACCTGCCCCTTCAGTAAGTTTAAATTCTATTAAATGCGATATTTTCAATTAGTTCCACTCATGCAGTCACAGGAGCATTGTCCAAACAGACTATGAAATGAGAAGCTAAGCTCATGGTGAGTAAGAAGAGAAAACAGGGCAAGTGGAAAAGGCTCTGGTGGGAAAAACACACACATGTATTTTGTTATGATATTTCTCCCGTGAGCATTTGAATTCAGAAGGTGAGTTATAGTTTTAGGATGACTGTCCATCTAATATGGGGAGGGCGGCAGTGATATCAGGAAATCTATCTACCTTAGACTTTGGAGACCACCTAAATTATAAAATGGAGCCTAATTTATAAAATTTATAAAATTTATAAATTATAAAAGAGCGAAAAGTCTAGGCTTTTCCTGTATTAGCTTGAAAAGCTCCACATAAGAGAACTTTGTTCATATTCTGGTATCCAGATACTTTTCATTTCCTTTTCAATGGTCTTACTTTTTTTTTTTTTTTTTTTTTTTTTTGGTCTCAACTGAAATAACTCTTCTGCATCTTTGGTGTTTACCCCTTTGAAATATATCTCTGCAGTCCTGACCCTCCATTAGGCACTGCCTTACAGAATGATGAACTGCGGGTCCTCCTTTAATCTTGCCCTGTACATCAGTCCCTTCAGCCTTTGAATTATTTTCTTAATCTTCTGAGGACTCAATTGAAAAAGCTTCATTTCTACAGTAGTCTGCTCCAGGTGCCTGGGAAAAATATGAACATCAGGCATGGCGCCTGATCTGCTCACATAAGCAAAAATGCTTCAAATACAAATGATAGTGTGAGATTTAAATTGTGCCTGATCTGCTCACATAAGCAATAAAGCTTCAAATATACATGGTATTGTATGATTAAAAATCCGTATCACGCATTTATTCACCTGATGCCATCATCAACCCTTGAATATAGGTATGCCAAGAATTAACAACCTCTTCTATCAATAGCACAGCAAGACCTTGGGAATGCTATGACTAGTCCAAGACACACACCGACTCAAACCAAATGTTTTGATTCAAAGTCCAGTGAATCCTGGACCTTTAAGTGGAGTCTAGGATCTTAAATGTACATTTTTTTGGCATTTACTTCAGTTGGTAGATATACAACCCAACAGGAAATGGCAATTGCTTAGTAGGCACATTTCTAAGTGCCTAGATCAGTGATCTTTTCATAACACAGTCCCAAGTCTCAATAGGATTAACACAGATGTGGCTACATATAGACCTAAGATTATCAATTGTCTTTCTTAGATAAAAATAAATAGGTGTATGTGTGAATCACCCAAGAATTTTACCTTATCTCTTACAATTTTCTTATATCCCTACTCTTACTCTTTTTCCTGTGTCAGCTTGTATATCCAGAGAGAACAACTCTAGAAATGTCATTACCAGTCTCTGAGTTCATCACTTAAAATATGCATTCAAAATGAAATATTCAACATAAAATTATCAGTATTCTTATGATCAACAACACAGATTCACGGATGCTTGTACTAGAGTCAGGTTACTGGAGTCCTCAAGTGTCCTGATGGGGACCGCACGAACCCTATGTCTCTTCATATTTTCCACTTTGCCTGTCACTAGTTTTGGAGGACATTACTTGGAGCTCTTTTCTTCAACCTTAGACATCAATTCAAAGTCTATTAATCTTGGCCACCTTTACTCCACTGGTTTATGCACATCCATCCAGTCACTGGATGCATCATGAATACTTCATGAATCCCTTTTATGGGATTAACGTCTGGGTCAAGTTCTAAGTCTATACAGGATTAATAAGACACAATTAATTGAGAATAGAAAACCTTGATGCCATTCTGAAGGTTAGGTCAGCACTAGAAATTGTCTCTCCTTATGCTGGCCCATGAGTGCCCTGTCTTAGTCTGAGCTTCTCAGAAAAACAATGTAGTTTATTTTAGGAATCAATTCAAGGTAACAAGAATGGGGGGAAAGGCAAGTATGAAGGAGGAAAAGACAAAAGCAAATACAAAGATATATTGTTGAGATTGCCACAGTTCAGTCTATTTGCATATTAGCCTTTTATTATACAGGATTCTAATGTTCAATTAGAACTCAGCTGGAAATACTGCTCTTACTCCAAGTACCTGAATTCAAATTTGTCCCTCCATGAAATTTACACAGTTGTTCAGGATAAACAAGGAGAAATAAAATGCCATGCCCCAAATCTGGTAAGATTTCCTCTTACCAGAAAAGGGACATTCTTGCTCTTAAATATACTTTTAGTTGGAGACTTAAAAGCTATTATATCCATGGCTTTTTTTTTTACTAAAAAGAAATGGAAAATCCAGGAATATCCCCAATCTCTCTTTTATGTAGACATGAATATATTACCAATTTTTGGCCAATGAGAAAGAAGAGAAGGCCGTGTAACTATTTTTCTTTTCCAATAACAGGAAAGAGAATCATTTGATAATTAGCTTTCTCTGTCCTAGTCTCTATCCTGTTTCCAGCCTTTGAATGTGGTCCTGATGCCTAGAGGCACAGAAATCATCTGAAAACAACAGGAGCCAATGGGTACAAGAAATAAATTTAAAAACCAACCATACCTGATATCCAGTGGCTGGTAGAGTAGTAGCCAACCAGAGTTCTTAAAGATATTCATTAGCTACTTTCCCAAAGGTGACACTCTCTAAGTCCAGACTATGTTTTATGCTATTTAAAAAATAGCAACATTTTTTTGTTACTGCTAAGTTACTTTTATTTGGGTGCTCTGTTATTTGTCATGAAAATAAAAGAGCTAAAAGTGTTTTGTGGGAATGAATCAACTAGAATATATCAGGGGTCTATGGCATAATGAGATGTTAAATACAGTCCACAGCAACTCCACTTAAAAGGAATAGGTGGAAATCCAAAGGAACTATTATTCACTCTACATCTTGTTTTATGACCTGCTCTCTGGGACAAAACTACCTCTTGTTGCCTCTCTATTTCTTGTCTCCCTAATGCAGCTCGTAACTAGACGGAACACAGGTACACTGGCATCCATATGCGATCAGTTTTAGAAATGGATGGAGTGGAGAGAGAAATGTGATTGGCCAAGCTGAGACCCGTAGATAATCAGTAGGGAGTGAAGCTGAAGAGGACCTGGCTAAAGAAACAAATGCATTATAATTAGGCCAATTATATTAGATGTAGTTCATCAACTTGTAGTGATAAAGGCTGTTAGTGAGCTTTGTCACCAGCAGCATTACTTCCTAATCTTGCTCCTTTTTAGAGTTATTAATTTTCGTGCTACCTACACAGAGATAAATTAATTTATACTGGCATTAAATTGAAAAATACCTAATTTTGCATTTGAGCAGTAACCTATAAAGTTTCTTCCTTGTTGCTAACACTTACTGAAGGCAGTACAAGAATTCTAAGGCTTTTTGAGCAGATGGGAGAGATTGAATGAAATGGATGATAGCTATTTTATACAATAGATGTCGGCGCACTATGTTTTGTCTTCCATCAAGAAAATTCTTCAGAAAAGTCAACCTTTGAAGAAGAGTGACTAAACATGACACCTGTTCGATTCCCAGACACAGTACCAAGAGATCTGTACAAATTTAATAGAATTTTGAATTATGGCCTCTGTCAGTCTTATTCCACCAGAGTTCTTCATCTGAGCTCCAGAATACAGAAAATAATCATAGTGGCAATGTTTTAAGTTCTCCTAAGGATGGCACAGACTAGTGCCAATCTTGATTCACAGAAGTTCACTTGCCAAACATAATAAATAATCTAGGGCATAAAAACATAGTTCTCCCAAGAAGAAAAACTGACAAAGTTTGCTAAAGATTAGAAATATTCTTAGAAATACAGTTGTCTGACTCTTTACCTATGCATTTATTTATTCATCTGTCAATATTTATAAAACCTCCTTTTTGTGTATTGGTTCAACTATATGTAGGTTAAATAGTACTCTATTTGATATAAGTAGCAATAGCAGTGACTTTAAATCATTCTCATTTCACTGATGAAAGTTTTGGATTTTTCACCACAAATTATCATGATAGCCATTTTGTGTAGATGCATGCAATTTTGAGGGATATACTATTTTCTACAATGGAATAAGAAATTTCTTTCAAATACTAATACACTAATATATATTTTATCACTTGTAATTTATCAAATGATTTTTAGCATATATCACGACAATCATGTGTATTTACTTCTTTACTTTCTTTTTTGAGTAGTAAATTTGGCATATTAAAAGTGTACTGCTTGGTAATTTTTTTAAAATATTGCTTTTACTTATTTCAGAAAGAGGAAGGGAGAGAGAAAGAGAGATGGAAACATCAATGATGTGAGACATTGATTGCCTGCCTGCTGCACACTCCCTACTAGGGATTGAGCCTAAAACCCAAGCATGTGCCCTGACTGGAATTGAACCTTGACCATCTGGATTATAAGATGATGGTCAGCCACTGAAACATACTGGCTGGACTATTTGGTTAAATTCAGTTAAAGAAAAATACTATATTTATAAAATGGTGATGTGCTAATATATTACAAGAGAAAGACGGTTAAAAATGAGCATCTACAGAAGATAGAAATAGAAGAGTAAATTAAACAGAAAGAAGAAAATAATATTGAATTTGATATTAATAAAATATAGAACAATACTAGAAAAGACCATCAAAACCAAATGATTCTACTCTAAAAGACTAGTAAAAGTCATAAACTAGTAGCAAGAGAGATTTTCTTTTACAAAACGAGATTGATCGCTGGAAGAAAAAGAGACATGAATGTTGATTCTTCTCACATTAAAAAGATACAATAATATTATGAATCATGGCAATGTATTTGAAAATTGACCAAATAAATAAATTTAGAACTAATCCTATATAATAAACACCTAATATGCAAATAGACCCAATAGTGGAACTACTGGTAGAAGGACCAGTTGCTATGGTCGGTATGGTGCACACTGACCACCAGGGGGATGACACTCAATGCAAGAGCTGCCCCAGCTCACAGACCCCAGACCTGCCAAGCAGGGTTCCAGCCCTACCCCCACCCAGATTACCCTGCTAGTCACCCCACAGAGGGAGGCGATTGGTGGTGGCAGGGGTTGGAGCCAGTGGGGGCCTCCTGATGGCCCTGCTGGTTGCCTCACAGATCAGCCATGATCACCCACCAGGCCTAGGGACTCTACCCATGCACAAATTTCATGCACCAAGTCTCTAGTATAAGAAATAAAATAACAACTTACTCTCCAACTACTCAACAGATTCTACAATTGAGTCATTCCAACATGGAAATCTCCGTGCTTACATACCTTTAGTAGTAACTTCTACCAACAGGTATAGGAAGTCTTCCTAGGTGACTCCATGAGGACAGCAGAACCCCCATACTCAAAACCTGACAAGAATGTTAGAAAAGAAGAGAAATATAAATCAATTTCTCTCATGGATGCAAAACAATATGATCATCTGATAGTACCTGATACAATTTATCAGCAATTTATGGGGGAAAAAACTTAGAAAACCAGGAATAAAAGAGTAGTTTCTTAATTTTATATAGAGTAGCCGTAAATGACCAACAAAAACATTCTTTTGAATGGTCTGTTCACCACTGGACTACATCTGAGTTAGTACAAAGAGGCAAATAGAAAAATTAAAACACATGATTTAGAAATAAAGAAAGAAGACTGCTATTAGTTGCAAATATAATTTTAAATAGTAAGTAAACTTAGCAATTTGATGAAAATATAAATACTAATATATTTTAATATTTAATAATGATCATAAAACAAATTTAAAAGATTTTATTAGACATAGCACATCAATAACCAAATACTTAGAAGTAAATAAAAAGAGAATCTAAAAGAAATTAAAATTCTGGAGAGGAGAGAATATCTCTGATTCCAGTTAAAAAACAACAACAAACTACAGCTTTAAATTTGTGTGTGTGTGGGCGGGGGAGTCGGTAATTCTGTATCTGAATGCAAGTTGAGAGCCTCTAGCTCAAGCAGATAAGCTCTGTTGGGGGTAGCAGAAATATGCAAATTAAGATTTAACAATCATTGGCACTAACAAAACAAATTAGAAATGTGATGGAACAAAGACCATGGTCATTTTTACCCAGGGGATATTCCTAGGAGCTGTGGCTGCTTGGGAAGCTGGAGAATTAAGTCAAAATCTTACTCTTCTCAGGAAACAAAGACCTACAGGGCAGAAGTCCTGCATCAAATACATTTTCTGTTTTCTCTCAAGACTGTTCTGTATGTCAATGTTACACGGATTAAGAGACTGGTGCCTGAGTTAAAAAGTGTAAATGATAGATCCCTGTCTCTTACAGTTTGCCCTTCTTCTGGCCCAAGCTCAAGGAACTGCACCTAACCAGACTCTCAAAACCCTTGTTGAGCTCATCCTTGTTGTGAGTTTAGGCAAACAAACAAATAATAAATAAATATTGACTGGGTCCCACCCCTGACTGAGGTTCATTGCAAATTGGGTGAATATTATCATCTTTTCCCACTCTTTTCCTAACAAAAGAAAAGAGGACTTTCATTGATTGAATACAGCCATCTACAGCCTCAATGACTCTCTTATTATAATGCCTGGCATTAAATTAAAAATTACTAGATAGTGCCAGGCTGGTGTGGTTCAGTTGGTTGAGAATCTGACCATGCACAAAGAGGTCGCATTCCTGGTCAGAGCACATGCCTGGGTTGTAGGCTCAATCTCTCCCTCTCCCTTCCTCTCTCTCTAAAAACCAATAAAAACATATGTTAAAAATCACTAGATATGAAAAAAGGGAATAAGATACATAAATATGATAGAAAGAACTAATAATATACCTAGACCAATTAAAAATATGATCATGATATTAAAAAATGTAGGGAAAAGTAGATAACATGAATAAATGTCAACATGTCATTGAGACATCAAATGGGAATTCCAAATATGAAAAATGTCATATCCAAGCTGAGAAATATATTTAAAAATAGACTGGTCACAGTAGAAGGCACTATTAGAAAAACTAAAGACAGTTCAATGGGAAAATGTGCAAATGGAAGTAGAATTTAAAAAATGCAAAAAGAGATGAAAACTCAAACATTTAGGCAAGTCAAAAGTTCTAATAAATATCTTAGATTTGTTACTATTAACTGAACCCCCTCAATTTTTTAAAATATATATTTATTGGTATTTTACAGAGAGGAAGAGAGAGGGATAGAGAGTTAGAAACATTGATGAGAGAGAATCATTGACCAGCTGCCTCTTGCACACCCCCTACTGGGGATGTGCCCACAACCAAGGTACATGCCCTTGACCGGAATCGAACCCAGGACCTTTCAGTCCCCAGACTGATGCTCTATCTACTGAGCCAAACCGGTCTCGGCCCCTCAATTTTTACTGTTATGAAATTTTTACATTTAAAAGTTACCTAATTTTTTTCACACAAAATGATGCATTTCTGTTGTAAAGATTTTAAATGTATCCATATATTTACTATTTTCTTTGTTTGAAAATCATTTTATCTGAGATACACATTTTTAGATAGTTCATCAATGAGAGTCTTTAAATAGCAAACATGTTTTGTTTGTTAAAATGTCATAATTTTACCCAAACCTAAGGTTAAATATATATCCAGATTGGGTTATTTCCTATCTATATTTTGATACTGTTAGATTGTTTTCTACCTCTTTTTGTTTTTGAAAGCCAGGTCTCAGTTTAATGTTTTTCCTATCTCCCTCCTTCCCCTCCAAAATCTGGCTACTAATAGTTTCTGCTGCTTTTGTCTTTTATACTTAAACTGTGGCCTGGTGCATGAAATTCATGCTTGGAAAGGGGGGGGGGGTTCTCTCAGCCCAGCCTGCACCTTCTTCAATCGGACATCCCTCTCGCAATCTGGGACCACTGGCTCCTAACTGCTCACCTTGCCAGCCTGCCTGATCGACCTGAACTACCTCTGCCTGCCTGAGTGATAGCCCCTAACTGCCCTACCTAGCTGGCCTAATCTCGTCCCCAATTGCCCTCCCCTGCCAGCCTGATCTCACCCATAACTTCTCTCCCGTGCAGGCTTGATTGTCCCTAACTGCCCCTGCCTGCCTGATCACCCCTAACTTCCCTCCCTTCCCCTCCCCACCCCTGCAGGCCTGATCTCGCTCCCAACTGCCCTCCAAGCCTGGCCAATTTGGTTCTGATTGATCAGTTCTATGCCAGTTAGCATCAAAAGTTCCACCTCCTAGGCATCCATTGGCTCCTCACACTACACCCAGATTTGGTTCTAATTGGTCTATTTATATGCCAGTTAGCTTCAAAAGCTCTGCCTTCTAGGCAGACAATGGCTCCTCACAGTTGACCCAGAATTGGTTCTGATTAGTCAGTTTCTATGCCAGTCAGCATCTCCCGGCCTATCTCCAGGCCTGATCAGAGAGGCGGGGCTGATCAGAAGCCTCCACATAGGCCAGAGAGAAAAAGAGAGGCAATGGTTGATCAGCTGCCACAAAGGCTGTGGATCAGATCCTGCCTCTTTCTTCGGGCCTCTCTCTGGGTCTGATCTGCAGCCCCCTGGGCAATCAGTGCTGGGTTATCAAGGCAACCCAGCACTGACTGAAAGACTTTCATTGTTTGGTGGAGCCTTTGTTCAGTTGTTAGGGACCCTGGGTTTTTTATATAGAGAGAGATTATGACATATTGGTCAGGTACTTTTACTGTTTTATTTTATCCCAGTTTTTAATTTAGGGATTTATTTAGCCATCCTGAATCTGATGATTTTATCTCATAAATTTTGGAAAATCCTCATTTTTTTCAAATATTAACATTTTTCCATTTCAGATTTTCTCTATATATCTCCATTTGTCTCTGTTTTAGATTTTCCCTTCAACAGTGTCATTTAGCATTTTTAATATATTTTCCATCTCTTTATATATCTGCATTATCACATATATCATCACTTTTCTACTTCTCTGTTTTACTGTATTTACTCTGCTATTTAAATTGTCTAACAATTTCCCAATTATGTACCTATTATGTATATAAAAATTACAACTTTATATATAATTGTTAGAAGGTCCATTCTGGTCTTATAAATACACTGGTTAATTTAATAGTTATTTATTTCTTCTTCATAATATAATTCAATCTTTAAATAGTCATACTAATATATTTAGATAAATATTTCTGTCTGCTGTCTTAATGTATCTGATCTAATTTAGTCTGTTTTTTCCTTTCACCATAATCTTTATTCATAGTGGCTTTTTTGTATACTGGATTTTAAAAATGTATCCTTTCTTTGTTGTTGCTACTGAGAAGTTCACATTTTTTGAAACACCATCTGTAAAACATGTTTGATTCCTGGGGTTAAATTATGTTTCACCAGAGAATATTTTTACTCCTCTACTCTTAACTTGGAGGCATTTAAGCAATGGGGAATCACCTTAAACTAAACTGTTTGCTTTTGAGTGAGTTTTAATCACACAGATATATGAATTTGTTTAAACTTATACAAGATTGGTCTTTTTAAAAGAAATTCTCAAAGTAATTGAGTATGTGTGTGGGTGAATAAATACGCACACACACACACACACACACACACACACAACTTATTCACTTTTTTATTACTTGATCTTCCATTCAAAGTCAAGGATAAAACACACAGCTATTTTGTCTATCTCTCTCTGCATTATTTTGCTTTTACTTTACCATTGGTTTTGGCTTTCATAAATGCAAACTTAGTATTGGAGTCTTGTGTCAAACCCACCTGCATGGCACACGTCTCAAGTTTTCTCTCCCATCTACCACAAAAGCAGACTTCAATATTTAGCTCTAAGTCATCAGATGCTCTAGGAAATATCTTGTAATCAATTCTAAGTATTGTTCTACATTTGCTTTTATTTTTGATCTCTAGCCTCTGAAGATTCTCTTATTTCATGCTAGATAGTATATTTTATCTTGGACATTTTACTAGTAGGTATTCTTCTGCATCAACCTGGGTTTTGTGGTCCTCTGGGCCACCATATTACTAGAATTGAAAATCAAGTTTTGTTCCTCTAAAAGTCATAGTTATCAAAATCAGAGACCAACATATAATTTGAAAATACAGAGAGGAAAAACTACCCCACAACAACTTCTATTTCTGAGTTCCACTCTCCCCTCACACATACAAAACTATAGTTTAAATGAGTACTTAATTACACACTGGTAGAGTTGCTGGAGAACTTGGCAGACATTCTACTTCTAGAAGCACTCCCCTTGGATTTATATATCACATTTTACATAAGGAAGACTTCTTTTCCACTTCTTACCAAAGTAAAGTAATAATAAGGATAATAATAAGTTTTTTAAAAGAAGGATGGGGATATATCAGGAAGGCTTAGTGAGCTGAGGCAAGGAACAAGTTAAGGTTGTTACAAATTAAAGGATGGGTAGTTTCAGATACAAGGCAAAAGACTTAATATTTTGGAGCCCCCATAGATCATGAGTATATTATTGTTTTTAAAAAAAAGTCAGATTCTCTGAATTGTTGGGGGAAAGGCACACAATTTAAACATAGGATTGAACTAAACAGCCTTTCCTTGGGATTGCTCCCATGTGGAGTTTCATGTATGGCTGTGCTCAACTTCTCAATCTCCAAATTAAGACATGATTTTAGACCAGGGGTGGGCAAACTTTTTGACTCTAGTGCCACATGAGTTCTTAAACTGGACTAGAGGGCCAGAACAAAAGCAACCTGACCATGCTGGCACTCTCATCTTGGGCTGCTGGTGAAGGAGTGGAGTGGAGGGGAGAGCGAGAGAACCCTCTGCTCTTTGGGCTTCGCTAGCCGGATGGAACAGCCGAACAGGCCGGATCCGGCCCGCGGGCCGTAGTTTGCCCACGGCTGCTTTAGACCATTGTTTGAGAAATTGTCTGAGCACATGGGCAATGCTTCTTATTTTTCCAATTGTTTGAAGTGAAAACACCAGAAAAGCAGAACGTCATGCTTCCAAGCCTACTCTCTGTTTGGTTTCTGTTTCTGAGATTGCTGACTTGCTTAAGAAAGCCTAATTAGTCAGTTCATCAGCATATGCTAGCCTGATTAATTCTGCCTGCATGGATGTGGCCATATGCCTCCTTTACAAAATTTTCTCCCATGAAAGGTACAGGCAACTTGGAGAATATATTCCTTTTGCATTGGTTATAGAAGAAGTGACTGTCATTTCTAAGCCTTTAAGAAGACTGATGGTTTCTGTCTTGATCTCTTTGAGACCTGAGCCACCATGTAAAATGCCCCAATTATCCTGCTAGAGAGATAATATAAAGAATCCCTATAACTCCATTGACAGAGAGAGGTTCCTCCTGAGATTAGTCCAGAGGATGACAGCCATATGAATTAAGCTATCTTGGACTCTCTTGGTTGGCAAACTCATTAGTCAACAGAGCCAAATATCAACAGTCCAATGATTGAAATTTCTTCTGAGAGACACATTTTTTAAACTTAAACTTCTTCTAACACCACTTTTTCAAAGTAGACTCACCCAGGCCGAGGTATTTTGTGGAAGAGCCACATTCAAGGGGCCAAAGAGCCGCATGTGGCTCGCGAGCCATAGTTTGCCAACCACGGCTCTAAGCAAACCCAACCTCCAGTTAAATAGCACTGAGTAACTCAGGTGGATAACACTTGGAGCAGAAGAACTGCTCATCTGAGCCCTATCCAAATTCCTAAACACAAATTATGTAACTTAATAAAATTGTTGTTTGAAAGTAGTTGTTTTAAATGCAATAAATAAATGGAACACTAGTATCCAACTTATAGTTGGAAAAATATAATTGTTTTTGGAAATTTAACTTTCCTCAGCAAATCTATTGTTCGGGGAGTGAACTAGAAAATTGGACATTTGGAGAAAACCAACTTCTGAGATGAGCAGATTTCAGTCCAACAGCAGAAGATGATACGTTTTATGAGATGATGATTAATCACTGTGCTCAGTTTTTCCAGACAGTGGTTGTCACTGGGGAAATAACCTGGCAGAATCAGAGCCACATTATGAGACCCATCTCTAATGGGCACAGATAGGGTTGAGTAATGTATGCGTTGGCAAAAGCAATGCAACGACCCCTTCCTAGTCCTAATCATCTTAGCAATTAGAGATCTGGACTCAAGAAATTTCATTTGAGACACCATTAATCTTTAAATTGCAATGCTCTGTATAATAATATGAGTTGCTATTAGTTCTCAGTTGCCAGAACTGGGGTAAGACGCAAGAATACCTGTACAATTATTAGGCTAGGAAACACTGCACCTCTTATTAAGCTATTGTTGCTCAATTCTCCCATCCTCTAGAGTTATCTCTAATGTCGGGGCTGGGAATCTACAATTATACTTCTCATTTGAAGCTGCCTTCTTGCTACTTGTGCCAATAAGGGTACCAGGCAGAAGAACTAGAGACCAGCTCCTTCTTGGTTGGTGTATGGTTCTATTGGAAGTTGATTCAGATGCAGGTGTTGGCCAGAAGTTTGTTAGTAATAATAAAGCTGGAAGCAGCAGCAGAGTGCAAGTAGCAGTTAGATCCAGTGCTTAGCTTTCATTGGCCCTCTAAAATCCATCTGCTCAGAGATACCAGTACAGGTCAGGGCTACCTGTTTCCTTCTCCCTCTCTGTCTCACTACCTCCTCATTCTCTGCTATGTGTGTGGTCCCGTGCGTGCACACGCATGCACGTACACACCTAATTATTTAAAGGCACTGAGATTCGGTATTGTTTGTTTCAGCAGCCAGCATGTCTTATCAGTTATTAATACCAGAACTGGAATGACATGGAGAAAACATTTCTCAATATTCAGCATTGGCCTCATGACTGAATGGAGGATGACAAGAAAATACATACAACAATCTGAATAGCTCCTTATCCATGTCATTCAAATTCAAAACATTTGACAAAACTCTTATCTGCAATAATTTGTAAGCCTGAACAAATGATTACTGAGCTGGGCAAAGTAGTCAAAAAAGATGATTTTAATATGTGTTGGTTGCTACTGAATTTGTTTAGCAACCAGGAAATTAGAAAAACCCTGTAGAAGTATAAATAGAAGGAGAAAGAGAGACCATCTATGCAGGGCCTGACATCATCTATCCATAAAGACACAGGTGAGGGAAGAGACTGCGGATACACGCTTAGTCATCCTCCTCCACATTGTTTTGCTCTTGTGTTAACATCCTTTATCTACAATCGTAAAACAAGGTATTAATACCATACATTGTCAAAGAGAGTACCTCATTTTATCCAATATAATATCAGGACATGTAATTGGCAAATGCCATACTCAGTCTAGTGCAGCTCTATGACTACCAGTCTAACACTTCTGTTAAAAACAAAAACAAAAACAACAACAACAACACAACAAAACAAAAATAATAACCATGTACTTAGCCAGGCATAGTTTAGATTTCCTGAGATTTTCTCCTTTTCTTATCCCACACATCTGCTAAGGGCCATTTTACTTTTTCCCATGAATTTAGTGACCAACCATTTCCTGACTGCTACCAAACGTGTATGTCTTGGTCTAGAAGCCATTTCTAGCTTCACCCATATTTCCAAAGGCCTCCTAGACAATCCTACTTGGATGTGTGTACGTACCACAAACAGCACATGCAAAAATAAAACATATCTTTCCTCCAAACCTCATCTCGGGACCCCTTATTTTATTGAACAAATTGATAATTCACCTTGCTTCCCCAGATAATAATGATATAGTTATGTGGGTCCTATTTTTTCCCTTATCTGTACAACCAAATGATCTTTAATCCATGATTATGCTACTCTTCAGGAAATTTTTCTTGTTTTTGAATCCTACTTACCATTCCCATAACCCCTATTATCACCTATATCTCTTCACTCACACCATATATATATATATATATATATATATATATATATATATATATAATTTCAGAGGGGAAGGGAGATGGAGAAACAGAAGCATCAGTGATGAGAGAGAATCATTGATTAGCTGCCTCCTGCACACCCCCTACCAGTGATGGAGCCTGCAAATCCAGCACATGCCTTTGGCTGGAATCAAACCCAGGATCCTTTAGCCCATAGGCTAACCACTGAGCCAAACCAGCCAGGGCCTCACTCATATCTTAACATGCACTTTTCTCTCCACTTTCCAGCCTCTCTCTCACCAGCATCAGAATCACGTGGAAATAGAAACACAAATTCTCAGGCACTATCCTAGGTTTACTAGATCAGCAGCTCTGTGGATACAGTGACTGGTGATTCTGATGCACATTCGAGTGTGAGAACCCCTGCTATACATAAAATATGATTTCAAATATTCTCTTCCACTCACACATTAAATTTAATGCCAATATTCCTCTTCCCACTGAAGCGGCTGAGTGCACTGGAGTCATAATGCTGTATAGAAAATCTGGAATGCTCTCTTTATCTTAATCATTGCCTATATAGTTGAAGTAAATCCAATTTTATCTTTGGCTCTTTATTATTACTAACAAATTTCTGGCAAACACCAGCATCTGAATCAACTTCCAAGTGCGCCCTGACACCAAAGTTAATAACAAGATATCTACTCCATCCGTAAGCACACTCTGGCCCACAGACCAAACCCGGCCCTACCCCCGTCTCTGTAAATAACATATTATTGCCACACAGTCATGCATGTTTACTTTTGCATTGCTTTGGATTGCTTTTGCATTACAGTGGAAGAATTGAGCAGTTGCAGCAGAGGCCATATGGCCTGCAAAGCCTGAAGTATTTACTATCTGGCCTTTCATAGAAAAAGTTTGCTGACTCTTGATTGACCTTATCACTTGTATTCATTCAACATAGATTTATTAAATATATGTTGTTAATCAAGCACTGTTTTAGACGCTGAGGATATAAAGGCTAACCAAAGATACAGGCCTTGGCAGTCATAGTGTGTATATTTGAGTGGCTGTTCATGGTGGCTGGCAATAAACAAGCACACAGCTAAATAATTAATACCATCATTTCAGAAAGTGATTTGTGCTGTGAAGAAAATAAAGTGGATGCAATGATAGAAAGTGACTGTCGAGAGGCGGCACTGCTGGGCTAGGTTTCAGGAAGGCCTCTCTCCAAGGAGATGGTATTAATCTATGACCTCAATGAAATGATAAAAAAAAAAAGATGTGCAAAGTTTGGGGGGAGGAAATAACCTTGATTTGCCCCCAAGAATGTAAAGAAGGCCAGTGTGGCTGGAGCAAAGAAAGTGCTGGAAAGATATGAGGTCCTGGCCTAAATGTTTGTAAGACTTATGATCAATGACAAATTGTATTCTTTCATTTTCACAGTGTCGCGCAGAAGGAAGTAATATTGATTAAAGGTTGCTTACTCTTCTTTTGTGTTAATGATTTATGTTGGTTGCAGTGCAAGCATAAATGATTTTTACATCAATGGTGAGAAAATTAAGAACTTCTGATTAAAATTTTTTAAAAAAGAGCAAGATTTATGTCCTCTTTCGATGCAAGGTTGAAATATTGCTCCTTATTCATCTCCACCTTGATTAGGTTGTTTCAAGTGGCAGAGTTAAGCCGGAACTTAAAATTTTCCTTTCCCCCAAATCTAGAGTCATGAACAAATACAAAACCAAACCAAACCCCCCAAAATACAAAGACTACCAGTGATTGAGCAATGTAAAGAGCTGATGACCTGAAGAGGAAGAAGAAATAAGTCTTAAAAATAAATACAAATTCCCTTCTATATTTTTAAAGGAGAAAACATTGGACACAGGTGAATAATTTCAATAGTTGGAGGATGATTTGTTAAGAAGAAAATGTATTAATAAAACACTGAAAATTCTCATTAAGAAACAACATCTATATGTGCCTGCTTTGGCAGGATATACACTGAGTGGCCAGATTATTATGGTCTCTGAACGCATAATAATCTGGCCACTATTACATATAGAGGCCCATATGGGTGGGGTCTGGCCAGCCTGGCCAAGGGGAAGGGACATAGGTAATTGGCTGGCCTGCCTGCTGGTTGAACTCCTGGTCGAGGGGACAATTTGCATATTAGCCCTTTATTATATAGGGTATCATAATAATCTGGCCACTCAGTGTATACTTAAAATTGGAAAGGGACAGAGATGAAGAAAATGGCTCATGAGTAAGGATAAATTCACAAAGTACCCCATGTTCTTAAAAATGGGCAAAGTACTTAAATAGACATTTCTCCAAAGATAATATGCAAATGGTCAACAAACATATGAAAAGATGCCCAACATTACTAATCATTAGGGAAATGCAAATCAAAATGAAGTATCACCTCTGTGGATACAACCTGTTAGGTTAGCTACCATAAAACATTATACTGAGAGCCCATGAAATAAAAAAGTATTGGTGAAGATGCAAAGAAATCCCAACCCTTGTGTATCATTGGTGGGAATAACAGATGATGCAACTGCTATGGCAAAAACTATGGAGTTCCTAAAAAAATTAATATAGAACTACCATCCTACTTAGTATATCCAAAAGAATTGAAAGCTTAAGATTAAAAAAAAATTGTTCACCCATGTTCTGAGTAGCACTATTCACACTGGCTAAGAGGTTGCAACAACCCAAGTGTCCATCATGGATGAATGAAGAAAATGTAGTATATATACATACAATATAATATTATTCAGCCTTCAAAAAGGAAGGAGATTCTGTTACATGCTCCAATAGAAATTAATATTAAGGACATTATGCTAAGTGAAACAATTCAGTCACAAAAAGACAAATACTGTATGGTTCCATTTACATAAGGTACTTAAGAGTAGTCAAATTCACAAAGTAGAATGATGGTTACCCGGGGCTTTGGGGAGGGAAAAACAGGGGGTTGTTGTTGTTGTTTTTTTCCAATTACAGTTGACATACTATATTATATTCAGGTGTACAACATAGTGATTAAACATTTATATACCTTAGAAAGTAATCACTCCAGTAAGTCTAGTACCTATCTAACATCTCACAGTTATTAGAATACTATTGACTATATTCCCTATATTTTACTTTGCTTACTATGTATAGGCTGTTGGTGGCTGACAATAAAGAAAGAAAATATGAGTCGTAGCAAGTTTTGCTCAGTGGATAGAGCACAGGCCCACAGACAGAAGGGTCCCAGGTTTTATTCCAGTCAAGGGTGCATACCATGGTTGCAGGCTCCTCCACCACCGCAGGGGACCTGGTCAGAGCCTGTGCAGGAGGCAACCAATTAATGTGTTTCTTTCACATTGATATTTCTCTCTGTGTTCCCCTCTGTCTTCCACTCTCTCTAAAAATCAATGGGAAAATATCAGCAGGCAAGGATTAAAGAAAAATAAGAAAGAAAATATGGGAATGGATAATGATAATAATTGAGGTACTTAAAGAGACAGAAAGTAGACCAGTCGGTGTCAGGGGCTGTTGGGAGGGGAGAATGGTGCGTTATTGTTTAATAGTTTTAAAGAAAGAAAACATTATGGGAATGGTTGCACAATAACATTAATATATTTAATGCTTCCAAAATGTAAACTTGGAAATGGTTAAGATGGTAGATTTTGTTATGCGTTCTTTTTTTGGGGGGCCACAATAAAAAATTAAAGTATCAACAACTTGTAGAGAGGAAGTGGTTATGATGTCAACAGACCAGAACTGAGCTTGCTTGGGGCATTGCATATAGGGTAGAAGAGTTAGGTATTGTTGACTTGTTAAGATCTCATGAAAATGTCATACAGATTTAAAGGATTTATTGCTCCTCAGCTGGATGAAGAGATGAAGAACATAGAAAATCTTGCCCTTTGCAAACTGCTCAGATGGAGAAAGACTAATTAAAAAAAATGGTTTCCCTGACTTTTAAGAAAGGGCAACTTGCTAACTACTCCCACACAGATCCTTCCTTTCCCCCTTTTCAAGTGTGCTGAGAGCCAGCATCTTGAAATTAACACAAGGTGGCCACACAAATTCAAATGTATGATTTGAATGTACACCTAAGTTCATTTATATTCTGATTTGATTCTAGATTATCAGCAGCGCTTTAAACATAAGCAAACTGTGGGTCCAGAGATTGAAGAGGTATCAGTGGTAGGAATTATCAGTGGAGAAGCTGAATATCTGCCTAGCCTGTCAGGGTCTTTAACTTGATTCCTTGATACTCCGGACACTACGGTTCTTTTCTATAAGTTTAATTAGAATCTATCTTCCTCATGAATCTATGTGCGCAGTGGAAATGCAGAGAACTAAATACATCAATTGATGTCTTTTAGGTATGTATAAGTACACTGAAACCATTTCCTTTCCACATGGTTCACTCAGAGAGTTCATTTTTGACTGCCTTCCTCTGCATTGGCTATAGTCAAAGGCTTCATAACTGGTGATGCTGCAGTGGCCAAGGCCTTCCTGGGCTACAAGAAGATGTGTTTTCGTTACCTTGTTCTGCCAAGTACATCAGCACGGGCAAGATGCAGTCAATGCAATCATCTCTAAAATGATTCTAGCGTGGCTCATGGAATACAGTTCCAAAAGTTAAATGGGAGAGCGTATGTGCAATTACTCTAAACAGTAAAACACTATCCAAATGCAGGCTAAAACGGTCATCTGAGTCTCCATAAAGCTGGGAGAAAGGACTTTAACCAAGAGTCAGAGAACGCAATGAACACTATTCAAAAAATATCAAACACAGGTGTTTCCAATGCGTTGTCTATTGAAATAAGACAGTCGGGGGTTAAACTATGAGGATATTGGTATACTATTAATTTATAGTGAGAAGAGTAGGGGGGTAAGAGAACTTTTCTTACCCAGAATATCCAGTGGTCTAGGCCTTAAATTCCTATCAAGAAAATACTTATTTCCTTCTTGTATGCATAAGAAATTATAATGTAGAATCCTGGGATTCCATAGTTGACTCTATACATATTTTATTTATCTATAACAGTTAAATAGTGAAAAATCTTAATTCCAAGAGATTCGGTTTACTTAATATGGAAGATCAGGGGCCACATCTGGATTGGATCCCTTCTGAAGTATGATAACCTTATTGTATGCCTATTATAGTGTCGGAGCAATTTGTTCCTATCTTATTTTGGGTTCTCTGCAAACAGTACCTGAAACACGGATTTGGTTGCAGTGAATGCATTGGGAGGGGACTGCAGAAAACAGAGTGAGGGGTGTCCTCTGTATCTCCACCTGTTGTTGCTGGTGGAACTGGAGCTCTTGGGGTGAAATGGGAACAAGAATTTCCTGAGCCGCCCCACTCTCCCACCCCGCCAGGAGGATGAGGTATTGTGGAAAGCTTTACTGATGATATAACATTAAGAGGGTTCCCCACCAAAGTCCCATTTCCTTCCATCTAGTCCATTTTGTCTTCAGCAGGGCTAAGATCAAAGCCGCTACTGAGAGTTTCTGCTCCAGATGAAAGGCCAGTCCAGTCCAGCACCTCCCATTTGCTTGTGTTTCTAGCTGTAGTCCATTGCACGTGGGGTCGTCTAGGGCCACATGGCAGGTTAGTATTGGCCATGGAGCAAGTGAGTATAAGGAAGAGGGAATGAATCAAGAGGAACGAGAGAGAAAGTTCCTTCATCAGGGGATTTTCACCAGGAGCTTACCTAATGAATCCTGCAGGATTTCATGCCCTCGCCTTGGCTCTACCTTCCTAGCCAACCCGTGGTTCCCCAGGCTAGACTGACAGGCAAGCACCTTCCTGATGTCACCCTGACTTCACTGTGCATGAGTCCATGTTCCCCATTGCTGGACCCCTTATCCCAGTGATTTGCAGGGAATGAATAAGTGGCTTCCTGTGGAGAGTGAAGTTGCCCCAATGACCATGCTTATAATGTCTGGTTTCCCCTTCGCTCTTTTTCCTATTATTAATATTGACTAGCTAATCATGATGGTAATAGTAGGATAATGAAATAGGAAGAGAAGAAGGCAATGAAAGGTGCAGGTTTTTTTTTTTTCCTGGTGGACAACTAAACACTTCTTCATCCTGGGGATTGCCCAAGGAACCACATAGAATGCATCTCAGAGTGACCCCTCCAAAGCCAGGAAAGCCAAGGTATTCCTCTGTTGATTCCCCTCCCCCACTGATTGAGGATTGCCCCCAAACTGCAACTGCTTGCAAGCTGAGTGGCACTGACGGCTTTTAGGGACAATCTGAAAGGTAGGAATGCAGAGAGTCACTGTAGCATGCACTGTGGGGACGTGCTGACCAAGTGCACTGGCCACGAGTAAGTTGATTGAATGTGATACAGGCACACAACAAAAAATGTCTCCCGCCTTATTGGTTGCTATGAGGAATAAGTAAATTGATATGGATGTATTGAAAATGATACCAGGCACATTACAAAAAACAAAAAACAAAACAAATGGCAGCTGGGGTTTTTAGTAGACAGAGATTTGTTTACAGACACTACTAATTGGTAGAAATTTGGCTCTGGCCCCCTATGCTTATTCTTTTCTTTCCTATGGCTTCTCTCCGGTTCTCTAATGCTAAGTGCATCTTTCCATGCTTTGCATTGCTATGACTCCGTGTGAACTGCATCACTTTTCCCTTCCCATTAGCATTTTATGAAATGTATTATCTCAGCCATGTTGTCTTATTTAAATGGCAACCCATTTGAAAAGCAAGATCAAGTGCTTCATTCAACTTTACATAACTAGGAGGACCTAGAATGACTTTGAGTATAAGAAGATGCTTAATAAATATTATGTGTTTCAACATGGTGATAAAGCATTGAGTGTCTGTCGGTTGCCCTCACCACTGAGTTTTGCCAGCGTTTAAAACACCTGGCCTTATTATGTCAATGAAAATTTAAATTCATGGCTCCCATTAGCATTGCGGACAATTTCTAGCATAGTTCCCTTGGATATTAATGGAAGCTCAGATCTTTTAGTGAGCTTTAAAAGAGAGGAATTTTAGTATTAACCTAAACGAGTGCCCCTCCCTTTGCCTAGGTCGCTAGAGAGAAGAGTCACCAATAGCAACTGGTCAGATAACTTCAAACTTACTTAATTGTAAGAAAAACCTTGATATACTACATAAACCACAAATGCACCGTCATTTTACTGTATTTCAATGACAACTTTAATTTCTTAAACTTTCTCTTTTTTAATATATATTTTTATTGATCTCAAGGAGAGGAAGGGAGAGGGACAGACAGAAACATCAATAATGAGAGAAAATCATTGATCGGTTGCCTCCTGCACGCCACACACTGGGGACCAAGTCCCCAACCAAGGCATGTGCCCTGACTAGGAACGGAATCACGTCCTCCTGGTTCATAGGTCAATGCACAACTACTGAGCTATGCCGGCCAAGTAGATACAACTTTCTTTTGGCCTCCTTCTACCTTGCTGATAGATCCTTCTAATTCATTTTTCTGTTTTTTCCTTATTTCATTGGTTTTTAAATTAGTGAACAATATCAGGGCTCAATCTTTGGAAAGGTTTTCCTGTTCATCAATCTATATACTTACATCCAGTCCAATCCTCTTTCCTGAACATCAGGAGCATGAAACTAATTATGTTCTCAATATCTTCATTTTCATGGTGTGATAGATGATAAAAATAAATGAAGAAGAAGAAGAAGAAGAAGAAGAAGAAGAAGAAGAAGAAGAGGGGGAGGAGGAGGAGGAGGAGGAGGAGGAGGAGGAGGAAGAAGAAAGCTACCAATCCTTCCCCACTTTGCATACTCCTTTGCAATGTGACCTTGATGGTCCGTTAAGAGGCTGCTCTTTAAAAGCAGTATAGTAAGTGAAAGAAGCCAGTCTCAAAAGGTTATTTGTCGTAGGGCTCCATTTATGTGAAGTCATCGAGAATAGTTGTAAGGCACAAATTTCACTGAATAGTTCATAGTGAAATGTTCCAAGTGATGAAAGTTTCACCTCAATGAAAAACACAATGCTTCAAAGGGTTCTATTGTCACTCAGAGCAACAGTCAAAATCCTCACTAACGTACATGTTCCCATTGGGCCCAGCCTCCACCTGCAAGTCCTCCTCTCGCTCTCTCCTCTCCTGTCACATACGTTTCTGTAACATTTATCAAACATTCCCTGTACCCACTTATCCTACAATCTATGCAGTTCTTCATTTCTTCTGTCTGCATTGCTTTCCCCCTAGATATTAACCTGGCTCACTCTCCACTAACTTTCAGCTATTTAGAGAGGATGAAAGACTTTTTCCTTAATTTTGTTTTTTTCTGGTCTATTGAGCCTGTATAGAAGGAAGAGCTTAATATGCATAATGCCAAAATGTTGATAAAATCTTGTTCCATTTAGATAATTTCCACTGATCCTAAGGAGTTGCATAATGGTCTAAGCTGCCAAACCTCTCAAGAGAAGTAAACATGAGACCTCCAAAGACAAACATCCACAAATTCAAGGTAAAGGTCACAAAGGAAGGCCTATTTTCTCATAGATGCTAATAATGTCATAGGTGCTTGGGATATGTGTTGTTATGGTGATGGGAGGGAGGACTAGGACAGGGTCGTGAAATATTGCATGGAGTACTTTAGGTTTGTCTTACTTAATTTTAAGGAAGGCTACAGACATTTATAGATCCTTTATAGATCTATACATTTATAGATTCTTTATACATTAAACTGTTAGACATCATGGCATCATTGAATTTTCTTGATCCACATGAGATTTGGTTTTCTGTATGCTACTCGAGAAACACAAAAGAACTGCTGAAAATAATCATGCCCCAACCCCGAGGGATATTACATAAAATGTTTCTCTTGAAATAATTCAAATACAAGTAAAGATTTAATATGTACTACCCAGTCCATAGTAAGAGAAGTCTAACTTGAATATAACCTGGGGATGGGGAGAAGCTGGAAATTAGTTCTAGTTGCAATAGAGAATATAATCTAATTTATAAGCAGTAATGATCCACATCTACCTTAGTCTATAGATCTCAATACCTATATTCATAATTTTACATGTCTTTCTCTCCCTTTTAACCTCTGTCCTTGTACTAATAAAGATACTACATAAATTCCCAAAGATACTTACATTTTCTATTTGTGAATTTTGGGTGAAAACTGCTTGCTTCCACACCTTGGTAAGCACAGCAAGCATTATGACTAAGTCCTCTGTGGACTGGGAGTGAACCAACTCTCAGCACTGGAAAATATCAGCGCTGTGCCACAAGGCATTGGATTTATAAGGAATGGAGTCTAGAACCTTCGGGCATCCTCTTTCCATCTAGAAACATTCCTCCACCATCAGGACAACATAATTTGTTTGACTACATATCCTGAAGCTCAGCTCTAATTTAAATTATGCATTCCTCTTTGCATGTGTCCAGTTTCTCCTTGATTAAAAAAAAAATCCCAACTAACATTTTTTTAAATCAACTTTTGAAGTAGTTCCCTGTGTGTGTTGGAGCTCATAGAACATCCTGTATCAACAGAGCTTTACTTGAATTCAGGCCCATAGCTGATCTAAATGTTGATCACCATAGTACCAATGGGAGCTCCACACAGCAAGAACAGAGCTAATTTCCCTATTCATTTCCAATCACTTATTTTGCATATGCATATGCAGGTTAATTTTTCATGAAAGGTGCACATTGGGCCTAGTTGACAATTATTCTTTGCTTTAAAATTCCTGCAAAGGAATGGAGAAAAAATATTTATTAAGCTCTTAAACATGTGTTCCATAGGTACAGCTGGCAGTTTTTAAAAGTGGTTTAACTCATTATTGGCTTCTAAATTATGTGAAAAACAACAAAGAAACTATCGGAGCAAAGAAGCAAAGATAATTTGTTACATAGCCAAAAGGCATCTAATAAATGTTTGAGGACATGAAAAAAAAAAAAAAAACAAGGGTCACTTTTGATATAACAGCTAGGCATTTAATAAATATTTGATGAATGAATGATGGAAGAATGTATAAAGAATTACTTCAGTATGGTTCTCTTGATCAGCTACTGAGTTCTCTTGGCTTATTTCTTTTCACATACAGTAATTTTCTAGGTGATGTGACTCATATTCAGAAACCAGCAAATATCTACATATCCATCAATTCACTGATTTGATCAATTCATCCATTCAATCATGTATTTGTTCAACTAATTTAGTCATTTAACAATCAGTTATTGAACACTGATGATGCCAAGTACCATTCCAGGTGTTGGAAATCACGGAGCATGGAACACGCAGTGGCAGGACAGCATGACATGTACTGATACGAGGGAACGGACACATTGTCTGGGATGTCAAGATGAAGTAACATGAGCTGCAATACACAGAGTGAATGAGGGTTAGCCAGGTGAATAAAGGAGTTGGAAGGGAAAGGACATTTCGGACAGAAGAAAAGGAAAAAAACATAGATTTTGATACTTTGGGGAACTGATGGGAATTCACTATGGCTATAGCACAAAACCCAATACTATGAGAGCCCAGTGATCAAACTGGACCTCTCTGGATGCAAACCGAGCCTTTTTGTTTTATGGGGGTTATGTATTCATATTACATTCTATTTGTACTTCAATTATAGCAGATTTTACATTGTATTAATGTTGATAGTTCCTGTTTCTCTTTGCCCTCCTTCAAGAAACCTTCTTAAATATAGACTGCATGTATGATATTAAAAAAGAAGAGCATTAATAACTAGCAATTAAGATTCAAGTCTGTTTACACTTATGGTTCTTATAGAATATCTCTCTTCTTAATTTCTAGACCCGCTCTAAATGCATTGGCTTAAAGCACCTGTGCAGTTTGCAAACCTGACCCATGACAAAGTGCCCAGGCTTCCACTACAATAGGTGAGATGGGCTGCTTGAAAAGGTAGACTGGGTAACAATTAATGCAAAAAGATTCAGAGAAGGAGTTAAGAACCTCTGAGCATTTTCTAGTGAAGGAGCAGGCCTCAAGGGAAAGGCAGGTATTTGAGAGCTGAAGAAGGCATAAAAGGCTCTGAAAGTGGCAGAGCATCTAGAATGGTGTGGGTTGATGGTGTCGTGGAGATTGTAGGCCTGGGAGTTTATTCATGAACCAATGTATGGTGGACAGAGGGATGGACATCCTGGTGTACTGGACTCCACGGTCCCTTGAAGTAGAACCAGTTTTGGGTCTTGGATTTACACCATCCAGATTGGGAGAGCTGACTCTCTAAGAACCTAGAGCCTATTTTCCCCCAGATGACCTAGGTCAGTGGTCAGCAAACTCATTAGTTCACAGAGCCAAATAGCAATAGTACAATTTGAAATTTCTTTTGAGAGCCAAAGTTTTTTAAACTTAAACTTCTTCTAATGCCACTTCTTCAAAATAGATTCATCCAGACCGTGGTATTTGTGGAAGAGCCACACTCAAGGGGCCAAAGAGCCACATGTGCTCATGAGCCACAGTTTGATGACCACGGACCTAAGTCATAAGTAAAAATTGAAAAGAAACCTTAAGAAAATAGGGATGGCTGAAACCAGTTTGGCTCAGTGGATAGAGCATTAGCCTGTGGACTGAAAGGTCCCAGGTTCAATTCTGGTCGGGGCATGTACCTTGGTTGCGGGCACATCCCCAGTAGGGGGTGTGCAGGAGGCAGCTGATTGATGTTACTCTCTCTCATCGATGTTTCTAACTCTCTATCCCTCTCTCCCTTCCTCTCTGTAAAAAAATCAATAATACACACACACACACACACACACACACACACACATACATACATAAATTATATATATATTTTAAAGGGATGTCTTGAATTTTCCTATGGATGTATGTGGGCTTGCCAATGACTATGCAAGCAGTTCAAATACCCTCAGCATTGTTTTAAAATAACCCATGTACCTTTACCTTTTACTAAGCACATCCTACTGTTTTGCTCACATACTTTAAAACCATTGCTTCTAACCACAACACCGATCCTTTCCCCAGTTCCATGCTATTGCCCTGGTAGGGTTGGTCATTCTGATTCCTTTTCATGGACCACTTCAAATTCCATCTTCAGTAGGAAACTTTGTTCAATATACTCTGCGTGCAAAAATGCTTTATATAACACATTGCTTGTGACTGCACTCTCGTCCATAAACATTTGTTCCCAATTACCAGTGTTTTTAAACTTCATTGTTTTTTCTATTTTAATGGCCAAGCTATCTTATGTAACATATTCCTGAGGGAATATTAAATAAAGTAAATTATTTCTTGTTCTAACTCAATAACTCAATTGCTTCTACACTTAGGAAAGCATATTAGAATCATGAGAGTAAAAGTTACATTATTAAGTGGAAAACTCTGAATTTACTGTACTTTATATAATAGGTAAGTCATCAGTAAACTAGCATTTCTACAAATAACGGGAAACCCTTGTGAAATGCCTCATAATTTAGTAGATCCACCAGTTAGAGGACAAGGATGCTTAGGGACAGTTGTCTCGAGGTTTTGTGTCCCAGGCTGGATGGGGTGCCTGGTGTACTGTCAGAGCTCAGCACATGTATGTAACATGACTGAATGAACTACTTAGTTAATGATCATTAAATTCTCACTTGACGTTATGCTCAGGAAGACACATAACTTCTAAGGAACCTAAGGATATCTAAATCTCTATCAACAAATATTCTGACATCTGACACAGAACCCCAAAACCTTGAATTAAGAATGTGAAACCATAGGCTGCCGAGATGAGATACCTGTGTGATATATTGTATATAAAGACCTGCCATACAAGGAAAACAAGGCAAAAACTACCTTATCTATCTTGAGTTTCATTCAAGAAAAACAGCTGTTCCCAGAAACTTCAACTGTCCTGCCATGAGATGTACAGGCAGTGGCTGGATTTTCAGGCCTGCTGAAACGCCCTGAATCATGTACAGGTCATCAGAGACCATGGTGAGAACTGTGGCCACCTGACTAATACAACCCACATCTTGCCGGGGAGTGAAATGTCTTCATGACTAGCAATCCCATAAAGATATAAAGATCACTAACTGTGACAAGAACCTATTATAATCCCTTTCTGTTGAAGACAATGCCAGAATGGTGAAAGCTCAGAGTATGTGAGAGAGAGAGAGAGAAAGAGAGAGAGAGAGAGAGAGAGAGAGAGAGAGAGAGAGAGAGAGAGATGCATAATGTTTTTCAATGAAAGTCAGTCTTGGTGTGGAGCAATGGATGGAGCAAGAACAAAGTTTTGGGAGCCTGTTCCCTGGGTTAAGTGTCCAGCCTCACAACCTCCATGCTGTGTGACACTGGAAGTGCCGTGTAAAGGTGTTGTCACTCTCTTTATCTGTGATGCCTGGACAGGTGTTGTGAGTGGTAGTAATAATGGTCAGTGCGTCAGGCATTGCAAGCTATGTGATAGGGTAGAGCTGTCATTAATGGAGAGGAAGTGTTTTGTCTGTATGTAAAAGAAGGAAAACATATAGTGCATTCGCTTTGAGAAGTGGTGGCCTTTCTCATCCAGAGCACTCTTAAACCATTTGAACTGGGCAGTCCGAATGCTCCTCCATCTTGTGAGTGAAATGCGAGCCAAGAAGCCCACCAAGTCACACTATCAGGATAAGTCATTATAGTCACATCTGAGTTTCCCACCCAAATGTACATTATATGTCTGTTGAGGTAGTCCTCTGAAATGTTAAATAATCACCGCTTGTTCTATCCCTTTATTCCATTTTAAATTTTCTTATTTTACATGTTTCCATTAGTCAGTAATAATATGAGCACCAACTCAATCAAATAAACATTTATGTTCTTTAATTTGGGCACTTTCTATAAATTTCTTCAAAGGGCACCTGGAACCCTGAGCTAAGGTGCTCAGAGTCATCCGATACATTGAGTGCCTTCCTCTCACTCATCTGTAAACCCTTTTGGTGTCCATTCTGCTTTTTCTTTACTGTGGCATAACTATGACTCTACAGTGCTCAGGATGCATTGTTTTGTGTGCTGCTTACTGAGTAAATAAGAAAAGATACTTACTAGTCTTTCCAGCATTGAGTATTTTAGGATAGCTGGGATCAAGTGGGGAAGTGGCGGGGAGGGAAGCAGTGACCTCCTTCAGCAATATTGCTGTCTCATTGTTGGACTTCTGTTTCACTGAATGGCAAAAGGGTCCATAAGTTCTTTAGCTAAGACCCTTGAGGTCTTGAGAACTCTTATCCACTCCTTTTTATCAGTGTAAGAGTCCATTTAGGGATTCATAGTACTTCTTTGATCCTTTGCCTCTTTTAAGTTTTCCCAGACTTTAATAGAATAACACCATTTTAAAATCTTTTAAACAATCACGTTGCTAATCATAAATAATGAAACCTCTAAACACGACAGAACTGACAGTAACCCATACTGAACCCCATTAGTCATTTATAAAATTTGGCATATATTGTCATCACTCATGATGATCTTTCACCTATTTCCAAACTCATGATTAAATCGCCTTTCTTTGAGTCACTGTGATTCATTTTTCATGCACAATTGGGTGACTCGCCAAATCAGAAATTATCTGAAGTCCAAATGTTTGAATTTTTCCTATTTTTTCTTCAGTTTCTTTTGCAGGCTTGTGATGGAATACCCATGAGTTATCTGGCCTGCTTTATTCTTATTGAAGGCGCTCTGCTGGCTTTCCTTTCTGAATAATATTCAGGGGTATTAAACTCTACATTGTACCGATGGTCACCTTCCGCTGCAGAAGTTTCTGATACTTTTCAAAGAGTCTGTTTCCTCCATATGCCCCAAGGATATGATACAGTCTTTTATTTTACAAAAATCAATATTCATGGATTGGTGAACCAGCTGACCAACAATCCCCCACCCCCAATATAACGCAGGGTGATGGGGATTGCCCAGTGATTGCCAAATAAGGCATCCCCTTATCTTTCTGTTGGCTGGAACAATTTTTGCGATGTCTTCATTACTCCCTAATTGTCTATATTTCTTTGCTTCATTTCTCTTGTTAAAGGCAGATTTAAAAAATGAGTTCAATAACTCAGCCGTTTTAGAGTCATCATTAATTTCATGCCCTTCCTTGTTCATTAGTGAATCTATTTTCTTGTGGCTTTCTTTTCCCTCTGGGTGTTTTCCTAAAAAAAAAATGCTTCTCATTTATTTTAACCCTTTTATCACATTGCATCATGTCCATCATCATGATTTCTCTAGCAACACAAATAGTATCTTAGTAAAAAGATAAAATTAGGTCCTAGCAGGTTTAGCTTAGCTAAGTGTCAGCCTGTAGACTGAAAAGTCTCTGGCTTGATTCTGGGCAAGGGCATGTTTCTAGGTTTCAGGCTTGATCCCTGGTCAGGGCTGGTGTAAGAGCAACTCATCTATGTGCATTCTCACATCCATGTTTCTCTATCTCCCCTCACCCCCACTCACCTTCCACTCTTTAAAAATAAATGGGAAAATAACCTCAGGTGAGGATTAATGAAACCAATATACAATACAATAAAATAAAAGGAAAGAAAGAAAAGGAAAGTATTTAGTTAACTAGGTTCTTCTTCATATATAAACAAATGCTTTTTTTTCTCTCTCTAAAAAGTTGCCTTATTACTGACAAAATTTTTAAAATTTCCTATGGAGAGAAAATTTGTAGGCAATTTATTTAAAAGTATGGTAAAATACTGTCTTCTATAGGACATACATATAAATTAATAATTTTCTTCTCTATCTCAGCAAAGTTTTCTGTCATTATTTCTTAAAACAGGTTTTCTATGCCTTCCTCAGTTTCCTTTTCTTCTGGAACCCCTATTATTCTAATATTGTTTTGTTTTGTATTGTCCCAAAGTTCCCGTAGGCTCTCCTCCTGCTTTTTAATTTTTTTATTCTAGAAGCTTCTCTAATTGTTTTTTTTTTTTAATCTTATCTTCTAGCTCACTGATTAGGTCCTCTGCTTCTTCTAGTCTACTTTTGATGCTTTCTATTGAGTTCTTTACAGTAGCTATGCCATTTTTCATTTCTTCTTGGTTCTTCTTCATTTCCTCTTGGTTCTTACTCATATTGTCAAATTTGTCTCCCACTGAAAGGTCTCAGGTCATGGGCTTGGTTGTGGGCACATCCCCAGTAGGGGGTGTGCAAGAGGCAGCTGATAGATGATTCTCTCTCATTGATGTTTCTAACTCTCTCTCTCCCTTTCTCTCTGTAAAAAATCAATTATATATATATATATATATATATATATATATACATATATATATATATATATATATATATATATATATAATCAATGACACAGAGTATTTGACACGAATAGAAGAGAGAACAAATAGAAGCTTTTGAACAAGTTTTTAGACTTCCCTATTAGACATTTTGGTGTCATGAAGAAACTGTCCCTGTCGCCCTAAAATAATCTGACCACATTGAACTTTTAAAAATCCATCGACAAGAAATGTGCGGCTGAAGCTTTCACCTTTAATCTCTTGACATTTACAGAACACGAGGACATGGCTGTAATGAACCGCCACTGATCGTTTCATGTAATGTGGGAGGCATCATTAATTTATGATAACAAGGGGTGGTTGTCAGGCTTGTCCCAAACTGATAAGGTGAAGTCTAATTAGTCATATAACCATTTCATTTTCCCTGGTAATGAGCACGTGCCGTGGGGGTGATTGCAAAAAGGTACATTTTTTTAAAAAGAAGTCTAAAAAAAATAAATCCAATGTGAAAGACAGTTATTTCTCCTAGACATATGTTGGTTTTCACACCATCATGCCTAATTGGAGGAGATTTTAATTATGCAGCTTTTTTTATTTTTGAAGGTCAAAAAAACCCTCTCATCACCTAACTTATAGTACCTGTATATGCCTCTTCCTTTTCGGTCATGGATAGTCATCAATATCATATGCACTGCTGTATATTCCTGCTAAAAGTCAGCAAATGCTGTGGATGCAACAGGAATGTTTTAAATGCCCAGTAATTGGATTCCTCGTGACATGGGAGGTGGGTAAGTAGGCGGTCAGTATTTGCCACGTTTCAAATTGCCCACACCCTTCCAAGTGTCTAATATTCTGCCTCCACTAATGAAGGGAGGCATTGTTAAATTTTCCTTGGGCAGCTCTTAGGATGAATCCAATTCTTCCACCCCTTTTGACAGGTTCTATTCTTTTCAACAGTTCCACTGACCTGCCCACTCTCTCCTTCACGGAGGAGTTTCACTCGGCTGCTCATCTTCCAATCTCCATGCATTAAAGATGCATTTCTCCTTTCCTCTTTTTTTACTGCACTCTGAACACAATTACAGAAGCTTTGAATCCAGAATCAAACACTAGCAGTTTGATCACATAAAAGCTAATTTTCTAAAAAACCACTACACACACAGAGATTCAAAGTCAAAGAGAGGACAAACTTAGAACACCTCAGGGAGAGCCAGGAAAAAAAATAGTTTCTAAGCAGACCCATGGAAAAGCTGATTGCACGCAGCAATTCCAAACTCTACACCCATCTAGCCATTGTTTTCTAAGCCCGCTGAAGTCCTATTATTCAGCCCGCTGCGTTTTTTCATTATAGGGAACCAACGCGCCGTATCCATTTAGTGAGAATCTCCTTCCATTTCCCTTCGCAATTAAAGTACATGATCAACTCTTTGATTGTGGGAATTTGTGAAAAGTCATGTAGGACAATATTCATCAGGCAATTTTAAAACAAATCAAAGATATGTCTAGAGTCAAAGGCAAGCCCAGAGTTCTCTTAGTGTTATTTATAAACATTTCCAATGTGGTCCATGTGATAATCTTGCCATTTTGGGGCACAGATTTAACCACAAACACTGCAAGGAGGGAAACCAGTTTGCTTTTTGCTTCCTCAAGTGGAAATTGATTACCCTGTGAGCTCCAAACAGTAAACTTTGCTACCCTTATTGCAGAGAATTTAAACTCTCTGTTCCAAACTCTATTCCCTACCACCCTTTCCCCTGCTGACTCATCACTCCTTCAGCACTTTGTTCCGATATCAGCTCTCAGGAGTAACTGTTGCATGGGGCAGTCCAAAGTTTACTGTTTGTTAAGTTGTATGAGTTCTCCTTTCCCTCGCTGTTGTGAAGGTTGGAGTTACCACTTCTATGTTTCAATACAGTCCCTGGGCCGCCCGTTACCAAGTCAACCCAAGTAACATTAGCTTTTTAAAAATAATATATATTTTATTGATTTTTTTACAGAGAGGGAGGGAGAGGGATAGAAAGTTAGAAACATTGATGAGAGAGGGACATTGATCAGCTGCCTCCTGCACTCCCCCCACTGGGGATATGCCCGCAACCAAGGCACATGCCCTTGACAGGAATTGAACCCAGGACCCTTCAGTCCACAGGCCAATGCTCTATCCACTGAGCCAAACAAGTCTTGGCAATATTAGCTTTGTTTATGTATTTGCTTTCCTGTTGAACTCTCACATTCTTGAGTACATACGCTGCAACTTTTATCCAATCCTCTCAACACCATTTTTTTTTGTACAATAGAAACACAGTATAGGATTTGTGAGCTAGGGTGATGCCCCAAACTACCCAGTGAGGAAGATAACCAGTTCTTCACACAGCCAATTCGATTTCACTGTGAATGTTTTTAATCTAAATATATATTTAGAACATTCGGAAAAAATAAATGTCTAGATCCAAAAAGAAAATAATCCTCTAGTTGTTTAGCTCAAGCAGTAGGAAAGTGATGAAAAGGAATGTCTAAATTCCTACTTGATAAACAGGATGCTCCTTCTTTCTGAATTCCTCTATTTATGTGTGCAGAGACCTTCTAGAGCTCACCCAATCCAGATGCAATGTCTTTGCTTTTTATAAACAATTATATATCAAATACCCATGTTTTAGGATCACTGCTAAATGTTTGAGACATACACTAAGGCATGCTTAAAGTTTTCTGTTTCATAGAAACAGTAGAATCTGAACCATTTTAATAAAAAGTTAGGATAAAGATTTGCAGGACATATAGTAATCATGACAGAGTAGTATTGGCAAAAGAACAACAAATAGATTGCTGGAATATCATATGGAACCCAGAAGTAGACCTCCATAAATACAGCCCACTGATTTCATTTTTTACATATGTCTCCTTTTTCCCCCTGATAGACCCTATACCCCGTACCCCCTTCCTACCCCCCTTCAGCTTTTCCCAACCCAGGGCAAGCCGCCCAAGTGTCTATGTCCATTGGTCATGCTAATATGCATGCATACAAGTCCTTCGGTTGCTCTCTTCCCTCACCTCCCTGCCATTTGTCTCTAGATCTATTCTTGTTCATCAAGTTATGTTGATCATTATATCCCTCATATGAGTGAGATCATGTGATATTTATATTTCTCCAACTGACTTATTTTGCTTAGCATAATGCTCTCCAGTTCCATCTATGCTGCTGCAAATGGTAAAAGTTCCTTCCTTTTTATAGTGGCACAGTATTCCATTGTGTAAGATGTACCACAGTTTTTTAATCCACTCATCTGCTGGTGGGCACCTAGGTTGTTTCCGAATCTTAGCTATGGTAAATTGTGCTGCTATGAACATAGGGGTGCATATATCCTTTCTGATTGGTGTTTCTGTTTCAAGGTACACTCTTTCTGCGCCATAAGCTGATGTTGGTATCTACCAGTATATTAAAAATACCCCAAGACTTAGTGGCCTTAAAAAGACAAAAAATTAAATGCTAAGACCAATTCTGTATAGCAAAAGATTCTTCTGTTCCATAGAACATCATCTGAGGCAGCTCATTAAAATCCAGCTGGGCAGCAGGGCTGGGCTACAAGGACCATGACAGCTTACTCTCATCTCTGGCACTTGGATAGGAATGGCCGACCCCTCTCCTCCTCCATGTATTCACAGAGCCTGTCTGCATCCTCTCCCCAGTAGGGTGGCTGGGTCTGTTGCCTGACAGCTCAGAGCTCGAAGAGCAAATGTTTCCAGAAGGAGGAAGTAGAAGCTGACAGTGCCCTGAGGCATGGGCCTGGAAACTGGCAGAGTGTCACTGCTGCCATATCCTATTATTCAAAGTGGGCACATAGCCTGCCCAGATCCGAGGAGTGGGGACATGGGCCTCATTTTGCAATGGGAGAAATGCAAAAAAAAAAAAAAAAAAATCTGTGCCACCTTTAATCTGCCATAGGTGACCCGGGGATGGGAACGAGATGAGCTGAAAAAAGCCTGGGTCCCTGATGACTTAAGCTTCTAAGCTAGTCCTGGGCCTGCTTACATCTGGATTTATTTTAGGTTGCAGTGAAATGAATTTCTATCGGTTTTAAGCAACGATAGTTGGATTTCTGCTATGTGCAGCAGAAACTGAGTCTTGGAACTTCAATATGAATTGTGTAGGGTGGGGAGACCAAAATCATGGTGATTTATTTACTGGGCATATTCAAAATTTGTATTCCAGGGACACCCACAGCCCTCTATTACAGCATGTTTAGTGATAACAAATACTCCATTTTACCTGGGGATAACTTACTTGCAACTCTCTTCTATTTAATATGTAAATGTTATATGATTTGGAACTTATGTGCTCTATTCACATTAGATACCCTTAGTGATAAGTCATCAAGAGTAGCTGCATTAATTTTTAAAAATCAAGTTTAGCCATGGCCAGGTAGCTCAGTTAGTAAGAGCATTATCCAGATACTCCAGGGTTGTGGGTTCAGTCTCCCCTTAAGGGAACATCCAAAAAGCAATCAGTGCCTGGGTGAAGTGGCTCAGTTGGTTGAGCATTTTCCTGTGCACCAAAAGGTTAATGGTTCGATTCCTTGTCAGAATAATACCTGAGTTATAGCTTTGATCACCCTCTAACCACTCCCCTGCCAGCCTGATTGCCCCTGACTTTCCTCTCCTGCAGGCCTGGTCACCTCTAACTACCCTCCCATGAAGGCCTGGTCCCTCCCAACTGCTCTCCCCTGCTGGCCATCTTATGGTGGCTATCTTGTGTCCACATGGGAAGCCATCTTTGACACATGGGGGCAGTCATCTTGTGTGTTAGACTGATGGTCAATTTGCATATTACTCTTTTATTAGATAGGATAGAGGCCTGGTGCACGGGTGGAGGCCAAATTGTTTGCCCAGATGGGTATCCTGAATCAGGGTTGTGGTTCCCTTGGGGTATGGGGTGGCCTGGGCTAGAAGCCTGTGCTGGTTTGCAGGCCAACCATGCTCTGGGCAACCCAAGAGGAGGCCCTGGCATCTGGGATTTATTTATATTCTATAATTGAAAGTTTGTAGCCTTGAGCAGAGGCCAAGGCAGACCAGGAATCTTGGCTTCCTCCATCACCAGGGATAACCCACGCCTCCTGCTCTCTCCAGCTCTGTGGCTGCTGCCATTTGCCATTTTGGGGGGATTTATTTATCTTCTATAATTGAAACTTTGTAGCCTTGAGTGGAGTCTAGGGCTGGCCAGCTTATGCAGGAAGCTTGATTTCCTCCATTGGTAGGGAAACCCAAGCCCCCTGCTCACTCTGTGGCTGAAGGCATCTTGGTTGTGTTAATTTGCATACTTGCTTCTGATTGGCTGGTGGGTGTGGCTTGTGGATGTACGGTCAATTTGTATATTACTCTTTTATTAGATAGGATGTTTCAGTGCATTCCAAAGCAAAATTCTACAACACTCAGCATCTTTCGTAAATCCATACAGTTATTCATTCAAATTCTGATGCTTTCGACTCTCATGCACACCCAGACTTATTCTCAAATTCTCCCAAACAATCCCTAAGCCTTTTACAAAATATTTTGAGTGCATGCACATGAACTCCTATTCTCTTAGTCATTTTCATATTTTGCATGCTGGTTTTTATTCAATCAGTTGCAAACATGCTCTCACCAATTCATGCTCCTGCCTAATGACATGCTCACTTCCCAGTATATGCTTGTCTACTGCACACACACTTTTTGATGGGTTTTTGACAAGATGAATGAGTTTGCTTCAAGTTTTCTACATGCAACTAATGCCTGTCTTCTCTATTCCTGACTACAAGGTCAGATCACATGAAATGGAAAGAGCCACAGGCAGATGATTTCTGATGACACTTAAGAACTCACACTTCCAGACTCCTCACTTGGATAAATCCCTTTTGAGGCTCTTGTAGGGGCCCAGTGATGCAGTCACAAGGAAAATATTTTAATGGAATTAGTTAAGATCATTGTAGCTTTTTAGACATTGCCGATTTATATGCCGTGGGAGTAGCACTGGACATTGCTGGGACCCATTTCAGAAGAAGGTTATTTAGAATTACATTATTTTAACAACAATATGGAAAGATGTGAATATTCTAATTAAATGACTGAGAATTTTCAGACTCTGCTTTGGACTTCTGAAGAGTATCTTCTTTTCTCATCTTTAATTAATAAACAAAAGGCAGAAGATTTAGATAAAAGTGGATTATAAAATAAAGCCCTCCCACAATAAAATTATAAATGTTTTTAAATAGAGAAGCAAATATAACCCTACAAAAATGAGATCAATAAAAGTAGTGGTTAATTAAGAGTAAAATACCACTTTGAAATAGAAGTGACAACTATATCCATAAATTGTTTGAAAAGCCTAATGAAGAAGCATGAAACATGAAAACATATTTTTAAAAATTCAATTTCTTACTGATTTGATATATTAATATCAATGCAGATAACATAAAATGTTCGTTTACCACCAAAATGAAGACACTGGAAACTAATTGGTTATGTATGTGGTCATTTCAAAACATATTTAAGTCATTACATGAGAAAACATGAATGCACTACAATCTTACAACTTACATATGAAAGATTTGATAAAGCTCGGATTAACAACAATTATTAATAATGACATTATTTATAAATAAGGTGAAAGGGAAATTCCCCTGAACTCCTACATCTATTACTACTATCAGGACTACTGCTAAAAGTTACAATAGATTTTAAGCAACCATACTAGAGAAAGTACTGAGTTACCCTTTCCTTCTCTCTACAGATGATAATACAAAAACAATCCCCACCTATATGAAGATGCTGTAGAAGAATTAAAGAATATTTAGCCAAAAATACATGGAAAAGCATTATAGAGGTATAGCGGGTGGTTCGTTCATAACTATAGTATAATATTTTTTCTGGTTTATTTTCTTATTCAAAGTGAGGACTCAGTTTTATACCTAATATTTTACTCATAGCTTTGTGTTCTCTTTCCTTAGGAACTCTCCCATTACCCCTCACCAATCTTACCAATTGGCTTCACCTCACTGTCAGTCACAGGGATCATAAATGGATTGAAGCAAACCCAGGGACCAAGTTTTGAGACACACAAGCCTCTAGAGGAGAAAATATTATATATCAAATGAAAGATAAGGTAGGATATGGGTGCTGGGTAAAGAAGTAAATTGAAATGGGGAAAGTATCTTTGGAGAAATAGAATTTAAAATCAGTTATTGAAAGAGGTGCATAAATGGAAGGGGTGGATGATATTTCTGGATTGGGGCAAGTTATGCGACAACCTCTGAGGACAGTAAGGAGTGTAAGAATGTGGGGGAGGGCGAGAGCTAAGATAAAAAAAAAAAAACCAAGAAAAACATTCAGAGACATGAGAATGACATTCTTTAGTACTGTGTGGAAGAGAACTAAGAATATAGTATTAAGGATCCTCCTATATAATAAAAGGGTCATATGCAAATTTACCCTAATGGCAAAATGACCAGAATGGCCCCTTGGCCAGTCACTAGGAGGCACACTGACCACCTCTCGGCCCCTCCCCTTGGCTGGCAGGCTCTGATCCCCTGATGGTGAATGGGGAGCCAGGGGTGGGTGGCAGTGGGGACTGGGGAAGATAGTCCTGATCACAGGCCAGGCCTAGCGACCGTACCTGGCCACAAATGTCGTGTGCCAGGCCTCTGGTATAACATCAAAGTTGAATCCTGAACTACTAAGAGATTTTTTAAAAAATATATTCAAAAAAATGTCCAAGATTTCTCATTCATACAGATCCACAAAACTAAATGATCACCAAAGAAACAAAACATTGCCTGTCCTTGTGTTTGGACACCTGGGAAGAGCCCACAGCTTATTTTGTGTAGCATGAGCAGGTACCTAATGCCACTGCATTAACTGCCCTGCGCATACATGAAAACAATCTAAGGATCATTTGCTGCAGATCCGAACTAAGTTCTACATCTCTAGCTCACTTACTACGTTTGGCTCACTATGAATTCCTTGTTTACATTAGGAATATAGCGTTTATTTAGGGACATGTAAGGAGTTTAAGAACAATCCTTTAGCAAACTTGCCACTAGAATAGAAAAATAGCATATTGATTTTAAAATAAGAAACAAAATTAAAATTCAACAGGTTAACAGAAGCCCCTTAATTCAGAATATATTTTGAAATTTCCTAAGGGAGTAATGACAAAAAGAATTCAGCTGAGTATCATTATTCAAGATAATACTCAGCTATACAAATTCTCTTCTCTGTTGTCAATATCCTTTGCCCACCACTGCCCCCTACTTTGGTGAAGATACATATGGGAAAATCCAAAATAGTATTTTTGGAAAAAATGCATATATTCCTAATAGTAAGTATATTTCATAACAGCTATTACATCATGCCCCATTAGGGTTTCCTTTCACACTAGGCTGGCATGACAGTGTAATTCTCTGATAAATGCTATATTAGCAAGGATGAGTAATAATTCAACATGATGCTAATATAGCACATGTTTAAATTGCTAATTTAATGAAGCCTTCATATTGTTGTACATTGCTCTAATTATTGTTATTCTTGCAATAAAATATTAGAATCCTGTAAAGATAAGACGAAACATGGAAAATGTTCCCACCTGTTTTCTACTCTTGACTAAATGTGTGTCTTCAGAAAGAAGCAAATCAGTGCTTATTACAGGGGATGCTCAGGAATATTCTCCGGATGCTTGTGAGTAATTACCCCAGGTGTAAACAGTGTTGCTTCCTCCCTTATTCTTCTGATCTTGCTAATGTCAGAATCAATAAATTATGTCTGTTTTCAGACTTCCTCTTTTCCTTTCCCAAATTTTATTATAACACATCAGACGACATGTCTAGCTCTGAGCATTTATCCTCACATACAATTTGTAATAAATCAAATTCATTACAAGTGTTTCCACCATATTAACTGTCACACACACACACACACACACACACACACACACAAACTCACTCTCTCTCTCTCTCTCTCTCTCTCTCTCTCTCTCTCTCTCCACATACTCACACACCTTAACTTTGTCACTCATCTATTCAAAAAAACCTTAGAAGCTTCTCATTTATTATAAAGTCATTTTTTTCTGACTTTCAAGGGACTCCAGAATGTCAGGGTTTTATAAGTAGACATGTACAGTCATGTGCCACATAACCATGTTTTGGTCAGTGGTGAACGATGTCCACTATGGCAGTGGTCCCATAAGATTATAACGGAACTGAAAAATTGCTAACACCTAGCGCTGTCATAGCCCATGGCTTCAACCGATTTACCAAGGAGGAAGAAAAGGTTACAAATATCAACAAGGCTGTGGGCGGGAAGGCCTTCACCTGGGTGTGGATGATTATGACACTGAGGAGCCCCGAGAGGTGGTTCATGAGAAACTGACTAATGAGGAGTGGTTGGAAATGGAACAGGAATGCAATAGCTGAAGGAGCAGCAAGAGAAAAAGAAACTACAAAAGAAGAAAAAGAAGAACTCCTGAGAATGTGCACAGTGAAAGGTTTGGAGGAGCTTATGCAGACCTTAACAAGCTCATTAAAGAGTTGAAAAACATGGACCCCAACACAGAAAGGTTTTCATCAATACAGAGGAATGTTCACAGCACATTATCTGTTTACAAGGAAATCTATGAGGGAGGAAAGAATAAGACCAAGCAAACCAAACCGTCACAACCATGTTTCTGGAAAGAGACTCAGGCGGGTCCTGTAGCAGGTATTCCAGAAGGAGGCCTTGTGATCATAGGAGATGACAGCTCCTTGCGTGTCACTGCCCCTGAAGACCTTCCAGTGGGGAAAGACGTAGAGTAGGAAGACGGCGATACTGATGATTCTGACCATCGGCCTAGGCTCATGTGTATGTGTGTGTCTTCATTTTTAGCATAAAAAGTTTAAAAAGTGAAGAACAAAATAAAGCATTTTACACTAGGAAAAAGCTTATAGACTAAGAATAATAAAGAAAATACCTTGTACAGCTGTTCAATGTGTCTGTGTTTTCATCTGTGTTACTACAAAAACGCAAAAGAAGTTTTCATGAAAAGCTCACATACCAAAAATATTATGGCAAGATTGTTAATTTATCATAAAAAAATGTTTATCTACTTAGAGTATCTAAGTGTACAGTGTTTAACAAAGTCTAGAGAAGTGTACAGCAAGGTCCTAGGCCTTCACATTCTCTCACCACTCACTGACTCACCCCCAGCTACTTCCAGGCCTGCAAGCTCCATCATAAGTTCCCTACCCAGGTGCCATGTTTCATCTTTTACACCGTGTTTTCACTGCACCCTACAGTATTCAATCCAGTAACAAGCAGGACAGGGTTGTAGCCTGGGAGCAGTAGGCTCTAACCGACAGCCTTGGTGTGCAGTAGACTCTCTCATCTGAGTTTGGGTGAGTGTATTCTATGATATTTGCACAATGATAGAAGCACCTGACGTTCTTCTCAGAACATATCCCCATCCTTAAATGATACACGACGATATAGGTCAAAAGGTACATGAAAAGCAGCTGCTACTCAATCAAAGTAACCGTGCAACATTGGAGAAATAGATGTTTTCTCTTCTGGGTCTCGGTGTTCACATGTGAACATCAGGATATCAAAAGCTTCCCTGCTACCTTGTAGAACTGCCAGTGTTAGAGGAGGTGATGTTTGACATGCTCATCACAGTGACTGGCATATGGAACATACTCTGTAGATGTTGTTCAATAAAGAACTGAAACGCTTCTTACCTTTGGATGAATTAAAGTGAAACTGGTGGGTCAAATTGAGTTCACTGTTTTAAGGCTTCCTGATATGCAATAATCAGCAGCCATTCACAGAGGTTGCTCTATTTACACATTACCATGTACAAATAAGTGAAAATGTTTGGTTTCCCTAATTTGTGGGGCCACTGTATATTGTAATTGTTAACGTTTTTAATTATATGTCTTAAACATATTATTTTAATTAGTTTTGAAGTTTTAATAAAGTTTATTAATTTTTTGTGTAATGTTGATATTTGCCTGGTAGGTTATCTGATATATAATTTTCTCAATGTTACATTGGTAAATGCAAGCTTATTTGATGATATGTAAGAATTATTAGATTTTAAGCTATTGCTCATTACCTGTTATATGTGGGGGTTCCCCCCCCAATTTTTATTTGAGTTTGTGATGTTATTTTTGCCAGGTAAGTGACTTCATCATGTGTATCTCAATGTAGCTATACGTTGTTATAGTTTCTAAGTTTCAAAGCATCCTCAAGGATATAGAGATTATATAATACTGAAGATTAATTATTCAATAATTCCTGCTTATTCTATATTTCTTTAATTTAATATTTTAGTGCCATCTGTGCCTAATTTTAACAAAGGAATCTGGCTTTAGTAAAGGTATCTTTCCTCAGAGAGTTAGTCCTTCCCCCCAGCATTATTAATTGAATACATTTCCTTACCATAGTGATTTGAGGTGCATATTCTAGGTTCCTATGTATCTATTATTAGACACTTTGGTGCAGTTCATTAATCTGCTTTAACTGCCTTTAGTACCATTAGCTAATTTATATTTACTACAAGATTTCCTTCATTATTCATATTTTACAGGGTTTTATAGCCTTTTGGATAATCTTTAATAATATTTTTCTTCTTCTTTTTTTAAATCCTCACCTGATGATATTTTCTATTGACTTTTAGAGAGAGGGAAAGACAGAGAAATATTGATGTGAGAGAAACACATTGATTGGTTGCCTCTGCATGAACCCCGACCAGGGCCAAGGCCAGGAAAGAGCCATGCCCATGACTGGAATTGGACTCAGGACCCTTCAGACTACAAGCTGACACTCTATCCACTTAACCAAACTGGCTAGGGTTTTAATAATATTTTTCAAACTCTTCCCTCAATACTTCTTATTTTGTGGGTATCATAATTATTATTGTGCCATAAATGTGATAATATTGTAAATATCTTAATTTTATGAAGAATTGACATATTTATTATTCATTTTCTAAAACAATGTGTTTTAATTTTACTCATATTTCTCAGGTAAATTAAAGTTTTATTTTATTTTTCATATGGGCCCTATATATTTCTTTTTTAATATTTTTACTGGGTACTAATATCTTTGATCTTAGGTCAAATGGACTCTTTTATTTAACATTTAAGTAAACTAATATGGGAAAGTTAATATTTAAAACATTAATATTATTACACCTATTACTGAATTATAATTGTTATTTCAACTATTTTCATCAGTTGATTCCAATATACAATATCATTTTATTCAACTGTTTTCTGCAAATAACTTTTTTTCTCAAATAGGATATGTCTTAAGCATTTCCCACATGAAAGCATAAGTCCTATATTTATTTTTCCACATTCTTTGTGTGACTTGCATGTTTTGCTATATGAACTATTCAGTTTTACATTGTCAAATCTATCATTTTTCCCATTTGTCTTATGATTAAAGGAGCCTCTTATACATGATGATCTGACAATTTTTTCCCAATTTTTCAAAAACAGTTAAATGATTGTACCAACATAATTTATCGAGTAATTTACTCTTAACTCATTGATTTGCAGAGTTATAGTTTATATGCTTAATATACACTAATTTCAATATGCTATATATTAATTTTAAGATGTTGGACCAGACACATGCTATATTTTACTTGTATTTCCCAAAAGCTATTAAAATACACGAGTTTATTGCCATTTTCTGCTGGAAAGCAAAAAGCAGACTTCTCTGTGTCTCAAGAATTGTTCAAAATTCCTAAAAGATGGAGCGACTAGGGGATTCCATTGACTAATGCATACAAATGCCTGCTTCCTTCTTAAAGATGTAGGCACTGGGAGTTGGAGGAGACATGGAGGTCATTCACACAATCTTTAGTCTGGGTTCCCTTGGAGGCAGCCAGGTGAATTGTCCTCGGTACAGTCTTCCTGATGCCCCTATGGTATTGACAGAGTTAAGATGTTGCAATTAAGGAAGATCAATGAATGGGTACTTTTTAATGTTTGATTAAACTGGGTATGCAAACATGCAGGAAAGATCCACTGAACAATCCCGTATATCAGCACGCGTTTTCTGTCTCCAACACCATGGGAAACAGATCAGCAGCATAACTTATTGCTCCCCAAATGGCCTATTGTGTAAGCAGCTGTTCTTAGCAAATCCTGACAATCGGAAGCATGTGATGAGTACAGAGAATCAACAACCATTGCAGGAGAGTTATTCCCATGAAAGGAAAAGATAACAAATAATGAAAGAACCTATTTACAGCCAAGAACACAGCACAGAGCTGACGGGAACAGGGCTTTTACGTAAGTATGGAGATTGCAGGTAAGATTTTTGTACATTCCGATAGGTAAGCTAAATACTGGATATTTTAAAATATATGTGACATAGTCACTACAAAACTGAATCTTTAAATACATACAAAAGTTATGTTTACCTAAAGAGCAAAGTAATAAATTTAAAAAAAGAAATTTAGATATTCCCCTAAAAATAAGCATATATATATATATATATATATATATATATATGGTTTATAATTATAAAAGAATTAGGTCATATGAAATACAGATTTGGTAGTTCCACTATCCATTTCATTATAGGCTTTGAAAGAATTTACTTTAAATTCTTAAATAAATAAAACTGTAGAAATAATGCTACTGTCTTGTTTTGATAATATGGCAGATTAGGCTACTCATACCACCTTCTAGGTGAAACAATTATCAAACAGTAAAATAAAATTACAACAAAAGGACATAACATTTTACTTTGTTTTTTAATATATTTTTTATTGATTTCAGAGAGGAAGGGAGAAGGGAGATAGAAACATCAGTGATGAGAATCATTGATTGGCTGCCTCCTGCATGCCCCCTACTGGGGACTGAGCCACAACCCGGACATGTGCCCTTGACAGGAGTCAAACCCAGGATCCCTCAGTCCACAGGCCAATGCTCTAGCCACTGAACAAAACCAGCTAGGGCAGGACAGACTATTTTAAAAGTGTTAGTAAGCAAATAAGAGAGGAGGCCGGCACCTATATAACTGCATAAAATGAAAGAATAAAGAAAAGCCCATGCCTGGACAGTGTGGCTCAGTTGTTGAGAATTGACCCATGAATTAGGAGGTCAAGGTTGGAATCTCAGTCAGGGCATATGTCTGAGTTGAGGGCTTGATCCCCAGTGTGTGTGTGTGTGTGTGTGTGTGTGTGTGTGCGCGCGTTCGCGCGCGCGCGCGCGCGCGCCGGGGGGTGGGGGGGTGGGGGGGACAGGGTCTGATCAATGATTCTCTCTCATCGCTGATGTTTCTCTCTCTTTCATTTCCTCTCTGAAATCAATAAAAATAATTTTAAAAAAAGAAAAGAAAAAGGAAAGCCCAGAGAGAACTTTCTCCTGAGTACATTTGCCAAACCGATGGAACCTGAGCTCTGTTTTAACATCCAGCGGGTACAGAGGCGAGGGGTGAAATCCTAGAGCCCTTCCAAACTCTAACTCCTCAAAATACTTAAGAATCCCCAAAACTTCCAAGGCAGAATGAATCCAAATTAAATATTCTCCCAGTGCGTGCAAAATGGACACGAAGGGCTGTGGGTCCTCCTGCGGGCTCCATGGAAAAATATCTTCCCTTGCTTTTTCCAACTTCTAAGGGCCACCTAAGTGCCTGATTCCATCAAAGCCAGCAGCCTCTCATTCTGCCTCTGATCTGACCCCTGCTTCCACCCTCACGTCCCCTTTTTACAAGTCTGACTCCAGTGCCCCACTCTAATAGGGTTGTTGTAATTACATTGGGCCCGACCAGATAATTGAGAACAATGTCTCTACCTTAGAATCTTTCTATCAATTACATTCACAAATTTTCCTGGGTAAAAAGATTACACATTCACAGGTTTCCAGGGATTAGGATCGGGCATCTTCAAGCACCATTGCTCAGCCTGCCATAGGAGGTCATCCAAAAAAACCCTCACATACTGTACTAACTTCCTATGGCTCTGTCTCAGGAGGTACTTCCTTCTGTATTTTCTTAAGCACCTGGAAGACGCTGATACAAATCTTTCTTGGAGAAGCCTAGTTTTATTGTAGGCCTCAAACAATGCTCATAAATATGTTTGCAAGAAAACCAGGGCTTAATGTTAATTATTCATCAAACACGCAATAAAAAGTACAACAAAGAGAATATATTCAATGCCACGGAATTATACTCTTAACATGGTTAAAATGGTATATATTTCGTTATTTATATTTTACTACAAACAAATACGTGAGAGATGATAAAAACAACTACAGCAAAGTTGAAGGAAATTAGAAGCAAACTGGAAAATAAATGCAGAGATTAGTAATTATAAAAATGCTTGGAGGTTGGAAAATGAACTCTGAAACTTACAGAAATAAGCCACACAGCAATTAGAATTTTAAAAAATGAAGCTCTGCATGCAGTTCAATAGGGAACTGGGGAAATGGGAGAGGAATGAGAAATGAAGAGGGAATCTGCTTTTGAAATGACAGCATGAGGGCTCTATGGACACACTCCCCAGTGAGTCAATGATCACTGGTAAAACTTATATTTAAAACTAACTATGTAAGTCTACAGAAATTCACAGAAAGTTACACAGAAAATAGAGAATATTTATTTATTTATTTATTTATTTATTTATTTATTGAAAAAGCCTCCGGTATCTCAGTGAGAAGAACAAACATCTGTGGCAGTTGAGACCAAAGCTTCTGCTGTGTTGCTCCTCCCACTTCCGGCTCCACTCCATGTGCGCGTGCCCAAGAAGACCATTCTCACCATATCCTCATCTCTGTGCTGCAGAGAGTAATCTCATAGGTGAGGTTTCTCCTTCAGGAACAGCAGACTAGAATGTTGGGTCCTCAATCATTCTCTTCCCAGTCCACTCAGAGCACAGATGCCCATGCTGGGAGAGCCATGCTAAGAAAACCAGACCCACTGTCCCCTCCTTGCCTCCAACTCTTTTTTTAAAATTTCTTTATTGGTTAAGGTATTACATATGTGTCCTTATCCCTCCTTTGTCCTCCCCAACCCCTCCCATTCATGGCCTCACCCCTCTGTTTTCTGTGTCCCTGGCCTCCAACTCTTATAGCATAGGTCTCAACTCAAGAGAAGCAACCACTACCCATACCCGTAAGTCCAGCAAGTACAATAGAGATTTTGACCAGGGATAAGATCCAGAGAATGAAAACAAAGAGCTCTGAAGCTCTCCTCCAATGAACAGACTGACTTTATTTAACACAGAATATGGAGATGTTTAAGATGAAGGTTGCTCTTGAAAACAATGGAGATCTCATATGTTAAGTAGTAAATGGAGGCCAGTAGCTCCATGAGAGAGCATCAAGCTAAAATGGAGGCCAGCTAGTTTATCAGAGAAAACTGGGGAATGGGGCAGCTGAGAAGAGCCTTTCTAGGGTGAGAACAAACTTCAAAGGCTGGCCTCAAAAATTACCTCTGCAGAGGGGCCTGGATTTAATGGGAGCAAATTGTGGAGCAATTTATGCCTCGGAACATTGTCAAAATCAATAGAGCAATCAGGGGGTAATTAGTGGAGTCACTTAGCTGCATATAATACCAACAGAGGCAGACAGCTTAACAGAGATGAAAGAGGTAACTAAAGAGTCATATTAAAACCAAAGCTGTCCTGGGATAACCATGCACAAGCCCCAGGCTATGATCTCAGTGGACTGACTTAGCTCTATAATAGTTGAGCAAAATAAGCATAACATACATAAGGGTTATTCTGACAAAACGAAAGAAATGTAAAACTTGTGTTCTGAAAATGATAAAACACCATGAAAATAAATTAAAGGAGACCCAAATAAGTGAAAAGACATTCCATGTTTGTAGATTGGAAAGTTTAACACTGTAGAATATGGTGATAGCCCCCAACTGATCTATGAAGTCCAGTACATAATTCTTATTGCAATCCAAGCTATTATTTTTTTGTAGAAATTAACAAGATGAACCTGAAATTTATCTGGAAATGCAAGTGACCCAGAACAGCTACATTATTTAAAAAGTGGAAAAACATTGCATAATTCACACTTCTAAATTAAAAACTTACTATACAACTATAGTGTTTCAGACTGTATTGTCCTGGCATAAGGATACTAGTGGACAAAAAGAGCGATGGGATGGAACACAGAGTCTATAAATGAACTTCCATATTACAGTTAACGGATAGAGAACCAAGACAAGAAAAGGTGGCAAATTATGGTGGGAGAACTGGATAGTCATATGCAAAACCAAGAAAATAGACCCTTTCTTCACATTATGCACAAAAATTAACTCAAAATGTTTCACATACACAAATGTAAAATAAGACTGTAAAAATCTTAGAAGAGTAAATCTTGCCGACCTTGAGTCAGGCAAAAAGTCTTCTTGGATATGACACCGTTAAGAAAGTGAAAAAGCAACCCACAGGATGGGAAAATATTTAAAAATTATGTATCCGATAAAGCACTTATGTCTAGAATAGACATTTCTCCAAAGAAGATATATGGATAGCAATAAGCACATGAAAAAAACACTCAACAGCATTAACCATGATAGAAATACAAATTAAACCATAAGAGATATCACTTCACATTACTAGGATGCCTATAATAATTTAAAAAGACAGAGAATAGCAAGTGATGGTGAGGATGTGGAGAAATTAGAATCTTCTGATACTACTGCTGGAAACTTAAATGGTATGGGCACATTGAAAAATAGGGTTTCCATTTGTCAAAAGTTTAAGTATATAGTTATCACATGACCCAACACTTTCATTCTTAAACACGTATCTAAGAGACATGAAAACATACTTTACCACAGATTTCAGTATATGATTTTTATTTTATTTAGTTTCCCAGGGCAACTGTAACAAATACCACAAAGTAACTGGCCTAACTAATACCTTTTTTTTTCTTTTCTCACAGTTCTGCAGGCTAGTAAATCAAAGATTGAGGTATAAATAGGACTATTTCTGAAATGTGACTTCTATCTACTTGGCTGGTAGATGATCTTATTTCAGTGTTTTCAAATGATATTCTTAATAACTCTGCATTATGTCTTAATCTATTCTTACAAGGGCACCAGTAATATTCAATTATAGTCATGCCAAGGACTCTTTATATCATATTTTTACTATTTAAAGGTCCTATTTCCAAATACAGTCACATTCTGAGATACTGGGTGCTAGGGCTTCAACATGTAAATTTTGGGGGGGTAGAAGGTACAATTGAACCCTCAACAAATCTTCATAGTAGCATTATTCATAATAGCCAAAAAGTAGAAACACTCTAAAGTTTCATCACTGATAATTAAAAGTGGTCTATCTCCACAACAAAATATGATTGGCAATAAAAAGGAGGCAGTACTCATGCATGATACAACACAGATGGACACTGAAAACATTACGGTTAGTAGTAAGTAAAATATAATGTAAATTATATTTAAATTAAACATATTAAAACAAAAGGAAAGTGAAAAGAATGTCATGCAAGGAGAACAAGAAAATATAAGTTAAAGATAGTGAATACAGTTGAGCATAACTCCAAATGGATTTCTAGTAGGAAAAAGGACATAAAATGTGATGAAAGCAATATTTTAGAAAAAAATATTTTCTTAAATGTCTACAGGAAGATCCCATAAGGATTCCAATAAATCCAAAATAAATTTGGACCTGTAGTACCCAAATAAAAAGGAAACTATAATTATCTATAATAATAAAAGCCTAATATGCTAATTAGACCAGACAGCTGAATGACCTTCTGGATGTCATTCTGGACGTCCTTCCAGACCAGGCCACAGTGGTGGAGCCCAAGGCAGAGGTGGTTAGGGGCAATCAGGCAGGCAGGTGAGCAGTTTGGGACAATGAGGCAGGCAGGAAGTGGTTAGGGGTGATTATGCAGGCAGGCAAGCGGCAGTCAGACATCCCCCAAGGAGTTCTGGATGGTGAGAGGGTACAGGCCAGGCTCAGGGACATCCCCTCCCACCGGGCATGAACTTTGTGCCCTGGGCCTCTAGTACCCATGATAAAGCAACTTTATCATAGCCCTAACCCATTTGACTCAGTGGATAGAGGTCAGTCTACAGACCAAAAGGTCCGGGGTTTGATAATGATTGATGTTTCTCTCACATCAATATTTTTCTCTGTCTTTCCCTTTCTCTCTCCCACTCTCTCTAAAAATCAATGGAAAAAAATCCTCAGTGAGGATTACAAGAAGAAGCTTCTTCATAAAGAAATTTTTTTAAAAGTTAGAAAAGAGAAAACTAAAGGTTATTTTGAAGGGATGACATTTGTTTCATATTTAAGTTTTTAATTGTTGAGAAAACCTAGACCTAAGAGTATGAATAACTTTCCTAGCATCTCACAATCACCAAATGCTTCAGCCACAGTGGGATTATATTATTTTCATCCAATTATCTTTTTTTACCAGAACTCATTCCCAAAATAGTATTGTTGAAGAAGAAAAAGTGAAATGAAAATTTACAGTGTGTGCTTGATTTAGTCATTGCCTGAATGTTGAGGGGTACTGATTACAATGGCAGTTTTTTTTCATATTATTTCATGTGAAATTAGATATTTCCAAAGTATGGGTCCTGCTATGCCTTCCAGGTCCCCTATTGAAGTCTTGAGTGCTCACACTATCCCCCCAAATTTTCAGGATGAAACTAGGTATTTATTTGATTTATTACTACAGCAATTTCTTTTAGATTTAAAATGGAGAGAGGAATTTATCTGGATATCTTTCTCAGATAATAAGGTAGAGGTGGATTTAATATTGAGGTCCAAATTGTTACACTTATTATATACAGAACACTCTTATTTATTTACTATATTCTTCCTATGCTGTCCTTTTAATTATTCCAAACCTAAACATTACTGAAATCTGACATTTATTAAAATCCAGTGTCAAATTAGATCATTAATTTATCTTATGTAACATCTGAATGGGTTTTGGAATATAAAGTTTTCTAATAAAATCCTTTTCTTAGGCTAAGATACATGGATGCTTCTGGTTTAGAACTTTCTACCTAATTTTCATCTCTATTCTTTCAGACTTACACAGTAAACCATAATTAAAGGAACAACAGATGGTTAATAGAGCCTTCAATTTCTGTGAGAATACTAAGCTATGGGCCTTACTTGACAATTACTGGAATAGGAAATACAAAAGACTGGTCCAGATAATTTTTCAAGTTGAAAAAGAAAACAAAGAGTAATAAAAGGGAAAAAATCTACAAATTACCTCCACTCAGAATCTTCCAGAACATGCTAATTTTTTAACCTAGTGTTTATTTATGCTACTTGGCTTGATTGAGGTCTACTGCGACAAAACAATCTTCTCTGTCCTTTCAAATTATTTGGAACATCAGTGGCTAATCATAATAGCAGGCAAGGTATTTTAGTACGTATCAAGGTTGATTAAGGTTTCAACAAATTTTCATTCCTTAATGATAAAACCTTTAAAATGTCATTTTTTAAAAAAACCACCCTGATTTGATAATATCAAGGAAGTGGAAAAATTACAATTCACTGTATATCCATCAATAATCAATTTCAATAATATAAAATTCAGTCTCAGTAAATATTTTAATATATATATATATATATATATATATATTATTGATTTTTTACAGAGAAGAAGGGAGAAGGATAAAGAGTTAGAAACATCTATGAGAGAGAAACATGGATCAGCTGCCTCGTGCACACTCCCCTCTGGGGATGTGCCTGCAACCAAGGTACATACATGCCCCTGACCGGAATTGAACCTGGGACCCTTCGATCCGCAGGCCGATGCTCTATCCACTGAGCAAATCCAGTTTGGGCAGTCTCAGTAAATCTTTACTGTGTGCATTACATGCAGTTGAATAATTCCTGTCAGTCTCTGATTCTCTGCAAATGAGTAATATCCATAGTTTCCTGTCATCAGCCTTGCTCGGCCTCTGTAGACTCATGCCTATGGCTTCTTCTACAGAGCCAATCCATCTCCTATTTTCTTCCTCTTTTCCTCCTGCTTGAGTTCCCCCACCATTACTGTCTTTTACAAAGGACTCTGCCTTCTCATGATGTGGCCAGAGTAGGACAGCTGCAGTTTTGCTGACAAAAGACATAAGACCTTTTCACATCCATACTTTAGTCTCCTACAATTTGAACAAATCTAAAAAAGTGTTTTAAAGCACTTGATTTAGAATTGTCAAATGGGGAAAATGAACCTCTCAAAATGACATGAAATAATATTTAGGCTGCAGCTTAAAAGTCAGCAATCACCTACTGAAGACAAATACACCATTGGAATAAAGAAGACACTGGTGATTTTTACATGAAAGTTACATGATTATTTACGTCTCCCAACCTTTGTGGAGTAATTAGATTTAAAAATATACATATATATGTTTTGACTGCTTTTAGAGCAAGAAGAAGGGAGAGAGATAGAAATATAAAAACATTGATGTGAGAGAAGCATCAAACACAGCTCATGCATGCCCCCCACCTGGGCATGTGTCCTGACCAAGAATCAAACCAGTGATTTCTTGGTTCAATTGGTTAATGGTCACCCACAACCATCAGCCACACCAGCTGTGCTAAGACTTTTTTAATAGAAATGTTCTTCAGGTAACAAGGGATACTTGTGTACCTCACTGAGAAGCAAAGTTCCCAGCTGCCATAGACCTCAGATGCAAGCAAGAAGGAGATGCCTCTTAGTGCAGTGTTTATTTGTTTGGGGGACGGCCATCTTCTAACTTCTTACATGGAAGAAAAGTGAAGAGGATTATGGGGTGGGGGGAGAAATTCTAATTCTGTTAGATTATTTCAGTTCTTCAAGACCCTGCCTATCTTTCATAGAGTTCTTCCATCTTGCTAGAATGTTATTTTCCTTGTTTTATATTTAAATCTTAATTAATTTCTATTAAAATCTTTAGCCCTGATTTTAGTGTAAATGTCAGTTCTTCAGAGATGCCTTTATCAGACCCTGGGCATAGTTTCTGCTCTCACCACTGTCATACTATAGTAATAAATTATCAACCTTAATGTTAGTTATAATACTTTATAAGTTTACATTTGCATATATGATTATTTATTTTGACATGTGCCTTCTTCTCTTCCATAGCTGTTTTGTTCACACTGGTATGTTCCCATGATGTAACATCATGCCTTGCACGTAGGCAATAAATAAACAGTTGTTCTTTCTTTCCTGGAATATTTCTGAGGACTTACTATGAGCAGAGCCTATGGCTGAGCTGTACGTGTGAATGATATAAATATAAGTAATGCCACACTCTTAACCTTAAGGATCATATAGAAGATGAGAGTGCAGAAATTGTCATAAAACAAAACAAAAATTGAAGTCACAGGAGAGGGAGAGATGAAGGACTTGAGCTGACAGTAAGGCCAGTTATCGGGATACTTTCCTTGAGGGGTTTTAAGGATGCTAATTAGCTAAATACTCCTCTGTTCTTAGGATGAGCAGGTAGATCTTTGGGGAAAAGGCAAGCAATGAGTCAGTAGACACATCTCAGTATCTATCTTTCCTCCCACGGGCTTCCTATACATCCAAACTTTTTTGTCTTTTTTCAGAGCTAAAGTTCAAGCATGTTTAGTAGAGAAAGTGGAAGTATTGAGAAAGATTTAAGGTAATTTGAAGATTCTAATCACAATGAAGTCTAGCCTTAATGACAAAGGTGCCATGAGTCAGTGTTAGCTATCACTGCCGGAACTGGCTTCCGCATTGATTGAAAGACCTTCCATTCAAACTAAGCTCTACATTCCAAAGCTCCAAATGCATGCTGGTCATTACTTCATTCATGTATCACTCCCTCTGTTAAACGTTTACAGCATTTAAAAGTAAGAATGCTTAATACAAACATATAAAAATGCATGTATAGGACTTCTTCTAAGGAACTGTAGTCTGAGAAAGATGGATACATAAACAATTAAATACAATATCAGATACAGAGCTAATTTTCAAAATTGAAGTCTTATACATGTTTTGTTAGATTTACACCTAAGTATTTCATTAGGAGTCAAATGGTAGCCAAGATTGAGTCACCTGGTCCCATTGAAATTGCCAAGCTCAGGTACAAGGAAAGGTAAATGCGGAGACCACACAATGTAGTAAGTAAAACATGCATTCCATGAGAGGCAGGATTTTACATGTCTGCTATTTAGAGGACAACAAAGGTCAAGAGCAACTGGAGTGGTCCTTACCAAGAGCATTCGAACCTTGTCTGGTTAATTAATGAGAAATTTCATCATGCTCCTCTTCTACCCAGTTGCAGCTCTCTGGATGAGCTGGACTAGAAAAGAGGTACGAATCTCAGAATCAGAAATCTCCTCACTCTCTCCTTCCCCAGTCAGCAGCTCAGCTCAGATTTTCACTAGCAGCAGCAATGATGGGGAAGAGAATGGGGGATTATGCAGAGCAGGGTAAGGAAATGAATTTTAAATTGAGTTTGACTTTCAAGCTTTAAAAATGGACCACATTTTAATAACTACTAGTGAATGGATTTGGTTCTTAAAGCTTTAACATGGTCCACATTTTAATAACTGCCAGTGAATGGAAAGCTGTGGAATTCGCACGACATCATTAACGGAAAGCAATGTGAAATTCTACAAGGCAGCGATAGGAAAATAAAGCCATTCCACCTTTAAGCCCCACCACCTGGAGTTTCTTGACACACTGGTAACTGAATAAAAGATATTGAAGGCATGGACTGTTTTTCTTATTCATCATTGAGTTTGTGACTGCATGACTGAGTTGGTCGCGATAAAAGGGATGTATGAATCTAGCTAATGCCATCTATTAATACAGGAAAGTTATTTTTCATGTGCAGTGAGGGCCATTGAACATAATGCTTCTACTTCCTATCCATCTTCCTGTTTACAAAGCGGACTAGAATACAATTCCAAGCTTTTAGTGCCTTTCTCCTTGACATTTCCCTTACCTGCTTTTCTCCCCCATTAGCCTGCCTTTGAAAGAATGTGGGCACTGGGCAGTAGATCAGCTTAATAGCTGGGACATCTGGTACAGCCTGACAGACAGATTGCTGCCTACTTAGACCCTCTGCATGAGTAAAACAATCATAAGAACTTGGCCTTTGCAAAGTAGATCTGACCTAATCAAAATCTTTCCACATAAGGCAGTCACCTCCTTCCCAGAAGGAAAAAAAGAAAAAAACTGTGCAATATCAGAGAGGCAACAATGAGAAATTAGAATTGACATGACTTAGTTGCCAGTTGATTTTATAAAAGAAAACCAAGATATTTTTTTTATGTTAGGCCTTACATGTTGAAGTAATGTCAAACTAAAAAAAAAAAAAATGTTGCAAAAATATAAAATAGTGAAAATAACACCTGCCTGCTTTTTTATTTATATTTCCCTATTGTTAATATTTACCTACATCCTATATGTGTGTTTACATATTTTTGAACAATTTGAAAGTAAGCTGTATACATCATGCCCCCTCCCCTAATACTTCCGTAAGTATTTCTTAAGAATGGGAATATTTGCTTATATGCCACCAGTAGAATTGGCACATTCATAAATTTATATTGATTAAGTATTCTTCTCTAATCCACCATCCACGTAATGTTTTTGTCAGTTTGTTTAATAATGTCTTTAGAGCATTTTGAAAAGAACCAAGTCCTTTGAAATGTACGCTTAGCGAGGAGCATACCATCTGAACAAGCATATATAAGAAATTGCAGGAGCTCTTTTCTTAATGTTCCAGGGCACCAAAGAAATTGGTAGTGACAAAGATGCTCTGTTAGCTGTTACATATGCCTTTCCATGAAGCTGATAACTATGTAAAAGAAGGGGCAGGGGGGAAATCACACAAAATAACAGATATATGATCTTAGGACACTTCCTGGTCTACTCTATTGTCTAAGAGATCTCCATGTTAATAAGGTAACTATGAAAATTTGGAGTCATAATTATCCAGTCCAAATGTCCCACTGTTAAATTGTTAAATATTAAATTGTTGTTTATTATTATGCAAAAGACCATATTCCTGGTCTGTGACTTCAACAGCCTAGAGTCAATTCAAGCTGATCTTTTCTTATCAGTTAATTTAATAATTTCCTTCATAGTATTTTCCGAAGAACTTGCTCCTCAGGGGCATCTTTGAGCCATATGCTAGCCACAGGGCATAGGGTACAGGTCAGAGGTGGAATGTAATAAAAGAAAAACCCAAACCTGACAGATGTTGTCCACATATGTGTCCAGGTCCCTTTCAACCTTTCAGGGAAACTTATCGCTCCTCCCATCAAGAGCTGGGGACTCACTTTTCATTCATTGACTCTGGTTACCCATGTGCCTTGCTTTGGCCTGTGAGAATCAAAGACTTGAAAAGCCCTTGTACAGTGGGATTACTCTCCTTTTCTCTTCTCTTGGGCCTGGGAACTATCACTGTTAGTTTCCTGGGGCTGTCATAGCAAAGTGACACAAATTGGTAGCTTAAAAATAAAAAGCTACCAGCCCTTCTGGAGGCTAGAAGTCCGAAGTCAATGTTGGTGGGGCTGGTTTATTTTCAGGGTTCTGAGGGGAAATCTATTCTCTACTTTCCCCTAATTCCTAGTAGTTACCAGCACCCTGGCTTACCTTGGCTTGTAGTTACATTACTCTGATCTCTGCCTCCATCTTCATATGGCCTGCTTCTCGGGTTGTGGGCCTGTTGTCCTCTCCCCTTTTTATAAGGACACAGTTATTGGATTTAGGACCTACCACTATCTAGTATAACCTGATCTTAATTAATTTTCAAATAAAGTTACATTCTGAGGTTCCAGGGAAACAAGAATCCGTAGGGTGGAGGGAAACGACCATTCTCTGCAGTATACAATAGGCGAAGAAGCTTGGGGTAGGCTGCTGGATGATGGGAGGTCACGAAAGCTCCCCCTCCCCCCGTAGACTGACCAGACTGCCAAACTGATATGTAAGGTTATTCTTGATAGAATATCCATCCTCCCTCTCCCATCAGATGACCACAGGCATATGAGAAGAAATACCCAGAGAACGCAGCCAACTGAGCTAAAGAACACTGTTGTTTTAAGCCGCTATATTTTAAAGTGTTGATCATAAAAGCTGATGTAGCTGTTTCCATTATTTTGTGAGCATGTTTGATATCAAATCAACTTAAGTCAATTGACAGAAAAGCTCCAGTTGGCTTCCCATTGAAGAAGGGCTCAGATAGAGAAATGAACACAATAAAAGTAAATGCTGACAATACTGTAGTACTGCTAGTTAACCCTTCAGGAGAATCACACCCAAGGGCAAAAGATACATAGAGGGCAATACCTGAGGGCAATGGAATATGGAATTACTTAGATTTGTTAGACAGAACCTCCTAACTACACGGTGTCCCTAGACAGAGACCTACATCTGTCTCTAATTCTTCAACGTCAGAATTATTATAGCCCTAGGTATTATAACATAGAGGTTGCAATTTATATCTACTCAGCCTTTAATCCAAACTCTGGATTCCTAAATATTGAAGAGAAAGTATGAGAAAATAAACATAAGGTTAATTGCAATGGTCATTCTTTTTTTTGTGTGTGTGTGAGACAACATAAATAGGAGTTTCACCTACACTCTATCCAATGACACTCTTTCACTCATTCTACAATTTTATTCAAAAGAATGCTATTCACTAGACAAAGAGATGCATGATCAATTTTATTTTGAACAACAATTCAATTTTATGTTCTTTAAAATGTTTAAAGGGAATATTTAAGAGATGATAAATGTGCAGGGAACCAAAGAGAATCTCAACAGTAAATGTCACTGTTTAAAAGGGCATTCATGGCCAGTAGCGGGAATGAGACAGCATTCCCCACATCTCCTCTTCCTTTCTCTGCTCCCTGCCCTGTTTCCTGAGTGCTTTCATCATCCACCTTGCAGTATTTTATTTTTTATAATCTATTTTTATTGATTTCAGAGGGGGAGAGAGAGATAGAAACATCAATGATGAGAGGGAATCATTGATTGGCTGCCTCCTGCATGTCCCCAACAGAGGATTGAACCCATAATCTAGGCATGTGCCCTTGGCCAGAAGCAAACCCTTCAGTCCCAGGCCAACACTCTATCCATTGAGCCAAACCAGCTAGGGCCACCTTGCAGTATTTTAGCTCACATCTTCAAAATGGAAATGTATCTTTGAAGGTATGCTACTTTTCCAAAAATAAGTTCTAGACTTAATAAAGTACACTTTTAAAAAATTATATATTTTAATTGATTTTTTACAGAGAAAAGGGAGAGGGATGGAGAGCTAGAAACATTGATGAGAGAGAAACATCTATCAGCTGCCTCCTTCACACCGGCACTGGGGATGTGCCCACAACCAAGGTACATGCCCTAACCCTTCAGTCGCAGGCCAATGCTCTATCCACTGAGCCAAACTGGTTAGGAAAATAAAGTGCACTTGTGACAATGCATATTATCTTTAAGAAACCAAAGAAGGTCCTAGAGAAGAATGAAAACAAAAGTTTTGTTTAAAATAAAATAAAACTATTTTTTTAAATTCTTCTGAATAACTATAGCCCAAAAAGCACAGAAAGAGGAATGATAAAAAATAAAAAATAAAAACCTAAACAGTGGAGCAAAAACATTAGGAGGCGGTCCATCTGTCTGCATGGTTTCGAAGCAGCCCTGACAGGTGGCAGATACAAGGACTGGTGACCTCGGGGAAGGCTCTTCCAGAACTGTGAATAAATGAAGCCGAGTAAAAGCAAAGTTAATAGAGTAATTAATTCCTCCCCTGCTTGTGTCTCCTTCGTGTCTCTCCCTAGATATTTAAAATAATTATATTAAAAGGGAGAGCCAGGAGTTTTTAGTACAATTATCTCTGGGTTTTGATTGGCTGTTCTTTAATGCAAGAAGGAAAAGGACCCTTGTTCTAAAAAGAATGTGATTATGAGAGATGTTATTAGAGTAATTAATTCACTGCTGTGATTGTTTCTTGTTCCTTAGCTCAAATGTGGGAAAAAAAGAAGGCTTTTTTTTTCCCCTAAAAAATGGCTTCACTGGATTTTTTTTTTTTTGAAATGCATTTTACTGAGAAACTTCGGAAAGCTAACTACAAATGGGAAAAAGTCCATGAATTTCTTCAAATTTAAAGTCTATTATGAAATTGGGGTTGGGGGACTATTCTTACAGTACATTACCAGGTAAATGTTCATATTTGATATTTTACAAAGTGCTCAAATTAAAGCTAACAAAATGTCCACAGTGATTTTGAGTCTAACCTTTCCACACAAAATGGAGGAAACACAGGGTCTTACACTTCAGTAATACAGGCTTCGCTCAAAGCAAAAGTGATTGAAGCTCTTACTAAAATCAGCAAAGAAAATGAGACCCTCATCTGCAGATCCAGGAAGTCTATGAAGTCATTAATCAAAGGAAGATCTCCAAAATGTGCGACACGCTATATATAGCCATCTTCTTTGGTAAAAGATGGGATGTTAAGCCTCCTAAGAGCATAATACTAAAAGGATGATCTTAGGAATTGAATTCATTTGGAAAAGAACTGTTCTTCTTCTCTTTCTGCTTTTGAGTTTGACTTGTAATCACTTTAGAAGCTGCACTGGGATTCTTGGGTATCTGGTGCCCAGTTATAGTTAGCCATTGGGGAACCCAGGAGATGTGAGAAATGAAGACTAGGTAGGTCACTATCTATTCCTCTGACTCCCTCTTGAGACACAGCGAAGGCTAGTTGTGCCCTGTGACCGAAGTCACTCTTTCTCTCCAGGTGGATCCTTCCACAAATCTCTCTAGTTCTAGATTCCATTAACCATTCCACTCATTCAGGCCTACAGGTGGGGAGAGAAAGGAGTTTCCCCAAATTCAGTGCACTGTCCTTATTTTTAAAAATGCAATTCATTTTTAAATAAGCCTTTCTCAAATTATTCTAATTTGAGTAAAGCTTTTGTTTCCTATTTGGACTCTGAAGCAGCACAGGTATATACAGAAAAGCCTACTCTTCAGCTTTGGAGAAATCACTCCGGGCTTCATACACATAATCACTGTCCATCCCTTATGATATTTCTGACTTTCTGTATTTTCTTGTTTTGTCTAAGAAATGAGAACTACAGTTTTGATGGCTTATGCCATAATGGGGAAAAAAATAAACTGGTTTCTCTCATGAGTGCTTGAATGTATTCCATGAAAATAAAGATGGCGGGCAATTTTTTTTTTTTTTTTTTGGCTTTCAGACATTTTTCCTGTATCACATGGAGCACACTGCTGCCCATTTGTAAAGCTGCTCTTGCTTTTCCTGTGAGGCTTCCACAAACCTCTGCAGTAGAGTCACCCGTTACCCTAGGAAAGCTTGATGCATAGGGGAAAAAACAACAACTGCATCCTGGCCATGGCTGAACAATAGAACAGACGGTGTTTTTCTGAACTCTGAACAATGGGCATGTAAGGATAATTTTAGCTGCAGAGCTAAGCAGTTCGGATTGACAACAACATAAATCAGCTTTGACAATGCGTCCCCTCAGCCGAGTTCACTCATTCATCCAAATTAGAAAACAGAAGCTTAGAAGCATGGCACCAGCTATGGAAGGGCAGAAAACATGTTTGGGGAAATTACTTGCAGATCACATGCTAGACAGCCTATAAAATGATGCAGGACTCAGCTGAGCAATTAGCAGAGCCACTAGTACACTTTACATATGCGATTCAATTGCTCCTCTTTTTTTCTCAATGCACACATTTGCTTTCTGAGCTAACAAGACCCCCTCTCTGTAGGCCAACTTTCTCTCCCATAAATGGAAACTGAAAAGGAAACATATTCAACTTTCCATACCATTAAGGCCTTATAAATAGTCACCACTGAAGATGTTCATAGATAACGAGGCCTATAGAGAATGGTTGATGGGGGCAAAGTTTTTTCAGGCCCCATACGTGGGACATAGTAGCACGTAGGCAATTTTCCTCATTGTGTCAGCGTCCACCTTCTCCCATCCCTTCTCAATGGCATTCCTCAGATCTTGCCAAGAAAAATCACCACTGTTTTCTTACTCATCAACCTAACTTTAATCAAATGTTTCCCGCTAGTTCTGGAATTACCTTTCCAAACCACAACCCAGGCTGTGCTACAACGTTGGTTTCTAACTGCCTACAAGAGTAAGTGCAACTGTTTGCTTTAGAAAGCAAGGTGCTTCATGGGATGACTCCATCTCTTTTCTTAATGGCAGCCTTGGGGTCAGGATAATCAGCACAATTCCCAGTTGCTAGAAATGAGCAATGTGACCTTGGAGAGATCTCTTCTTCTTCCCTGAATCAGCTTATTTATCTGTTAAAAAGAATACCAGAGGGAGAAAAGGAAAGAAGGGGGTGAAGGAAGGAGAGAAGGGAGGAAGAACAGAAGGAAGAAATGAGAAGAGGGAGAAAAGAAGGAAAGAAAAGAAAGGAAGTTCTCTCTAAGTCTTTTTCCAAGTCAACACTGTGGATCTGGCATTGAACCTTTCTCTTACAATCTTTTAAATTATAACCCCATTTAAAAAGAATTCTTCCCTCGGCTTGGAATGAACCATCTGCCTTCTGTACTCATTAAATCCCTACACAAGTTTTGAAGCTCAGTTCAAAGGCCATCTTCCCATGAAGTCTTAATCCCCCAGATAAACATAATTTCCTTTTAGCTACACTTCAATAACATTTTAGTAGCAAATTCCCTAAAATTTATACCATAACTAATGATTTCCCAGTCAGCTTTCTCTGGCAATCTTTGTATGCATAATTTTGCCTAGAATAACTCATTAGGAATAGCTCTAGAATGAATAAAATGGCATCTCCATTGGGAAACAGAGGGCAAGTCCTTGATAATGACATTTGCAGTAACACCACTTATCTATCATACATGCACACAAAAATGCAGTGCTCTTTCCTGCTGCCAGTTGGACCCACTCATGGCCAGGCTAAAGAACAAACTGGAGCAAGTGATCTGCATCTCATTCCAGACCTTGCTTATTGCAAAGCATTTTGTACCCTTTCCAAGTTCATTAAGCCTACACTGAAAGTCAGTGTCCCAGAAAAATTTTGCAGGTAAGAAGGTGGAGCTGATCTGGTATAATAACTTGACTTAGCAGAAGTGGAACTTGTGTTCAATAAAAATGAGGTCAATCAGGATGTCAGGGTTCAATTCCTGGTAAGGGCACATGCCTTGTTTTGGGTTCCATCCCCAGTGGATGGATAGGCATGAAGGAAACAGCCAATCCATGATTCTCTCTCATCATTGGTGTTTTATCTCTCCCCCTCTTCCTTCCTCTCTGAAATATGTATGTATCACATTCCTTTGAATGGTAATGCAGAGTCTAGTATCCAGTTTTTAACTCTTTCTAACTCCTTGCTCCTCATACCCTTATAACCCAACATCAGCTTCCATCTTGTCAAGAAATATCTTCCTCTAGTATACATCTTGAGAAAAGTGGAACTTGTCTCATTTCTTGAACTACTTTCCTAGCTGTAGCTCATCCTCTAAAAGAACTTCATAATCACCTCACAGCACACTACCAGGCACCTATTGGCTTTATTGTGCATAATTCCCTTGAGAGATCACTGCTAATTCATCCCAAATGTCAGCAACAGGGGAGAAGACTTGCACCCGGCCAGTTCTTTGTATTGAATCATGACTTTATCTCAAACACCATCATATTAGCTCTGTAAGTAATATTTTAATGTTACATAGGAGATAGAAAAGAGGACTTAAAATCTATAAATAGTATACCTACTCTGATGTTCCTTACAAGAGAGAAAGCATACTCCCAAGCTTAAGCTCATTTCAGTTGGCTTTCCTTGTACAATATGTTTCAGTTCTTAGTCTTCATATGCTGCCATACCTCCTAGCTTACTTCTACAATATGGAAATAATTGTACTGTTTTTAGGAAAACACCATCCCCATCCCATCATCCTACTATTCACTTATAACTCAACCCATGGGAAGAAATTTACTCAATGTTATATTTACCAAAGTCTGAATTATTTTACTTGGAGAATATCACCATTGTATCTTCACCCAAAGAAGGGAGGGATAACATTTTTTTCTGGAGAAGCTAAATTTGAAGTACCTATAGAGATCTATTTGCCTCTGAATAATCATATTCTCCTTCCCTCCCCCAAACAGAATTCCAAAGCTATTTGGTAACATGCTCACCTTAGAAAGAAAGAAAGAAAGAAAGAAAGAAAGAAAGAAAGAAAGAAAGAAAGAAAGAAAGAGAAAAAAGAAATCAAGACATGGAAAGGCCCTGCCATGTGACATGAACAGAAATTGATTGGCCAGGGGAGGAAAGAGATCTGTTGTGCAGATAAGAAATGACAGGTTCAGTTGGCATGCCTTTGCTCCCCCCTCCATCCCTTTTACCAGCCTAGAATGCAGACATGATGCCCTGAGGTTACACAGCTAGCCTGTGACCAAGGGCAACAGATAGCAGAACAGAGGATAAAAGCAGCATTGTTGAAATCACTGCACTAATAATCCTAGACCTCCTATCTTTTGGATTCCTTGTAATCTGAGAAAAAATAAATCAACCCTGTACAGGGTTGTGCCACATATGTTGGGTTTATGTGCATGTGGCTAATCCCCAAAGTACAGCATTTGAGAGGTTAATCCCTCACAGAGTATAGAAATGCTCACATAGTACGTCTCTGTTAGCAATGTATTAATTAATAGGAGTGGAGTCTCCAGTTAACCTCTATGAATATGATGAGGGCAGAAGATTTTTCCTCAGAGAGACTTAAAAATATAAAATAACATATTTTCTGATCATTAAAAATTGTTCCGGGCACAGGGTGATTAATATGACTTTTTATAAATCTTCCCAATAGACGCAGATTTGTACTTAACATTTTATCCCACTGTACTAGTAACTTATGGAACTGAGATTCAAAGTCAAGTCTGCTTTACTACAAACCTCACTTTTCAGTTTACCCTTAAAGTGATTTGAAAGATTAGAGAAGGCACAGAAAAATGGACATGGCCCAACCCCACCCAACATGGGACATGGAATGCTATAAGAGTAAGATCTCTGAATTGTGGCTACCAAAGATACAGGGGTACAAAACTACAAAATAGGTCTGGAGTATCAATTTGATCTTTTTTTCTAAAGAAATAATTAAGTGTAGAATATATTTTCTCCCTTCACCCAGCAAGTCAGATAGTACTAAGCGAAGAAATTGAGAAGTCATTCCCGATTTCTTCCAGAAATAAGATTCCCCAAGTAAATACTTATAATTTACCTACACAGTGTGGCTTCATAATATTTTTAGAAACTGAGGATAGCAATATGTGAGCAAATGAACAGGAGAGCACAGAGCACACACTGGTTTCTCTACATCAGTAGGAAGGCGATAAACAGAGCGTGGATCATTCAGAAGAGTGCCAGCAGAATTTGGATAAAGACGGAAAGTCTATACTTGTTATATAGCCCCTTTCCTTATTAAAAAGTAATTAAATGTTTCACTAATGAAATTTATAGCAGAACTGATGGTACATTTTAATTATATCCAATTATGCCTGAGCAAGCTGCAAGGTGATATGTCTAGTAATATTTAACTGGTCTTGGTGTGCTTTTCATTAAATTTCCCAGGTATTACATCCCTCCAGACATTGATATAATGATAAATTGATTGTAAAGACCCTATTTTAAAATTTGTATAAATATCTAGTCACTGTTATACACCTGAACCTAATATAATATTCTACATCAATTATGACTAAAAATAAAATTAAAATAATTGTGTTAATATGTAGGTGTCCATCAATAAAAAATTATGGAAGCAAGACCTTTTCTTTCATAAGCTTTAATGTAGTCTAGGTATGACCTATGTTTCTTTACACACTACATAAAATATACAACAGAGTTAAGAATGTGTTCTTGTATCACCACAATGTGTAGGTAAGTATAAAATAAAGCTCAGACATTTTCCATGTTCCACAATAAAATATATATACTCATGAAGGCAAGCCATTTTTTATAATAATTTCCTTTCTGAATTACCTCTTAAAGTACTTCTACTACTCCGGGTCTCAGACACTGCCCTCTTCCAGGGTAGGTGGTGGGACACAGGATGCCACTGGCCACTCTCTGAGCTCCAAATAATTTGACAAGATTTAGGTACTTGAAATTAGATGCAATTAGACTCTATCAAGAGTCAGTCTCACTTGATAATCAAAATGAGGAGATACATGGAGAGCTGGACCAGAATGGGACCAGAGCTCCTGAAAAGGAACTTGCAGGTTGAACCCTGTGCAATGAAATCCATCCTGGGCTTCAGTTGCCAACTGTGTGTTTACATGAGAAGAGCTCACTTTTCCTAATTCCCCTGGAGGCACCATAAGAGCACATGATTCCCAGACTGGGACAGACACATTTGGCATCTACACAAAGAGAAGCAAAGACGCTGGACCTCAGAAGGCTGCAAGTGAGGACCATACCAGAGGTAAAAGAGCAAGAGGAGCAGAGATGGAGACAAACAAAAAAGGAAAAGAAAAATAATCAAAGCAAGAGAACCTGAGGGCGGGGTCAGCAGTGCAGGTGGCTGAAAGCTCTCCTCTTCCTCATTCCAGTTCCAGGTGAAGTTTCTCTGCTCCTGAAGCCCTTGGTTTGATAGTCTGTAAAAACAGCTCCATGTCTCCTCTCCCCTGTCTCTCTGACCTCATGACTCAGTTTGATCCATAGAAAGTGAAGGACATGAACCTGCAGCTCCAGTGCAGGCCTGGAGAGGGTTTTATCACTGTAGTCCTCTCACTTGGGGCTCTTGCAGCCACCATGTAAACAAGGTTGGGTGACTTCTTGGATAATAAGAGACATAGGCCAAGGTACTCCCAACACCCAACCAACAGGTAGTGATTCTCAGAAGCAGAATCACTTAACTGACATCAACAGATCAGAGATGTGTGACCTATACTAGCAAAGACCAAAGAACCACACTGCTGAACCCAATGTAAATTATCTGACCAAAGAAAGCATGATCAATATCAGAGGTGGGTAAAGTTTTCTGGAAAAGGCCAGATAATAAATAATTTAGGCTTTGTGAGTCATGTGCCTTCTCTGTCTCATATTCTTCATCCTATCTAATAAAAAATTAATATGCAAATTAACCATCAAGTTGCTACACCCACAAGCCAATCAGGAGTGAGTATGTAAATTAACCCTACCAAGATGGTTGTGGCCACAGAACAAGAAGGAGGCTTGGGTTTCCCTAGTAATGGAGGAAGCCAAACTTTCCACACACCCTGGTTGGCCTAGGCCTCCAATCAAGGCTTCAAAGTCTCAATTATAAAAGATAAATAAATCCCAACAAAAATGGCAGCAGCCACAGAGCTGGAGAAAGCAGGAGGCTTGGGTTTCCCTAGTAATGGAGGAAGCCAAACTTCCCACACACCCTGGCTAGCTTAGAACTCCACTCAAGGATACAAAGTTTTAATTATAGAAGATAATAAATCCCAACAAAAATGGAGGCAGCCATGGAGCTGGAGAGAGCAGGAGACTTGAGTTTCCCAGGATGATGGAAGAAGCCATGCTTTCCACACACCCTGGACAGTCTAGGCCTCACTCAAGGCTACAAAGTTTCAATTATAGAAGATAATTAGATCCCAAATACCAGGGCCTTTGCTCCTTTGCTTAGGGTCACTGGGGGTGGGGGGTGGGGGGAGGCATAGCCAGCCTGAAAACTATCACAAGCCCCTTTCCCAGGCCACCCCAAAGGGAACCCCCACCCTGATCTGGGACACCCTCCAGGGCAAACCAGCCTGCCCCCACCTGTGTACCAGGCCTCTATCCTATCTAATCCTCCAATCTAAAAAAAGAATAATAGGCAAATTGATCATCACTCCAACACACAAGATGGCTGCCCCATGTGGTCAAAGATGACTAACCCCATGTGGACACAAGATGGCTGCCACAAGATGACCAACAGAGGAGGGCAGTTGGGGGAGGCTAGGCCTCAGGAGAGGGCAGTTAGGGGTGACTAGGCCTGGAAGAGAGGGCAGTTATGGGCAAACAGGCTGGCAGGGAATCGGTTAGGCATCAATAAGACTGTCAGTGGAGTGGTTAGGGGCAATCAGGCAAACAGGCAAGTGAGCAATTGGGAGCCAGCAATCCTGGATTGTGAGAGGGATGTCCAACTGCCCTACCAGTATCATGCCTAATTGGGCAGTCAGACATCCCTTGAGGGGTCCCAGATTAGAGAGGGTGCAGGCTGGGCTGAGGGACACACATCCCTCTGCACTAATTTTGTGCATAGTGTCTCTAGTTTGTTTATAGTTCATTAAAAATGTGAAAACCAAACAATGTTTTTGAGCTGTACAAATGGTTATTTTGCAATCCAATTGCCTTGACTTTCACACAATAATAGACTTTGATAAGAAGTCAGTATCACACTGAAATAATTTGAAACAGAAAGGTTGGGATCAACCTTAAGAATTTTTTGTTTGTTTGTTTAGAAAGAGTTCACATAAGCCATTAAAAGAAGTCTTTTCTTTAAACCTTCACAATCTAACATACTCAGAAAGCAAACCATTCTTTGCATTTTTTTGGCACTTAATGCAGTTGGCTTTTGTTCTAAATGTGATTCTTTACAACATATGCCTACTCTGATGGAAGAAATTAGCAAAGGATTATTGTCTTCCCTAAGTTGATTCAGCTAAAAAGAAATGAGTGTTTCTTTCTTCTTTTGCTGTCATACTAGCATTATTTCTAAGATAACATGTGCAGGGATTGGATTCTATTAATGGAAAGATCACTTCAAAATTTGCTAGCTTAGGTTCTACTCACACCTTGTTCTAATCATATTGGAATTGAATTCTGAATGTATGTAAATAAAATCAGGAAAACTCACTAAGTTCAAGATAATGAGGTAAAGGTGTGTGTGTGTGTGTGTGTGTGTGTGTGTGTGTGTGTGTGTGTGTGTGTGAGAGAGAGAGAGAGAGAGAGAGAGAGAGAGTTTGTTTTCTAGAAACTCTAAATTTCTTTATAAGAGACATTTATTTTAGAAAAAACCCTAGGTCTGTGTAGATGTGCCTTTAAAAAGATGCTGATTAACAGCACAATTCTTTATCTAAAAGGGTATTTGATTCATTAATGAGAAATGATCAAGAAACAAAAGAAACAACCTTTTGCTTTCCAATGCAGCCAAGTGAATAATATGGATTGCATTGCTGAGTGGGCATAGGTGTTTGTGGACCAACAATACTTAAGAAATCAATGAAAGTAATTATTTATAAGGTATCTGAAAACCTTAAACAGACAATGATTTTTAGCACAGAGGTATTAAAAAAAATCAAGTCTTCTGTTAATATGCCTACTTGGGCAATACTCTATCGAAAAGATTGAGTTTAGCCATGAATCATAATATGATATAATATAATATAATATAATATAATATAATATAATTAATATAATATTTATATTAAGTGAAATTTAAGTCTTATTTTAAAACATAATCTTTGCCCCATAGCAATATACCTATAATATATTAGTTAGAACCTTCTATATAGAAATAAATTCTCTCTCCCCCTTCTCTCTCTCTCTCTCTCTCTCTCTCTCTCTATATATATATATATATATATATATATATATATATATATATAATCAGACATGACTATACCTAGAATAGAGTTGGCTCCCAATATATATCAGCATCCCCCTCACATTGGCATTGATCATAAGTACGTAATTAATTCATACATTTAATCTTGACAAATGTGCAAATGTACCATCACCATACCCTATCCCCAATTAAGAATTCATTTTAATTAAGTTATCAGCTATCTTTCCTTTTTGCATTTCTGCTATAAGAATCCTAATATTTACCAAGGCCATGGATATCTATAGGTGAATTCAGAGATACTCATATAAAACAAAATATCAAAAGAAAAACATATTATTTCAAAACATAACAATTCTCTGATGTACATAATACATTTCAGAGATACTAGAATAACTAAATATTTTGTGTGAAGTATTTGCCTGACAAAAGCAATATGGGTTACGTACGGTCATCTTGACACTACAGATGAGGACAGGAGCTCATTATAGCTTGCCCAGGATTTTATTCATCCATCAATTACTTACTGAGTTCCTTTGCTATGCCAGAAAATATGAATACAAAGATGAATGCAAAAATTGTCCTAATTTCAGATGGTAGACTTGTTAGTAGGTCAAGTCAAAAGTAAATGACTAGTCAGTGTGTAATGCTAGCCTAGAGGGGTAAAGATGGCGCACATAAAGTGTGTGTAGGGTGGGGGACAGGTAAGGAGAGTATTTCATGAAATCACATATGCAGTGTGTACATAGACCACTAATTGTCTGGTAGTAGCTTGAACATAGGAACAACTGTATCTCAATATTTAGTGTGTGTGTGTGTGTGTGTGTGTGTGTGTGTGTGTGTGTGTGTGCATTTATTTCTGAGAGGAAAGGAGAGGGAAAGAGAGATAGAAACATCAATGATGAGAGAGAGAGTCATTGATAGGCTGCCTCCCACGTGTCCCATACTGGGGATTAAGCCTGCAAACCAGGCATGTGCCCTGACCAGGAATCTAACCATGGTCTCCTGGTTCACAGGTCGACGCTCAACTACTGAGCCACACTGATTGGGCTATACCTTAATTTTTTTAAAAAAAATTAAAGTTTATTTGAATTTTATACCTCAAATTCTGCCACAGAATAGTTAATGACTTTTTAAAAGGCTTCATAGTCAATAGAACATTTTGCAATGAATTCTCTGTACTCTGCAGCTTAGATAATTCTGATATCAAGATTCTATAATACTATTTGACTTCATTTCAAACCCTAGATAATTCTAGATAATAATATATGTTTGCTGCTGCTCAACTCTGGACCAAGCACTATGTGAGGTGAATCTATAATTTACTAAAAAAAAATACCTCCAAAGTAGTTTATGTTAAATGCACCTGGAAACTGTGCCTCATTAAAAGAATAATCAAGACAGGCCAAAAATGTCAGTGCCTCTGATCTACCCAGGACAAAATAAAGAATCAATTAAAACCGATAGGCATTCCACCTAGCAGATGTCTCTTGCATTTTTCATATAGTGTCTGTGCTAATTAAGAAACAAACAATGTAGGACTATTGCTTTGGAGAGAGATCTATGTACTGTATAAGCAAGATTTTTAACATGTGTCAGCAATAAACACATATTGGGTTTCAATTAAAGGAAGAGTCTTTGAAGCTAAAAATGTTAAGAAAAGTATACAGTCATGCTGATGAAGCACATACGTGCAGTGAGGGCTTAACTGTCTTAATATAGCTGTAAGTGATGGATTGTTTTTCCCTTCTTCCGCACTTCTATCCTGGATAAACGCCACTTAACAAGCTACTTGACCTGAACTTGATGGTATAATTATCTATTTTTGAAAAGAGATAGATGAACAACGATGGATTGATCATTAATTTTAACTAGCATAGCTTGAAGTATCCAAGAGATATTTTATTTCCTGAATCAGGATCTACTTAGCTAATAAATGCTCCTTCTGCATGCCCAGGGTAGGCACCTGTTTTTCTGCACCTCTGAACTACTGCTCCCCCAGCCACTTCAAAATGTGTCAAAACAATCCTCTCCCACAGTAATGGTTCATATTTGCTTTCCACTTTAAACCACAGAAGTAATCCATAGAAAACTACAGAAGTAATCCTTTCTATCTGCGATTACTCAGCAAATAGTGGACACATGAGAAGTACAAAGATGAAATTGTCACTGACAGAGAAAGCAGAAAAGCAATGCACTCTGTATTATATTATAACATTGAAATAATGTATTTGTACAGTGAAGAACATAAGTAGGATGACCTATAGGGTAGGTGGGATGACTGTACATTTTATCACCCAAACCTGGATACTGTTGAGAGCAAGATGGATGTCATTAATTTTTATCCTTGGACAGTTGATGTAAAACTGGACTCTCCCATGCGATGTCAGATGGAAAGTCACACCAGAAACAAGAAATGGGGATTAGCTGCTTTGATGCTGGCCTATATTTAATGAAATAGATTCAGTATTGACTAAGACATACTACTTGATATCCAAGAATCGAGTGTTGTTTACATTAGGACCTATTTATATTTCTAGCAACAGCTCAGATTTCATGCATGTATCTCCTTAATATCTTTTAATATATATATATATATATATATATATTTTATTGATTTTTTTACAGAGAGAAAGTGAGAGAGATAGAGAGTTGGTAACATCGATAAGAGAGAGTCATTGATCAGCTGCCTCCTGCACACCTCCCACTGGGGATGTGCCCACAACCAAGGTACGTGCCCTTGATCGGAATCGAACCTGGGACCCTTCAGTTCACAGGCAGATGCTCTATCCACTAAGCCAAACCGGTTTCAGCTCCTTAATATCTTGTTCACTACCTTCTATATTTTGTGACGGACCAGGGTAACCTGGGTTGCAAAAACTAAGAAAGCTTTGAGGGAGGTGCTGAACTCTTAATGATATGCTGACTATTGAATCGGGCATATTCTAGATTCTCAATAAATATTTTTCAGTGTTGTTGAGTATACCCTCAGGGAGCACATAGGAAAGCCTGCCCCCAAACTTCAGAAAGCCCAGGGTAGAAGTGAACCAGGGAAAATCATAGCTCCCATCTACCCAAGAGAGGGGGTGAGAAGATCTGTGTTTAACTTGACTCAGCCTTCTTGATGCTCCCATCCCCCTGTCCTTGGGTACTATGTAAACATTTTCCTCTTTCTGTGCCCAAGGTTAAAACTCCTGAACATTCTCAGTTTGTCTGTTCTCTACCACCATTCCTTAGCTTACAACCTGGTTCTTGTTTTCTCACTGCTCAGGCGGATCTTCTCTCTGCTTCATGTTTTTTAGTCTCCTCCTGATCAGCTGGTCCCATTAGACTCTATACCCCATATAGAGTGTGTGTGTGTACATATGATAGACCTGGGCATAATCAACCTATAACCACATTGAGGTGTGTTACAGACTAGAGCTCTATTTCCAGAAAAGAGAAGGGAGTTCTGGGTCCCAAAACAGGTTTATATGATTATATTCTGAACATGTGATAAAGCTCACATACAACCCAATATACAAATCTCAAGTCCATATGGTTGCCTTTTTTCATAGACTGCCATCCATAAAACTCCATCATATAAATCGAGATGTAGATTATTTATATTCTCTACAAAGGCTTCCTCATATCCCCTCACCAAAAGTACATCTCAAGCATAAATTACTATTCTAAAGTATATTGGAATATTTTTGCCTGGTTTTGAACATTATATAAACAGATTCATAGAGGCCATATTGTTTTTATGTTTAATTTCTTTCATTCAATAAAAATATCTGTGAAATTTATCCATGTCGTTGAGTATATCAGAAGCCTATTGTTTCATTGCTCTGTAATATTCTATCGATTTGTCATAATTTATTCACCCATACTACTATCAATGGGTATATGGAACATTCTATTGCCTTTGGTTATTATGAATAAAACATCTGTAAACATTCTTGCACATTCTTTTTGGTATACGTGAGCATGCAATTTTTCTTGATTATATGCCCAGGAAAGAAATTCTTGGTTCAAAGGGAATTTATATGTTCAGCTTTAGTCGAAACTGCCAAAGATTTATTCCAAAGTGTTTTTACCTATTTACACTCCTGCCAGTGATGTGTGGGGATGCCTTTAGATTTATATACTCACCAATGCATGGTAATTTCAGTCTTCTTAACTTACCTATTCTGATGAGTTTAAAGTAAATACTCAGATATGAGAGTCACTGTCATAGCTAATGACTCTCCAGGATTGAGGAGGAAACCTGACATACTTTATAGACATGTGCACTCATCTATCTGCTTCTACCTTCTCGATCTGTGGGGTGGAGTGGGCTGCATTAACCAGAAATAATTCTTACAATAGTTCTTTTGATGGTGGTTGGTATTTGCTGAGCAGACTCAATCTTGAGGGCACTAAGAGTCCTGAATAAAGTCACCCAAAGCTGGCCCAGTGAGTTCCTTTTTTGTTATTTTACTATAAATGAGCAAAATAGATGTGTAATGAACGCTTCCACCTATTCAATAATGTTTTGAATGTTTTTGCGAACATCCTTTTAGCATCACGAGTGATAGTAAGCAATAATCTTGGGTGGCAGGTTACAAGATTCACATAAAGCATTTAGAGATGAATCATCTAGAGGTGATGTTAGGAATACTTACCCACATACTATTCTTAATTATACCCTGCTGACTTTAGACTTGGTGTTAAGAAAATATTCACTGTCTTCATAATTCTAGAAATAAACTGAAACATCTCAGCACAACATTTCAGGTGGGTACTATAAATCTTACAATTAGCTCATCAAGAAAAGGGTGGAAAGGAATCCAGGGTTTTAAGTTCAAAACTGAATTTAGTTAGTCAGCACTTTCACAGAGGGGGAAAAAAAGAAGCAAGTAAGCAGGAAAGAAATTGATACATAATGTAAAATATATGTATATATATATATATATATATATATATATATATATATATATATATATAATGTAAATATAGTGATATTAGTTATATATGTAAATTGTAGTTGTTGAGTACTGCATGAGCCATTTTAATTTTTACTCATGAAAATATCAGGTATCAGAGCTACTTTATTTTTCCTGTCAGTTTTTGAGGATCTTTATCTATGTTATTTGAAAAGCCAGTACTATCTTTCATAGGACCTGTGACTTCCTTACAAAAACCACTGGATTCATATGTTTGCTTTTGGTTATGATGCCTGTCTGAATCATACTACCACGTGTAACAGAGCTCTGTCCCTGGGAATTTACTCACCCCACTTTGTAAGTTGCACTACTAATGATAATAAAAGCTAAAAGGAATGTGTGAAACTAAAGCAACAGTTGAATCAGGGTAGCAAAGAAAGTGTTAGGAATTTCTATTTCAAGTTCTTTTTATTTTACTTTATTTTCCCCTTTGAAAACTGTGGGTAGACAGTAAAGGAGAAGTGAAACATTTCGAAAATGACTTATTTTAAGTGTTTAGCTTAATGAGACTGTCATTTGAGGTGGCTACCAAACAAAACGTGATGCACATGTAATATTAACCTGATATATAGCATGAGGTATGTCCTGCAAAGGAGTAGTTCCTTTGTCCCTGAACACAGGTGACCGGAGGAGGTATTTGTCTTCAGGATGACACTTACACAGCCCTGTGGTGATCTCTGCCTCCATCTTCCCCCACTACAAGATTTTGAGCAAATTGAGGAGAAAAAATATATATTTCGTTCATGTATAGGGGGATATCAGAGACATATTTGAAGACTGCTGGCCTGTGGAGATTTTTCAAAGTAACCCTTATTTGCAATGCAATACACAGAGAGTTTGAAGAGCATTCTGAGGGAAGAATTCCAATTGGATAAAGAGTTGGCCTGAAACGTACAGGCACATATTTTGACCTGAGGTTCTAATCACTCCATTTGCACAAATGTCCATTTGCTATGCATTCTCTGCAGCTCCAGAGAATGGAGGCCAAGTTCAGTAACAGAGTCAACCTTTCCAAGGACAGTCCTGAACTGAGTCCAGAAGATGTTACATGAAAGTTTCAAGACCTAGGAGCCTTCAAGAAATTCCATATGTATTTTGGGAGGAAAATATATAACATTGGAAATACACCCATTAAATGTTCATAGCTTTGTGAGCCCCAGAGCCTCTATATGGTGCCCATACAATGGGGAATAGCTCAGTGAAGAGAGGCATTTCCATGTTCACTTTGTTTCAGCATCCATGAAAACATCAATTTGGAGAGTATAAACTGTCAAAGGGGGCTGCTTATATCGGATTCCATGTTTGACATTGTCAGAAGGGATGGGCGGAGGTTAGGCTCTGTGTCTGCAGGAATGGTGGAGTTCAAGGCGGGGGATCATGGTGCTGGTGCAGGGTGCCATGGAGGCAAAAGTGCTCAGTTGCAAAATCAGTACAGGGGTAAGAGTGGGGAGGCACAGGTTGGATGATGCACCCAATGAGACAACTAAGCTCCCCGAGAATACGAAGGTCACTAAGGAAGAGGTGACAAACCCTTTAAACACAAGGATTTGTATTCTAAGCTCTTGAAGTAATAACACCGAATGAGCCTTTCAGATAATTAGAGATAATAAAAAAAGATGACAGAAAGGAAGAAGAAAAGGGTTTAGGCATATCCTGAGAAGTACCAAATAGCAAGTCTAGACATAAAGCTATAATCTTTCAAATTGAAAACACAATGAAATGAGCTCAAAGGATAGGAGAAAACATTAAAAGCGATCAGAGGGAGGGAGGGGGAAAAAAAGCCCACAAACTTTTATAATAAAAGAAAGATCATGAATCAAAAGTCATTTCTTCAGCAAAAATGACAACTGAATATAATATTGACTTTAAAGCTTTTAAGGAAAGTATAAACTTAGAATTTTATGCACAACTAAACCATTATTCTAGAGTTGAAGGTGACAAAGGAGACATGTTCAGACTCACAAAGACTGTGAATGCTTCCCAATCACGGATTAACTAAATAATTGGAAGACATTTTCCTCAGCACAAAAGGAGATACCAAAAGCAGGGCCTGGAATGCTAGAAAATGACAATAGGCAACATCTTGCTAAATCTAAATGAAATGTGAAAATAGTGATTGTGACATCAGGGAGTTGAAGTTAAATACAGAGCTAAAATATTAGTGAATGGGAACACAGAAGATTGGGAGGAGAATCGAGACAAAGGATTTGAGGGGCCATGATACTGCAGGAGCAGGATAAAGAGTCCAATCTAGCCCAGCCAAAGTGGCTCAGTGGTTGAACATCAACCTATCAACCAGGAGGTCACCATTCAATTCCCAGACAGGAAACACGCTTGGGTTGTGGACCCGATCCCCAGTAGGGGATATCCAGCCAATCCATGATTCTCTATCATCACTGATGTTTCCCTCTCTTTTTCTCTCCCTCTCCCTTTCACTCTGAAATCAATAAAAATATATTTAAAGGATTATAGTTTAAAATTTGATCAATGTCTACTCTTATTTTTTGTTAATTGCCCTGCCATGTATCCTTCTGTCTCAGAGCATAGAATAAATAAATAAATCTTGGAAATATCCTGAGTCCCCCAGAATAAATAAATGTATGCATGTGTACATCCACACCAACATACATACACACATACATGCATAAACTATTGAGGAAATGCCTCAACCATAGGAACAATAAGTCTGAGTAAAACAGAAGTTAGTTAAAACAGTACCAAAAATTTGGAAACTTTCAAAAAATCTTTTATCTCATGACTAGACCTAACATTACTGACCAACTTGCATGGCACAGCTAGTCAATTTCAGCTGGTGAGAGATATTCGTTATGTAATATTTCAAATTATAACATTATGAGGTAGTGTATATAATATATCTTACTGGTTAGTTTCATGCCCAAATATGTAAGAGTCCTTTCTAAAAACACACTGAAGTTAAGAAGGTTCAGCACCCACATCACTATACCCTTCCATCTAAAATGAGAGCATGGTGGGAATCTAGTCACATAACAATTCCTCAGAAATATATTCTACAAAATAAATGGATAACCACTCCATTTGCACAAAGCAGGTGGGGTCAATTAAAATCCCACAGACTCATGCCTAGATAAATTGAAATGTTTTCAGAAAGAAGATTTCAAGTGCTTTTTAAAGGAGGGGGGCCCACCTTTTTTACTGCCTAGGAATAGAGAGAAAAAGTAATTTGATATTTAAATTAGCTTTGAGTAATGGTAAAGGGAGATGGGAAGGAAAGTAATTACTGCTTGCATAATCTCATTAACTTGAAATAAAAGTGAACTGGTGAACTGCAGGTCTGAATATTAGCCTCCCGAATCTGTTCACAAAGGCATGCATATCGTCTAATTCTTCTCCTATATCACCAGCTGTATGCTCAGAGGAAATAATTTCATAATGAGTAATACAAGTTCTGGGCAACATTATGAAAAGCTAGAGAAAAATCAATTTAGGACAAAGGGTGGTGTATGCATCCAAAGAGTACACATCAGAATACATCAGAGATTCCACAACTCTGATGTATTTACCTCAAGCTCAAATTCTTTAACACGTCTTTCCTCCTTATTTATTGTTGACGAGTAAAAAAAAACCAAAAACTACATATGCATAAGTTAACAAAAATCCAAACAATCAAAAAATACCTAAGGTAGAAAGTAGAATTGTTCTTGTAACTTTGTCTCCTTTTAGCATTTCACTCATGCAGTCCTTGGCCACAGAATGATGATGGCTGGATTAAGTGCTGATAAAGATATGCAGATACTAGAGGCCTGGTGCACGAAATTCATGCACTTGAGGGATGGCCCCCTCAGTCCAGCCTGCACCCTCTTGCAGTCTGGGAGCCCATAGAGAGCGGGACTAAGTTGGACATCTTAGTGCTGTCGCAGAGGCAGGAGAGGCTCCTGCTACACCCAGCTTCTGGCTAAGCAGCACTCCCCCTGTGGAAGCACACTGACCATCAGGGGGCAGCTCCTGCATTGAGCGTCTGCCCCCTAGTGATCAGTTCACATCATAGTGACAGATCATTCTGCCCATTCAGTTGATTTGCATATTAGCCTTTTATTATATAGAATAAGTAGTTGCATTTATTATGCTATGGTTTGTTTTCCCAGAAACAGAGGCTGAGATTGGAATTTGCTTATAAGTGATCTACTGAGGGGATTCTCATTGGGAGGGATATATATCTATATCTATATCTATATCTATATCTATATCTATATCTACATCTATATCAGAGAGAGAGGGAGAGAGAGAGAAAGAGAGAGAGAGAGAGAGAGAGAGAGAGAGAGAGAGAGAAGGAAAGAAGTAGGATAGAAACAGGGAAGCTACGGAGCAAAAGCAACTCAGACTAAGCCTAGCCTTGGCTAATCTGTGAAGCATCCTCAAACATAAATTTTGCAACTTGGTTGTCCTTGCTTTTAGGTAAGAGGGACAGCCTTCTGGACTCTCATTTCAGTCAGGCATTGGCCTCACATGTACATGAGGGTCATGACTTCCAATGTGAGATATATTCATTCATCCGAGGATAATTTTAACAAAAAATGGAGGGATTGTGATTTACCACACTCACTAAGTAGGTTAGGGAAGGACACACTAATCCATTGCAAAGGCAGTAAACATTACATCTACCACTTACATATAATGTTACAGGCAACAATTAACTGAAATGTAACATTAAAACATAACTTCATATAGAAATATGCATAAACTATAACTTATTTCTAAAAATTGAATGTTATACTTATAAAATTGTAAAAGATAAGGATGGAGAAGTGGCTAAAAAAATAAAGGTAACATACAGCTAGTCAGAGAAAGCAAACTAAAGATTCCAATCCCCACCAAACACCACTATTACACACCACACACACGCACATGCACAAGAATATACAGAATGTCCAAAAAAATGTATACAAACTTTTTTTCTGATAGCTCAATTTATGTCTCTTTCTTTTCAGATTGAACCCATTGGTGCTAATAATTATTCCAAGTGTTTATATATTACTTGGGACACCCTATATCCATACAGTGATAGTTTCGAAATATGGAAAGGGTAATGCACTTTCAATACTCCTGTGAGTGCAGTCATAGCTACTATTTATCTGGTGATGCATGTGGAATCTGTGAGATACACTTGCAGAAAACTTCTACAGATACATTTCTTGAACTTGTGTTTGGGATTTCATTATTCCTGGAAATAATTTTTAAATACTTTTGCATTAAGATGTTAGGTGCCTTTGAACATTTCAGCCCCGAAAGGCTTGAAATATGCTTTTTACGACAGCAGAGAGGGATAAAAACCGAAGTACTGCCATTAGGTGCTCTCGCGACGGCAAGCACAGGCATCATCTATTTATTATAAAGGAGCTTCTCTTGGAATTGCTGCTGAATTTTATATTGTGAGTAGTCACAGGAGGGGAATTACAATATTATTCTGCTGCAAAAGAAATCTTTGCATTACATATCCCAATGAATATTTGATGCCGGCACTTACTTTTTTATGCCTTGCCTCTCTAAGTGCATCAGAAACTATACACTTTTTTTTTGCCCAAAATATTTGGAAATAACCTTGCTCTTTTGAAGAGCCTCAGCTAGTGACTCTTTAAAAGCATGATTTGTTCTTAAAGGCATTTTCAGGATGTTTACGGCTTAAGAACATGCGGAATTTGCGTTAATACCTTCCACAATTGAAAACATTTTGCTTAAAGAACCCATTTTATTCTGATCGTGGCTATTTTTTTTGTCTGGCTGGAGACTGAATTAGATCCCGGTTACTGCTCTGAGGCTCCCTGGCTCACCGAGGAGGTGGTAACCGAATCTGTGAGAGAATGTGGAGCGAGGACACCTCACCCTCACCGAAGTGTGATAGCCTCAGAATTAGGCTATCATAGCCTCATGAATTACAACTGTTTCTACTTTACAGACATTTGAAAAGGAAACCACAGCCCCATTTTTCACTGTAAGGATGCTTCAGATGTGGAGTCAGGAGATCTATGGTCATGCCTCACCTTTGCCACATACCAAACACGGCACACTGATCTGTCACCTACGCTTCTAAGCCTTGGTTTATTAGCCTCTGACCTTGAAATGTACAGCCCTGGCCAGTGTGGCTCAGTTGGTTGGGTATCATCCTGTGCGCCAAAAGGGCGCTGGTTTGATTCCCAGTCAGGACACATGCCTGGGTTGCAGGCTGGATCTCCAGTAGGGGGCATGCAGGAGGCAGCGATAGTCTTTCTCTCTCCTCTCCTCTCCTCTCCTCTCCTCTCCTCTCCTCTCCTCTCCTCTCCTCTCCTCTCCTCTCCTCTCCTCTCCTCTCCTCTCCTCTCCTCTCCTCTTCTCTCTCTCTCTCTCTCTCCTCTCTCTCAAAATCACTAAACTATTAAACATTAAATTTGAAATGTACAACTTTGAATATCTATTAAATACTTTCATCTCATTGGTCCAGATGAAGTAAGCTTTTCTGCTTTGTCTTTCATCTCCCTCGCCATTTCCCACCAATTTCTCCTGGTTCAATCCTTTTCATTCTTCAACTCTCCCCAGAGCTCGTTCCCACTGGAATCGTTCCTAGTCCCTGTTTGGCAGTTGTTGCTCCCTTGCTTTCGAAACCATGGCAATTTCAACGTGACTCTATAATAGAACAGGGAGGTGGAGTTGGAAATTAACACATTTTTTGGGAAGAACTTGCTGTGTGCCAAGCACTGTGCAAATGCTATTCACACGTTGCCTTAGTTAATTCTAAAAACAACTTTTAAAGTAGGTGATGGTATCTCTATTATCCAAATGTGAAACCAATGTCTGGTGGTTAAAGTCATAAAGCTACCTATCAGGAGAGCTCACAGTAGGGGCCATATCAGATGCCAGCATTTGTTTTTGTTATAAGATACAGCACTCATTCTATTGCTTATTGTTTTTTTCTTCATATTAAATCTTGTCTGGATTTTTCCACCTGAAGATTCCATTTATATGACATTCTTTCTTTTCTTTTTTAAAATATATTTTATTGATATTTCACAGAGAGGAAGGGAGAGAGATGGAGAGCTAGAAACGTCAATGAGAGAGAAACATCGACCAGCTGCCTTCTGCACACCCCCTACCGGGGATGTGTCCGCAACCAATGCACATGCCCTTGACCAGAATCAAACCCGGGACCTTTCAGTCCGCAGACCGACGCTCTACCACTGAGCCAAACCGGCTTCGACGACATTCTTTCTTAAAGAGCTTACCGTATTTGCCGGCGTATAAGACGACTTTTTGGCCCTGAAAAATATGCCTCCAAGTGGGGGGTAGTCTTATACGGTGAGTATATAACAAACTCTGTATTTTTTAGTTGAAATGTTAGGGGGTCGTCTTATACGCCCAGTCTCTTATACGCCAGCAAATACGTATTTTTCAGGGCCAAAAAATCGTCTTATACGCCGGCAAATACGGTAATTGATATATCATTCGTGCAACAAATAATTCATTAGTATATACAATTCAATGGTGTTTCGTCAGTCATAGATGTATGCCATAAAAAAATCAATTTTAAAACGTTTATCACTTAAAAATGAATGCTTTATTTTTTCTTTTCTCTCCTCATTTTTGTGGGGGAAGGCAATCAAATTTTTGGTAGCCTTGTTTCAACAAGACTGAAGAAGAAGAAGAAAGAATTCTTTGGCTGTCACCATTTACGAGTAGCTATGATCCCTTTCCCAACCCTCTCCAAGCCCTAACTATCCACTAATGTACTTTCTGCCTCTATAGGTTTTCCTGTTCTGGGAATCATATGAATAGAATCATATAATATGTGGTAGTTCATCTTCTTTCACTCAGTGCAATGTTTCAAGGTTCATCCAAATTGTAGCATGTGTCAGCATTTCATTGCTTTTCATGGGCGGATTATACTCCGCTTTTAAGGATTTATCCATTTATCAAGTTGATGGGCATTTGGGTTGTTCAGACCTTTCTTTTGACTCTCATTTTGACTATATTTAATATTATTATAAACATTCATTATACAAGTTTTTTTTGTAGATATATGTTTTTTTATTTCTTTTGGTATATACTGAGGAATCAAACTGCTGGGTCATTAAGTAGCATTGAGATCAGTCATTTGAAGAAGTTCCAGATAGTTTTTGAAAACATAGGCACCATTTTACATACCCATTACCCATGTCTGAGGGTTGCAGTTTCTCCACGGTCTATTGTCAGCACTTATTATTATCAGACTTTTTGATCCTGGTTATCCTAGTGGGCCTAAAGAGGTAGCTCATTTTGGCTCTGATATATGTTTCCTTGATAACTAATGCTGATGTTGAACATTTTTTTTCATATACTTATTGGCTATTTGTATAGCTTCATCGGAGAAATGTCTGCTCCAATATTTACCCATTTTAAGTAGGAATATTTTATTAATCTACTGTAAATGTTCTTCATATATTCTAGATACTAGTCCTTAATAAGACATATAATTTGCACATATTTTCTCCCACTCTGTATACTGTCTTCAATTTCTTTATAGTGTCCTTGAAGCACAAACATTTTTTATTTCCATTGTTGAAGTTTTAATTTATTTGCTTTCCTTCTACCTTCTTTCCTATACTGATGACAGGTATCTTCTAAGCTCAGAGCCGCATGTTAGATATAAGCAGATGCTCTCAAGATTGAATTGAACTGAATTGGACAAACTTGCTTGGTTGCCACCAGGATCCTATGGGATATCTGAGGCGACCAAAGTACTAAGCAAAGATCAACAGTCACAAAATATGACTCTACAACTCCACCAGAATGAAGAAGAATTTCAAGTGTCGGAGTTATACATGAACAATGTTTTTATTTCTTAATTGTACTACTTTTCTGGGAGTTTTATCATGAATTAGTATTGCTATATCTAATTCATTTTCTGCATCAATTGAGATGGTTATACTCCTTATTTTTCCTTTATTCTGTAAATGTAGTAAATTCCATTGATTGCTTTTCAAATGTTAAATCAATCTCGAATTCCTGGAATAAATGTTTACATGAGTCCTGTAATACTTGTAAATAGCTTTTATAATATTTTGTTTAAATTATATATTCTTATCATTTTTAGAATATTTGTAAGTTTTTCTGAAGTATATCACCTTGTTATAGTCTTCTCTTATAATTTCCTTAGCAAGTTCTCATATCTGCATTATGCTTGCTTTATTTAAAAAAAAAAAGCTGAAAAGTGAGTTATCTCTATTCCTGAGTGATTCTATAAAAGATTTGGTATTATTACTTTCTTAAATGTTTGGAAAAGTTCACTTGGGTAGCCACCCAACCTAGAAATGTTCTTAAATTATTTTTTAAGTATAAAAATGTTCATATATTCTATTTCTTTTTGTGTTCATAGTGGTAAGTTCATATTTTTTACAGATTTTTTCCAATTCATTAGGAAAATAACCTTAAGGATGTTTGTAATACATACCCGTTATCATTTTAATGCCTAAAAGATACTTAGGGGGTTGTCTCCTTTTTTGTTGCTGATATATATGAAATTTGTGTTATCTTTTTCTTTTTTGATCAATTTAACAGGTGTTTATCAATTTTATTACTTATCAAGGAACCAACTTTAGTTTTTGTTGATTAAATTGTATCTTCTATTTTTCTGCTCTTGTCTTTCTTATTTCTGTTCTTATCTTTCTTTCTTCTTTCTTTTCTTCAATTTTTGGAATTCAGCTTGCTCTTATTTTTCTAACATCTTAAGGTGGAATTTAACTAATTGGCATTCCAACTTTATAATATATGCATTTGTAGTTATAAGTTTAGCTCTAGCTGGTTTGGCTCAGTGGATGGAGCCCCACTCTGGGGACCAAAGAGTTCCAGGTTCAATTCTGTTCAAGGGCACATGCCTTGGTTTCAGGCTCTTCCGTGGTCCATGCCCTGGTCAGGGCACATGTAGGAGGCAACCAAATGATGTATTTCCCTCACATCAATATTTCTCTCTGTCTTTCCCTCTCTCTTCGAATTTTCTCTGAAAATCAATGTAAAGGTATCATTGGGTAAGGAATAATAAGTAACAATAATTATAATAAATTTAGCTGCATCACTTAAGTTTTGACACTTAACTTTTAAGATTTTTTTCAAAATTTAAAAATAATTCCCTATAAAATTTTCTTTGCCTCCATTGGGAAGAGAGGATTAGTGGCAGCTTACCTGCACTCATTGCACTATTGTACCAGATGGTAGTTAGGTTGCAGATTTATTTAGGCTCCCTTCACCTCTGGATTTACCTCTACAGAAAAACACTTGAAATGTTTACTCAAACCCTCTCCTACTGAGGCTCTGTGTCCTCCATGTTGGGAGCCTGAGATAGGCTTTGCTCTGCATGTTAATGCTATGCTTCCAGTATTCCATGCTGCACCTGATCCTAGAGAAAGAATTTTGGAGAAAACAAAACATCTTCTATATTTCAATCTGCCAGGCTAGTCCATGCAGCAATCAAAACGCTACTAGTGAGCCCTGGCCGGTATGGCTTAGTTGGCATGACATTACCCTGTGTACTGAAAAAGAGCCATTTTGGTTCCTGGTCAGGGCACATGCCTGGGTTGCAGGCTAGATCCCAAGTAGGGGGTGTGCAAAAGGAAGCTGAAGTTTTGCTCTCCCATCAATCTCTCTCTCTCTCTCTCTCTCTCTCTCTCTCTCTTTCTCTCTCTCTCTCTCCCCCTCCCTCCCTCCCTCCCTCCCTCCCTCTTTTTTCCTCTCTCAAAAAATAATACAAAATAATAAAATAATAACAATCATTAATATTTTTAAAATTCTACCAGTGCAATGCTTTCATGGTAAAGACACAGTAACAATGACCAGCCAGAGACTCCACCCATCTCCCAATTTGGCCAATGGTTACTTATCTGTGATCACCCAGAATGGTTCTTTGGTGTTTAGAATTTTAGTTCATGTTGTCCTCTTTGCTCTTACATCTTTATGGCATCTTTCATAATGGGGCATAGCTGAGTGTTTAGATTGATTTGGGACTCTTAGATATTGTTGTAGGACAGATGTTCTGCCACTACTTTCAACAATTTACTTGGAAGCAGGAGCCTCCTTTGTGATGTCTTACGTTTATTTGCCCTTATTCACCACTTGTTTTGTATTGAACTTATTGGGTGGACACTGGCTAACAAAATTAGACAGGTTTCAGGTGCGCAATTCTACAACACGCCCATCTGTACACTGCATTGGGTGTTCACCATCCCAAGTCCAGGCTCTATCCATCACCATTTACCCCCCTCCACCTGCGTTTACCTCCTCCCACCCCCTTTCCCTCTGGTGATCACCACACAGCTGTCTGTGTCCATTAAGTTTTTTCCTCTCTTTTTTCCCCCCCTCTTACCTACCTCTTAAGTTTTGGTTAGAATGCATACTGAGTCGAACAGGAAGCCTCTGTGCACACTTCTCACACATATAAATGTCAGATAAAATGTAACACAAATATTTACAAGATATACAGACAACCTCAGAAGCAAGTAGGAGACTCAAAGTACCAATAGAGATGATGGACTTCCACTAGTAAGCCATAGCCGGAAATGGGAGATAAAGCCACAAGGAACACAGTTTATTAGAAACATATACAGACTGGGTCTGGGGTGAAATAGCCACAAGAAAGCCAGATGTAGTAAAGAACAGGTAATAATCATATTCCTCCTCCCTCCGAACACCAGGAAGAAAACAGCAATAACAGCTATCGCGATGGAAGCATTAGAAAGCCAGGTGTCCAGACACGCTCTTCATTTGGCTAAAGCCCGGAATCATGAGCCCGGGCTACCTCTACATGGAGGATACTAACCTCAGTGATTAAAATGGTAAAACCCTGAGTCAACAAATTAAATGAAAATTCGTCTTGTAAAATTATGTAAGTCTCCCATAGAAGAAAGCTCATAATTAACACTTGGGAACATTCCCATAACTCAAGTTGAGACCTTCCTTCAGAAACACTTGTAGCGGAAGGGGGGGGGGACTGCAGAAACTTACAAAGCACTTGAAGATGTAAGCTGATATTAAAGTCGGCAGACAAAACAAATGGGAGGACTGCCTCTCAGAAACACGGGTCATAAAGCAATCTGAAATATAACTTTGCATTAGCATGGCTTAAATACAAAAAATAACAAATAATGTCATCGCTATTATGATTTGAAAATACTCCTGCTACAGATAACTACACAGGATAGGATACACACACACACACACACACACACACACACACACACACACACAGCTTTAAAAAGCACTTTACAATGAAAAGTAAATTACCAAGAGCTGAAATAAAGAGAAACTAAATCAGAGCTCTAAGCATCTCTCAGGATGGGGAAGAAAGGAAGGAAGTTCCTTTGCCTCTATCGAATTGAGCTGGAGTTTCAGTGCCAGATGTATGATCAAGGCACAAGGCCTTGAGCCTATTACAGGTGCACTGCTGGGTCTGAGGTCCTGTACAAAGCTCAAATCGACAAAGGGCTATAAGAACGAGGGGGGAAATAAGTCTACCTACTAGCTCAGGTTAATCAAGGAAACTTCTCTATGTTTTAATATTTTTTTTTCTTTTTTTACATATGTTTTTATTGATTTCAGAGAAGAAGGAAGAGGGAGGTAGGGAGGGAGGGAAGAAAGGAGGGAGGGAGGGAGAGGGGGGAGGCAGGGAGGGAGGGAAGAAGGGAGGGAGGGAGGGAGGGAGAGAGAGAGAGCGAGAGCGAGAGCGAGAGCGAGAGCGAGAGAGAGAGAGAGAGAGAGAGAGAGAGAGAGAGAGACATCAATGATGTGAAAGAATCATTGATTGGCTGCCTCCTTCACACCCCCTACTGGGGATCAAGCCTGCAGCCCAGGCATGTGCCCTGACCAGGAATCAAACCATAACCTCCTGATTCATAAGTCAATGCTCAACCACTGAATGATACTGGTGGGTTAAAATTTTTCTTTTGAGATATCCAACCCTGAATATGGGATCTGAATCAGAATATAATACATTTCTGTTTAAAATAAATGCAGAAATTTAAAAAATGAATTGAAACCAAAGAAATAAAAGAACATTATGACAAAAGAAAAGAGGCAGATTTTTAAAAATCAGATATAATTTCTTAAGAAGAAAAATGAAAATACAGAGTGGTGAAAAGTATGATAGAAAGATTTGGATACATGGGTTATAGAAAGAGAATGTTCTGACAAAAACCAAAGAGATGATGGCTAATGTTTTTAAAAAATAATTGAGAGAATTCTCATACCTAAGAGATACAAGGAGACTCAAGTAGGATAAGTATTAATAAATCCACAACAATGTAACCTGAATAAAAATACAGGGAAAAATTACTCTCAATAGCAAACAAAAAGAGAAATTATCTAAAGGAAATGATAATTACAATAATTATAAACTTTTCAACAGAAATAAATAGAGACCAGAAAGGAAATGAGGAAACCAAATAAATAGAAAGTATGCTAAGTGGACAAAACAAAATAGTCTTGTATAATTGAGTCTAAACATATTAAGAATCACTATCAATATTAAGAAATAGGAATTAAACAGATATTTATGGGTTGAAAAAAATAAACATCAGCTATGCACAATAGAGAATTGAGGAAGGAGGGCTAATGGAACTGATAATTTCTTAGCTTATTTAACATTACTGGCCAGAAATACAGAAATTAATATTAAAGGTATTTATGTATTTCTTCAATCTCTACAAACTGGCATTGAAACTAGTCATTATGAAAGATGATAGCTCATGCTTAAATTTTCCTTGTGCTTTACCTATCACATGGCCCTGCTTTCTACAATATAACTTCTTGACCCCCAAAACTCCCCACATCCTTATAATCCTAGTAATAATGGGAGTTCCACCCAAGTAAAACCCATGAACTCCATGCCATATCCTACCTCATCCCAGCCAACACACGGCCTGATAATCTTTCAGTGTTTTCACCAACTCTCTCTTATTATGTTGGGAATTCAGAAGTTGTTTGTAGCACAGAATGAGAGGAACATAACTGTTTAATTGCAACTCATTTTTTAAACCAAATTTTCTTACATCCTTTTGGTAGATGGAAGAGTAATGTGATTACGATAGTAAAAGAATGTTGGTTCATATAAAATTTCCCCCCAACACATTAATTATTTAAACATCCAAGGGTAAGTTTTCTCGCATGTAAAGAGAAAGATGTAGCAAAACATAAAGACAGCTGGCTGGCGTGGCTCAGTGGCTGAGCACTGACCTATGAACCAGGGGGTCATGGTTCGATTTCTAGTCAGGGCACCTGCCTGGTTTGCTGCCTTGATCCCCAGTAAGAAGCATGCAGGAGGCATTCGATCAAATTTTTTCTCTTATCAATGTTTCTATCTCTCCCTTCCTCTGCCTTCCTCTCTGAAATCAATAAAAAACTATTTTTTTAAAAAAAAAAGAAAGAATAATATATAAGGACAAATTCTAAAAGGTGGGAGTCCTCCAGAAATGCCTTCTCTTAGTATGCACAGTGGCTGGTTGGTACGTTGATACACCCTGTGGAGGCCTCTGCGGATTCCCCTTTATGTAATCATTCACTTTTGAATGTGGTTGGAGGCTGTGTGACTTCCTCTTAGTGTACTGGAGTAGAGATTCTCTCCCACCCTAGAATGTTGTGAGAAGAGTGTGTAAGAGCCTGTGAGAAAGACACATGGAAAGGAGCTATGGCGGTCTCCAGAATCTGAGAGCAACCCTTCCCCACACCCGCACTCCCCACCCCCTGCTGAGAGCCAACAAGAAGGGAGGGGCCTCAGCCCTGCAATAGCAAGGTTCCAGGTTCAATTCCAGTCAAGGGCATATACCTTGGTTGTGGGCACATCCCCTCCCCCCCGAGGGAGGGGTGCAAGAGGCAGCTGATAGATGATTCTCATCGATGTTCCTAACTCTCTATCCCTCTCTCTTCCTCTCTGTAAAAAATCAATAAAATATATATTTTTTTATAAAGAAAAGAAACCGAATGCTGCCAACAAGGATGTGAGCCTCCAAGAGGACCCAGCGCCCAAAAGGAACCCATGGCTGACACCCGGATTGCAGCAGTGCAGGACCCCGAGCAAAGGACACCATTCAGCCCGTCAGAGTCTGACCCACAGACATTGTAAGTTAATAAATGTTCCTTGTTTCAAGCCCCTGCACTTGTGATCACGTGTTACACAGCAATGGAAAACAAATACAATTGTTTCAGTGGCATGAAAAATTGCCATACTTCCCATCATGTTAAATTATGTGGGTAGCCTGGGAATAGAGAAGAAGGAGCTGCGAAGACATTCCCCCCAGGATTAAAATAATTGAATGTGAAGACGCCCACACTCTCCATTAGATTTTTAGTTTTAGAGAACTTTCCTCCCTTATAAGCAAATGACCTCAAGGGTCTCATTCCGAAGGAAAAAGCCCACGCTCCAGTCTCAGGCTGCAGAGAAATCAGCTGGCTGAGATGCTTGTGATAATGATGTTGGTGACAGTAGAGATGTAACTATACTAGTTTTCCCCCCTTCTTGTTTTGCTTTAATTTTCAATAATTTTCCAGTGCTATGGTTACAGTTTCATGCATTTTTAAATAATATTTTTCTATTTTGTTTTCCTCAGAAACCCTGTCATTTTTAGTGGGCTTTAATGCAGAAATTATATGAAATAGCACATGCACAATTAGATATACATACAGGCACACACTCAAACACACACACATATGCATATATAGCATTATAGCAGAAACACAATCATTCTGAAATTCCCTATCCCCAACATTCAGACACAAATGGAGCCTGGAGACACTACACCTTTTCCTGTTCTCTTCAAGAGACACAGAGTCCACTGGAGAATTAATATTGTGTGTATGCTGTCCTAGGCCCATCATGAATCTCTGGTTGAGTTTCAATCCAGGAGGAAACTGCGGTTATGTTCAATGTTTGATTCTTCAATAATCCCCTCCACCACCTTGATGGACACAGTACTCGGTGCTGGTAAAGAAACCACATTTCTCACAAACACCCATTTTGCTAATTGAGGTCAATGTCAAGGGTAATTTGTTTTTAAAATATATTTTATTGATTTTTTTTACAGAGAGGAAATGGGAGGGAGAGTGATAGAGAGTCAGAAACATCAATGAGAGAGTAACATCGATCAGCTGCCTCCTGCACTCCGCCTACTGGGGATGAGCCTGCAACCAAGGTACATGCCCTTGACCAGAATAGAACCTGGGACCTTTCGCTCCACAGGCCAATGTACTATCCACAAAGCCAAACAGGTTAGGGCCAACGGTAACTTTTTATGGGTTTTTTGTGTGTGTGTTTGCTTTTTTACTAAGACACTCTATACCTGTGTCGCTAAAGCTTCTTGAATTTCCAACCACTTTTTTTTCCCAATATTTGTTACATATCTTCTAGGGTGAAAATCAATAACTATTTTTTTTAACCGAGAAGGAGGAGACCGCCATAAGATAGAATAGGAGTTAGCAAACTGTGACCCATAGGCCAAACCTTGCCCACCCCCTGGTTTTGTAGATACAGTTTTAATAGAACATAGCCACATCCATCTATTTACATAGTATCCACAACTACTTTGGAGCTCCAATGGCAGAGCTGATACCATTGTCCACGGAACAAAAAATGTTTGCCAACCCCTGAAACAGAAGCTTGACATTCTATTGCCTCTGAAAACTTTCATATCCTGTTTCTCTTGCTTGAGTTTTATTCCAGAGTAAGACATCAAGTGGGTATTTGTGCCATCAAGAAATGCCTATCTCCCTAAAGATACTTTAAGAAACAGAAAAAGAGCCGAAACCAGTATGGCTCAGTGGATAGAGTGTTGGTCTTTGGACTGGAGGGTCCCAGGTTTGATTCCGGTCAAGGGCATATAGCTTGGTTGCGGGCACATCCCCAGTAAGGGGTGTGCAGGAGGCAACTGATCGATGTTTCTCTCTCATCGATGTTTCTAACTCTCTATCCCTCTCTCTTCCTCTCTAAAAAATCAATAAAATATTTTTTAAAAGAAACAGAAGAGGATTCATTAACCAACTGACATCCTTCTCCAACAAGTATGAAGGGAATGAAAAATATTTTAAAATGTTCATATTTTGGCAAAAGAAGCCACTTTTGTCTTTGGTTGGGGAAAATAATAGTCAATAACTAGATTTTGGTCTGTGCACCCACATCTGTGTTGATTTGGAACACATTATACATTGGAATTTGTGTATGATAGTCACACACATATGCATGTGTCCCATAAGATATGTGCTACTATGGTCTCCTTTATCTCCTCCTAAAACCACTCAACCAGATACAAGCAATCCTCAAGTTTTGAATGGTTATGTTTAGCTTAAATAATAATTTCTTTCCTTAAGGATGTCCCCTCCCACACACCAAGTGCATTCATGGGGGTGGGAGGAAGTTAGTCGTCTCTTCTCTGTGAGTTATTGAAGGTAAATTCTGCTGAAAGATATTAGGTGAGAAAGGTTAATGTTAAAATAATACAGACAAATGGTGGCTAATCCAATTGAAATGATGAATCATCACTTGCATTTTGTCTCGGTGGAGAAGCAGGGTGTTGATGAGCTCGACATGTGGTGCTGCTGTCTCCTATTTGTCATAATTATGGACTAGATCTCAGGTCATCTACCTAGAAAGAGTGTCTAGGGTTTATTGTTTAAATGGAAACCCTTCTCTGCCTGGAAATCTTTCTGCGATCTTTCATCACTTGAGACAGATGAGCGCACATCCCTGACAAATTAAATGGAACTGTTATTAGCTGGGAAATTGTATGGCCTCTGAAAATTCTCAGACTTGCTCACTGCTCTCAAATTTTATGGATGGCTATGTTCCCTCTCTTGTCTCTGTAAATGTGAGGGGATGTATATATGTATGTTGGTAAAAACATTACCGGACTGAAATTCCCCCGTGTCCTCTGCCTCCCAAGTCCTATCTTTGGAATATAAGAGAACACTTTCAAAAGCTGCCATACACTCATCCTCCAGTTTAAGAAAAGTGATATCTAGAGAAGACTTTTAGAAAAGTATACATACCCTCTTGAAAAGTATCCATCACATTTCACACTTTTGTTAGATATCTTTTCCAAGATCCAATGGATTTCTTTTTTTCTTTTTTATAGCTTCTTTTTTCTTCATTAATTAAGTTATTACATATGTGTCCTTAACCCCCATTGCCCTCCCAAACCCCCACTCATGCCCTCACCACCCCCTGGTGTCTATGTCCATTGATTAGGCTTATATGCATGCATACAAGTTCTTTGGTTGATCTCTCTCCTCCTTACCTCCACCCTCCCCTACCTTCCCTCTGAAGTTGGATGGTCTGATCAAGGCTTCTCTGTTTCTGCATGATCTCACTCATTTGTGGAATATAATGAACAACATAAACTGATGAACAAAAACATCCAGAGACAGAGAGAACCCAATAGATTGAAAACCAAATCTAAAACACACAAATAAAAACACCAAGCAAATTAAAATGCCACTGCTTCCCCTTCATATTCACTATCAGTAGATACCCTTGTTTGCATTTTACTGAAAGAACAAGAGGCAGTCAGAGGCCCGTACCCATAAGTTCCCACCATATAAACTCAGCCACCTACCTTTTTGCATCAAAAGATACCATAAGCAGGGTAAAAAAGCAACTCACAAAATATAGAAAATATCTGTGAATTATATATCTGATAAAGGATTGATAACCCTGAATGTACAGAACACTCATAAAACTCAACAGCAATGAATGATTCAGAAGTAAGCAAAGGACTTGAATAGACATAATTCGATAGAGAAGGTACACAAATGGCCAACAGTCATTTGAAATATGTTCATCATCACTAATCATCCAGGGATGAAAATCAAGATTACAATGAGATAAAAACATCCAAACCATTTGGATGGCTACTATTAAAAAAACACAACAACACCAAAACCCAGAACATAACAACTGTGGGTGAGCATATAGATAATTTGAAAAACCTTCTGCACTGTCAATGATAATATATAATTGTAAAGCCTCTGTGGAAAATAGTTCCACAGAAAATTAAAGATGGAACTGCTATATGATTCAGCATTTCTACTTTTGGGTGTTACCCAAAAGGATTGAAAACATGGTCTTCAAATATTTGCACACCCATGTTCATTCAATGATAAGCAAAATGTGGGAAATACACATCATAGAGTAGTAATCAACCTTATAAAGGAAGGAAATTACAGCATAAGCTACAGCACAGATGAACCCTAAGGACATGCTAAGTGAAATACGCCATCACAAAGAGACAACTGCTGTATGACCTCACCTACCTGAGGCATTGAGAGCAGTCAAATTCAAAGAGATGAAAGCAGGATCCTGGTGGCCAGGGTCAGGCTAAGAGGAGAGAAAAATAAGGAGGTATTGTTTAATTGGTACAGAGCTTTAGTTTTGCTAGATGATCAGAGTTCTGGAAATGAATGGTATTGAAGATTACACAACAATATGAATGTAGTTAATACCACTTATCTGTTTACTTAAAAATGGTTAATATAAAGTTTACTCATTTATGCGCATTAAAAACATTATTGTTTCTTTTCATTTCAATCTCAGTTTTACAGGAGTTTAAAGCATGAAGTCAGAGGTGTTAAGTTCTTTCCAATGCCCATGAGCCAAATGCAACTTAATGGATGCTCAGAAGAAAGACACCCCCCTTCATCAATTTTCCAGACAAATCAATCAGTATAACAAAACAAACAAACAAACAAAAAAACACTAAATAGCCCAGCCAGCATGGTTCAGTGGCTGAACATTGACCTATGAACCAGGAGGTAATGGTTTTATTCCAGCCAGGGCAGAAGCCCAGGAGCAGGAGCAGTGAGGGCTGGACCCCCAGTGTGGGGCATGCAAGAGGCAGATGATCAATAACCCTCCTACTTGATATTCCTCAGTCTCTCTCCCTCCCAATTTCTCTCCGAAATCAATAAAAGTATATTTAAAAACAAACAAACCCCACTAAACAAACATCAAATAAACCGTTATTGTCCAAATAAAGTACCCAGAATAGAAGCTTATCTCTTTTGTTGTCAATGAATGGGCACTAGCTTTGTTTGTAGTGATGTTAGAATCCTTTAATCCATGTTCTCTTGCCGGTTAATGCCTGGTTTTGTTTTGCTTCACCTCTCTTCCAAAATACTCTCTGTCCGCTTCTCCTTTCCCAGAATTTTACCTAGATGATGTCACTCCCTCCATTCACCTGCAATTCCTTTTATCCAATTATACCTTCCCTGAAAAGAGAGATTTCTCCTTTTAGTCTGTACGCACATGTTATTTTTAAGAAAAATGAAAAACTGCAAACACTTCCCTTTATTTTTAACTCTTGAGAGCGACGTGAAAAGATTTACCGAGACTGGTAACCAAGCAACTGAAACAAAAATCTACATAATAGCATCTTGTTAGTAAGATTTGAGAACACACTGAGCATGCCCTATTGCCTCGCTAAAGGTCATTAATTCTACGTGGCAACATATCTCCTAATGAAGTCTTCAGGGTGGTTATGTGGGCATTTGTCAGCCATCCTGAATCCTTTGGCAAACCATCAGTTCCAAGTATGTAAATTGTGCAGCGCAGGTACGAACTGTTACAAAATATACACTAAAGGAAAAAACCCAGTGTCAATATTAAAGCAGATATCTCAAATACCTATAATGGGCAACTGAAAGAAATTGATAATGGAAACCAATGGATTCCTGTACTTTGCATGGAAAAAGGTTTTTACCAATTACACATATTTCACCCAAAAGTTAGGCAATGTGTGAGTCCACCAACATGTACTGATAACATACCGTCTACCAGGTACTGTGATGTGTGTGTTCACATGTATTGTTTTATTTAATTTTCAAGTAATTTTTGTATTATTATTCTAATTTAATACACAAGGAGGAAAACTGCTTTTTGGGAGATGAAGCTGATACTGAATGCATGTGTGTTTGATTAAAAAGATAATACAGTTTCTACTGGTGTAAATTAATTCATTCATTGGATATTTATTGGCATTCCCCCCCAGTACAAGTTCTTGGCATAGCTATTTGAAATATAGCGGCTCTCATCAAGAAGCTTGCTCTCTCATTTGCTAACTGCAATGAAAATTCATACAATTATAATTCAGGGGACGGTGTCATAAATTTGATGGGAGCTTAATAAAGTAAATGCAGTAGAAGCACAAAACACAGGCTCTCCATCTCTACAATCAGTCTGGTTTGACAAAGTTCAGCATGGTAGCAATCACATAAATATTCAAGCCTTAGATTGAAGAATCGGTGAGAAATAGCATAAGCCCAGCATACAGTGGCTTTACTTAATCTGTCTTCTAGCATCTACTAGACATTATTTAGAAGTTGGCATCCCTCCACCTACCCCATCCTCCTCTTTAGCTCACACCTGTTAAATGAATGACTAAATAAATACATACTTTAATTTTCTTTTGAATGACACAACGAGAATGAGCTTTGGTAGCCGTATGGGTGTGTTTTTCCAATAAGCATCAGAAGAGGAACTAATTTTCTCAGCTTCTGAGAAATAAAATCATACCATAGCAGATATTGGCTAGACTGCCATCATTATTGCTGATGGCAGCTAAATTAGAGCTCAGTGTGACAACCAGAAGGGCCTGGTAACTGAACTTCAGAACTAGACCTGCCTACAGTGCACAGCCAGTCCTAGAACATGGAACCAAAGCAGGCTGGTCCTCAGTTTGTTTCAAAGGAAGAGTGGCTGATTCAAGTCAAACAAGATGGGCTTATCTGTATGTTATTCAGTAAAAGAAATCATGTCACATACTAGAGTGAGATGAATTAGAAGGGGGATTCCAAGAACAAATTTCAGGAGTAAGGAATAATTACTCCTCCCTAAAAACATATAAAATAAATTGGTAAAGGTAAGAGTCTGGAGGCCAGAATGTCATTTTGGAAGAAAACGGGAAAACCTACATGAAAAAAATATATAAAAATTTTTTGACCAGTAATAAAAAGTAACATTCATTGAGTCCTGCCAAGTGGTTTATGCATATAATTCATTTTACTTTTTAGCCATCCAATAACATTTTATTGGGCCAATAGCCTAGATTAAGTGCTTTCTGTAAACTCATTCCCCAGTAAATGGTAGAACTAATATCCAAAGCCAAGCAACCAACCCCCAACTGCTGTCTCTCAATAGTTTTTCCTGCTTCCACTGCATCTCATGTAAAGGATATGGCATCTCAGAGATGAGTTTATCAAGGAATTGATACATGAGGGTGAAAATGTCAGAGGGAGAGAAATAAAGTAAAGATAAATCTGAGGTTTTAAGCCTGGATACTGGGAATCATTATATTTCCATGAAGAAAAATAGAGATGTTGGGAAGCATAAGGGGAGTGAAGAGAAGTCTTGCTTAGGTTATGCTTCCTTTCAACTGTCAAAGGGACATCTAGATGGCAATGCCACTGCCACCATGAAACTTGAGATTAAGATGTGGTTCACGGTTGGAGTTATTTGCTAGAATTTGTTTGTTTCCTTAAGAATTCATAGGAGGAAGCAGAAGGTGAAACTAAGAGGATAATGGGAAAGGAAATGAGATGAGGTAGAAAGAAAAAAAGAAGAGAGCAGGGAGAAGATAGAGGAGGAAATAGGCAAAGGACAAAAATGAGACAAAATATGGATAAAAAATATTTCACTAACTCAAGGGTTTAAATTTGATTAGATAGATAGGGTTACCATCCACTTTATGACATTTCCACTTTCTTAACTCATTTAAAATTAACTTACATTCTCACCTAAGTTTAAGCAGAAATTGTCTCCATGGAAACCATCTAAATGTGGCATATCATGGAAGCATTAAACCAGCTATACCTTCAAGAACACACTGCCTGTGAGAAATGGAAATCTTCTTTTAAAATTCTAAATTTACAACAGTGAGTTATTTTTGAAATTGTGAAATTTTACCATAAATATTTTTAAAAGCATAAATTATTTCTTAAGTCCAGTTGATGTTTTTCTGCTGTGCTTAATATATTGCGTATAACTCTTGAGTTCACTAAAAATAAAGATGTTTTATAAATGTATGCCATAAAAAAAGTTTGTCATCAAGTTTGGTATTGACTAAAAATGAATGTGTTAACCATATCACCAAAGTGATTCATTTTCTCAGTGCAAGGACAAAGGCATAAATAAAATATGCTGTCCCAAATATTTCCTCTGAGGTTTACTTTTTACTCTGATTTTTGGCTCTGTTGTGTTTGTTTCATTCAATGTCACCCAATTTCATACAATGGATTTAAAATAAACTTTGATATCTGCCATAACCAGTCAATACTTCAAATTTTTCTTTAAAAAATCCATGTTGCCATTTTCCCCTATATATTCCATATTAATACTTAGATTTGAGAAACTACAAAGGATAAGATGGCTGCATAAGACTACCATGAACCAGAAACCTTACCCAATATTAAACTTTACTACTGATTCCGAGGATTCAATGATCTTGATGCCCAAATACAAGCAGGGAGAAACCTGGGAAGCCCAATGCTATCCAGTTCCCTTCTTTCAGTAACAAGACACTCTCTGAACCCAGATAAGCATAGGAGGTTTTTTCACAAGGTGTGCAGTCATGAAATACCTTCAGAGTACATTCAGATATATAGTTTACATGGAGCCACATGCTATAGATATAACAGACAGGTTCTTTACCAAAAGAAATTCTAGATAACCAGGTATATCCTGAAAATAGAGTTGCACTGATAAAATCTTCCTTGCCAGCTAACACCATTCTCTTGTTTCCAGGTGGGTTTTCACAAGAAAGTTTACTAAGATGTTTTTCACCTGGTGACCTCTGACACTGTGACCTGGTGACAAACCCCAGTGAAAAGAGAATGCACTAAAGATGTACTGCTTACTAATTTACCTCCTATCTAGCCTTGCTTCATAAACAATTGTGGGAATATGATTTAAATGATATGTTGTTTTTTTTTACAAATTTGGATTAAAGCATCCTTTTTATGGCACTGAATATTTCTATACATAAATGGGATACATATCTTCACTTAATTGTTATTCTATGTCCCTAAATAGTTTTTTCAATAAAATTATTTAATAATTTTGTAATCACACCCCTAACTGTTTTTATATACATAATTACTAATATGGATTTAAAAGTATTTTAATGTATAATAAGATGTTGCAGGTGTTTAGCTACATGGATGTGTAACTGACATCCAAAGACCATAATAAAATTTATTATAATTTCAATTGTTGATCTGCAGATATTATACAATAACATTTTTTTTGCAATTAATAGCATGTCTTTCAATATGTATATTTTTTTGTTCTACTTTACTGATTAGGATCTCTAGTACAATGTTGGAGAGATAAGGATATAGTAATATCATTTATTATTCCTATCTTTAATTACAAACTTCACTCAGAAGTCAGATGGACATTAATGTAAAGAACAAGGAATCCAGAATCTGAGCATTTGTATGACAAAGAGAGAAAAAAATATCTGGAGAATGGAAAGAGAGAGACTGCTTCATGTTCATGTAGTTGAAAACGTTTCTACAAAACAGCCTCCTGCTCAATATTCCAGCTGGTTTTCCCAAGCACAGAACAAACGTGACAATATAACAATTACAATCACATTAGTTCCTGCATCAAAAGTCGGAAGAATACTCGCTGGCCTCTCGGGAGCACTTCTCCTGAAGGTGGTATTTATCCCGCCTGTTGAGATGAAAGCTGCAACAGTAACACTGTCATGGGGAAATCGTCCTCTCTGAGGCTGTTTCAATGCATTGCCCATGAAGTGGGTCCTTATCCTTCCTTCAATCACGGCCAGAGTCATAGTTACCAATAACAGGTCTTAGCAAAGCATTTGCAGGGATCTCTACGTGTAGCTTTCCCAGGTCAGCTAAACCTGTACTACAGAGAAGGGAAAGAATATCCACATTCCAGACTAGAGACGGGCCCATGCGTGGGGGGTTGTGATTAATCTTAATATTAGAGATGATAGTGATGTTCATGATGGGGGTGATAAGGCCAGCAGCTGACCCCACTGTTGACAGAGCAGTTCATCCATGGCAGGCAGTGTGCTGAAGGCTTTGCCTACGGTATCTGACTCCATCCTTACAGCTCCCTTCCTGGGCAGATGTTATCAAAACTACTTCAATGATGAGGAAACCTAAATCAGAAAGTCTATGGCAAATGGCATGCTCCACAGCTCATGCTGCCATTGACTTACATTGGGATTTTGTATTTCTCTCAGACTCAACAAGTTATAGCATTTATTAGCTTCTCTTATTTGGAGTCATTCCTGTGAAACTTCTGTGGAAACTTACATCCTAGGTGGCTTGACAATATCAAGTTCAACTGGCCCTGCCTAAAAAGTCACACTGGTCAGGGCATGAACTCTTATTGTAGATTCAGAAAACAATAGCCACAATGAAGTGTGTGTGTGTGTGTGTGTGTGTGTGTGTGTGTGTGTATGTCCTGTTGCCCATAAAGCTTTAGTATTGAACTATTGTCTTCTGTTGTTATTATTTTGAAATTAAGATTACATGCAGCCACAGACAAAAGTGATCAATCTTATTTCATAACTTAAACAAAAGTTGTACTATTCATCTTTTCTCAAGTAATTCCTTGAAGTTATGAACTGATCAGAGTATATATATAAAAAAATCTAAGCTTTTGGATACCCATTGACTAATATTTTTCACCAGAAACACTGTGAAATTTAACATGCCATCGGATTGCTGGTTTCAGGAATGACAGGGTAGAGCAGCAGTTAAAGCCACGCAAACCTGAGTGTATATCTCATATTATTAGACACGAGATGTAAAACCTTGGACAATGTGAGTGTGGTGTGAGGGCTCCCTAGTGGGAGCCTTCGGGTAGCTAACGGCACTGTGCACACCATGGTTTAATAAGAACAGAACCTTAAGTGCTCAATCATCTGCGAGGAGGAGATGCTCTATGTCTCCCACTATGACAGGCGCAGTGCTATGGCACAGAGAGCACTAATACTGGAGTCAGAAGAACTGACCCACTCCAGGGTTTTTCACCTTCTAATTATGTGATGGCAGTTATTAAATTTTTCATTAATGTCCTTAGATTATCTACAAATGGGAACGGAGAAATACACTGATAAGCAGATTAAGATGAAACATATTTAGGAAAACATATTACAACATACCGCAGAATAGAGGTATTCTGGCAAACATTTTTTAAAGAAACACTTGAAACTAAGATTTAACAGCATGGTACAAAAACCAGAACTAGAGCTTTTAAAAGAAGAGGCAGGATGCTAGAACATCTTGTGAAACATTTTTAAAAGTTCTCAAGAAAAGGATGAGGTCCTGTCATAAATGGCACAGAAGCCAACCAGAAAGTATTCCTAAGAGACAAAATGGGAATTGTTTGAGCAACTAAATATAAATAATGGTAGTAGACTAAAAATCATAGAACAAAATTAATGCCTATATGTCCAAATGGATAAATATGCACATACACACACATACACATGCCTACATAAATAAAGGAGAGAGTCCTTTTTAAAAGAAGAATTGAACATAGAAAAGCAATGATGGAATAAAAATTTACAAGTATAGCTTCATGCTAATGATTGCTACTGGCAAGATTTAATGATGTATGGTAAAATTAGGGAGCTGACGTTTGAGGAGAAACAGGATATTTGCACGGTCTCAGAGTATATCCCCAAGATATGTTTTACTTACAAAAGGGAACGATTAAAATTTATGGTGGAGAAACCCAGTAAACACCGCCTTTACCAAGGGAGAGGAGTCCTCTAGCACCAGTGATAAGCCAGACATATTGACAACATGTAACCAGGTAGAACATACTAAAAAGTACATGTCACTTCTGAGTTGGTATTCCTTAAAAAGACATAATCTCCATCTGCTCATAAAAAATAGATTCGCTAAGGCGAATATCTTTGTTAAGAGTTCGTATCATATGTACAAAAAGTGAAGACAGGAGAAATTTTGGTGGTAATGGATGTTTATGGCATTAACTGTGGTGATGGCTTTAAGGTACATATTTTCTCCAAGCTTATCAAGTTGGACTAGATACGTATCGCTTTTTGAATGTCAATGAAACCTCAATAATGTGATTTTTAAAAATTATCAAACAATAAAATCAACTAGAAAATCCAAAGATCCTGAGTTCTATGAAGTACAAAAGCATGAGCAGCATAAACTTGAGATAACTTTAGGAGGCAGATGCCCTCATTAGAGAAAATAAAACCCATCTAATAAAAGAGAAGCATGCAAATTGGCCATACCTCTGCTACATCCACCAGCCAATCAGGAGGGAGTATGCAAATTAGCCCAACCAATATGGTGGTTAATTTGCATATCTAGGTACAAAGACTGTAGAAGGCGGCCAAGCTCTGCAGAAAACAGTGAAGCTACAGAGAAGCAAGCAAGCAGGGAGGCAGAGAAGGGGCAGAAACGGGTGGGGCAGTGGAGACCATCACAGGAAGCCTTAATGCAGGAATCTTCCTGCAAGGGTAAGGGTGTGTGTGTGTGTGTGTGTGTGTGTGTGTGTGTGTGTGTGTGTTTAATGCCAGAAGGAGAATAGAAATTTCAAGATGTTAAAGAAGTAAAAATGAATTTCTTGGGGCACAATGGAAAGCCTTAGGATGGAGGAAGGCAGACATAACTAGGGATGCAGGATAGGAAGACTAGACGAGCTTGGGCAAGGAGGTAAAGGAAGACAGAGTCCATCAGATGACGTGAAGACTGGCAAACATGTCAGGAATGATAGGAGTGCTTCCAAATTAACTTGTCTCTGGATTATTCTGGTGGAAAGGGAACTGTGGTCTGAGCTGACTACACTCTCAAGGGAGGCATGTTCCATGTGAGCAGAGCAATAAAAGAGCATGTTAAATACTATAGCAGCCTTTCCTGGGGGACAAGGCATTCATTGGAATATGCCAATCTCTCTCTACCAGGATTGCTCTCAAGGGGTTTGCCAAAAGCCACAAAGGCCCCCAAGCTTCCAGCCGAATAATTCAGACCTATAGTACTAAATACCATTCATTTTACAAGTCATAAAACACACAGATAGTTCTTAATCATGGATGTGTAATGCTTTGGAGAATTGAATTAAGGCATTGTAAATTCTATTTAATGCTTGTAGATTATCTGAATTTACTCATGCCATTAGCCTGGAAAATTTAGCAAGATACTTTCCCTCAAAATCATTAGATGCCTTTGGTTACACTTTTTAAACATGAAGTGATTTATCAAACTTTTATTGAATCCATCATTCTGAAGAGCCTTGTGTGGGACATTTTTTTTTAACTATGATAATTAATTTAATCCCCACACCAACACCCTCAGGTAAATAGTTTTATACCCACTTGAGAGAGGAAGAAAGTGAGGGTTAGAGGTAACCTTAAAGGTAGAAAGTTAACATAGTCATGATTCAAAAGCAAATATCTCATCTTCCTCTTCTCATCCATTTATGCATACATTCAACGAGTGTTTATTTGAGTTGATACTATCTATATGCCCAGCACTTTTCTAGGTGCTGTAGATAAATCAGTAACAAAACAAAACCCTGGTGTCTGGGAGGGAAGAGAGCCAATAGAAGAATTTCAAAAGCTAACACTGGTGAGGTTAGGTGTTGTGAAGAATATGAAACAAAGTATGGGGAATATAAAGTGTTAGAAGGGTACTATTTTATATGAGTGAGGGAAAAAATACTGCTCTTAGATGAGTTTACATTCAGGATGAGACCTGAACATAGGGAGGAAGTGAACCATGAGTATATCTAGGTCAAGAAAGCATCCAGCAGACAAACAACGGCCTGCCATCCAGGATGGGTGGATATTAGATAAAAATGGAAATGAAGAGGACACATTGGAGAGATATTGGGTATCAGAAACACTGGTGCCTGGGAGGACATCGGAAGGGTGCTGGTGTTTACTGAGTGAGCGAGGAGCCGTTGGGAAGGTTTGAGCAGAGGGTGAAGTGATATGACACGTTCCAAATAGGCTCCCTCTGATTGTTCAGAGGAGAATTGAGTGAAGGCGGCAAGAGTAGAAGAAGGGAGAACAATTGTGGAGTAACTTTATCAGTCCACATGAGAGATGATGCTGATGGCTCTGACCAGGTTCAAATAATGAGAAGGCAATTTCTAGACATGTGATAAAGGTTGAATGGAGAGATGTCGCTGGTGGATATGATGAGAAGAGAGAAAGAGAAGAGTCAAAGTTGACTCCAAGTTTCATGGGTCTACACTAACAGCAATGTGGCGTGATTTATAAAGATGGGGCGAACAATGGGATCGTGCGCAGTGGTGAGGGGAAATCAGGGGTACTGTCAAAAGGAAGGGTGGCTATGCTATTTCAAGTATCAGAAGAACCTAAATTAACAAGAGATTTTGAAAACCCACAAGTTTCAAGTTGAGTGTTTCTTACCAAAATGAACTTTGATGCTGCTTTCAGTTGTAATGACAGCTTCACTCTTTGAAATTTTCAACTGCTCAGGAACCTTGCAGCATGGGTGAGTATAGGCTTGATACTCCAATTTGCAAGCCGACATGCTCTTTCCAGTCACTAGAAAAGATTACAAAGGAAAGAATGAAGTAGGGCATAGTATGCATGACAGCACTTCTTTCAGGGACAAAATAAGTCAAGTCAAAATAAAAGCTTCCCAAATTTGCCCCATGACATAATATTTTGGGTTAAGTTCCGTTGGTAATACAATAGTTACCGGCACACATAGGGGAAAGTACTGTAGGAATATATACATATGTGGGCACATACCTAGCACATACCTCAGTTTCTGTGGAAGAAGAGAGCATACATAGAAGAAAAGGCAGCAGACATCACCATCTTTATGAACCATTGCAAAGAGCAAAAATAGAATTAAGAGAATCTATCTATCTATCAATAATCTACTATTTAACTGAACAAGAAGTTTCATGAAAATATAATTGCCCTTATAATGAGATCTTTGCTTCCTTCTCTGTCTTTTGCTCCCCTATTATTTTCCTTTCCTTTCCTTTTCTGTTATACTTATTCTATTAAAATGCTGGCTATATAGATCAATGTAACAAATAGAATATCTAAAAATAGATTTGACATATATGATCAATTCATTTTCTGCAAAAGTGCAAAGGCAATTCAATGGAGAAATGATTGTGCTTGTTTCAACAAATGGTGCTGGAATAAATGAATATTCATGTGCCAAATTAATTAATCTCAATCCATATATCATACCTTATGTAAAAATTAACTCAAAATGGATCAGCAACCTAAACATAAAACCTAAAACTATAAGACTTTTAGAAGAAACCATAGGAGAAAATACTTTTAACTGCATGTTGAAGAAAAATTTCTTATATATAACACAGAAGCAAGGTGCATAAAAGAAAAAATAATATGCTGAACCCCAGTAAAATTAATAACAGCTGCTCTTCAAAAGACTTGAGAAAATAAAATACAGGAAACATAATGGGGGGAAAAGTTTGTAAATTCTACATTTAATTAATGACTAATACTTATCACATAACAAACTGAAAACTCAGCGGAAAAAAATGAAACACAATTGTTCTTTTTCATTTCCTTTATCCTATATAATAAATACATAATATACTAAGTGTCCAGTTATCCGTTCATTCAATCAAAACATAATGTGTGAATGATGTGCTAAGGCTGCTCAACTGTTTGCTATGATGTGACTGACCTCCAGGGGGCAGACACTTTGACCAGTAGGTTAGCTTGTTGCTGGGGTCTGGCCTATTGGGAGTGAGCAAGATGGAACAGACTTGCCCTTGAGCCCTCCCACAGTCCCTCCCCAACTGGCCAACCTTATGAGTCCCTCCCCACCCAGATCATGCACTGGTGGGGTCCCTTGGCCTGGCCTGCACCCTCTTGCAATCTGGGACCCCATAGGGGATGTGAGAGAGCTGGTTTCAACCTGATCCTGCAGGCCAGGTCAAGGGACTCCACTGGTGTATGAATCTGTGCACCAGGAATCTAGACTTATATTTTTCTATCAGTATTTCCTCCTATACCCTCCTACACTTTCATCCACTCTACCCCCTGTTGTTTGTGTCCTTGAGTTCCTTTTTTTTTCAATCCCTCCAGCCCCTCCCAATAGAGCTCCACACCAGATTTGTCTGTCTGCCTGCTCTCTATTTATGAGTATGCCTCTATTTTGCTTAAAACAGAGTATTTAAAAATGAGTGAAATATTTGAACTAAAATTTCAATGAAGCAGATATGTGAATGACAAATAAGGGCATTAAAAATGTTTAAGCCCATTAGTCATTAGAGATATGCAAATTAAATCCAGAATAAGCTGTCTCTACACATACTATTGATTGACTTGTGTATGTCTTTTTTTCTTTTTTTTTTTTTAAATATATTTTTATTGAATTCAGAAAGGAAGGGAGAAGGAGCGAAAGATAGAAACATCAATGATGACATAGAATCATTGATTGGCTGCCTCTTGCACACCCTCTCCTGGGTATCAAGCCCGCAATCCAGGCATGTGCCCTTGGCCAGAATCGAACCTGGGACCCTTCAGTCTCCAGGCTGATGCTCTATCCACTGAGCCAAGCAGGCTAGGGCCCCTTTTCTTTTTTTAACCCTTGTTTTTAGGGGGAAGACTGAATAGGATTGGTAATAATTCTTTTCTGAATGTTTGATAGAATTGACCAGAGAAGCTGTCTAGACCTAGACTTTAGTTTGTTGAGAGGTTTTTGATTCCTGAGTAAATCTCCTAACTATCAAATGGTCTGCTTAGAGTTTATATTTCTTAATGATTCTTTCTTGGTATGGTGTATATTTCTATAAATTTATCCATTTCTTCTAGGATGTCAAATTTGTTGCTGTATGATTGTTCATAATCGTTGCTTGTTGATCCTCTGCATTTCTGTGGTATCAGTTGTAGCCTTCCAATCTAGTAACAAAGATGGATCCCCTAAATATACAGACATAGTTAAGTGGATATAAAAATGTATGCATATATTTAAATATGTATGTAATACATACACATACATATGTAGATAATAATATATTTAAGTATATATGTACCCAGACTAAAATGTATAAAGTATAATAATTAAGGTGATTATCTCTATCATACTCTTCCTGGATTATATTTCCTTTTAATTTACCTATATATGCCTGTTTTCTGCAATAAATGTGAATGACAACTTGTGTAAAAATTAAAATATTTATTTAAAAATTCAAATCAAGATGCATTATTTTGATTTCATGTCCTACTAACGTAGTGTGGCCAACAGTTTTCAAAACACTGCTTTTTTCACTCTCCCATCTGTCATTTAACCCCTCTTTTTACACTGCAACTCAACAGATACTAAGCATTTGCAAAAAAAAAAAATGCTTCCAATGACAGGACACTGGCCACCTCATGCCATTAGTCTTCAGTCTTCCTTAATTATTAGACAGTTTGTCCTTATTATGAACCAAACTGTTCTCTCTACAGAAATAAATACTTTCAATGTTTGTATCATTCCCTCGGCTCAAATACCCTGACCTTGGATGGGAACATTTGGTGCTGATAGCGTTTCCACTAGCGTGCTTTGTCAGAGTTCACCCATTCAGTCTGGGAAATGATAATTAACAAATTTCGTTCCATTGTCCTGTATGAAAGCCCCGGGGCTTACTTGAAACAGGCATTCTCACAGGAGAGTTCTGTTTACTGTACCTTAGTAATAGCTCAGCGTTTTCAAAAGGAAATTCAGAAAGAGGAAAAAAAATATTCTGCTGAACAGAGGAAAGATGAAATCATTGGCAATATAAAAGCGAGTATCAGAAGAGACCTCACTATTGAATTTGCTCGGAGATTTTAAAAATACCTTCCCACAAGTTAAGCAAACATAATGGTGCCCCAGACATTCTTCCAAAGGACTCCTGAGTGGACATTTTCTCTGTTTTTCGTGGTGAAGCTTCATGAGAACGTGAACTTTATGAGTCTGACACTTTTAATTACATTCAGTGTCATGTAAAAGAGGACAAATTCCAGCCAATTTTGGAGCATATGGAGCATTGCTTTGCTAATGCCATTCATCAGAATCCTCAGGCAGTTCGACCTGATTAGCAATTTGAAATGCCAGCCATCATCAGATTTCTGTGAGCAGTAGGTATCATACAACAGGGGGAGCTTCGGGGCATTTCAAAGGCAGAGTGGTAACTGAACACCCTCACTTCCTCAAAATGTTCTTGGAGGCACAACTGGATCAAAGGAATCTTGAATCCACGAGTGCCTTTTGTAAGGCTATTTTATTCCCACCAACCTTCAGTGGACACAGAGCAAACCAAGAGGGGTCCCGCTGACACTTATGGGAGCCATGATCTTTCACATTCATTCTTCTAGTGAATTCCTCTAACTTGCATTTTGGGAGATAGGGATTATTTAATTACCCGCAATGGTGAGTACTATACCGTGTTTCCCAGAAAATAAGACATCCTCTGAAAATAAGACCTACTTCATGGAAACATAATACATCCCCTGAAAATAAAACCTAGCACATCTTTGGGAGCAAAAATTAATATAAGATACTGTCTTATTTTCGGGGAAACAGGGTAGATGCACAGGAAATGATGATACCTTGACTAAGGGTAATTCATGGAGATCTGGGACTAAAAAACTGAGTAACATTCCTGAATATTGCCAAGGGCCTTTTCCAATAGAATAGCTCCTGAAAAACTATTCTCCTATCTCCAAAGCACACACACACACACAGGTTCATGATAGATGACATGGGACATATAGAGCAGAGCAGGGCAAAGATAGGTTTACAACTGTCTGTATGGAAAATAATACAATAATTAGTAAATAACAATACAAGAATGGTCCCACTCTATATAATAGATATCACCAGTTTCAGAAATGAGCCTTCCCCATGGCAGACAACAAGGAGCAGTCACAATTTGAGGACATGTCAGCAACCATAGAGAAACCATACCCAGAGAGTAACAGGGCATCGTGTAGCATTTTATTATTCTTAAGGCATTTTCACGTTTGCTATCTCATTTAACTTCGCAGCCCATGCTATGTGATGGGTGTTACTAACCCAGTTTACACGTGAGAAAACTGAAATTCAGTACAGTTAACTGGGAAGGAAATAGATTCTTGGATTTGCCACTAAGTGTGTGGCTTTATCAATTAAAAATCTCTGTAGACTGTTTCTATATCTTAAAACAATTATAATAACCATCCCTACATTGTCTTATTACCCTCAGATAACCTCATCAGCAGAACGCTCTGGCCTTCACAGAGATTTTTACCCTCTCTTGATGGGAGGTAAGAGAGCAAGTCAAATCCATTTATGCAAATGAGACACATTCCATGACTTGTGTGGCATACTGCAGGCAGGTCTAGCTGTCATCCAGGACACTTTTTTATAAACCTGCTTCTCATTTGCAGGCCAGAATCTGATGGCTCCCACATTACACAGGCAGATCTCCTATATCCCCTACTTTATGAATCCTTGTTTTATAATATGCATGACTTAATAATCAAACTTTATGCCATATCCCCATTAAATTAAAATAATAAGGGGTTTAGGTCTTGGTGATTGCTGGATAAATTGACTGGCTTATCTATTCATTTAAGCTATATTAACGAAGTCTTTGCAATATGAGCTATTATGCCTGACATTTATAAATGTTGTGTGATTTTATCTTCCCCCAAAACATGGCCAATTGCATATTTTACATGTTTCATAGGAGATAAATCTGTAAGTTTTCACCTACAATATATCTTCCTAAATAATGAAGAACCAGATCCTGCAAGGTAAACAGTTATTTTGTTTACTGAAAATTGTTCAGCTCCTTTCAGGAGCTATGGAGTTATCTTAAATTATTTTAAATACAGCTCCGTTTTAAAAGACATAAATTGTCAGTGATTGTGAAAGAGTCCCAAAGAACACATTAATCTCCAAAGTGCCTGGTATACTCCAAAGTTCTTGGGAATCTCATAAACCTCTTATCAGTATATTGGCCACGGTGCACCTGCGACTTATAAAGGCTTTGGTTGGCAAAGTGGGCCAAACTGGCAATGCCAGGATGATCTGTGAGCACTTTTTATTGTGTGGATGCATATTCCTTTTAAGAGAACATATTATCTCAAGTTGGAACAAATAAATGGAAATAGAGAAACTTCAAATAGTATATGAAGGATTTGCAGAATCAGTTCCTTTGCTGCATTAAATTGTTTTGGGTCCCATTGACAAGGATTTACTAGACTTTGGGGAAAGGCACACATCCATACAAATGAAGACCCATTGGGTAGAAGAGACCTAAGAAAGCATCTTGCAAATGTGGGTGTTGGGCCTTTCACCCACAATTTTTTCATTTTGGCCTTTTTCTCTTGAGGTTCTCCATGAACACCACGTAAATAAACTTGGGTTAACCAGTAAGAAAACAAGACCACAGGGAGGAGAACCAAGTTACCTTTGCTAATAGCCTGTCAACCACTTAGACATATGAGTGAAGCCAAACAGGATCATCCTGTCACAATCCCACCACCAGATGACCACAGATATATGTGTAAGGCAGGCCACCAGAGATCATACAAGTGGCTGTACCAGAAGAGTAAGCCACCCAACTACAGGCAGACAACAATTGTTTTAACCACCAGTTTTGTGGTGTTTTATCCTGCAACAAAACTACATGGATATAGATAAGATGATCAAACTGCTAAGCTTAGAACACATAGAGGTGCAGCTCGCACCCATGGCCGGTGCCCAGTGCCAGCCTTGATCACTCAGCACCGTCAGCAAGTGTGAGTGGCAGCTGCCAGCCCTGATCATCCCTCAGGACTTCTCTACCTTCTCCTGCTCCTAAAGGGTGATCGGAGCCAGCAGCTGCCTCTCGCACCTGCTGCCAGCATTGGCCCCACTTGCATATGCTGCTGGTGCTGGCCCCAATAGCTCCACACCATCAGTGGGTGCAAGTGGGCCAGCACCATTATTGTGCAGGAACAGCGATGGTAGTGACAGGGCTGCCAGCAGACAGGGTCTGGGACCATGGTGGAAAGGGCCAGGCGGGGACATATATATGTGCCCACCACAGCCTAGAGGCCCACAGTTCCTTTGATGGTGCACAAATTCGTGCACTGGGCCCCAAGTATAAAATAATATTCTATATTTCTAGGTCTAAACAAGTTTATTCTAGTCTGTGTAGGCATCAGGGATGAGATCATCAAAACATTTGGTGACTTTTATTGCATGAGAAATTAACATCAACTGTGGATTGAATGTCAACCTTTGTGACCTTTTGTGCCCAACTCTCTCTTCATTGAGACATATTCCCTCCTCTCAAATGTACTCACATATGAAGACAAACAACAGATTATAATAAGAGTTCCAGTAATAAATGCTTTTTATTATATGATACAGAATGTTGCTGCTTCCATTTTTCATGTCTAGCTGGTGCTATGTCTCCAGGAAAAGGCTCCAAAGTTAGAAATAAGAATGTAATAATCAGAAAGCAATAACAAATATTATCTAACCCACAGCTTGTTTTGCAAAACCCATTAATTATTTAAAAATCCACACACTGTCTCCAGTTTCACTCTGTTAAAATATGTTCTCACACCTCCAGAAATTATCTGTAAAGCAAAGTGCAACAGGACTTGAGAAGAAAGAAAGCAAGTGTTTTGGTGTTGCCTGTGTTGAGAAAGAAGAAAATATTAAAGATCTTGCAGGAAACAGTTTCCAGAGAAATAGTGGCATCCCTGGAGGTCCCTCAGGTAAGTCTCCAGGAAGCACCTGAACTTTTCAAGGATTACGTAAGGCAAACTGAAAAGGGAACAGAGTAAGAGAGAGTTTCCCCCACTTGCACCAGCTTTCTTCAGGTCTATCAGGAAGGGCTGACATCTTGTCTTTCACTGAGCTCCCAACATGGATTTTGAAATAAGACCTGATCTCAAAAGCCTGAGAGAGAGAGAGTAAAAATAAAAGCCTTCTACAACACAAACTTGATACAAGAGATTTCCCAATGGCCTTAAATACATTGTAAAGTTCAAATATGTCTCTTTGAAATAAGTACCCAGCTAACTGTTTGCGGTTTAAGAGTTGGTGGCCAATTGCTGTTATTGAGGTTTCATACATTTGGCATTCTTGAACTCCATGTAACAACTTTCCTTTTAGGGGAGTCTTGAAAAGGCATGTTGATTTTGGAATGTTCGCATTTTATGATTTCAGAGAATGGTTATTTTCAACCTAGTTGTATTTTGAGTTCCTTTGGCAATAAATGTTCTCTAGAATAATTACTACTTCATCTTTACTAGGTCTAGTCATCATACTGGCATGCATGTAATAGACCAGTGCAATATCTTATGGAAGAGAAGAGCAATTAAGTTTTCTGTAAATGGAATTATGACATCGGTCTCTAGAGAGTTAATATATCCTGAGATAGGGCAATGAAAATGTATTCCTGGCCGTACCAGCTGGGAAAAAAATTGCTCTGCCAGTCTTTGTGGACAGGGGTGGAGAAAAGGGAATTCTCCAGATCAACATGTGAATGCCACGTATTAGAGAGTGTGTCAATTTGCTCAAGCAATGAAACTACATCTGGTTCTGCAGCTATAACTGGAGCCACCCCTTGGTTTAAGTTTACTGCAATCCACTGTCATTTTCCAAGGTCCTTCTGTCCTCTGCACAGGCCAAATAGGCTAGCTGCATGAGAATGTGGTGGGAATCATCACTTTGGCCGCTTTCCAGTCCTTGGTGGTGGCACTAATCTCTTCAGTCCCGCTAGCAGTCCAGTATTGCTTTCAGCTTACTGCTTTACTAGGTGGAGGCAGTTCAGCTGGCTTCCACTTGGCCTTTCCCACCATCATAATCCTCACTCCACAGGAAAGGGAACCAATGTGGTGATTACGTTATCTGTGAAGCATGTCTGTTTCAATTGTACACCCTGTAACTAAGAAAACAACCATCAGAAGGGCTGGGAAATCCACTGGATCCACTGTGAGATGGACTGGGGCTAAAACTCTATTGACCATCTGACCTCATTAAGTCTCTACATTAACTGGTGGACCGCAGTGAAATTTTGTGTCTCCTGGAATCAGTGTCAGTTCGGAGACAGTGTCTGATACTCCTAAAAAAGTCCGAGGATAAAATTATTTTCTTTTCTCCGATGTACACTTACCCTGGCAAAATGTCTCTGGTCCCTTTAGGAAAGAGTAGGAGAAAGATTAACACTATAAAGTTTTAGTAGCATACTAGAGTCCTTTCTCAAAGAGGACTTGGCCTCCCATTCATCCAAGGGGATCTGGACCTGTAAACTGACTCAAGGCTCAGGTTTAATTGAGGAGACATGACTGTTTTTATGATGAATGTTAGATTTTGTTCATTTGATCTGGAACTTTTCTGCTTTTACAGGTCAAATAAGAATTTAGTAAGCTCCCTATCTATCTCACTCCTGGGAACAGCTTGATCAATAAGCCAATGCCATAGGTCTGCACAAGTCAAACTATTCTTTTTGACTCTGCTCTCCTTTACAGCAACCACATCCACCTTGACTTTGGTGGCTGAGTACTCTCCTTGACCCCTGCAACCTGGGGACTCAATTACTCCCTCTGCATTTAGGTTTCCCAACTCAGTGCCTGCAGTTCCCACTGAGTTCTGGTCTTCAGAGAAGAAGTTTTGTTATCTCTATTATGGGGGATAATAACAGCAGTAAGTGTTTTATTTTGCGTTATAATTAAATTTATTTGGGTGACATAGGTTAATAGGTACATACAGGCTTCAGGTATAGATTTCTATAATACAAGATTTGTATATTGCTCTGTGCATCCATCACCCACAGTCAAATCTTCTTCCATCACCATATATCAGCCTGTCTTCACCCCTACCCAGCCCCTTCCTTCTGGTAGCCACCACACTGCTATTTGTGTCCACAAGTTTCAATTTTATACCCCATGTATGAGTGAAATCATATGGTTCTTAGCTTTTTCTGACTGGCTTATTTCGCTTAGTATAATATTCTCAAAGTACCCAACTGGCAATATTTCACCTTTGCTTATGGCTGAGTAGTAAGATAATTAAATTAGCCCATGTCTAAGCTCAACCTGATGCCTGCCATAGAGTATGAAATGCCATGCATTGTTTTACAAATACATACCTGAACATATAATATTTCAACTTTTATAAAATTCCACAAGTCATAAAATATGATGAAATCCCTTCTAATTTGTTTTATATGTCTTTCATAACTGGATGCCAAATTATAATAGTAGTAGTACAAAAATTCAAATGTATTAGCAAACACAGATATAAGCAAAATAAAAAACCTAAATAGATCTCTAATCAACAACTCTGCGAGTGTATAAAAAATTCTTGTATTCTAGAAATGCATAAGTAGTTTAATTTTAGAAAATATTAAGCTATTCTAATACTTTGAGAAATTCAAAGAGATTAAAGAATGTTATCATCTCAATCAGATGCCTATAGCAATAAAATATTCAATATTTCTAGTCAAAGTTTATTGTATTAGCTAAAAATAGAAGGAAATTTTATATTTTAGAAAATATCATGAAGATTTTTTATTAGAAATCTAATGAAATAAAACTTTAATGATAAAATCTACATATTTTTACCAAAATCAAATGAGGAAGGAGACAGGGACAACTGCTATCATAATTACTTTTTTCTTTCAGTGCAATGAAACATATGATAAATAGAAGTTGATAAGAAAAATAAATAAGTAGCATGTGAATATCGAAAAGTAAGAAATAAAATGTCTCTGTTTCAATATTGGAAAGTAAGAAATAAAATGTCGCGGAAAACCCAAAAGTTCAAGGAAGCAGGTAATAACAAGAAGACCAATATAAACAAATCAAAAGCTATCCTTTATACCAGCTATATTTAAAAAATGTAAGCAGAAAGTGGAGTCATTGGCAGTGAAATTAAAGCTCAGGCTCAGGAATGATTTCACTAAAAACATGAATGGTCTATCGTAACATCTGTAACACTTCAGTGAAGGACACAAGCCAAGATATAAAGAAAGAAAAAGTCATATATTTCTGGGTGCAAAATAGTTCCTTCTTCACATTCAAAATCTCAGCAAAATGTTAAACAACAACAGGACTATTGATCTGGGAGATAATGTGAAAACCCAACACCTTTATTATATGTTAAAACTGAGAGAGATTCGCTAGATCTTTCAGATTTTAAAACATACTAAAATGTAATAGTAATTAAAACAGTCCAGTATTCATGAAAAATAGGTCAATAGAACAGAATAGAGTTCATAATTAGACCCATTAATTTATAATTTAACTTTATATATAAGAGGGATTTTTCAATAATTATTGAAAATATGGGGAAGTCAATAATTGTTGTTGACAGATAGTCCTGCAAGTAAATGGGGGGAAAAAGTTGAAGAAAAAGGGAGGCAGGTCTGAAGGGAGAAAGAGTTTGGAAGGGAGGGAACCTTAGGAGGGAACAGAATGAGAGAGAAAGATATTAAGAAGATGGTACAAAATAAATAACACTGCATGAATATATATGGTAATATTAAACTATTTAATGGACTAATATACATGTAACTTGTTGATAGAAAATTATTCCAAGGTGCAAAATTTTAAAATCAAAAAGCAAAATGATGATAATTGATTTCTCACATATCATATAAATTGTAGAAATTACCATAAGAGATTGACATATGGCAGATTATAAATATAAAATATAAATTCATATTCATAACCAACAAAAAGATCTCTTTTGAGAATAAAATCAGCAAATGGACATAGAATATTAAAATTAATCATTAACTCATCCTATTACCACAAACCAGTTCTGACCTCTATCTGTCATTTTTCAAAAAGGCTTTCCTTTCCAGTTTTATTTTTGTAATTTATTTTAATCCAAAATAGGATTCTATCCCTTCTCTATGAAATTAGATTGATGATTAGATAGAGATAGAGACAGCGATAGAGACAGAGACAGGATGCCAAGGATGTATGCTAAAGTAAAGGTTCTAAAGTTAAGCATAAATGAGGACTCCGATACTTAGAATGAAAACATTTCAACAGACACTATGATGAAGCTGAAAATATTGATCTGCAAAATCTTCCTTTTCTAGCAGAAAAATCTCCTTTCCACCATCTTTCCGCAAACTAGCTTTCCATTGCATGCACACATTTAAGGGACCCTATTTAGTCCAAGTTCTTCACAAGGAGATGCTGATTCACCTCTGAGACTAAATGTGATTTCATTGTTTATGGTCCCCTGGCTGCAAAGAGACTTCAATCCCTCCATGAACCAGAGGGATAATTGCATTCTGCTTTGGAAGAAACCTGGAAACATGGGTGGAAATGAGATTCTGAGGATTTTACTCAAAGAATGTCAGAATACAGAGATTCATGACCTTGGAGCAGATTTAAGTTTTCTTGGTATACTGAAGTTTGATTCTCTGGTACACTAAATGCAACAAGACTGAGATCCCGTAACTTCTCTGGTATACAACAGAGAAAGGAACTTGAAGGCTAAGGGATTTGGGGATATTGAAATAGATGCTAACCCTCAGGGGGCTCAGAGGAAACTCTCTTCACTAGATCATTAAAAAGCTTTGATGAGGACAACAGCAGCATCCTTGTAAACCTCTGTTATAGGTAGCTGTCTGTTGTGGTCTCTTCAGTCTGAAGATAAAGGGGGGATTTGGGCTCCCCTTTCACCATTAGGAATTTAGGCTTCCTATTTTAGTGAGAATAATATGATCTTGGAGTGGCAGGGACCACCTGGTGGCAGTTAATTATTCTTTACCAGGTGGGTGTAATTACTGCAATAACCCACAGGGACAGAGTTGCAATCAAAGTGTGTTGACATTCAGGAATACATGACAGTAACTCATTTTTTTTTACAGAGCCCATAGGAATGAAATAGATGAGTAGCTTACTAAGGTGTTACCAATTAATATAATCAAATAAATTTGAGATTAATGGAAATAAACCTGACTTAAGTTCCCAAAATCACTGAATGAGATTGAGTAATTAGTGCCTGAGAAGTCTAGGAAAGAAATATATGATGTTCATCTCAGAATGGAAATAAGAGATGCTGGTACCCCATGAAAGGGCTTAGTGGTATAACTCACTGTGACCCAGGTTGTCAATAACCAGGTGGAAAAGAGAAAAGTTAAGCTTCTTTACTCAGCTACCCCAGGTTTTGCTTAATGGACTCATGAACATTTGGCAACCGTGAAGGGTTCCCGTAGACTCTGAAACACAAAATCCCCCATCACTATAGATGAGCTCACTGCTATACCTACTGAGAATGCAAATTGCCAATAACAGAGGTCAAACCTAAGCACTGATGTGGCATCATTCCCAGAACTGATGGGTAGAGGGGATCAGCCAGCTACCTAGTGATAGGTTGATTACATTGGACCATTTCCATTTTGGGAAGAACAGCAATCTGTCCTTATAGAAATAGATAAATATTGTGAATTCAAGTTTGTCCTCAGTTCTCCCATAAGCCCCATCTTAGACTGACAGATGATGTAGGTAATAAACCTCATTTTAACAATAAAGGAGGCAATGGACTTAGGACCTATGGTATCCGCTGGTCTACTATGTGTCCCATCATCCAGAGGCAACTGACTTGTGAGAGTGGTGAAATGGCTTACAGAAGGAAGAGTTGTATCACAACTGAGTGAGACCACCATATAAGGTCAGGATACTATTTAAAGACTGTGAACAACCAAAGGACTTGCATGCATGCATATAAGCCTAACCAATGGACATAGACAACAGTGGGAGTGGGGAGAGTAATGGCATTTTTCTACAATCAACATTCATGAATTCAGGAATTTAGGGTGGATACAAGAGGGGTTCACTTTGCTAATTTCATCTTCTTGTGCTATTGAACTGATAAACACAGGGGACAGCTCAGGTGAAAGGTTCCATTTGCCAAAGGGAAATAACATCGTTGCTATGTAACAGATGCAAGAAACATTGTGCTGGGATCCAGTGATTTATGTGGGGGCATTAGATCTTTAATGCCATTAATAGGTACCCAGTATGTCACCTGGGTGATTACACCATCTTATCCATGCTATATTAATCTTTGCCACAAAATTATATTTATGATTTGAGTAATAAACACAGATAAGATTTGAGACAGTAAATAAAAATATTGTCATGTGGCAAAGTAAGAAAAGCAGATTGCAATGGAAATGATGAAGGAATAAAATAGGATAGAGTAATTAAGGTAGGAAAGTTATTTGGGATGCCCCAAGCATGTGTTTATAATAGCAGTCGGGTAAGTAGGTAGGCCCGAAGCTCTCTAGTCTACATTTTGAAATACGTCCTGAAGACAATAAAGAACCATGCAGAGAGGTGACATGATCAGATGAGCATTTTAAAGAGATTTCTAGAAGCAGGCATCTTGAAGGTTAATAAATATTCATTGATGAGTAAATAAACAAATAGGAGGAAAAGGAGTGAAAACAAAGAGTACAGGTAGGAGGTTATTAAAATTGTTCAAGGGAGAGATGTTGGTAGAAGAAATGTTCTCCACAATATACATTTATGCATAATGGAATTCATATATAATCTTTTTGACCTTCAACCAGAAATGAAATAAGGTGGGTATTGCCAGACATGACTTTCAATTCCAGAATCTTCGGAGCCATCCTTTAAAGAATACCTAAGTATCATACAATATGATGTACAGATGACATGTAGAATTATGCATCTGAAAGCTGTATATTTTTTTAAGTAGTGTCACTCCAATAAGCTCAATAAAAAAGGAAAGCAAATAAAAAAGATTGGAGGAAATAAAATAAAACATGCCTATATAAGAAAAGAATTTATCACTTAGAATAGAAACAAAGATCATTAAAAGGAGAATTTCTATGTCTTCTAACTTTAAAAACACAATGAGATAAAATATGCTTTTCTGTCTAAACTGGAGGCCCAGTGCACAAAATTCATGCACTCAGGGGAGTCCCTTATTCCGGCCTGCACTCTGTCTCAGTTCAGGAGCCCTCAGTGGATGTCTGACTGCCACAGAATCAGGAGAGGCTCCTGCCACCACCGCTGCGCTCACCAGTCATAAGCCCCGCTTCTGGGTGAGAGGTGCTCCTCCTGTGGGAACATTCTGACCACCAGAGGGCAACTCCTGCATTTAGCATCTGACCGCTGGTGGTCAGTGCGCATCATAGCGACTGGTCATACCACCATTCGGTCGATTTGCATATTACTCTTTTATTATATAGGATGTTTGGTAGAATGTATTGCCAATATTGTCTGCACCTAGATTGGCCCAATGCTACATGTAACTAGCAGCTTTACTTTTTGCAGTACACCATATAATTATACTAACCTTGGGTAGGAGTACCTACACATTATTAAATTATAGATTTCAAGCTAACATTTCAAAGAATCACAAAAGGTCATGAAATTACTCATTGATGGCAATATGAAGTAGAGCTAACCTGTCACTTTTTTACCTTTGTGAATACATCTAGCATGAACTCTAGAGAAAAGTCATTTGATTCTATTTGGTGTAGATGGGAGGTGACCATCATAATTAGGATTAGCAACAGCAATATTTATTTTCTGTAATCACTTATGCTCATTACTACTACATTTAAGCAGCATGCTGACAGCACTGGTTCTGAAACATACAATAGGGTCTGTCTCACGTACCAGAATTTCCAAAGGCAAATTATTTAACCCTGCCGAGCCATACTTCCCTAAATGGCAAAAGTAGGAGAGTAATACTTGCAGGATAGCTAAGAGGATTGGAGATTATTTGCTTTCAGTGCTAAGCAAAGTTCCTGTTGCAGAACTTCTATTATTCAGGAATTAAATCTAAAAGAGACGTTTATTTGTAAAGTAAGATTTCATTTATTTGAAAAAAAAAATGGTATAATACGCTGTGGTAGGCAGCCTCCAAAAGGGCCCATCTCATTATGCACGTCCCTGTGTCATCCCCTCCCGGGAGTGTAGGCTGGCCTAGATTTTTGTTTCTAACCAATAGAATATGGCAAAGGCTGTTTATGCGGCAATAAATAATGTATACATATGTATGCCAAAATTTACATAGCAAAGGGACTCTAAACTAGTCCACCGGTACAATGGGAAATACGTTCTATCTGCACAATGGAATACAATGGAGCAATCAAGTCAAATGAAAAATGCAGGAGCGTAAGCAACACCGTGGATGACACAAACATAATATTGAGCAGAAGAACAAGACACGGTGATACAGCCAGGAGGTGCCATTTACATAAATGTCAAAAGCACACGCTTACACTGTTCAGGGACTCTGCTCAGGAAAAGTTGGGACTAGGGCAAAATGTTAATTTTGTGACTATTTAATGCTGTTTGAGAGCTTGTACTAGGTCCACCAGAGGTCATCATTTCGAAATCTTAAGGAATGTAAGTTTGCTCATTTGACTAGGCACAATTTCTTTGAGCCCAGATGTTTTACAAACCTGTAAAATTTAGATATTAATTTGTAAAATCAGAAATAAAATAAAGATTTATAACCACTTTTTTCCCCTGTTTGGTAGAAAAGGTAACCCCAAACGTTACATATATAACAGAATTATACAGTGGTGGGCAAAAGTAGGTTTACATTATAATACAATAATAAACAATAAGCCGAAACCGGTTTGGCTCAGTGGATAGAGCGTCAGCCTCAGACTGAAGGGTTCCAGGTTCGATTGTGGTCAAGGGCATGTACCTTGGTTGCGGGCACATCCCCAGTAGAGGGTGTGCAAGAGGCAGCTGATCCATGATTCTCTCTCGTGGATGTTTCTAACTCTATCCCTCTCTCTTCCTCTCTGCAAAAAATCAATAAAACATATATTTTTAAAATAATAATAACAAACAATAAGACAAGATTAAAGTGTTTTGCACACTTACAACTGTAAATCTGTTTTTTCTCCACCCTGTATTTAGACATAAAGAGAGCGACAGATAGGAGAGAAACAGATAGACGGATGGATAGATGGATGGATGGATGAACACTTTCTTCCTTTCTTTCCCTCTCTCTTCTTCCTTATTAGAATGACTTCATTCCTACCCAACTGTGGAATGCTAAAACATTATTCCTCAGCCTTCCTTATTTTGTAAAAATTGATAGTGAAATCACTAAAAATACCCTCCCCCTTTTTATCTGCTCCCTGGGTCCTCTCATCACAAAGTGGTAGTTAATGAATCTTATGAAGGGCTTAGAAGACAGGAATGTTAGTGTGCCTGCAATGATGTGTTAATTAAAATTAAGCCCCTTTTTGGTCATTTGAGATGTGATAGAAAATTTGACATAACTGCTGGTCTGAATTTAAAAGTTTAGAAGGGGGTGCAGGGCATATAGTCACAACCACACAGACATCCGGTAGATAAGAGTATCTCTCTGATCTGATCAGCAACAGCACGTGATGGCGGAGGGTGACTACAGTTCACAGGGAAGTCTCTCGCTTCTTCACAGCAACATACCGGTGTCAGGGTGTCAGTATAATTACGAGTTTAAATAATTAAAATTTGTTGATTTCATATTTGCATGCATGAATACTAGCTAAAATTAATTAGTTTTAATTGCACACACCAATTACAACATCAGACTCATTTTCCAACATGTTATTCCTCCCTGATTACGTATCCTGTGTGATTGCTTTAATTTTTCATTTTATACTGTAAAGTCAAATAATAATAATATGTATTTCTAATTAAGCTTGCTCACGTACCTCACTTCTGATTAAACTAAGTTTTAATATTTGATAACACTGGCCACCTTTAAATCCCCGCCCGGGTAGCTCTGGCTTCTGTGGGCTGGTTTTCCTGGTCTCATATTTCTTTTTTTTTCTTTTTTCTTTTTTTAAAAATATATATGTCATTGAGTTTTTACAGAGAGGAAGAGAGAGAGATAGAAACATCACTGAGAGAGAAACATTGATCAGCTGCCTCTTGCACGCCCCCTACTGGGGATGTGCCCGCAATCAAGGTACATGCCCTTGACCGGAATCGAACCCGGGACCTTTCAGTCCATAGGCCCATGCCCTATTCACTGAGCCAGACCGATTTCAGCCTGGTCTCATATTTCTAAAGGTGAGTTCTCAGGGTGTTTTCTTTCTTAGTTCTGCTTTATAATAGAGAAAAGCTTTTGGGTTTTCCATCAGAAATATGGGTGTGAAGTGGGGAGAAAATAGGTTTGGGATGATGAGGGAATTTATGAGGTTATGCCATGTAGAAGTGCTGTTTTTTCAAGTTGCCCTGTGCTTCCCTATAGCTCTCGGTGTGTTAGATATTTCGCCCTTGAGAAGTTCTGTGGTTGAATCTTAGAGAAACCTACTATCAATCTTTCCAAGATTCACATATTATACACTGATCTTTCCCTTCCCAATGAGAGTCATAAAATAATAAAATGGAATTAACATGGGGGTGAATATTCACCACATGCAGAGCTTTGCCGTTATTACTGCGTGCCCTTATAAACTTCCATGGTTGAGGGGGAAATGCAGGGCTGAGAGAGCTGTAGGCTGGACGGTTATGGAAGAGCAGGGCAGGGGTCAGTTCTGAAGAAGCAGAGAGGCTTTGAAAGGCAGTGCCAGCTTAAAAGCTGCGACAGGACCACCCTGTCTCTGTCCTTCCTGACTCAATAGCTGCCCTACTGTACTTTTCAAGTCAAATTTAGATCCAAAGGGCATTGTTATAAATTCAGTGCTTTTGGGTGTATTGGTTAAAGTCCTTTGGAGAGGGCATTCTTAGAGATGGGCCTATTTGGCTCCCTTCTTTCTTGTCCTGCTCTTCTTCCTCTCCCTCTCTTCCTCACGTAGGACACAGGGGCGTCACCTCAGGTCATGAAGGTGGTGACTCTAGCTTGCCAGCATGAAATATTCTAAAACTCCGACCTTTAAAATACTACAATTAAAGTAATTCTTTCAAATACTTAAAAATGAAAAAAATTACATGAACATTGGTTAAAGAAACATAAGAGAAAAATAATTGATACCAGAAAACCAATTAAATTACAGTATAAAACAGTATATCATAGAGCAACTAAGGAAAAGTACGTAAATTGGATTACCCAATCAAATAAAAAGTAAAATGCAAATTAACCACCGCTCTGTCACAAAGATGGCAGCACCCATAGACTAAGGTGACCAGATCGTCCCACTTTTGGCGGGACAGTCCCAATTTTTAACAATTTTTCCTGCATCCCATGGCGTTTTTAAAAGGTCCCAATTCTTTGAAAGATTGGAAAGATTCTTTCCAAAAATCGGGGCTTTTTAAAAAGGCCACAGGATATGGGAAAAATTGTTAAAAATTGGGACTGTCCCGCCCAAAGCTGGACAATCTGGTCACCTTACCATAGACACAGGATGGCAGCGCCCAGTCCTCTCAGCCCCTCTGGAGTCCCCCAGTCCCAGGTGGGGGGAGGGTGGCCACTGACAATGGGCAGCATGAACGGCCTGGCAGAACACTTGCTTCGTTGCCACAACAGTGAGACAAGAGTTCCACACCCAGCCACGGATGGGCCTCTGGGTCATGGAGCGGCCAGGCCCTGCGGAGAGCAACTGGTGCATGGATTCATGCACAGGCTACTAGTATGAAAATAAAAACCGCCGAAACCGGTTTGGCTCAGTGGATAGAGCGTCAGCCTGCAGACTGAAAGGTCCCGGGTTCGATTCTGGTCAAGGGCATGTACCTTAGTTGCGGGCACATCCCCAGTGGGGGATGTGCAAGAGGCAGCTCGTCGATGTTTCTCTCTCATAGATGTTTCTAACTCTCTATCCCTCTCAATTCCTCTCTGTGTAAAATCAATAAAATATATATTTTTTTAAATAATAAGATAAAATAAAAATAAAAACCTTAAAAGACTGCAGGGCGAGGGCTATGACTCAAATCTGGGATGGGGAGGGAGCTTTCTTCCTTGAGATCTGTCAGGGACAAAGTCTTCGCAATACCCATGGCCAGGCCTGAATGATCACACGTTGACTGTTTTCAACCATGAGCTGAACTCAACTTACTCCAAAGTTCGTATTTTGCATGGTTGCCCTCTGTTGTATTTTTGTACTTAGCACATTTCCAAATGCTTTCATTATGGATTTAATGTTATCGTACTGAATCCTTCCAAGATGTAACTCTAATTTTCCATCAGGGAACAATATTTGAGGTTAAATGATTTACTCATGGCCACAATGCTAGGGGACAATAAGAACACATCTAAACTAAAATCATTCTGACAAGTTCATGGTTCTTTTGAGAATCTTCCAATAACATGCAAGTTTCTTATCTTCTTTAAGGCAATGTGAAGGCATAGTTTCTTATTTCCTTTAAGGTAACATAACATATCCAGGAAACAAACGCCACAAATAAAAATGCTTCAGATTCTAAAACTTCAAGTAAAATTTGGATTGAACACTGATCTTCTCCTTTGCTTTTCAAGTCTTTTGAGTTCCATTTAGATCTGAGCCCTAGTCGCAAGGAGCAGCTACTTCACCTCCTATGTGACAGAAGCACTGGAGAATGACTTCCTAAAGGCCCCAGCAAGATGAGGTCAGGCAGGAGGTTTTATTAGGAATTCTTCACATTTACGTTAATAGGCTGATGTTCAGTTCTTGTGCCATTTGGGGGAAATCATGGTGCTGGATTCGGGGCATGTAGGATAAATGGACCTGTGCATTGGTTAGCAAAGCTTTAAGTTTCTCATTGCAAAATATCAGCTTTCAATACACATCAACCTGGGTTTAACCTATAGTGAGCTTTACTGTCAGAAACCTAGCTGGTATGTACCCAGACCTTATGTTTCGGATACAGACATGACTTATGTCTCTGAGTTGATGCTCTGTCCATTCCAGGTACATCAGCACCAAGTGACTGACACTGAATTTTATTCCAAGTAAACAGAAAGTCATCCTGATATCTGCTTATCTGAGTCTACTCATAATATTAGGAAACATGAATGATATGAGTAAATATTAAGACTTGGCTAATTCCAAAGGCCTCCATGGTCTTCATAAAGATCACATTTGGAGAATAAAATGAATTCCTATTATTAAATTAATGAAACAAGTTTTTTTTATGATCAGGAAAAAATAAAAATAAAAATTTAGTTTTAAAAACTTAATCATTGTTAAAAAATGATCACTATATATAGAGTAATAAACACATTTATTCATTTGATTAAATAATTTTAATCTCCTGGAATCTTCAACATGGAATGATTAAAACGATAAAATTTATGTACATAGATTTTAATTCAGTGTAATTTATAAAATTAAAAGAATGAAAACAACTTCAACATCTAATAAAAAGAGAATAATGATAAGCTTATGATATATTCATAGAAGGGAATGTTAATAACTATTTAAATAAGCTATTCAAATAATTTTCAAGATATGAAGAAATTCTGTATATATAAAGTTAACTGATGAAGCCATTTTTATTATATATGCTTGTTTATGTAATAGATTATGAGTAATTATTTTCTTAAGTTCCCATATTTTCTACAATGACTCATTGGTTTTATAAAAAGAAAAAGTAAGTAAAAACATGATATTTGAAAACATTTAAGATTTGCTATGTCTTGGATGCACATTACTTTTTTTCCACTTTGTCATTTCTTATTATTTCAATGAGTTACCGGGATTATAAAACAAACTGTTTTCCACAGAATACCATGCCTCAATCATTATCACTTATTTGAAGACCAACCACAACTTGTTTTCTCTCACCAATTTACTGTGTTTACTGATCTGCTCCACTCTCTGCATTTTCCTCTCCATCCCCCTTTCCCTCCCTAGAGTCTGCCTCTCGATCTATCTCTCCCAGCCTGAACTTTCCCATCCAACTTGATGAATTCTTGCATGGGCTAGTAACCTATCTATAATAATAAAAGCATAATATATTAATTAGATGAGACAGCCGAACAGTCTTCCGATGTCCTTCTGGAAGAAGCCAGGACTGCAAAGCCCAAGGCAGGCACCATGAATTTCGTGCACCAGGCCTCTAGTTTTGAATGCCAGAAAATGTATGGGTAATCTGGTACAATAACCAAGGAACTCACCATCAAGTCAATGAATTGGTGAGTACCTTTCTGCACACCAGGGTGGCAGTCAGGCAACCTTATTGTGTGTTTTAAGGATTTTTACTCAAATTGCTAACTATACACAGACACATATTAACTTGTCTTTATCTCCCCTATGTTCTCTTCTACTATTATAAAAATATATATTTTCTTTATTTTCTTTTCTAGGTATCCTTTTTAAATAATAATAATGATAATAATAATAATGATAATAATAATACCCAGAATCTGAATCTAAGTGATAGAATATTTGAAAGAGGCCATGACTCGGGTTCCAGGTGGGGAGGGAATTTTAGGTGGTGTCTTTGGGAAGTCTGGAGAGGCAGAGAACTTTAACTCTGGCAAAACCTTGGAGGTTTGGAGACCTGTAGGCTAGCAGTTAGCCTAGACGTTAAGAACCACTCAGGGAGCTGTTAAGATCTCTTGGGGTGACTGATTGATCTAGGACCACTAGATCCAAGACACTTAGATATTCCAGTGTCTTAAAGGATCTTGTGCCACAAACCTGACAAGGAAACAGCATACCCACCCAGCCTACCTCCCGAATGGTGGAATAGCAGGTACTCCAGTGGTGTAACCACAGAGATCGATCATGAGGGAGATGCGCCTATGCTTAGACATGCCTTAACATGTTGTCCTTTCTCATAGCCTACCCATCTGGAGGGATGAGACACCGATTCAAAACAAAATTCTTTTAAAGAAAACAAAGACATTTAGTTTCTCGCTTATCTTATTCTCTTGTTGAGAGTTCATACCTAACACAGAGGAGAGCATAATTATACATTGTGGTGCCAAATGCTTTTTTCCTTCATTACGAGGGTACAGTTGCCACTGATTGCTCTGAGGAGGTCTATGGAAATGATCATTATAACAGCTGATGTATCCTTACACAGAGCTTTACAAAGCAAAGAAATACTCACTTTCACAGGCCATTTGCTCCTCATAATAGCTTTGTCAGAGAATGAGAGATTTTTCTGGACATTTTTCTATCAGGAGAAATAGAACCAGGGTGCTGAATAAGACTTGCAAATGTCCACCCCTCCAGCAGGTGTCAAGAAAATGACCGGGTTTGGGGGCCCCGTCATCTCTGCAGATACATGCATAGGCATCCCACAGTTCTGTCTTCTCCCTATGTGACTCTGAGGACAGAGAGGCAACCTGGAGACAGAGAGCTACTTTTTGTTTTCTTTTTCTGATTTAGGTCTGCTTCTCTGTCTTCCTCAATTTGAGGACCAAGAGTAGGGATGGAGTTCCAGAAGCAAATAGGAGATACAGAAATAGTCCAACAGCAAAGTCTCAGAAGAAGGAGAGTTTAAGAAACAGATGGGCCAAATGAAGTGTCTCTTTAAAAAGATTGTGCAGGGAGGCAACAGGCAGATAAAAGTTAGAGCAAAAAATAAAAATAAAAAATAAAAAACCTGCACGGGGCCTGGACATAAATGACATCTTCAGTGCTGAGCAAGCTAGTGCATGGCATGGCCTGACCTACAACTTCTCTAAGACCCAGGATTTTCTATTGGAAATGTGGACAGAGAATTATGACATTTCTCCACAGAAAGGAAGACAAGATGGATATAAACAGCAAGATATAAAATGGTAAATTATGAAACACTTGAAGAACGAGCGGTAATTATTTCCTGTCTGTTCATACACAGACTCTCGGAAGGAATATAAACACTTTAGGTAGGGCAAGCATAACCTGAGGGAGAGAAAGCATCAACATGCTAATCCCCAAATTGAAATTTTTTAGAGCAGCGCATTTGCATATAGCCTAAAATCCCCTTGAAAAAAAGCTGGGATGCACTTAGTTACCTGTAAAAAACCTCATATTGAGTTGTTATTAATTTATTATAGGTGAGGCGATGTTTTCTCTTCAAAAAGTTCTTTTCTCGGTGGTGCCACAGGCACCGGTAGAAAATTTAGAGTGCTTTATATTCCATAGAATATGCATAGCAATATCAATAATAAATAGCATTTTCCACAGTATAGAGAGTGAGCCACTCGCTCAGAGAGCAGGCTCACGCCTGTTAAAGTAAAAATACCTCAGTGACAAATTTCGGGGAAGATAGGAAAAGAAGAGAATTGGGTGTTCATTACCCCGAGGGCAGGGCGCTCCTTGAATGGTCCACAGTGCCCTTGTATCCCCACCCTGTAATGCTGGACATGAAAACGCCAACATGTTTTTGTAAGCATTGCTATGACCCCTTCTTCCCCAATACAATGCATCCTTCTTTTTCATAATGAAATGATTTCCCCATGCCAAGCATTTCCACTTATCTTTTAAGAAAAATTGTGAAGAGTCCTGCTAACAGAAGACAACAGTTTATGAATAAGATGAAATGCTTATTGCAAGAACAAATGCACCAATTTTTTTAAAGAGCTTGCTGAATTAGTGCATATGGATAATGTCTCTAAATCAGAGTGCTGAGTGTCTGCCCCCATCAGGGTTTTTATTGTTATGGTTACTCTTCACCCGAGGAGGATATTTTTCCATTAATTTTTAGAGAGTGTAGAAGGGAGAGGGAAAGGGAGAGGGGGGCGGAGAAGGAGATGGAGATGGAGAAGGAGGGGGGGAGAGGGAGAGCGAGAGAAACATGGATATGAGTGAGAAACATCAATTGGTTGCCTCTCACACGTGCCTCAACCAGGACCTGATCGAACCTGCAACCCAGGTATGTGTCCTTGATCAGAAATCGAATCCATGATTCTTCAGTGCAGGCTTATGCTCCAACCACTGAGCAACATCATCCAGGGCCCATAAGGGCTTTCTGAGCATAGAAATAAGCCATGTGGATTACAGTCTCCTTGGCATATTTCCACAGCACTTTTGCCTTTTCACAGGAATAACCAAAGACAATGGGAAATAATGGGAAACTCAAGGATTTTGAATCATGACACGAAAAGAAACCTAGCTGACAAACCAACAGGAAAAATAAGATTGTTGTGTCTAAGTCTAAGATGTAACAAACATAGAATGATAATTACTTTAATGCCATTTGGGTAGCCTATGTGGTATTGACAAAATAAAATAAATCCTGTAGATTTTAATATGAATTTTAAGACTTAGTGAGAGATTTTTTAAAAAGTAAGGAAAAATGTATCCTTGGGACAATAAAAAATTAAGTGCTTCAAGTCCCATAACCTTCCAATTCTGTATGAAAATCCACTGGCCAAGCATGGCTGCTGGAGCAGACAAAACCAGTACAATGGGCTCTCCAGGTGGGTTTAAAGTATTTAAGCTCAGAAAAGGAAAAGATTCATGACATTGTATACAAAAGAATTAGAGGCTGTATCCTACCTACATAATAAAGCAAATTATCCCCTTGGGAGTTCAACCAACAGGGAGTTCGACAGCTCACTATGGCTTGCGCGGTCCACCAGGGGGTGGTGTGGAATGAAGGAATATAAAACCAAATAGTACCTGATTGCAGGCCAGGCTTAGGGACACTACCCATTCAGAATTTTGTGCACCGAGCCTCTAGAAATTTATATACTGGAAGATGCTGTGTTGGGAGAAAATTAGTGCCTAAAACATTGGTGTTCAAGTCTGGCCCTTTATTTGAATTTCAGTCTGCAACTGAAAGGAGAGAATAATAATCTCACTGTCCACTCAAGAATGTTACTGACAAGGTGACCTCAGAGAGTACATAAGGAATTTTATAGTTTTATACACTGTGTGTGTGTGTGTGTGTGTGTGTATGTAAAATATTAGTGGGGATGTCATGTATATGTGGTGTGTGTGTCTAAAATAAAATAGTTATTTCTATTGCTAAATTAATTCTTATTTCCTAGTTGATTTAATTCTATTCATGTCTTGTGAAATTTCCCAGAATTAAATAAGGGAGAGAGAAAAAAAAATAATCCAGCTTAACTTCTTGCCTTAGCTAGACTCTGTTTAAAATAACACATACTGTTTTTGTCTCTCTCAAAAAAGAGAATTTTTCTGAGTGTTGATAGGAAAAATACATACTGGGATATAGTGCAAAAAAACCCCCCAAAAAACAAAAAACAAAACACACAAATAGCCTATAATAAGTTTCTAATTAACCTTAAAATCTCTACTATCATGAATATAAAACCAGACAGTACCTGTCTTCATTAACACACATTTTTTTGAAGTTTATTTTTTTTAAGATTTTTTTTAAAAAAAGTTATCTTTATTGTTGAAAGTATCACAGATGTCCCCTTTGGGCTTGTTAGGGTTCCCCCCCACCCCCACTGACCCCTACCTCCCCCACCTGCCCCTCACAAGCCTTTGCTACACTATTGTGACAACTTTTGTTATCTTCTAGAAAGTTATTTGTTGTTGTAGGCTGTTCTTTGTGTTTGCATCCAAATCCAGCTGGTTTATTTATTCATCAAAGAGTTCAGTTACCTGTTTTCAAAAAGTTAACTACTGACACTTCTTCATGAACGTGTTTTTCTATTCTTTCCCCTTCCTTCCACCTGCTATCACCACAAGGATGATATGACCCTTACTCCTGATCCTGGAATGGACCATATAGGGTCTATACTGTGCACAAAGTAGACCCAGAATTCGGTCCTTGTTACCACCTCCACTGCTACCACGTGGCCCACGCTCCACCATCTTTCCTCGCTTGGATTTTGCAACAGCTCCATCTAAAAGACTGGCCTGCTTCTTTCTTGTTCCTTTACTGTATGTTCTCAATTCCTAGTCAGAATGACTCTCCGTCATTTTCTAGGTTTATTCTCTTTCATATTTTTATCTTTCTCTTAGGAGGTATCACTACATGGTCTGTTATGTATCTTATGTGTTGTCAGTCACATCCAGCCCTTTTGGAATATAAGCTCCAATGAGGAAAAGAATTTGTGTCTATTTTTGCTATTGTTGCATCCTCCAAAAAGAGAGCATTCCTATGAAAACTTTGGTAAGCTGAAATGTCACCAAGCTAAAAAGTAATTATCACTGATTTATATGAAAAAACAAACAAACAAATTTGAGTACCCCAGACCTAAAATCCAATGCACACACAAGGTGTTTATTTTGCTCACCACCATTGAAACACATAATTATGTCCAGTTGTACACGAAGAGTAACGCCCCTCCCATCTCTCTTAGGGTTTTCTGATACCTTAGGACACATCTTGCTCTGTTCAATGATGTCTCTCTCATTGTTGTTTCTATGTCTCTATCTCTCTCTAAAAAAAAAATCAATAAAAAAATACCAAAAAAAAAAGTCCATGCATGTTCAGTACAGATGCAACCATTGTAGGCCTAACTACACATCAACAACAAACAGTGTAATGTTTTTTTCTGAATATATTTTGATTTGTGGTTGGTTGAACCTGTGAATGTAGAACATGTGGATAGAGAGAGCTAACTGTAATTTGAAGTGGAGGTTATAATTAAACCAATTGAGGAGAGAGGGGTATAGAAAGGATTGGGTCCAGTAGATGCTCAGCAATGGATAGTGGTTTTAGTAAGAAAAAAAAAAAAGGTAAATCAAGCACTGCCCAATAATTGTGTGAGAAGGAAATTACTAATTCTTATTAAAACAAAACAAAACATATTCACTTTGGAATTTTAAAAACATAAGTGATATAATTGGCAAAATGGGATGAATAAGAATGACACTTTTGGATGTTTATTTTTATGCTTTCTGTAAAACTGTAAGGCATCCCAGAAATCTCTGAGCCGTCTCATCATATAAGCAACTTGAGCTATTTTATGTGACATTCGTACAGAGCTAGCTAGCAAGGGCCCAAGAATCCAGCCTCTCTCTTTCTTACCGAAAGGTAATTTGTAAATTGTCAAAGGGGTAAAGTATGAACCTGAAAAATCACATTTTCAAAAGCACAGGTACTAGAAAAAATTGGATTAAATGCGCCTCGTCAGATATTTCTAAGGAAGTGGCTTGCTTTTTTCCTTTTAATCTTGAGTTCTAAGTAATTTGGCAATTACGTGAAAGCACTCAGTTTGGAAGCCTGGTGAGTATTTTATCTCAAGTTTGGAAATACTTTGCTACTCTAAATCCCACAATTTCCATATATCTGGTAGAAAAGAAAACAGCAAAAGACATGAGTTTGAAGGTCAGAATATCCATAAGATATTCTGGAACCACTAAGAAAGATAGCATTCCCGCAAGGCAATACACTGTAATTAGGGAGTCAGTCATCAACCTTTGATAGTTCAGTGAAGAAACTATGCTCTGAAGAGGACTGTGAAGCTCCTTTTCTTTTGAAAACATTTTCTTTCTATATATCATGAAGGAGAAGTATGATCATGATGTTCCCATTTGCATAGGCATCTCCCAGACAGCTCATCAGACATATTTATTGTCCTTTTTTTTAAAAAAAAATTCCATTTATTGTTGAAAGTATTACATATGTCCCCTTTGTTCTGTTTTGTTCTGTTTTCCCATTGACTCCTTCCGCCCTGCACCCAAGCCTTCACCTCACTATTGTCTGTATCCATGGGCTGTACATATATGCATATGCTTCCTGGTTGACCTCTCCCCACCTACCCCCTCGTCCACTGCTTTGATATTGCCATTCTTTTGCTTAAAATTCTTTGGTGGCCTTCGCTGCCTACAAGAGAGACACTCCTTACACTGGAACCTGGGCCTCTCTGTTTGGAATACCAGGTCCTCTTGGTCAGGGACATTCCAAGCTTCCCACAATGCAGTACTCTTCACTTAGCCTATTTTGCCATGTCTTGTTTATGCAACTTCAAAATGCTGACTTCCTCTGATTTAAAGATTATGGGGATCCATCCAGTCTATTGACCAGTGAACATGATTTTACCTAATCAAATCCTTACACATTTTCAAACTTGTCTGCACCTTGGAATCAATGGAGCTTTGACAACTACTAATGCCTTTGTTCCACCCTAGAGATTGTGATGCACTAGTAATTGGTCTTGGGTGTGGCCTGGGGCTTTGGAAATTTTAATAGATCCCTAAATTATTCAATTATCTAGCCAATAATTGAATGTAGCCAATAATTGAATCTAGCCAATAATTGAATCTAGCTAATAATTGAATCTAGCCAATAATTGAATCTAGCCAATAATTGAATAATTTAGGGATCTATTAAAATTTCCAAAGCCCCAGGCCACACCCGAGACCAATTACTAGTGCATCACAATCTCCAGGGTGGAACAAAGGCCTTAGTAGCTGTCAAAGCTCCATTGATTCCAAGGTGCAGATAAGTTTGGGAACCACTGTTCAAATATTAAGTCCAGTCATTGCTCTCTCTTGAAAGCATGTGCTAACCTTCACTTTCTGAGCTCTGTGTGGATCCTGTGGGATCCAACAGGAATCTGCCCCTACTTCTAACCAGAGAGTGATACATGTTCACTCATCCATCATCATTGCAGGTGCCTCCCCTTCAGAAAAAGTGCTGTTTCTGATTGTGGGTGTATTTTCAGTTTGCAAATACTTGATGTGTAGTGAGCACTCACAATTGTTTCCCACTTGAAAATAAATACTTCTTGAGTCATAAAAAGAAAAGTTCATGTAGGAAACACATATTGTTGTATTGAAGCATTTCCTCTCGCTAAGACAGAGCAATATTTTAATTTTGTAACCCCCTTCCATGATTTTCATAACCAAGCATTTGGGTATAATTTTGTGGAAGTGCCAATGAATCTACTGGACTTTCTTAATTGTAATATAACAGCTTATTCTACTAAAAGCACCTTCCTTTTCGCTGATGTGATAATGACAGTTCATTATGTGTCCATTAGGGTGTTCCTTATGGAATAGACACAGGAAACAAATGCTGTAATTTTCAAATTAATGCTTGGTTATAAAAAAAAAAAAAGACTTATTCTCCCTTCCAAGTGACACTATGCTCTTTGGTATCTGTCATGAAGAATGGGACAATAGGGGAAGGACTGATATTACATTGAAAGCATAAAAGTGCCTTCACAAGCAAAACTGAATACACACACTAGCTCAACTGGGAGCCATTCTGACCCAGCCTATATTACCTCCCCCTACTTTTGTGCCATGTCCTTTTCTAGATTAAATTTCTAGAGCATCCCATGACCTCGAACCTGATAAACATCCTCATAGAAACAGCATACGGAACTCATTTTTTTTTCATTGAATGCTTAAACTTTAGCTGTAGGAAAAACAGTGTTTACTATCTGAATAAATCCAGCCCTCTTAAAATTAACCCACAAGTAAAAAAACAACAACAAATAAGGATGTTTTCCACTAAAACAAAATGGAGTTTGCATTTTGAATTCTGCAGTGCATGAAGACGGCCTGGTGAAGATCTTTGACATACAGTAACCTATAACACACACACACACACACACACACACACACACATACCCCACAACTCATTAACTGAACCAGAACAGCATAGTGTGTGGCCAGTAACAGGCAGTACAGGGAGGGAGACCCCATTCCTCAGCTCAGCAGGGAAGCGCTCAGATAAAAACATTTGCTGTCACGTCCACACTGTCCAACAAACCACACATAGACTGTTTTCCTTATGTGGTTTCAGCTACTATGATATCATCTACCTATCTCAATTCTATTATATTTTCTTCATGGCCAAACTAATTCTTCTTTCCCTGACAAACCCATACCTCACCCATCTCTCCTTTAAAAAAGTTTTTTTTTCAGTGTTTAGAGATTATGTCATATAAGTTGCTATCTAAATATATTTGTCATATTATACTATAATGCTCCTTGAGGGCAAGGCATAAATCTCAGTCACCGTATAGGCTCTTCCATAATATATCAAACATGAACCACACAGGAGTTCTTAATAATATATGTACATGATGATTGTTTTTAGAGTATTGGGAATTGAGTTAATTGGTAGTAATCTAACTGTATGAGGTACTAATTTGTGTGGCTGGGGATATTTTAATTTGCTTTAAAGACTGAGTTGAAAGAGTTTATATAATTAATTGCATATAAAGCAGTAAAGTTATAAAATAGACATCAGCAACCAGTTGGAAAATTTTAGTTACTGAACATGACATTGAATACAAACTGATTCTGGGTATCTGAAAGATAAAGAAAAAATAATAAATTTGCTTTAAAAATGGTCAAGACTGGCCTGGCCAGTATGGATTTCAGGTAAGGGGCACATGTCTAGATTGCAGGTTCAATCTCCAGTAGGGGATGTACAGGAAGCAGCCGATTGATAATTCTCTCTTATATTGACATTTCTTTTCCACTCCTTCCTCTCTGAAATCAATAAAAATGTATTTTTTTTAACTGTCAAGCCTATGTTAAGAAGCAAAATATTTTGTCATGCTAAATTTTGTAAAAAATAATATATGCAGATAATTTATATATTTTTCAATAATATGTAAAAAATTTTCAGTTAAAACTTTTTAAAAGATGCATATATATTATATTATGTCAAACCGTTTTTAGTATCAAAGGTAATTCATGTAAATGGGATATTTCTTAAAAGTGAAGAGTGAAAGAATGTCTTTTAATCTTCAGGAAGTCAAGAGAATATGGTTACTGTTTGCCTTTTCTAATAACCTACTACAGTGCAAGGGGTGAGCTTAGGAACTGACATATATAGATGCTACATCTGCTTTAACATTTGGTTTCCTTTCAATTACCTAAAATGAGCCTTAAAAAGATAAAATTGCAGCCAATTTATTGATTGACTCTCTAACAAATGCTTGAATGCTTTGTGCTACTGATTAAACAAGAGTCCTAAAATTATCAATCACAATTGTTTCAGAGGAATTTTTGGAGAAAGTGTAAGAGTTGGATTTGTATGTTTGCCTACATAAAGAGAAATTATGCATTCTAAATACACATTTAAAGGTAAGGAAGAATACTAAATGGAACAAAAATATAGTAAGGTAAGCTCTAGCATGACCACATACAAGGAATTTCACAAGTGCTTGGGTGGGAGAACACTAAAAAATCTAAATGGAACAAAAATATATTAAGGTAAGCTCTAGCATGACCACATACAAGGAATTTCACAAGTGCTTGGGTGGGAGAACACTAAGAAATCTATCCATTTGGCAAAGGTCACTGGCTCCTCGATACTGGCCGTAGCCCTCTGGGCAAGTCACTATGTGCTGCTGGCCTCTGCCAACTTTCCACTGTAACATCCTTACGGCTTTTGCTAAAAATTCCTCAGGTGACCTCACATCCATTTGCAAAATACCAATACACCCATCCCGTTATCTATAATACAGCTGCCATGAAGATGAATGAGTTCATCTGGGAAGGGCTTTGACTTCTCCATAAAAGTACTGAAAATTTCTTTTTAAACCTATCAATGTAACTCTTGGGGGGGAAAAAAGTAACAAAGAAGTCACCCCAATAGATGCAAATCAGGACTGTTGTGCAATTAAATGTACACACACATATGCATATCAAACATTTCCTTTATATATATTACAAAGTATTTACCAATAGCATATAATCACTAAAATGTAGAAAAATTTCCACTAAATTAATAAAAGATATTTCCTATGCTTACTATAGAAAAGTTAATTAAAAGTATAAATATTGTAAAAAGGAAAAAAATTTGTAAAACCACAGAAGAAAAATATATCTACACTAATAAAAGAGAAACATGCAAATTGACCATCACTCTGCTACACCCACCAACCAATCAGGAGGGAATATGCAAATTAGAAGGACAAAGATGGCAGCAGCCCAGCTGCTTCAGGCAAGAACTTGCTGGGGGGCGCAAAGGGATCTACAGGAGTGGCACTCTGGCTGCAGTGAAGATGAAGACTGCAGACTCTGGCCAGAGTGAAGGCCTGAGTCCTGGATGCCAAAGGAAAACTGGTGCTGGAAGCCAAGGGAAGGAAGGCCTATTGCACAAATCTCTTCATGCAATGGGCCTCTAGTAAATATATATGACACAGTTATATTAAGGTCTTATTTTTTTCAATTAAATAAAAAATGATAAAATTTAAATATTTTAAATAAAATGATTTTTTTAAATCTAAGTTAAATCAAATAGTTAAATAAAAAGATTAAAATAAATTTAGGAGTTTTAACTAGTTATAAATTTAAAGACATTAACACATTCTCTACAAATGAGAGAAAAATACAAAAAAATGTATCTATTCACATCGGTAGAGCAGATATAAAATCTGGTACCTAATAATATACAAACAAGAAATATGAAGAATCTTATATGATTAACAATTTTAAATTAAGAAGATTGATAAATAGTAAATTGTTATAGTATATATTATATTCAATAAATTAGAACTGGATTGTATCAGAACCTGACTGGCAAAAGATGTCTCTGGAACATACTAATAATACCCAAACAAGCTCAGATGTCTGTAACATTTTTAATAAATTGAAGGTGACATTTAAATTTATTGGTGAAAGTTTGCTGTGCTTATTAAATGGGACTGAAATCTGGTTTACCATTTTTGGGGGAAACTTAATATTCTGACCATTATTCAGACCTGCACATTAAACTCTGCTTTGGATTTCTATATAAATGAGGAAAATTTAGGCCAGATAATGTGCTAAGATTATAATTATCTCTCTGGAAAACAGATTTGATATTCGCCTTTCTTGATGTTGAGTGATAAGTATCCAACAGGAACCTATTATGCTAAGTAACAAACTGCACGTACTTATGTAGAAATCTAAATCACATGGCCAATAAATTTAGGGGAACACATACAGATTCCCAAAGTATTATGGAGAAGTAGGCATTGTACAGAGGGTTTGAGTGGACTGTTTTAATCATGTGTGAAATAAGCAGAACACATATGTGGATTGTGACATTACAGAGAGAAATGTCATAATAAAGAATAAATAAATAATACTCTAAACTGGAGCAAACTATGAGCTCACTCTTCCTGAGAGGGACATCTGGGGAGAAATCTGTGGGAGATTGGGGTAGCACACATTGGGGGAGATTGCTAGGGGAATGACTTGGTTTGGACATAAAAATAATTAAAATGAGCCAAGCCTGCAGAAGCCAAACCTTCTTCCATCCTGCAGAGCTGTTGTTCCTCGCCCTGCATGTAGTCATAAGCCATGTGAATCACCATGTTTACTAGTATGGATGATACTGCCCTACCCTGAATATCCTAATCATGTGACTCACTGTCCCAGCTCACTGTCTGCAGGAGCCTTGGGACGGGAAAGAGAAGGATTTGACAGCTATAAAATGATATTTTTAGGAATGTTATGGATGATAGCATTTTTTAGATAATTGAATACAGATTGATTTTTAAAAGGTTAGAGAAATTATCGCTATTGAGCTTTAGGGAAAAAAAATCTAGCTTCACTGTGGAGAACAAATGAAAGGGAGCGAGGTCATGAGAGAACAGAGAACAATTAAGATATTACCACAACAATTGAAATGAGAGTTAATATTACTTGTGCAAATGAAAGTGGAAAAGGCCATAAGGCACACAGATAAATATAGACAATGATATAGACGGAATTATATGTAGAAAGAAATAGAGATGTAGATATGGATATAGATATATAAATAGAGATATCTGAGGTTGAGGAGGCTACATTTTACTATTCATTTTACTCAGCCCCTCAATTGCACGTGACATGGATGATCTCACTTTCTCTCCTTGAAACCTTTTCTTTGTTGGCTTCTCTGCATATCCTTCCATTTCACAGGCCATTCCTTTCCAATTTCTAGCTGGTCCATCCTCCTCACCTTGATTTCTAAAACTTGGAATGGCTAGAGGATCATTCCTTGGTTCTTTCTGTTTTGCTATCTATGCCTAAACCCCAGAAGATCACACAAAGCCCCTGAAGTAGTATCTGTAGTGCTTTTAAACTCTTCTTTTTATTACTTCTTCACCAGTCAGTGATGAAACAGTTTTCCTTGCATTTCCCCAGTCTATGAGAGACTGACACTTCAGTAACACAAGCACTGTGTACGACTGCCATGTGACCTTGATGGCACCCAATAACACAATTTCTAAGCAATTACATTCAATTCTGAGCCCTCTCTAGTTGCTTTCCAGTAACAGTCCACACACTGATACAGACCAAGACCTGCACTTCGAGTGGCACTGACCTATAGACTAACAATTCCCTTAGCTGTATCTCCACTCCTGGTCTTGCTCTTAGCTCTATATTCAAGTTGTCTATTCAACTTCGCAAGATGGATGTCTAATTTATATTTTCAATATTACATGCACAACACAGAGTTCTTGATTTTCTTCTTCACATTTAATCTTCCCAAAATGTCCCCTCCTAGTTAAGGGCATTAATATCTTCCCATTTCTCTAGCCAAAATGTTTAGAAGCATATTTCATTCCTAACTCTCTCAAGTTTCATAAGAAATCCATGCATTGACTATACCTTCAAAATATGTCCTGCATTTGACCATCCATCACCACCCCACCACTCTGAACACAGACCAAGCCACGTCTTGCTCACAGGAACTGAAGTAATGACTTCCTGACCTGACTTTTGCTAGTTTTTAAATCTTTCTCTACTAGCTATTTTCCATAGAACCCAGAAATATTTTTAAATATGTTTTTATTGATTTTACAAAGAGAAATGGAAAGGGGGAAAGAAACATTGATGAGAGAGAGAGAGAGAGAGAGAGAGAGAGAGAGAGAGAGAGAGAGACAGACATCCATGGGCTGGCTGCCTCCTGTACATCCCCTACTGGGAATCAAACCTGCAATTTGGTCATGTGCCCTGAACAGAATTGAGCCAGTCACTTCTTGGGTACATGGAAAGATGCTCAGTCCGCTGAGCCACATCTGCCAGACCAGAGGTAATTTTAAAACATAAATTATATGATTCTCTTACTTGCTCCAAACTCTATTGGCTTCCCATCACACATGAAGCCAAATATACAATCTTTATCATGACCTAGAGTGCCTTATTTAATCTGAAAATTACCTTTCTGTTGTCCTTTTCTCACATTTACTTTCATGGGGTTCAAAATAAGCTCTCCAGAATTAAGTGAAGGTCAACTGGCCTTCTTTGTGCCATCAGACCTCCATTATGGATCTGCCCTTGCCTGCTGCTTCACCTTCCACACTGAAATCCACAGCCACAACCCCCCCACCCCTCGAAAGACAACTAAACCTTTACAAGGTAGAATGTGAAAGCTGGTGTTGATGGATCCTAGTGAGAAAGAGAGCGGATTGCACGAATGGGTATAATGCCACAGAACTTTGCAAATCATGGTCAAATGTAAGACTTCATTCCAAGTGTGGAAAGAAAGCCTTGGGCCATTATCAGCAGAGGATGAGAGTTGATCTGTTTTGCATAATTAAAAGTTTACATTGGATGCTAAGAGTGGGCTGAAGAGGAGGTAGGCATGGGAGCAAGGAGGTGGAAGCAGTGCAGTCAGGAGGGAAGCAATGGCAGCTCTTGTGGGGCACTTGCAGTACTGATGGGAGAAGGAGCAGTATCTTTGCTGCACATTGAAGGTGGATTCATAGGACTTGCTGATTAGAGGCAGAGCTGGAATGAATTAGTGAGGTCCGAGTCCCTGGTTGTTGCCAAGCATTTGAGTGGGTGATGATATTTCTTTTTATCACGGCCCAGATGCCCGTGTCTTTTCAATTCTATTTCCCTCTGAATGCTCTGAACAGAGACAGGCAAACCTGAAATTTATTAGCTCTGTTGCCCTTGAGAACCTTACATAATCTTTCGGAGTTTCAGATTGATTTTTGGGAGGATAAAATTCAAATATCAAAATATTACCCACGGGGCTTATAAAGCTTAAAGGTGTGTGTATATGAGAAACACGTATTCCTCTACCTGCTTACGTCTAGGGGGTTCAACAAATGACAGGTACATTTGTAATTGCTGTTATTTTGTAAATTATTGCTGTTATGCCCTGATGCACTTTGGTGGTGATTTATGTTTTCCAGTGATTGCTAGCTGGTCTTTGTTCTCTTATTTCTGCACAAAAGTGGTTCCTTACCCTGGCGTGTCTTCCTGGACCTCAGCAGAAGCAGAGAGATTCAGGGTTTGCTAATACCTTCCAATGCCACGTGCCCTAGACTTTTTTTTCCCGTGCAAAATTGAAAAACAGCAGGTCACTCAGCAGGGGCAAGGAGCATCAGTTGATATGGTTCAATCCCAGGGAAAGGTCGATAAACCTGGGTCGTTTGGTTAAAATGAAAGAAAACAAAATGAAAACAGTCTGCTGAGACTGCTGGGTAATTAGGAAGATATTTCAGTAAGGACAGAGAAAAAGGAAATAAAAATACATTTACCTCAAATGATCCAAATCTGCAAGTGGATAAACAATTTTTTTAATTAAAGCTAAGCCTGAATAAAATGTTCAGCTAATACAGATGAGCACAAAATTAAAAATCCTCTACCCTTAGTCCACCCTTGGAGGTAATTAAATCTTAGAATTCTGTTTTCATTCTCCTGGTGATTTTCCACATATGCTTATTCACTTGATTTCTTAATGTTATCTAATTTTAATTACTACCTGGTTGCTCCCTGCTACCAAATCTGAGCTCTCCCCCTGGTCTTCTTTTTCTCCCCTCAACCACCTCCCAGCTTTCATAATGATTTTACTTTCATGCAAATGGTCACACTTATTTATTTTTAATCCACTGACCTTTCAGACAGTGTAATTAATTCCCTCTTTACAAAAGGGAAGTACTTAAGCCCTCACTGGTTTGGCTCAGTGGATGGAGCATCGCCCTGTGGACTAAAAGGGTCCCAGGTTCAATCCCAGTCCAGGGCATGTACCTCAATTTTGAGCTCAATCTCCAATGAGGGGCAGAGGGGTGCAGGAGGCAGCCGACTGATGATGTGTTTCTCTCTCAAAGTTCCTATCTCTTTACCCCTTACTCTTTCTTTGTAAAAATCGGTGAAATCATATTTTTTAAAGAGACGTAGGTTAGCATCCCTACATTCTCATTTCTCTTCCTTCTGACATACAAACTCTTTTAGTTAAACCAGTAAGTCCACAATTTAAAAGTTTACAAGCTTTATTGTCCACACGATAACTCTGCTTTAAATTTCAGTGTTTGTCTCATTGAGCTTTAAAAATTGGAAATTAATTAGTCGTGTTTATGTTGTTACTATTATATCAATGCCAGTCACTTCAATCCACTGGATTCAGAGGAAAGATGGAATCCTTTCATAGCAAACATCTCCTCTAGAAAACGTTTCCCAAGTATCAAGGTCAAGGGCCTTCTCCTTTCTCATCTCTGTCATTTCCTCAAAATCGAGCCACTTTTTGACCTCCATATTTGAACCCTGACTCTCTTGTACAGCATTTTCCCCCAAAGATTTTCCCAGCTCCATCTGTTCTTGTTGAGAGAAGAAGTATGTGGTCCTCACCATTTCACTAAGATCTCCGAGTTCCCTTAATCATATTATTTGTTGAAGGAACAATGAGCTCAGAACCTGAGATTATGTTCACTCCTCTCATCATGTAGAGTCCACTGTTTCTGGGATCCAATTACCTCCAGATTTGCTTCCTGTTTCATTGTCATTATCATTAACATTATTCATAGCCAAGGAGATATGTCTCCACTCAGAAGCAGGGGGAGCACAAGAATTCACCTTCATTAGTGGTAAGACAGTAACAGACAGGGTGGATTGAAATGTTGCCAAGCAGAAGATGTGGTTTGATAATCAAAGGTATTTGGTTCTTCCATACCCTGATTCCCACTCTTCCCCCCATGATGTCCTCAAAGTGATCGCTATGGCATATCTTAATTGGATACCTGAATCTAATTAAATGTTGTTAGCTATGGTCAAAAAATGTGAACTTTCTCTCCCTTCAGTTACTGAAGCTTTCATGGAGCTTCCTTAACAATGTGAGTATGGGCCTGGCATGTGTTGTTGAGTGGATATAGCTCTCCAGCCCAAGAACCTGTAGGGTTGCAGGTCAGATCCCCCGTGTACAGGAAGGCAACCAATGTAATTGTCTTTCCTCCTCCCTCCTCACCTCCCTTCCTCCCATTCTCTCTAAAAGTCAATGGGGAAAAAAATCATCCTGGGGTGGGGATTAAGAGCAACAACAAAAGAATGCCAGCACAAAAGAACTGTTCTGTATTGATGATACCTACTGTAGTAGCTTCCTCACACCTTTCCCTCTAACATTAGCAAGTCTTATAAGGCAATTGTTCCTAGTTTGAGTTTGCAGAAACCAAAGCACAAAGATTTCCTCACCATCTCAAGGTGCAATCAGGACTTGAGTCTACCTAACATCTGAATCTACTAGTATGTCTGATATACTTTCTGCCTTATCACACGGGCACTTTTCTTGGTGATGTGCTTTAGAACTTGAAGATGTGAAAGGAAGGAATACGCTTTAGTAATGTCTCCTCAAATGCGTGAATTGTGAAGCAAATGGTGAAAAATAAATAAATGTTACCAAGCAAAATTTTATTGGAGAATTTTAGAGAAGCTGTTGTATATATGGTAAGGCCAGGGTCTTATGCCTTGAACCAATATTAATTATGATGTTTGTATACTCCCAATTGTGAAATCTTTAATATAATATCATATGCCACATTACAGTATGTCATACTCCACACTAAAATAATATGGCCTCCTTGATGCAAGCATAACATATCTAATGAGACTTTCAGGATTTCAAAACACAGAACATTCTCTATTTTCACTCACAATAGTACAAGAAGGAAAGGTATACTCAAGCTTCCAATTGTATCCTTTCAATAGTATATGTGCCTTTTATAGCAAGCAAAAATACTTGCCCCATGCCAATACCTCCCTCTTTAGAGACCGGTCATGCCTAGGTTATATAAAGTCCTGTATGTGTATTTGTAGGCCATCATTTTATTTTCAATTGGTGTAATTGCCCGGCATTGACTTTCCAGGGGGTGAAGTGCAGGAAATTTTCATAAGAATGCAGAATTGTCTGATTTCAGTAAACAGGTCTGAACTCAAAAATGGAAATTAGCAGTTAGAGTGGACCTGCGAGGCTTGGATGGAGGGCAAAGCATTTGTCTTTCAGGCTGGGTGGTAATTAATCAAATAATCTGCTCTTGTGCCAGGGCACAGCGGGAGTTTCGTTTCTGCTAACAGATGATCAGCATTTGGAAAGTGAACAGCTTTGTTAGAACTTGGCTTGCAGGAGTTGTGTGTTATTAAATGAGGGTCATCTGTTTGTTTTTTAGTTACCTAGCTGGAGAAAGTAAATGTGTGTATGTCTTTATATTTTAAAAAGTCCTTGCAGAGAAATGCCATGTTTGCTCAGTAAGCAGGACAGATTCATTTTCTGTTCTTGTTTTAATGGCAACCTGATCCTCAAGGCTTTCAAAGGTTTAAAAAAAAAGAAAGAAAAAAGCAATAGGTAGATTCTATTTAAAATTTTTCATAGTGAAATATTCTAACAGTAGGGTACATGCTAAAAGGAGGCAAACTAGAAAATCTTCATCAAAAATTACACTTAAAAATGTGTCCCTACAAATGAGATTAAAGTGGATGATTAAACATTCCAATAGGAAAAAAAAATTTGATCTTTTAAAGTTTATTTTTAAGTACTTTATCAGAAATATTTTTAAGTAACCTCTAAATAACTATTTAATAGGCCTTCACATGACAAGCAAAATGTTTTCTATAATTCTCATTTTGCTGTGACTTTAAAATATTCTTGAACCTTATTACATGTGATGAAGACTTAAAATCTTATATACAAAATTTAGCATAGATCTATTATTTGAATGCTTTGTGTAACACATGATTTTTCTTATTAAAAACTAATGCATATATATGGTAAAGTTTTATATGTAGATGAACACAGAAAAGTAGTAAAAAATAGTTATCTAATTCCTTGGCCCAAGTTTGACATGAAATAATTGTGAGTTTCCTTCAATAATCTGCATATTACAAAAATGGGAACTACCTACTTTGCAGGTTGCTTTTACTGATCTCATTTTTGGAACATTTTTCTGCATCACTAAATTTTCTAGATCATTCTCCCAACTTTTTTTTTAATATATTTTATTAATATTTTACAGAGAGGAAGGGAGAGAGATAGAGAGCCAGAAACGTCGATGAGAGAGAAACATCGACCAGCTGCCTCCTGCACACCCCCTACTGGGGATGTGCCCGCAACCAAGGTACATGCCCCTGACCGGCATCGAACCCGGGACCTTTCAGTCCGCAGACCGACGCTCTACCACTGAGCCAAACCAGTTTCAGCATTCTCCCAACTTATTAAAAGAGATTGATATCATGACTACTCTTGTCAGACATGAAAAAGCTATTAATTTTTTTATCTCACTATACTGATCTGTAAAAATATAGTAGATATTAATTGTACCCTTTTCATAGAGTTCTTGAGAAAATTTTTATGTGCAATATATACTATAAATATATGTGTATATCTTTGGAGATATATGTAGGATACACACATTTACCAGTATACACACTCTTAGTTTCTGAAAGGATATGCAAGAAATCATTAATAGCATTTATCTATAGGGATGGAGTTTTTACAACATAATATTATAAAAATGTGATTGTGTCACTTTTATATATCAAAGGGGGTTTCTAAAATTTAAATTATGAGCTGGTTAAGGTTTTTAAATGTGTCTTTGTGCCGCTGGCATTTTAAATATTAATAAATACAGGTATGTCATTAAAAACTACACAAGGAAGCCTATGGCCTAATCCATCTATCCTATAATTTAAGACTACATCTTACCAATCATGGTTACATAGAGAGTCTCACATTATTGGGATGTTAACAAGTCAGAGAGTCTTCTAAGAAATATAACCAGACTTCTTAAAGATAGGAAAAAAATTTTCCATGTAGGAAATGGCTAAACAACCAAATGCTGAAAAAGAAAACACTGGAGAGGAAGAAGGTTGCATAATGATGTTATCAAATTCTAGAGGGCTTCCCACTAGATGTTTTCACCTATATGATAATAGAATTCATTCAAAGATGATAGAGTAACTTTGTCATTAATCCTTTCACTAACTTAGTTCACAAACACTCAGGCGCCTGTCATGTGCTCTGCACTGGAAGACAAAGGTGCCTCTGAGAACAGGCTGCAAATGTTCTGCTTTTGGTGCACATCCTCAATGCAGAGAGAATATCACCAAAGTAATAATGCATCCCTGTCCCAGGGTAAAAGAATATTTAGACTCCATATGTTCTTTTAACTTTTTTGTTGTTGAGATAATGAAGAGCCGCATGTATTTGTTAGAAATAATATAGAGATACCCTCCCGGTACTAAGTGGTTGAGCATCAACCTGTGAACCAGGAAGTCATGGTTCGATTCCCAGTCAGGACATATGCCCAAGTTTCGTGCTCTATCCCCAGTGTGGGAAGTGCATGAGGCAGCTCATCAATGATTCTCTCTCATCACTGATGTTTCCATCTCTCTTTCTCTCTCTCCCTTCCTCTCTGACATCAATAAAAATATGTTTTAAAAAGAAAGAAAGAATACAGAGAGAACCATGCACCCTTCATCCTGTTTCCCCAATGACAACATCTTGTAAATCTCTGGTTCAGTATCATAACCAGGATATGCAAAATTCGGAACAATTCTCTCACCACAATGAGTCTGTCCATTGTCTTTATGTATCCACACCCACTTCCCACCCCACACTTGCTCCTTGATCTCTGACAACTGATAACCTTTTCTCTACTTCTATAGTTTTGTCATTTCAAAAATGTTGTAAAAGTGGAACGTTACAGGATGTAAACTTTTCATCATCTGGGGATGTCTTGATTTTCCTTTCACTTCTAAAGCATTTTCTGACATAACAGTCCCTTTCCTTCAACACTTAAAAAGATGTTGTCACCTCCTTATAACCTTCCATGCTTCCGATGAGAAAACTGTTGTTATGCAAGTTATTTTTATCCAATAGGTAAGGTGACAGCCTCTCCTCAGGTAGACAAAGGGTCACTGCTACGTGGTGACAGAAGTCCACTTTCTCCTCTCCGCCCTCATTGGCACCCAAGGGGTAGAAAGATTCCTTGTTGCTGCAGGGCAGGGGTGGGAGTTTGGGCTTTTGTTATTTGGGCTGGAAAAGATAGAAACACCTTCCACTTTCTCTCACGTGGCCTTACTGAGAGCACAAACAGTGAGCTTCATTATTGCTGGTTGGTGGTGAAAGTTTTGACTCTCCACTTGGTCTCCTCTGACCTCTCTCAATGTAACCTCATTACTGCTGAATGGGGGTGAAAGTCTAGACTCCCCAGATGATCTCCACCAACAATGCAGGGCCAGGTCCTTGCTGTGGTCCAAGAGAGCTGAGAGTGCTGGTGCTCTAACGGGCCTGCTCAGCATCTCATTACAGCCTGTCAGTGCTGATGGTGTACAGCCAGGTTCCCCATTCCATCTTTGCGGGCATAAGTGGGTCTAGGCCACCGTGTTTTGTTTTTATATTTGATTAGAGTAGAGCAATTTATTGTCTAAGGGGTATTTTGGTGTGTTTGTTTTTCCTTGCTAATTGCCCCTCTCCTGCCTCCATGGCCCGAGAACGCAAACCGCTCATAGGGCTGTAGGGGACCATGACAGCCAGGTGGTCCCTGTGGCGCATTTCCAAGTTTCTGGCTTCTTCCACTTCCAGGCTGAGACGTGACAAAGTGAAAACCGAGGGACTTCACCAACCCGAGATCTCTGACCAGTCAGCTTTCTCTGTCCATCTTTCAGAGTCTTCTTCTGTTTCCTTTATGGATAGTATCAAGAGTTTTGATTTGTATTATGACCAAAAAAAATTAAGGAAAAGAAATTCTGACCCATCTTCCTAGAAATTAAAGTCAGCCCAAGTCTAATTCATCAGCATAGACCGCCTTAACCAGATGACCAATTTCTTATATCTTCATACGCAGAAATCAGTATGCTCAGTCCAAGATAGGAATCTAATTTTACTTTAGTGAAAATAGTATTGTTTTAAATTTAAACCACAAAAATTAGAATAATTCTGAGCAATAAATCAATTCCCCAACAAAATGGAGAAAATAAATTTATGAGTAAAATATCTCATTTTTAAAAAGCTGGCTAGTCAACCCACTGACTTCTTGGGCAAGGAAACTGAGGTCAGTCCTGTCTGGATCCCAGCTTCCTTGGGTACAAATTAGCTGTTGGCCGATATAGGAAAAGGTGTTATCTTAGGAGCATGTGGTAGGAGGAAGGACTGAAATGGTAACGTAGCAAAATATATAATATTATTAAATAATGTATATATTTTATATAACATATTTATTGTTTATTGTATATTTCACTAGTCTAGTATTTAGTCTTTTACATTTGGATAATTTGCATTTGTTTGCAGTTTTGCTAACATTAAAAAAAAACACATTTGCAGTAATTTTCAAATCTCCATTTCCTCTGTCCAAAAATATGACTCAGTGTGACATTCTTATTTGCTTTTTTTAAATAGCTCTACTAACGTAATTCGCCATAAAACAAACACAACCGGAAGTGAAGCAATATAAGGTGTGTTACAATGAGCTTACTTTATCACTGCTTTTTTCCTAACGGGATTATAGTCTATAAATGATCGTGTTACCATAGCAACAACTTTATAAGCCACCCTGGGCTGTAAATGCAATAACAACACCTGTGTACCATCATTTTCTTTGGTCGTTTGAATTATTTTTTCCCCAACCAAATAAGACACCGAAAAACAACCTATTGTTTCAATCACATTCATTTTAGATTCAGTTGTTATGAATATGAATCAGTAATTCCATGCAGAAGAGGATTGGAAAACTGTCTTGAAAACCTGACTGAGATAACCCTGAATGACCTCGTATCACTGGTTTAAAAGCAAGAAAAATAAAAGCCTTAATTAATAGGATTAAATTTCCAAGTAGAATAAAATAATATATCAGAAAAGTTTCCTTAAATATATTTTAGAATCTTTTGTACTATGAAAAATTACCTTTGATGGTGCCTAGTTGTACTTAATATTCATATAAACATACTATAGTATGGGATAAAACTATTTTGCTGTGGTAAAAGCTGGGTATAATATCTGTTGACTCAGAAAACAAGCTTTGGGTTCATTATTTGCCCTCTGATTGTGATTTTAAACATTGGGAGTCTTACCCAAGAAACAAGTGTAGAACATGAGGGGAAAAAAGGTGGTCAACAAAAGCAATGTCCTCCCTAGTTTCACAGGCAGCGTCATCTGCGATCCTTCATTGTGTATGTCAGGATGCTATCGGTTATGCTTGGGTTACGGACAACTCCCAATTCTCAGTGGCTTAAACAATAAAGATTTATTTCTCCCTTCATTCCCTTAGATGTTCTGGAATAGGAGGTGGGGTAGGCTCACTCACTCTCCAGGACTAGACTGACAGAAGGATCTACAACATTTTTTTTAAAAAAGATGGTGGCTACATTTACCTAATTATGTAAACATCCCTGACTTGGTCACTTGTGAATTCCCAAAGCGCACCTTACTTGACCTTGTGGAATGACCTTGATTTTGCAGGGAAGAAGATAACTTGCAAACTGGTTGCTCCTTCAGAAAATAACTCAGAGCCACTGCTCCTTATGGATGCCATCGGAATTTTCTATGGTGCCCTTTCTATGCCGCAATGGCAGTTCTCCCATGGTTTAAGTGTTGCCGGGGCTAGTCTATTAATTTATAGTCATATTGGAGTTTGCCCACTGAAGTCTTTATGAATATGTGTAACATTTTATCTCTGTATCCTTTCCAATAAAAGGTATACTCCTGCAGGCAGGGACTTTATAAAAATATGTAATACCCCCTGCTTCCCTCTCTTTTTCGCCACTAACATATATTATTCGATTTACCATATGTATTTACCGGTTGTGGTTTTTCTGAGTATGAATTGAAGAAAGTTGGGGATGTTTTAAGAGAAAAAGTTGTGGCAAGATCTTAGATGATTCTGGGGTAAAATTTTAAACTAAACTGAATTTTAAAAGACCTGATAATTTTAAAAATCTGCCATGGTAACTAACTGCTTCCCTCTCTTTTGGGGCCCTATGTGTGTGTGTTACACTGTATAGCATAACTAAACATGTAGATTCCTAGTATATTATTTAAAGCGCTTTTCTTTCTCTTCCTGGTATGTTCACTTGCCACATAGTTTTGTACCGATTCTCTTAAAAATGTACTCTTTTAAAAAACTTAGGAATAAAATGTAACAAATCAAACCTTATTCACATTTCAGAATGTGTTTATATGAATGCACCATGTAATACAAACATACAATTAATTTCAAGCAATTATAGTTGTAAAAGTTCACAATCATTAGGGAAAGTTTTATTGCTTTCTATATAAAGATGGTTTTTGAATATTGTCTTGATATTTTAAAAATGTTTTCCTAACTACTGAAGCCAAAAGTTGTGGATTCTTAAAGTCCTCAGAGAATTCGGTTGAGAGATGAGACACAGCAAGGAGCAACCTGGGACTTCGTAACACCTGACATTCCAAGATCATTAAGTTTTCATTGGAGAATTAAACATTAACCAATAAACCTGAAGGTAAACTGTGAGGAATGGAGAAAGCCACTGTTTCTCTTCCATTTTAATAGAATCCTCTAACAAGACATTAAGATTTGAAATGCTTTAATTTAGATGGTCTTGTTAGTCACTGGAGACATCAAATACCAAATGCTAATTAGATCATAAGGTATAATAACTAACTAGATGGAAATGCCAAAATATTAAAGGTTATTCAGTCCTCTCGCAATGAGGATTTTCCCCCCGGAGACACATGAGACATGCTAGTTTCCTCCCCCAGATAAAAGAGAAAACTTAGGATGGTTTCAGTTACAATGAAGAATAGTTACCCCATATTTACAGTGAGAGAACTGTTATGTACAAACATAAATGTCCAAGACAGTGAATTATTGATATTTATCTCACAAGTTACTATTAACATACATATTTATTTATATATCATTTAAGTGTAAAAATTCACCCAAACATGTATGTGTGTGTGTGTGTATCAATAATGAGTGAATGAGGAGTATTTTTGAAATATTGCTTATTAACTTCAAGTAGCTATTATATAATGTTAACTGATTAGAGACAAAGTTTATATAGACCAGGATTACTTATGGCTTTAATCAGGATTAGCTAAAAATCATTTTCATAAGCAGAACTTAAAAGCATATTTGCATTTGAATTGTGCTTTAGAAGGCTCTCTTCCCTTCTGAAATGTATACAATTTAATATTGTCAGCAAAACCTTGTGTGTAACTAGTTTATTTGCCCAAACCCAAGTGAAATGTGTGTATGTGTGTGTGTGAGAGAACATGATGGGAAATAATGCAAGGCATTATGAGTAGTAACGCAGCTGTTTAGTTGTGAAACACAGACCAAGAAAAACACACTTAATTTCTCAAAGCTTCAGATATCCCATCTGTAAAATAGGGATCACTGTAACTATATAAATATATGTCTAAGCCAGGGGTGGGCAAACTTTTTGACTCAAGGACCACAATGGGTTCTTAAACTGGACCATGCTGTCACTCTCATCTTGGGCTGCTGGTGAAGGAGCGGAGGGGAGAGCAAGAGAACCCTCTGCTATTTCGGCTCCACGGGCTGGATAGAACAGCCGAATGGGCCGGATCTGGCCCACGGGCCATAGTTTGCCCACGGCTGGAGCAGTTGGCTGACAGGCCTGTAGCTATGACGCACAGTGACCACAGGGGCAGATGCACCAACCAGTAGCTGTGAGGCACACTGACCACCAGAGAGTAGACGCTCAATGCAAGAGCTGCCAAGCTAAGGTGACTTGGCTGCTGCAGTTCTCAGGTGAGGCACCAGGAACCAGAGAGTAGGGAGCCCGATTCGGGGGTGCTTACCAGAGAACTGTCCTCTCTCAATCCAGGACCCCTTTGGGGATGTCTGAGAGCCGGTTTCAGCCTGATCCCCCACAGGCCAGGCCAAGGGACCTCACAGGTGCATGAATCCGTGCACCAGGCCTCTAGTATCACATAAAAGTGATTTATCTGGGCTTTGAGGAAGAGGGCTACCAACCGAATGATACCGATACTCTAGTCCCTTACCTTAAGATCAAAGCTTAAAGTGGGGAGTGCACTGTTCTGGTCTAAATCTGGGAACAGGGAAAATCTCAAACATGCCTATTTCCTAAGGAATAAAATTATTGCACACAACATTGTTGGTCATGAATCCTCTCAATTGACAATCAAGTTTGAGGACATAATCAGCAGTATGCCCACCTAAGAAAGCTGTTGCTCCCTGACTCGGGGCTGCCAATTTGAAAATAGCATATAAACCTACTGAGAAGTCCCTATATCCCACCAGAATTCTGGAGAAATATGAGAAACAATGTTAAAGATCATGAAGCCAACCCTTTTCCCCAAAAAGACTTGTCAATATAGGCTATTGCAGTCATAAGGAAGCTGATTTCGGAAATGTTTTGATGCAACCCATAGAATTTAGAGAGTGCAATGGAGAACTAAAAACGGTACCCATCCTTAACTTGGAAATGATGTTAAAATAAACAGGATCATTGCTGCATTTGGCTTGCAGTGTGGGAAGCTGTTGATAAATATAAAGAAAGTGGAGCCTTGGTTAACTTTTATGGAAATGACAGCAAATGGGGACAAGAAGAGTGTATGAAAGAAAATGCAAGTGGGAGTATCTGCAGGTTTGGGGTATTCTCTTTCTTCCTTTTGGGTTTGTACATTTGTTTGGTCTTTCTACAGTTTTGACCTTTCCTCTTCAGCAGCTGTGCAATTGGGGACATTGCATAATTGATGGCGTCTATCAGTGGCCACAAACCATTATTTTCACATTCTCATGTCTATTACAGGAGGATGCATTTTCAGTCTTCAGTATCATAGAATTGATGGTCACTTTTAAATGGCTGCACAGACTCTTTTTTATGGATACAGCATGTTTTATTTTGTCACCTCCAGCACTGGACATTAAATTTTAAATACATATTGAATTCACAGGGTCATAAACCTTACCTGTGAATTGTGGCACTAATTGGGAAGATTTGGAATGGAAAAATTTGAATCCTCAAACACCCCATCCTCCCTTGTCATGTCTGAGTAAAATAGCCTTCTCGTATTTTAAAACCAATGAAAACCGGATGCAGAGCAAAAGGAATCCTCGCGCACTGCGGGTGGGAATGCAGACTGGTGCAGCCACTGTGGAGAACAGTATGGAGTTGCCTCAAAAAAACTAAAAATGGAACTCCCATTTGACCGAGTGCTCTCACTGCTAGGTGTATATCCTAAGAAACTAGAAAGATAAATATCACATGATCTCACTCATTTATGGAATATAATGAACAACATAAACTGATGAACAAAAACAGATCCAGAGACAGAGAAGCACTGATCAGATTGTCAAACCTCAGAGGGAAGGTAGGGGAGGGTGGGGGTAAGGATGAGAGATCAACCAAAGGACTTGGATGCATGCATATAAGCCTAACCAATGGACACAGACATCAGGGGGGTGAGGGAACGAGTGGGGTGGAATGGGGGAAGATTAGGGGGATAAGGACACATATGTAATACTTTAATCAATAAATAAAAAAGGAGGGAGAACCTACTAGTTTCCTTATGGTGAACCTGACCCCATTTATTGTCTTGAGACTCTAACTTCAGGCATATTGGATCACGTCTCAGAGGGAAATGAACAAAGTAGGTCCTAGAAAGAGGTAACTAGAATGTCAAAAGAATTATAAGATTGTGTTAACTTGTGTTTGTAGAAATGTGGGGCACATGTGCAGAAATATATTCTAAGGATGCTATGTCAAAGAACACAGAGTGTCAGATTAGGATGAATATATAGAAACAGGTTTATATAGGAGATATTCTTAAATTAATAGTTATCTAGGCAGTTGTAAGTGGCTCTAACAGTTTGCTTAGTTAGTTGACTAAAGCATAGTTTACCCCATTAAAGATGAGCTGCCATATCTTTCATGATTTAAAAGCAAGCAAACAAACCAACAAACAAAACCAAAAAAACAGAGGAAAGAATATCAAGGTTCCGAATAATCGGAATTTTAGAGGGGGGTTTTATCATGTGAGATCGATATAACCACCTGCCTAACATGTCCCAGGAGAAGATTCAGAGGATCCTGACCTAATAAAAGTATCAAAGAACACATTTAACAAAAGGAGGGGAATATATTTATGTAAATATGTACTGAACATATCTAGAGAAAAACAGCTTTCTTATGTGCAGATGGTCCAGTAAGTTAAACGAGATAAAAATTGTTTACTATAATATTTGAATTTAGTTTCTAGATAGTTGGCATTATATGTGAATACCTGTCACTCTGTACATACGTGTGTGCATCGATATTAAAAACATATTTGTTGAGCCCACAATACTCACAATGGGACAAAACATTGCACGTCAAGTTTGAAAGATAAAGACACATAAATAAGCATCCCCTGTTCCCATCCTTGAATAGCTCAGATCCAGTGACAGGTGAGGGAGTGGGGAAGGTTAAACAAAGAAAAAAAATTACAGTGTGGTGTGAGCCATAGAAACTCGAATAATAGAGTGTTCGGACCAGGCAACGTGGCTCAGTGGTTGAGCATCGACCTATGAACTAGGAGGTCATGGTGACATTGCAGGTCAGGGCACATGCATTGATGTTTCTATCTATCTCTCACCCTTTCCCTTCCTCTATGAAATACATAAAAAATATATTTAAAGAACACACACACACACACACACACACACACACACACAGAGTGTTTGCAGTGCAATGAAAGGGATCTTAGGAGGAACAAAAAGAGTCTCCTATAGTATGTGATACTGAAGCTAAGTCTTATAGAACCAGGAGCGTAATGTATCTAATCTTGAAAGGAAGTTTACGTATCTAGGTTTATGTGTGAATACACACACACACACAAGGATTTCAGCCAGACGGAAAGCTTTATGCCCGTTATTTAACCCGTCCATTATGCTATGGTGCAGGGCAGCTAAGCATGTGCTTGTACAAATGGGCTTGGCAATATAAACAACTTAATTGAAATGGCTGCTCCCCAGAAATTCATTGAGGAAGAATGATGTTTCCTGGCGGAGTTCAAGGAGGCATAAAACGTATGAGTGTTAAATCCTTGACATGTGCAACTCTGTTCCCCTTGCTTTACGGCTCTTTTAGGAGATGCAATGCCCATTGGCTTTTATCATTCCTCTGCAACTGCATTAGAGAAATTACAGGGTATTATCAAGATAAGAAAATAATTGCATTTTAATTTGACATGAGAGTTTCTTTGGAGAATAAAGCAGGAACCGGATCAAGAGAGCCGACTGAGAACACATCTACCTGCCTCCCACACAAAATCATGAGAAATGACTGAGAGGGGACTTCAGAGAAAGGTAGATCTGTCATAAAGCTGGTCAAGAGAAAAGAAATGAAGCAGCGCCATTCTGGGGAAGTTCTGAAAGACTGGACGTATAATGAGTTATGCCTTTGGGAACACAGGGATGAAAAAGACCTGAGCTGAAACCATGGGCAGGAGACTGCTGTGCATGGTTTGGCTCAAGGAATCTCCAAGCCCAATGCGACTAAATTCAAAGAGCAAAGGAGAAAACGTGAGTAGCCCTCTGCATGGCTCACTGTGGGACAGCAGTGAGAGAAGATGGGCTTTCTAGACACCCCCTCCCACTGTGCCCACCTGCAGCATACAGGGACACGTGTGCTCTGACTAGTGCAAGAAGTGTTTGGCTTCAAATCCCAGGGGCAGGGCAGAGTCCTACGGAGCCTCCTGCATCCAATTGCTCCCACACTGCAACTAACATCACCAAGGACAAGCCACTAATCAGAAGTCACATCTACAAAATGACTCAGGGATTCTAGAATGCAAATATGAGCAAACAGTGGGTAATTTTTTAAAAAATTAGAATGCCCACTCTATGAAAAGGGGGAATCTGTGTAAATAAAAGATAATTAAAAAGGAACAATTGATAGCATAAATATAATAGCCCTGGCCAAGTTGTTCTGTTGATTGGAGCATTGTCCAGTACACCAAAAGGTTGTGGGTTTCATTCTCTCTCAGGTCACATGCCTGGTTTGCAGGTTCGATCCCTAGTCAGGGTATCTACAGGAGACAGCTGTTTAATGTTTCTCTCTCACTCTCTCCTTTTCTCCCCTCTCTCTCTTTCTCCCTTCCTCTCTCTAGAAATCAATAAAAATATTTCCTTGGGTAAGGATTAAAAATAAAAAAGAAGAGAGTTGCCCTAACCGGTTTGGCTCAGTAGTGGATTGGAGTGTGGGCCTGCAGACTCAGGTTCGATTCTGGTCCAGGGCATGTACCTTGGTTGCGAGCACATCCCCAGTGGGGAGTGTGATGGAGGCAGTTGATCGAGTTTCTCTCTCAACGATGTTTCTAACTCTCAATCCCTCTCCCTTCCTCTCTGTAAAAAATCAATTATATATATATATATATATATATATATATATATATATATATATATATACACATACACACACACACACACACACACACACACACACACACATACACACACCTTGTATTTTTCGGACCATAAGACGCACCTTTTCTTCACCAAATAGTGGGAGGAAAAGTGCCTGCGTCTTATGGTCCGAATAGAAGTAGTGCCTGCATCTTATGGTCCGGGTTGCAGAGTGGCAGCGGGTCCCCCGGGACCTTCCCTGTCCCTGGGGACTGCATATTTGGTGAAGAAAAAGTGTGTCTTATGGTCCGAAAAATATGGTGTGTGTGTGTGTGTGTGTGTGTGTGTGTGTGTGTGTATACACACAGGGCAATGTTAATGAGATGCCTGTATCACTGCTGACAATCCTAAATTAGATCTGCAATAATTTTTTGACTCTGTTCTAACAGAAAGTGAGTCCAAACTAGTGAATCCACTCTTAAAAAACTTCAAATACATTTTCAAGAAATATTTTTTAGTAAATGCCCATGACGAAAATATTTTTAATAGAATAGCATTATTTTGAAATGGCAAACATTGTTACTTATTCCATTGCTAAGTGGTGACATCCATGAAGTCCCTTGTGATCAGCCAATGGCCATTCCTCCAGTTCATCCTCAACCTCTTTGTAGTTCTTTTGACACAGACGATTCTGCCTATTTCTCAAAGGTTTTTATTGTCTTATAATCCAAAATAACACAATCTCTTTGTTCTCCTCCTTCTTTTTCTGCCTATCTTCTAGAGGGAATCTTCCCTCTGGCCCCCAAAATACTCATATGCCATGTTTTTTTTTGTTTGTTTTTGTTTTTTTTTAACTCTCCTCTGAACTTACAGAACATTTTATCAGTCTCTCCATTTTGGCACTCATCAATTTCTCCCTTTATAACTCATTCTGTGTACAGTGGATACCAAGGTGTAAAATTTCTGTCTTTAATTTGATTATTTTTATAATCATTGTGACCCCCCCAAAAAAATGCCTGGGGGCTAATACCATCTCAATAAACATTTGTTCTTAATAAATAAATTGATTTATAAAGAAACTCCCTACTAAATAAGTAGGGAGAGAACTGTAAATTTAATAAGGCAATTACAACACAGATTGCTAATGTTTCCCAAGAGCAGGTCAATCTTCTCCCTTGCAGATGATTTAAAGTAGGCAAAGAATAGCTCTATTTTAGGGTCCACTAGAGGAGCATAATATTGAGCTCCTCGCTGCTCAAGATGTTTTTAAAATTCCATCTAAGAGAGGAACTTTTGTGAACAATTATGGTGATAGATTTACAACCATCTCTTCTGAAATATACCCATGGCTGCCAGACTGGCATGACTCAGTGGTTGAGTTTCAACCTATGAACCAGGAGGTCATGGTTCAATTCCTAGTCAGGGCTTATGCCTGGATTATTGGATCCCCAGCATGGGGTGTGCAAGAGGCAGCCGATCAATGATTCTCATCATTGATGTTTCTATCTCTCTCTCCCTCTATATCCTATATCCTATATCCTATATCCTATATCCTATATCCTATATCCTATATCCTATATCCTATATCTATATCCGTATCCGTATCCGTATCCGTATCCGTATCTGTATCTGTATCTGTATATATATATAGAGAGTGGCCAGATTATTATGATCTCTGAATGCATAATAATCTGGTCACTCAGTATAGATAGATAGATATATTAGAGGCCCTGTGCATGAATTCGTGCATGGGTGGGATCCAGCCAGCTTGGCCAGGGGGAGGGGATAAGGGCAGTTGGCCAGCCTGCCTGCTAGTCAAACTCCTGGTCGAGGGAACAATTTGCATATTAGCCTTTTATTATATAGGATATATGCCGAGTGGCCAGATTATTATGCATTCAGAGATCATAATGATCTGGCCACTCAGTGTATATAATAAAATATACCCATGGCTAATATGGACAGCATCATATGAGATCATTAAAAACTTTTGTTTGTTGAAATGTGTACTGTGTAATGTACACGCCAACTACCTGTAGTGGAGAAACTCAAAAGAATCGGTGCAATGCAACTTATAGCTACACAAAAAAAATGGAGCATGGTGGTCATGCTTTTATGCAATGTGCTATTCACGGTGACCAATAGAAGAAACTTACCAATGGCCTTAAAATAAGGAAGGACTTGTGCTTTTCCTAAGCAAAGCTGGGATCAAATGTGTAGGACTCTGAGCAAAGCATTTAAGCTTTGAGGTAGTTGCTTCTCTCTCAGCCGGTTGTGCCTTAGTTGCTATATTTTTTCTCTCTTTATTGCAAACTTTTCCACTTCTTTCTCTATGTTTTTCATTCTGCTCTAATATGTGCATCTTTATAAGACACTTTGAATTATTTTTGAACGTCAGGTTATGAATAAGTAAATACAGTAAAAATAGACAAGCAAATGAGACCAAAATTGGATTTATTATGCTGGAAATTTTTAAATCCCTAGGAACTCTCTAAGTGCATGTTAAGAAGGTTGACATTTATAAAGCTCTGTGTCTACTCTCGATATTTTATTTAACCACCCATTGCAAGGAATGAATGCATCCCTCAACCCCAATTATCTTCTTGTCTTAAAATAAGCACTGTTAGTCTCCTTTCACATTTGTTATTTTCAGAAATAAAATCTGTGACTACCCTCTTGAAGGCGATTTGTTTACAATAGCTCAAAAAGGACATGGAAATAATTTAAATGTGGATGTCAAGGTCCATAGTGCAGAGATGTTTCTTTTCATAGAACAGCAGGTTTAATTCACCTGGTGGTCAGAGCTCTTTGCCTGTGAACGTGCTTTCTTGTTCACACCCCAGCTGCGGTTTCAAACCTAGGTTCTAAAATCTGGTGAGAACTCCACCATTTCACCTTGAACAACAGCTCTTTAAGCAAGGATATTTGGCGAATATCTTTTAATGAATGGCATGAAAATTGAGGAAAATGTGCCTACCAATGAGAGAAAAGTAAAATTTTAAAACAGTGGCTCAACTGCTTAGGATTACTGAGTTATTCCTATTAAAAAAAAAGATCTGCCATCACTTTTCTTGGCCAGTACCCTTAAGATTTTCAGTAAAAGAAAGTACCTTACAAGAGACAACTTGAGTAACTAGAGAATCTATTTTAAGAAAGTGTTCTATTTTAAGTAAAGGAAAGGACACTCAAACTGTACTCTTATGAAGGCAGGAAATCACAGGAGGAAAGGTGGGAATAGCAGGTCATGAGAGCCAGTTACAGCCATGGTTTGCCTCTAATTAGTTGTATAAGTCATTGAAATAAAAATATGTCCTCATTCAATTTACTGTTCTTTAGGTGCTAGCAAATGGATAGAAATCTTGTATGTATCATCTCACCTAATTATACAATAACCCTGAAAGTTGAATGTGTATCATCTCACTGAGTCCTCATTATCATTCTAACAATTAGGCATTATTAACATATCTATAATAATGATACCATTTATACCCTTGGTTAAATGCCTGAGGCTCAAACTGGGGAAATATCTAGCTGTAGTTTACCACAAAGACTCTGCTCTTAGTAACAGAAGCGCCATTTTTTTTTTTTTGCAATCTTCTATCCTGCCTAACCACCTCATTGTCTACTGAGACCAAGTTAGGAACAGTCTAGCTTTCTTATCCTTTTGCAAAATTCTTCACATTCCCAAATCTCATCTCTCCATGCTCATGTATTATCCAAAATTATTTTCTGGAAAATAGCACAGCACCTGACTCATTGCCAATAGAGCTATCATTCACTGAGTTCTGATCTCTTCCCTCCTCTCTTTTAAATTCTTTAATAACTTTCCATTGATAACAAGATAGTGATAAAATACCCACTACTTATGTGTGTGGTCATTTGAAATTGCTCCTTCTAACTACTGCTCTACATATCTAGAGTGGGTTCTGCTACAGACTCAGAAACTGCCATTTTTTGTCATATTAGTTTTCCATGGATCATGTTTTAAGGCAATTGCTTCTTTTCCCATTCCCAATAAATTCCTGTTGTACATGCGAAATAGTGCATTTAACTTTTCTGAGCCTTTATTTTCTTAAATTAAATAAAATATATATGTATAGTTAGGACCACATTTATCACTTTATACTACAATTATACCATAAAATAGTCTGTAAAATCTTAATTAATATATTCTTTCTCAAAATTCCCTGGAGGCCTGGTAGTTTATTTCTGCAGTACATATATTCCAGTTGAATTTTTATGATGTCTAGGAAATAAGTATCATTATCCTAATTTTATAGATGAAGAAATTGGAGATTTGAAAAGATTAAGTACCTTACTAAGGCAAAAAGACAAGTGAGATGTGAGTCCCAAATATGAAGATGATCATATTTTTTTTGCACAGAGTATAAATCCCCTTTGTAATTTCTGAATAAATAGTAAAGATTTATTTATCTGAAAACAATAGAACAATATTTTAAAATTAAAGAAGACATCATCAAACTCTTTGTTGAATGAATAAGACATGGAAGTAAATATCAATAGCAATTATAATTTATGAGACGTTATTTAAAGAAAATTTAAAACTTTGTTTAAAATGGAGAAGAGAGTACATATATATTCATATCTTGTTCACACCAAGATTCAAATGAAATAAACGTTTAGAGTTCTCAAGCAGAACAAATCCATAATGATAAAGAGAAGTGGAATCTGGACCAGATGAGACAGTTCAACAACATTCTGGACTATTGGGAGAGAGCGGAATGGAAGCATGTTGACTGGTAGAAGAATGCAACCAGGAGGAAGCTACAAAAGAAGCCTGAGACATGTTATTTGGAATCAAGAGAATCTCTGGGCCAACATGAGGTTCATGATGGGGAGTAGGAGTAAGAAATAGGCTGGAAAGTTATTTGATAAAAAACGAGTATGAAGAGCAACTTAACTATTTTCCATTTGCACAGGGCATAGCAGCATAGATATAACTCCCAAGGTAAATTAAATTAAATTAAATTAATATTAAAAAAATAAAAAGTAGCAGTCTTTGGAGAACCACATGAGTCAAGATAAAGCATTTTGTGTGACCATTGGTGACCGTGAATTTATTCTTTTAATTTTCCTGACTCTTGGTCTTCTTTTTACACCCCTATTAGCAGAATCTGACACGAACCCAGGTCACAATGGAGAAATGTGGTTTGCAAATTCTTAACCTTTGCATCACAAAATAGAGTATAAAAAGGTGGGGTCTAAGCTTACAGAAAGTAGCTTAATAACCGGCACATCTCCATGGGGATGCATTCTGCTTCACTTTTGGTACAGGGTACATACGGTTCTACTGTGATTAATTAGCACACTCAGTACCATGGCATTATTTCCTAGCAACTTCAAAGTCTGAATTCTATCTTAAAACATTCTCTGATCCAGGCTGGGTCTCCTTTGTACACCTTCCAAAGTCCAACCTACGTGTGCTTCTTTGGGTGCTGCTTAAGCCCTATAACCAAGTCTCCTTCCTCTTCCCAAGCTGCCCCCTCAGCATTCCCTCGCTTTATGTACTGACTAGAAAGTAGCTTACTGAAAACCGCATAGCGCACCAAAACATCATTTTTTTACCAAAGGGTATAAAAAATATATTTAAAGTTTTGAAAAGCTGCATTATCTAACAAGAAAAAAATAGCTTTTATTATATTCTGACATATCCATCATCACTCAATCAAAATACTTTCCTTTCTAACTGCAAAGAATGAAAATTTTCTCCATTTTCTGAAAGTCAATTCTTCACTTTATAAAATTATTCCCGTTTTGGATTCTTCTCTTTCCCCTCTACTCATATTAAAGGACATCTAATTATAAAACTAGAAAACCAAGTTGAATAGAATTATGTAAAGAAGAGAAAACAAAAGAATACTGACAGATAATGGAAATTATTCATTTGTTAGAGGGATCATTGAACATTTTCACTTCTATTGGCTACAAAAAAAAACACCAAGGACTCACTCTATTATCACAAGCCTATTGTGGATGTTGGTTATTTCTTCTTAGAGCCCATCCATCATTCTAACTGTCATAGGGCATGTATTATGGTACATTCATTTCATTTTTAATATGTTTTCCATTTTAAAATTAGAAAATGGTCCAAATAAAGCTGTAGCAGAATGTTCTACACAAAGTGCTGTCTTCTTAATTACATTAAAGGATTTCTTCCCACTCACATTAAAAACTGATTCATTTAGCATCTTTTCCGTAGAAAACTTTTTCTTCCCCAGCACCACTTCCTAATTCAGTTTAGATTGGTGATCCTATCTATACAGGTAACTCTAATAAAGTAGTATTCCCTGGAAGCTAAAATGCCTATGAGTTGTCAAGGAAAGAGAAATCATCAATTATTGTTATGGGGTTTTCTTATTATGTCCTAATCATGTAAAAAAAAATAGTTGCCGAAACTGGTTTGGCTCAGTGGATAGAGGATCAGACTGTGGACTGAAGGGTCCCAGGTTCGATTCCGGTCAAGGGCATGTACATTGATTGTGGGCACATCCCCAGTGGCGGGTGTGCAGGAGGCAGCTTGTTGATGATTCTCTCTCATAGTTGTTTTTGGCTCTCTGTCCTTCTCTCTTCCTCTCTGTAAAAAAATCAATAAAATGTATATTTTTAAAAATAATGTTTATGGTTGTCTCTATTTGACAAGCACTAAAGAAATAGTTTTTCAATGTTTGAGCTACATAAAATCTCTCCAAGCAACTGTCATCTATTCTATTATCTTATTGTAAAGATAGAATAACCTAGCCCTCCAATTGGGAAAGTTGTCTGAACTCAGGTAATAATAGTACTGAAATAAAACCTCCAATTTTCATAGCATCAAGTGTACTTTCCGATATGCTACACTAACCCCAACAGTCCTTTCTCAGGCCAAATTAAATAGCATTGTAGACTAGTCCATCCTGCTCTAGGATAATGTTCCTTCACTCTCAATTTATCACCTTAATGTGTATTTGGCAATGCAGACAATATCTGAATATCTGAAAGCAATATCAGGGATGAAATAGAATGAATAATTGAAAGCCATAGATTTTGGCATTCTGCTTCTGGAAGTTGTTCAAACATCTTCTCAGATAAAACTTGGTTCAGAGTTTCTCTAATATATTGTGACCAAACTGAACCAGGGCCAAAAAGAACATTTACTGAGTGCACCTGATACGTTACATGTTTCACATATGTTATTATCATCAATTTTTAAAGAGCCTTATGAGGTAACTATCACAGCATCACTTTGCTAATAAGTAAACTAACACTCAAGTACATTTATCTGCATGTATAAGATCAAACAGCTTACATGGATAAGCACTGAGATTTTAACCAATGACCTTTGTGACAAAAATACAATACATATTATATTAAAGTGCGCCTTCTCTGACTATAAAATACCCAAAGGCAAGTATGCCAAAGTGAGGCACAAGGGACAGAATGATGTGGATGATTTGAAAATTGAAATGCCATATCCCTAGGTACTGAGAATCTTTATAAGTGACTGCAAATGCCAGGTTGTTCACAAAATGCAATAAAAAGATCAACATATCTTCTCAACTCCTCATCTAGTCTAAATCCTATCGAATGCCAAAAATTAGGTTAAAGAGCTTAGTAGAGAATGATGAGTAAAAACCCAAAAATTGTTCTCAAGGAGAGATGTGCCAGTGGGCATGGCATGTTTGAAAAACTAATAGCAGGTCAGGATATCATGAGGATAATATATGCAAGGGGTAAGCAAAGGATCTGTCTGGATATAGCAATATCATGAAAATGAAAATCGCGTTAAAGAATTTGGCCTTTCGTTTTTAGGAATCAAGTCATAAAAACATTATCCCTACTGCAATGCATGAGATTAACTGGATGTAACAATTTGGATGGAGACAATTAAGAAATTATTAAATGAATCCATAACATGGAGAAGTAAACAGGAGTACATTAGGGTTGTATGAGTGAAGATTGAAAAAAACTAAATTTTAGAAATAGAGAATTGATAATCCATTAGATAGAACAGGGGGGAAAAAGATGATTCAGAGGTGAAACTTGGGCTTTGGGGATAGAGTATGAATATACTATGATAATAACTTCTATAAACAAATATGAGAGGCAAAAAATTTTGAAGATAGTAGATATTGAATCAGTTTTAGATATTTGAGTTCTTCTGAGCCATCCTGGAGGAAATATTCACAAAGGACTTTGTATAGAAGTTCCCGTGAAACAGAGAAGAGGTTATTACTAAAGCTATAGCTGTCTTTTAATTGTGGGCATTTATTTTACCTCTGAGTCTCTATCTTGAAAGGAATGAATATCAGTCCATGCAATCTCAGGACCATAGGGTCATGAACAGATTATTTTTTCACATGATTAGGATATTTTAAGATAACACTATAACTGTAATAGATGATTTCTCTTTCCTTGAAAACTCAAAAGCATTTCAGCTGCCAGGGAATACTTTATTAGAGTTATCTGTATAGATATCATCACTAATCTAAACTGAATGAGTCCTCATAGTCTGCATCCAACTCTAGGACTGAATAATTATATGACTGGCTACAAATATAATTTCTTCCTTGAATGGCTTACCTTCTTACAATGAGAATCATTTATTTAAACTAGCATTACTTAGAGTATATATACAGAAGTATAACAAATGCATTCAATGTTATTTACGTTGATATATCACTCTTCTTCCCTAACAGGCCATATTTTTCCTATTAGCAAGGGGACAAAAGTGAACAATACAAAACGAATACTAATTTTTCAATGTAAGAGTCATGTCAGTAGGTTGCGCTAAGTTCTGTTAGAACAGAGCAGAAAAGCCTGGGGTTATTGGAGGAAAGCTGTACAGAGATGTCCAAGGAGTTAGACCTGGAAAATAAATTAAAGGGTGAAATTTAAAGTAACAAAAAAAATGTAGAAGAATTTAAAAAACATAGTTCAAATTTGTAATGACTAGTTGTCATTAAAGCAAGATTAGGGGAAACCTGTCATTTGGGGTCCATTAGATCAGAGCTGGAAAAGGGGATTAGGAAGGGATACCCAGACCCTTGCTTTGACTGTGTCTTTAACCACATTTGGTGAAGTGAAAATTGGCACCCAAATGAAATAAGAAACTATGCTTAAACTCCCTCTGATTAATATAATCCCAATTAGTCTTTCAGGTAAACTAAAATTACCATTTTCTGTCTTACTGCATTTCATAGAATACTTGACTCTATTGAACTCTAAATATTTCTGGTGGCTTAAGAAATGGACCTGGGCACGGTGCTCCTACAAGATAATGACAGCATATCCCTTTAGGGAAGCTTAGTCATGGCAATGAAAAATATTTTGCAGCAAGTTAAAAAATTCAGTAGAATCTAGGTACACCATATCAAGACTTTATATACCCTACTAAATGTATTTGAAGCAAATGCCTAACATCAAAAAGAATAATCAAGAAAGATAATTTAACTTATTGAAATAAATGATAGTTTATTTGCCAAGTTTTCTACTCCAAAGTACATAATTCTGTATTATGTTCCCAGAGTCAAATCTGGCATAAGTAGTTCTAACTCATTTTCTCCAGAAAGACATGCATCCATCCTTGGACATCATTCCTGTCTTTAGACCCCACTGTTGGACATCTTGAATCTCTGCAGTCATAGATTACTAAAAGTCACAGATATAAACGGAAAAAGCTAATTAAAGAGACCAAAGTAATCGGGCAACCTTCATTCAAATCCACTTGTCTGCTTGTATATAAGCTCTCAACATATAGTCAACTGAGGAAATACAGGTGAAAAACCCACTTGCTAAAGGACAATAATTCAAAAACTTCTTTAAATAATTATACCAGCCCTGGCCAGTTTTGCTCAGTGGATAGAGTGTCAGTCTGTGGACTGAAGGGTCCTGGGTCCTATTCTGTCCAAGGGTACTTGCCTGGGTTGAGGGCTCAATCCCAGTAGGGGGCATGCAGGAGGAAACTGATCAATGATTCTCTCTCTCATCATTGATGTTTCTTTCACTCTCCCTATCTCCTTTCCTCTCTGTAATCAATAAAACTATTTTTTAAAGAATTATGCCATTTCCAATGATTTACTGTTAATAGAAGCAATGAGAGAGAATGGAGTGAAGCACCTTAATGTGTTCTATTCAAGTAGGAATAATGGATTATGCTTGCCTTAAATAAAGATTATACACGGAAACTGCCAAATAAGTTTAGTAATAGAAATCTTAATATTTTGAAACTAGGAATGATAAGAATGTGAAGAGAGTGAACTAAATTTGGATAAAGGCCACGTTTTCCAAATTTGTTGAAAGATATAAGTGCTGTGTTACAGACTGCAAATGTAAACCACTTTTTGAATGGATGAGTGTTGGGTTATCTGTTTCTGAAGACAGGGTCCCTAGCAATGGAATCATAGCATTAATCTCAGGCATCACTGCCTCCCTTGTGCTATTCCTAGCCCAGCATTAAGGACAGTAAGTTCATCAGAAGTTATGAGTATTTTAAATGGCCTAGTTAAAGACTGACAACCTCTCCAACACTGGCACATGAGTGACATTTACTTTAAGTCACTTTCCCTAAATCTATTCCTTAAATAAATATGATAAACAGTGTGGGGCCTGACAGATGCACCATCTAGGATACATCTCTTATTGGTCCATCCTTGGCTCTGTGGTGGAACTCTTATTCTACAACTAGAGGCCCGGTGCTTGAAATTCGTGCACAGGTAGGTTCCCTAGTGGCTTCTGGCTGCCAGACAGGGCCTTCCTTCACTCTGCGTCACCCCCTGGTGGTGAGTGCATAGTGAGCGATCAAACTCCCAGTGGGTTGAACTCCCAAGAGGACACTTTTCATTTATATATATATATCTTGTGCCTTAATCATAAATTGACATGTCTGCCTCCTGCAATAGACTGTGTTCTCTTAGAAAGCAAAGGTCAAGTCTTCTTCCTGTTTGTATTATCCTATAGGACCTTCCTCAAATAATGCATATTTGCTAAAGTGTATTGAGTTACATATCAGAAACTCTCAGAAGCTTTCCTGTTGATCTCAAGAATATATGTTGCCGGAACTGGTTTGGCTCAGTGGTAGAGCATCGGTCTGCAGACTGAAAGGTCCCAGGTTGGATTCCGGTCAAGGACATGTACATTGGTTGCAGCCACATCCCCGGTAGGGGGTGTGCAAGAGGCAGCTGGTTGATGTTTCTCTCTCATCGACGTTTTTAGCTCTCTATATCTCTCCCTTCCTCTCTGTAAAATATCAATAAAAATATATTTTAGAAAAAAGAATATATGTTAAGATAAGGCCCTGCGGAATTCAGGTGATAATGCCAACCTAGGTGCTCTAATATTTTTTAGGGATCCAATAATTTTTGCTACAAGCAACCTAGTTTTCTGAACATGGAAGGTTGGTCTTTGAGCATCCAGACTCTCTTATAGGCTCCTGCCCATCTTCCACCTTATTAATTTACTAAAAGCATTTGGAATAACAAATGTTTTCTTTAAGGATTGTTATAGCTAATGAATGCAAGAAAACCTTTATCCTCGGCTTATTCTGAAATTATTACAGAAGAAAATAAGGGCAAATATTAAATTCCTTTAATTTTTTAAATGTGAAATCTAAGTATAAAAGCAAAATTAAAAGTTACTCATGCAAAACAACAAAAATTAAATGAAAGGACTGAGTGGCGACTGTCATTGGGTAGTCAGGGAGAATGTCACTAAGAAGACATTAAGCCGATATTTGAATGAAAAGGAACAAGCCAGATGTGGGAAGCTCAGAATAAAGGCCATTTGCCAGAGAGTGGGAACCATCATGGTGAGTAACAGGGACAAAAAAAAAAAGTGCGTGACTGGAAGCTACAGGCAAAAGATCAAAGGCACAGATGAGTTGGGAAAGTTAGGTCAGACCATGCCACAGGATAAAAATCACATCAGATTCTGCCAATAAAATTGTCCTTTCTTTTCCTAATAGAGTCTCTCAGGCTGCCAAAATGCCACAGTGTGACCAGGTTGAAGTGTGACCATTAAACATTTGAGAAACAAAATTGGGAGCAGCATGGAGCAATAACTAGAATGGGGAAATCTGGTTAGAGGAGGGTGGAGACAACTGATCAGATCTCTTTCTTTCTTTCTTTTTTCTTTTTTTAAATATATTTTATTGATATTTTACAGAGAGGAAGGGAGAGAGATAGAGAGCTAGAAATGTCAATGAGAGAGAAACATCGACCAGCTGCCTATTGCACACCCCCTACTGGGGATGTGTCCACAACCAATGTACATGCCCTTGACCGGAATTGAACCCGGGACCTCTCAGTCGCAGACTGATGCTCTATCACTGAGCCAAACTGGTTTCAGCGGATCAGATCTCTTTCTATGGCAGTCTCCAGGCCTCAGATTTTTGAGCCCAGAATTCACAATAGGTTGAGAAACAAAAGAAGCTGCCCTAAGAAGGTGGTGGGCCTTGCCAGTCTGTGGACCAGTGGCCTGCCCACTGCTCTGCTGACCTGACACCATGTTAACAGGCTGCACAAGTGGTGCTTTCTTCCCTGCAGACACCACTTTACTGTTGGATGGAAATACATTTTACAAATATTATGATCTAAAGACAGACACTGCCTCCCCACGAATTCTAAATTCAAGCTGAAGAGTCTCTTAGGATAAACAAAAGCCTCTCTGCTTCTTTTGAGAAACCCAGAATCAGGAAAATTGAAAGCCTACCTACACCCTTGGAAAATTAAATCCTGATTTAGTTAATGTTCTCCTCGTGGCTGAAGTGGCTACTTAAGCAGAGATAATGACAGTGTGAGGATGCTTAATTGCTGTTTAATCAGTCTCTCTCTAGCTCCTGTTGGAAAGACTGGGGGTGAGGGAGGACTGTTAGATTAGGAATGGAAAGAAATGCCATTATATCAACCCTAGAGAAACACCTCCCTTCTGTGTGAGTAACACAGACGTGAATGGGTTGTTTCTTGGCACCAGGGTGTCTGTTGGTGGTACAGACCGCTCAGAGAGCAGACTGGGTGATGCTGTTGTGAGTCAGGTAGGTAAGAATCCATCTGCATGCTGGAACGTAGCTCAAAGCTTGGGAGACCAAGTCCAAGTCTCTAATCAACATCCTACACTTAACGCCCATGATTATAATTAGAAGAAATCAGAAATATGGGAGTTAAGGTTTTTCTTAGTTTTTTTCATAAATCTGGAAAACATCCTGATGATATTTGTGTAGGTATGGCAGCTCTGGGACGTAGGCTCATAGTGGCAGTAAATACAAAGCTGGCTGGAATTTTTGCCATAGCCTGTGATTGAGGAAGGTTTTCCTTCCCTGGGCTCCCGCCATTGGCCAATAAAGGGTTAGACTTGGGAATGGGAACCCAAATCCTTATCTCAGGCTCTGCACCCAGGAAATCCCATCTGAGACAGGATCAGACAAAAAAGCAGCAGCAAAGATGGAACCATGATCAGGAAAGACACACAGCTAGCCAGACATCTCAGATAGTTTAATGGAGAGTGATTGTTATTGAGTCCTGATATATACTCTAATATTCCTCTAAGACTGTGGTTTAGAAAACTGAAAATATTTGATATTTAAGTTCAAATTAATATGTTTGTTATCTTTATAAACACCTGTATTGCACGATAGGTATGATTCAGGGATGTGGAGTTTCTGGCTGACATCCATAGAATAAACATCCCTGTATTCAAATGGGCTATGCCTGGTGACATTAATTTGAAAGTGTGATATCTTTTCATGGGAACCCCCAGGGTAATCAAAGGTCCCTAGCCAAAAGAGGTATGTCCCAAACACTTCTTTATTCTTAAGCCATAACAAAATTAAATCTATGGATTATTTGAAAAATTACAAATCATTCCTAATTCCAAATAGTAACTCCTAAGAACCCACCTACCTATACTTTGAGAGGAAAGATTTTATCTCTTTTATTTGTAAATTATTGAAGAAGAAGATGACAAACTGAAATTCAAAAAACTTAGAATATTTGCTAATATAAAGTTGGTGTAAAATGGTTTTCTCAGTATATTCCCAAGTTGTGTATGAATGGTATGTCTTCTGAGCTTTCACAAAGATACTTAACTAATGGCTAGTACCTTGTAGAGATTGTCCAAAGGAAGACTTGCTTTTCCTCCATGAAAGCATTTAGCTAGAACATGTCAAGCAATAAGTTCTGCAATTGGCAAAATCTATGCAGAGCCTGTGAACATACCCTAAGCCTGAGCTAGTACTGATATCAATAATTCAATAATTGGAAAAATATAATTCAAACTTGCTCATACAAGCCCCTAAAAAAAGAGCATATTTGAAAAGCTACTTTCCCAAATTACACTGAATAATTTTGAGAAATAATGCAGAAAAAAAGTCAAACTCGTATTGTAGATTTCCTGACAATAGAAATAGATGTACAGGAGCTCGGAGAAGTTCTTTTAAAGGGATCATTCCTGGTTTCCCACTAGACCTGATGCCTTAGTGACTAATGCTGCCCAGTGCAATATGAATCCTTTTTAGACAACCTGGCTTATGATTTTTTTTGTCTTCACCCAGTAGCTTGTGGTTTCTTACATTTTTTTATGGGGGGGGTAGTTTGTGGCTTTGACAGCTGTATATCTTCATCTTTTTTCTCAGTCCTTTTTGGCAGCAGGGAGAGAGGGAAGAAAAATTCCTATTTCAAATGTCACGAAAATAAATTAGGAGAGAAAGAGAAAACGTAGTGGTTGCCTGGCACAAGATTCTTCAGGCAAATTTGAGTTTTGGGTGCCCTCTGAGCTCTCTAACTCTCTTCTGAGACTCTGGGGGTGAGTTCTACTTTAAGGAGTATATGGTTAGTAAGAAAAGATAATCTTAAATGTCCTATCAGAATTAGTTGTGTTAAGAAAAAAATGACTTTTTAAAAATAAGCATGATGATTCATTGTAAAATGACTCTATTGTGGAACTTATAAAAACAGACTGAATAATAGAAGTTGAAATATTGTTTTTACCTTTCCATCTCAGACTTTCTTTGCAAAAAGAAGTTCAACAGTATGTTTTATCCAATTCCTTCTGGATACGTACCTATGTAAATATGTGAAACAAATTCAGCAATTTCAGAAATCCTCAAATCATCAGCTCTGTGAGGTGCCCCAATGTTACCATAGTCTGGTCTTCTATTAAGATTAGGATTACTCTTCTCTGTACAAAGCCATCATCTGCTTCATTCCAAAGCCAAAACATAATCTTTGGAGTTGTCTGATAATCCTTTCAGATAGTTCAACAAACATCATACAAGCAACAGCAGTAAAAAGATGAATGGAAGAAAGAGTATTTTAAGACCCGACTTTGTGTTTGGAATAAAGGAAGACAAAAAGGAAGAAAACTAACATTTACTGAGTCTATTCTACCAGGCATTCTAATTATCAATTTAATCATTCCAATTTTCCTTTGAGTTGGGAACTGTTTGCAGTTCACACATCATGATGCAAATAAATAGTGAAAGCATTGTCTTCGCATTAGAAATAAAGTAAAATTTGTTCAACCAAAGAAGTATTTTCTACCTTTCACTGTCAATTTGAAACAGAAGATATGATAGTTAAAAATGGAATTTTCCCTGAGGTCACCACTGCAGAGTGGGTGACAAAGCATTGCTTTTGGTAGTTCATACTGTGCTTGTTTCAGGCAAAACCATGAGACAGACAATGTTTATCTCCATCTTTTTTGGCGTTTCCCACTTTCTCCTTGTCCCACTCAAGGCAAGGATCTGCCATCATCATTTACTGCTTATGGCTTTTTCATTTCAAAATTTTCTCAGGTGTATCAAGCAATTTTTTTAGCACTAGGAGATTTTCATGCACCGTGGAGGGATATTTAGGAAGTAGAATTGCCTTTTGTAATTACATAAAATTTCATCTTGAAGCCAAGTGTAGGATGCTACAACCAGACCCTAACAGGACTTTACTTGCTCCACAGATTTGCTCGGTTCTTCTCTCAGTCTTTCATCAAGGTCAATTCCACCACCCTTCAAACAACTGCTCAGACCAAAGGCCTCACATTGTTTCTCTATTTCTCCAGTATTAGATACCATCAGACAGCAAGAACCATCAGCCTATTTTTAATATATACCCCAAAACTGATCAATTTTCCCTGTCTCCACCTTCTCATTCCAAACCTCTATTTCTCCCCTGGACCTCATTGAGCCTTCTAACTGAACTCCTAGGCTTCTTTTCCTCCTTCTTACAATGTTTCTTACATCATCAGAGTGAAATTTTAAACATAAAGTCAATTGTCTTACACTTCTGGTTAAAACGTTCAAATGACTTTTCTATCTCCATTTCCTAAATCAACTCACATGGCCAGAATCCTGGCTACTTTTCCTGTCTGTTATACCCCAATCACTCCTATCTAGCCATTGATTATTTCACTGAACTTGAATATGCCAAGTTTATTTTTCCTCAGGACCTCTTTACTTGCTGCTCCCTTTGCCAGAGATGCTGTTCTTCTCGATTTCCATAGCTCACACTTTACTATATTTCTGCTCAAAAATCACCTGATTAGAAAAGTGATTCTGGTCTTTCATTCTAAAATAGTTCCTTGCCATCAGCTGTTCTGCAAGACCTGTATTTCATCATCTTCATAGCACTTATATTTTTCTGAAATTATGATTCATATCAATCCATATGTTTATTTTGTTTTCTTTTGTCCATTTTCTCAACTAAATGTAGATATATTCATAGCATGGACTTTGTGTTAATTACAGAGTATCTGGTACATAGCACATATTCAAGACACAATTGGAATGGATTAAAAAAAACTATTATACAATGTACATAAGAAAAGAATTCTTATTTCTGAAACATTTTTATAAAACTCCAAAGAAGTAAGTAATCAGCTCAAGTAAATCCCATCAATTATTCTTCATGATTTAGATTGCTTTTATGAATAATAACTTCTGCTAACCTGAGTCACTGGAGAACATTTTATATGTGTTCTCTTTTAGATTAAATGGTGCCCTTGAAACAAGAAGTCAAGCCTACTCTTTCAAAAAAGTTGGCAAACTTCACACACCAGAAAATGTGGCTCAAGCAATGTTTTATTTTTTTAATATATTTTTATTGATTTCAGAAAGGAAGGGAGAGGGAGAGAGAAATGGAAATGTCAATGATAAGAGAGAATCTTTGACTAGTTGCCTCCTGCATGCCACCTACTGGGGATTGAGCACACAGTCAGGACATGTGCCCCCTTTATGGGAATCGAACCCAGAACCCTTCAGTCCACAGGCTGACACTCTATCCACTGGACCAAACAAGCTAGGGAAATGTTTTATTTCTTCACAGTTTTCAGTCATTTTCAGTCCAATGAGCTTAAATCTTAATAATGTATAAATAAAAACAATATTTCTTGGATGTTTAGAAATGGACAGTGCCCTGACATATATAGCTACTGATATCACTGCTAAGCCTATAAACAGGAGAGACTAGATTTTGCAAAAGATAAGCCATTTAAGGTCACACAAATGATTAGTAGTGGAGATGGGGCTTAAGCCAGTTTTCATTATTCCTAGTCCAAGTCCCTTCGCTTCCTTACCACATGATTCTTGAACACTTATAACATATATCAATTATATGGATAACACTGGGTCTGCAGTAGACTAAGCTTCATCGGTTCTTCATTTCATATTTTCCTGCTGTGGTTAAATGTATCTAAGGAAGATCAAGTGTAAATGTTTTGTGAGCTCCATGTGATAGAGGTAATAAGTTCTTTACACGCATTAATTAAAATACTAAATCCACCTAAAGAATCCCCCCCCAAAGTACTCACACATGGCTTATTTTCTACACTAGCATAACCTTAGTATTTCAGGATACCCTTCCCTAGACAAATAGCTTGATTATTCATTAGAGGAACTTCTAGAATAATCCATCCACTATTTAATGAGAAGTATCAATAGATACTTCCATTTTGTCTCAAAATTCTGAATTTGCTATTTCCACCCATTCTATACTATGTTATCATGGTTTTTACCCAATGTTCATCAAGCTCCTGCCTTAAACCAAACTTCAAAATCGCAATATATCTGACATTGTCTTCCCTTCGATGAGATACTGTCCCACCTCTATAGAGGTGGTATTCTCCCTTGTCCCGGGATCAATAAACTCAGCTTTGGCTTATCAACCCATTGTGATGTCTAGGGAGCTGCCATGGATATAAATAATTACATTCTCTCTCCTAAAAAAACAAGATAGACATCATCACAATTTTTTTTTTAATATAAGGAAATGAAGGCATTAAAAAGTTAAGAAATGTGCTCATGGACATGGTGGCAGTGACACATGAGCATGTAAACCTACAGATGGTCTAGCCCTGGCATGCAGCCTTCTAACCACTCTGGGGACAGCAAATCTGGAAGCACCTAATTCCGTTCCTCTGAAACCAGCCACTATTTTATTAAAATATGAGGGTAAATTTTAACATTTTAGTGCTTAAACTCCAAATTATATTTCCTTTTTATTATTTTATTGAATTTACTGGGGGGACATTGGCTAATAGAACCATAAAATATTAAAATAAAATTAAATAAGAGCTTGCCTGCCTTAATGATGTTTCAAAAACAAAGGCACATGATTGCTATACCTGAGATGCTCAGATATTAGAAGAAAATAAAATAAAATAGAAGTGAAAATGAAGTAAAAGGAAAGCCAAATGAAGTAAAATAGAAGTAAACTAAACTGAGTATACATCTCGTGACAAACAGCATGGGTTGGGGGGTGTCATTTCGAATTAATTGCATATAATTATTATAGGTAGGAATGCATGCTAACTACTTTTGCATTCATGCCCATAATATCATCTTTCAGGAGATAGTCTCAGCTCTGTCTTCAGGATATATTTACAATCTGATTCTGTCACCATCTCCTCCACTACTTTCATCACCTGGCATCTGGTCTTTTGTTTATGATTACTAATCCCTGTTGCCCCTTGTAGTCTATTCTAAAATTGATAGAATAATTCCTGTCAGAACATCTCACTTCACCCTCTGCTCAAAACCCTCCAATGTTTCACATCTTCCTCAGAATAAAATCTCAGCTCTTGAACTTAGCCTACAAGGCCCCACATTATCCTGCCCATGGTAACTTTCTGACTTTGTCTTCAGCCAAGCTGTCTCTGGCTTACCATGCTCCGTCTACAAGAGTCTCCTAGTTCTTCCGAAACACACAAACCATGCTCTTATCTCTGTGCCTCTGCACTGGGTACTCCCTGTGCCGCAAGACTCTTCCACTACTGGGCTCCCTCACTTATCTTTGATGCCTTCTCAATGCTACCTTATCAGAAAGAACTTTCCAGTCTCCCCAATCCAAACACAGCACACTTCCTCATCATTTGCTCTTGCCTTACCTTGCCCTTTTTTATTTCCTTTCAGCACTTGTTGGCACCTGGCATATAATGTTTCACCTGCTTCACTCACTGGAGCTGCATGAGAAGTTACTACTCTGTCTACAGAGTCTAGAATAATGTTGGGTTCAAGTCTGCACACATAACTATAGGAGTAAATCACTGTCACATTTTGACCTGAATAAAGTGCAATGGATAATAACTAGACACGATAAGGCAATCATAACAGAGTATTTTACATCATTTTGAAATTTAATACATAACCTCGTTTGATAAAAAGGGTCATGCCTCCTTTTTGTTTTTCATCTTTCCAGTAAAGAAAATTAAGGTTTAGCTAACTTCAACCCTTGCTTAGAACTCCCTAGCTAAGAAGGGCCAAGATTATTCCGAGGATTAAAGTAGGCGGACTCTTCTTCGTTAATCCTTTTCATTGAATGGCTGTCCTCCAAAGTATTTTCAAATATATCTCATTCCCCCCTGCAGTTCATTGTTTAGTTCCAAATTAAGATTCTCTGAAAGGGTCATCTGTGGAAGTGAAGCATGTGTCAAATTCCAGGTATGTGGTCTCACTCCTAATGAAAGATTCCACTTAAATAAATACAACAACTAGTAATTACTTACACCTTCTTGATCTCTGTCAGTCTGACAGGTTTAACTAAGGGGAATGGATGATCAGAGGGAAAAGGAAGCTATTAAGCTCAGCCATATTCGAATCAAACAGCTGCCAATTCATCATAAACCAGAGAGCATGCTGCAAAGCTTCGGCCTCGTTCACAAGATATAATATGAGCTCTATTGCCTGGATTGTATTGCTCAGTTGGTTGAGCATCCTCCCATGCAACAAGAGGTCATGGGTTCGACTCTCAGTCAGTGCCCAGACCCAGGTTGCTGATTCAACCCCCAGGAGTGAGGCAGCAAATAAATGTTTCTCCAACCAATGTTTCTATCTCATTTCACTCTCCCTTCCTCTCTCTCTCTAAAAAAAATCAATAAAAACATTTTTGTAAATAGCTCAATCAATGGGCATTGATCGGGAGCTTTCTCCAGGAGCTGATTCCATATGGGAATTATCCCTTCATAAAACGTGTTTTAGTAAAATCCATGGTAAAATAATTATACTCTCTTAGTCCATGGAATACAATCATCTCAGGCTTGTTCTGAAAGAGGAGCAAGAGATTCTTTTACTACAATGTTTCAGGCAGTCTACACAGCCACCAACAGATTGCACTGTTCTCTCCCTGGAATGAACAGAGGACTAGAGTAGTAGGAAAAGGACTTCGGTTTGACCTCTTAAGTACAAGCATTGCTAAACTATGGGGATTGATTTTCTCCAGCTTCTGCCAGAATGCCCAGTTTGTAGTAATGAGATTTCATGATATATAGCTACTACAGGATTCGAGCTAATGTTTTCTAGTTTTAAAGGAAGCTTTAAAGTGCTTTTAAGCATATATCTTTATAGCGAAAATATATCTGACATCTTTAAGAAATGAAAACAGGACATTGAATTCTATTTAAGTTTCCAAATAGCTTTGTTCGTTGTTTGTGAGCTTGCTTAGTGATTTAGGTAAATTGCTGTATTAGGTGTTTACCAAATTGCATCTTTACTTTCAATTACGTGATTCTAGAGAGTGTGGATCTTTCAAAATTATATTCCCGGGCTCTTCAATTGATCACTGGTTATTTCCAAGGGCTTTAGGTGGACAAGGTAAGCAATAGTATCAAGTGAACATTCAATTTGAAACAATCTGATGTGTGAATAATGCAACTGTGGTTGCCTGCTGCACAGCCCTAATTCCTCAATTTTTATGCACGATGTTAAAGGTTTCTTATTACTCTCACAAGAATATTCTTCCAACTCCTACTCCACACAACATGCCTGAATCAAAAGAGGTAAATAAGAAGTCACCTAGAATCCAGAGCTCTATATTCCAGAGTAGAACCATCCAAAATACCTTTCCCACTCAAAGCCCAAATTCCTGCCTCTGTTAGGATCTTATAGGAAGCCTCCTATCTCCTTCCTCCAAATGGCTACAACTGGCCTTTGCTCAAAAGGTATTATTTAGAGTATTTTGGTATGTCTTTCAGTTTATATAAGCTTTAAGCTTAATTCTGTACCTTCTCACCTTACAGTTCTCATGAAATTGCATTCTTTTTCTACCATCTAGGCCTGGGAGTGGAAGTGGCAACTCTACTCCTGTGATGAGTAGATATTTATACTCAGATTGCCAGGAGCTGATCCTGGCTCCCTTTTTCACTTGCTTGTTGAACATCTTCATGCCTCAGTTTCCTCAGTCTAAAATGATAATGATAAATGTTTTTATGATAAATCAATAGAGCAATAATTACAAAGATTATAGGATAATACTTGTCATAGAGTAATTGCTTGATTTTAAAAAAAAGATGCTTTTAATCTACTGCAAATACTCTTAATTTAGAAAGTCATCCCTTCTAATTTTATTAATCCTCAGGCTTTATTTCTTCAAATGTAAAATAGCTATTGCATAATTTATTGGAAAATATCAAAGGAAAGAAAGAAGTTATCTAAAATCCCAATAGTCCTACTAATAATATTGTGTCATATATATATATATATATATATATATATATATATCCTGTACTTTCATATTTGCTTGCATTTTTTGTTTCTATACTGCAAAAAATGCAATAATTTACCCCTGCTATCAGGATTGGAGACATGTGCATATCTGAGATACAGTTCAACTTTTGTTTATGCTCATTCTATGGAACTTTACCTATAATATCATTTAAAGGATATATTCCTTGTTCTTTCCACTAGATTATAAAATCATCAAAAATAAATGATAAGTTCTCCAATTTTTCTAATAGCTGTCTCTAATGGGTTGGGTATCAATTATTCTTATTAGCTTTTCCAATTGGACTGTTAAAAAGTTCAGTGAAACAGAACTAACTACTGCCAGCATCACATCTAATGAGCATATACAGCTGAATATCTAAAACCTGTACTTGACTTCTTCCTGACAATTCAGACTTACATATTTAGCCTTGTCCAGAGTTCCTACTTCTCAGGTAAGCTGTCCTGAAGCTCTGTACACATCTGTTCTGTCACAGGTAATTCTGTCTATCGGAATAACATTATTTAAGGAACAGAGAGCCATTCCAATAGCAAACAAACTCAAATGAGAGTGGTATTTCTTTTAGTTGATAATGGATCTAGAATACTATCCTGGCCCAACTACTGGAGCAAACACTTTTTGACCGTATGAAAGATGTGTAAGCAGAGGAAATTTGTCAAAAGAGTATATTTCCAACAATCAGTATTCATCAAGCATCTATAATTTGCCATGTAAAATTAGACACTCAAAATAGAGTAATGGAAAAGACTGGCAGGTCTCTGACTTAATGGAGGTTTCATTTAGGGCCAGGGAGACAAACATAATAGAGCATGACAATTATTAATCATGTCCTTTAATGTGGTTAACTAATGTTTATCAAGTATTCACTATACACAAAGCCTTAGCTTGGTATTTTGGATGCAAAGTCAATTAAGATTCAGTCCTCCTTGTCAGGTAATTAGCCATTTAATAAAGAAAATAGACCCCCCCAACAAAAACAATAACAACAACAAATCAGACAAACAACTTCCATTCTAAGAGTACTGCTATCTATTCCCTTGATGCTCAATAAATGCTAGCTAATCTTCTCAATCTCCACAGGCCACTCATCTGCTGTGTGAGTTTGTCTTCATGCTGCAGGGCTGTGGGTTCCTACATTTAGACTCTGAACCCCAGGGGTGATGGCTGCTGAATATGTAGCTCAACAGATTCAAAGGTAAAGAAAGGAGACACCGAAGTCTCTTAGATTTTAACAATTTAAATGTTGGCCTGGGTCCATATCATATCAGTATCAAGATTCTGTAATTCTCTAAAGAATCCCATCCATAAAAGGGAGTCAAATAGAAGGCTTGCACTAACCTTTTTTTTCTCATTCTCCCTCCTCTCTCTTCAAAGAGAAGGTGCCTTGATGAACAGTCTAACCTGACCCAAAAAAGCTGACATAAAACCCATGTGTCATCATAAACTTTCTTTGTACCAGGTCACACCAAATGATTATAATTAAGTTAATTAGGAATCATTCTCTACCTAAATCTCATCAGAAGGTTAAAATTGAAAGAATATTGGGAACTTCTAGTTTGTATTTATGGGTGCAGAGAGTGAAAAAAATATCGTTACTTCTATCTTGAAATAATCAGAAAAGCAAGTAAAACTCTAAGTTTATGAGTTTTCTTATAACTATCAGAGAGCCGAGGTCATAGGATAGTCCAAATTGAAGGACAAACAAGCATCAACCTGGGGTTGATGCAACCGTTCACTGAGCAAGAAGATTTTATTTAGCTAGAGTGGTTGGTGAATTCCCAGAGACTAAGTGTGCCCAGGGCAGAGAAATCCTTGATGGCCATAGCCATTGGAGAATGTACACCCTTTTGCAGTCTCTTTTTATAGGTACTTACTAAAATAATTAGAAAGAAACGTTTAAAACATCCTCTTGGTGGGCACATCTGGGAGAGGGAAACTGCAATCCCTGCAGGAGGAACACAAATGCCCACCAAAATGATTCTTCCCTGTCTTTCCAATGAAAATATAACCTTAATCGAAGCACTGTCTTCCTTAGGGTATTTGTTAAAACTCACTGCAGCTGAAAAATAAATAATCCTATCCCTAGTGGGGGGTCATAAATGCAAACTGGATCCAGAACAACAGTTGGAAGAGAATCAGGAGTAGCGAGAAGACCCCACTCCAAGACTAAGGACACATGCCTAAGACCAAAGCTTCCTCAGAACAAGAGAAAATACCTTTTACCGTTGTTTTCTAATACTCAGTTAATAAGCACCGAGTAACAAATCACAGCAGAGTACAGCTGGGGAAGGATAAAGGAGGAGTAAGAGCTTGGAGAGAGATGTTCTTTGATGACCAGCACAAAGAAAAAAACTAAAGATGAGAATGGAGTTGGCATTTGGCAAGTCAGTCCCCACATCAAACACAAGTTATTTCTAGAGAAATTTAAACTAGGTTATGGACTGTGTGTAAACGTAACAGCAACCCACTCCACGCTAGGTCAGCTCCTAACAAGATGTGCTTTAAAATCCCATTTTTAAATATTTGGAGGGGAAAAAATCAAAACAAGAAGAATATTTCAAGCTATGTGACAGTTGCATGAATTTAAAATTGTGTATCCTTGGGTAAAGTTTTCTTAGAACATACTCATGTTAATTTATGTATTATTATATACTAGAGGCCCAGTGCACAGATTCGTGCACCAGTGGGGTCCCTGTGCCTGGCCTGCACCCTCTCGTCATCTGGGACCACTCAGGGGATGTTGGAGAGCCAGTTCAGGCCCTATCCCTGTAGGCCAGGCCACATGAATCCATGCGCCAGGCCTCTAGTATACATATAAGATATTAGGTTAATTTCTTCCTGCCCTTTACCCTCCTCGCTTCCTTCTGAGATTCATCAGTCTATTCCATCTTTCTATACTTGTGGTTTCTGCTCCTGCACTGTCTGTCCCCTGGTGGTCATTGTGCCTCATAGCTACCAGCCAGTTGGCCTGTTGGCCGGTCACTTAGGCATATATATATATGGCATATATATATATATAGTGCTTTTCTTTTGCTACAACATGAGAGTGAAGTAGTTATTACAGAGACCATAGTTAGACAGCAAAGTCTAAAATACAGTATATAAATACAGGATATATCTGAATGTTGCGATAAGTTTATGAAGGACACCAAACCAGAGATCCCAGATATGACACTAAGAGAAATTCAAGTAGGATAAATATGAACACACACACACACACACACACACACACACTCAAGCTGCTTAAAATAAAAGATTAAAAAAATCAAAGTCTTGAAGACAGCCAGAGATAAAAGCTATATTACATAGAGAAAAACAAATGAACAAAAGAATTGAAGTACATGTCTCATCAGAAACCATGAAAGACAGAAGACAATGGAATAACATCTTTTTAACTGAAATGAAAAAAAGATCTCAGCCCAGATTTTACACTCAGTGAGAATTATCTTTCAAAAATTAAAGACCAAGATTTTTCTCAAAAGCACACTGGGGTAATTTATTGACAGAGCACTACAAAAATTATTTTAAAATTATTTAGGCAAAGCAGTATCATATCAGAAAAAATATATCTGCACAAAAACTGAAGAGTTCTTAAGGGCAATAAATGAATGGAAATAAAATATTTTTTGTTAAAGTTTCTCTAATAGGTAACTCACTGTCTTAAAAATAACAGCAATGTATTATATATTTAAAACATATAAAACAGTGAGATGCATGATAAAAGTAGCACATAGAATGAAGGGAATTAACTGAGAATATATTGCTATAAGGTCTTTATACCATACACGAGGCCGTATAACATTATTTAAAGGTATAACATCTAATTAAATGTAGATATGGTAAATCCTAGAGAACATCGCTGAAAATATAAGAGGTATAAATTAGTCATTATAAAAGATAAAATTATAAATTGATGCTCAATTAATCCAAGAGAAGGCAGAAAAAGATAGAAGAGACATGGAGAGAAAAGAATGGTTGGTTAAATAGAAAGCTGTAAGACAGTATATTTTAATTTAAATATATCAATAATTAGGTTAAATTTTAATGGTGTAAAATGCCAGTTATACCTCAGACATTATCAGATTATAGAAAAAAGAACCAACTATGTATTATTCATAAAAATCAATTACTTATAAATACATAGATGGGTTAAAAGTAAATGTTTATAAAATATGTATATTGCAACTCTAACAAAGAAATCCAATGACTATGTAAATCTCAGAAAAAGTTAGATTTAACTTTTTGATATAGTCCCTTCAGAGCCTAAAAGTTAGACATTAGACTAAAGAAGAAGGCATAAACAGATAAAAAAGGACAATGATGGTGAAGTTATCAGTGAACCATGAGGTAAAACTATAGGAATTGCCCAAACTGAGCAACAGAGAAATAATACAGTATGGGAAAATAAATAAATGAACTGGGCCTCAGCGACCTATGGGACTGTAATAAAAGAACTAACATTAATGCCATCAGAGTTCCAGAGAGGAGAAAATGAAACTAAAATGTACTCAAAAAATGCCTTAAAAAATCCCAAATTTTACAAAAGATGGAATCCTACAGTTTCAAGCTGAATAAACTCCAGACAGAAAACAAAATTAATCTACACCAAGTCACATAGTAGTTCAACTTCTGAAAGAAAAGGACAAAGAAAAATTTATAAAGCATTCAGATAAACTAATGCTTTAACTATAGAAAGGACATAATTCTATCAAAAATATACTTCAGATCAGAGTCTATGGAGATCAGAAGGAAGTGGCACAATATATTTTTCGAGTGATGAGAGAAGATAATTGTGAACTCAAAATTGTAAATTGGGAGATGAGGAGGACAAAGAAGGCAAAGAAGGTCAAATATATGCTGACAGAAGGAGACTAGACTTTGGGTGGTGAGTACACAATAGAGTATAGCCAGTGGTCGGCAAACTCATTAGTCAACACAGCTAAATATCAACAGTATAATGATTGAAATTTCTTTTGAGAGCCAAATTTTTAAAACTTAAAACTTCTTCTAACACCACTTCTTCAAAATAAACTCGCCCAGGCCATGGTATTTTGTGAAAGAGCCACATTCAAGGGGCCAAAGAGCTGCATGTGGCTTGCAGTTTGCTGACCACTGGAGTATATAGATGTCATCTTATAAAGTTGTATCCTTGAAATTTATATAAATGTTAGTAAGCAAAGTTATCCCCCCAAAATTAATTTTTAAAAGTGGGGGGAAATTGTCAACCTGTGAACAGATCCTTCAGGAATTAAAGACAAGTTAAGATATTCTCAGGTGAAAAACACTAAAAGAATTTGTTACCAGCAGATTTACACCAAAAGAATGACTGAATAAAGCTTTCTAAAATAGAAAGAAAATAATAAAAGAAACAATCTTAGAATATCAGGAAAGAAGAATGATAGAAACAGTAAAAATATTTCTTCTTTGGAGGTTTCTAAATGTTGATAGTTGTGCTGCTCTGCTCAATTTAGTACATATCTCTTGGTATAGATGAAAATCCAAGATCCTGTCATTGCATCATGATTGCTAATGAGGGTTTTCATGTATATATAGTTGTCATTTTATCACCTCCTCCACACGCACATAAATTGACGCAGTGCATGTTATTAATGTCTAGCCTTTTGGCAAAAATACAAGCTAAACTGAGAGGTTCCGACCATCTCGCAGCTCCTTATCTTTCTATAAGAACCATTCAAGAAGTATTTTGAAGCCTTTTACATATTTTCTCTTTAATTAAACTCACTTTTTGTACTCCTGTCTAGAATTCTATAAATTTTTGTTTTATACAAAATTACAGGCTATGTTTACATAAAATTATTATCATTAACCAAGTCAAATTAAAAAGGGTCTGTATCCACTTTAACCTCATTTCTCTCCAAATGTGTTTCTAAGCTGGGTCACATTGGAGGTAGACATAAAGAACCTGGCAATTAGAAAGTCTGTTCCCTTACCGACAAAATTATAAGTTTAAACTAAAATCTATTTAACATTAACTTGTTATGGGAAATTATCAGGATTCTATCATTTACTATTACCATAAATAATAGTAGTAACAAAACATCCATAAGGAAAACTCAGCGTTTATCCCTCAATTGTACTTAACACAAAATTACTCTATATCCTACAGAGTGGATAACATGCTTCTACAAGAACTAATTAAGCAAATCGCCAGTGAATTACATAAGATCAACTATTATTGACTCCTAGTTAGCCATGTGGCAGAATCAATTTCTTCAGCCATATCTGGAAAAAACAGAGATATAATTGTTTTATCACTGAAGACATATAATATAGGAATGACACGAGAAAGAACAACTCTGTCCTGGGCTTCAATGAATTATGTTATCACATAATTAAGGTGTAGTTCAATTTTTTAGTTGAAGCTAATCTTACAATGAATTATAATGAGATAAAGCAATCCTTTAGTTTAGAATTTCCCAAACTGGACTTCTCTAAATAGTGTTTTATAGTATACTCTAAGAACAAAAATCAAATAAAGATTAATTTGTGAAATATACACACAGATCCTCTTGCAATTCTTTAACTAAGTGGTATGGAAAATATTGAAGACTGGTTCACATCTTGTTTGGCTGATCCATGAAGACATTACTTTGTGCCACGTTCTGGTAGGTATAAATTATCTATATAATAAAGAGTCAGGGTCATAACGAACTTTACAACCAAAGGCTCAACCAGACCAGAAGTGGGTGCAGGCTGGGTTGAGGAAACTCTCCCCTCCTCTGTGCATGAATTGCGTGCCCCGGGCCTCTAGTCCCTTACTAAAATGGTGATATCCTTCTACTTATCCTTTCCTCACTTAAAGAAGAATTGAGCTTTTATTTTCTTTTTCTTCCCCGCCCCCCCCCCCCCCCCGCGCCGCAACCCCCCAAATATATTTGTATTGATTTCAGAGAGGAAGGGAGAAGGAGAGAGAAAGAAACATCAATGATGAGAAAGAATCTTGTATCAACTGCCTCTTACGGGGGTTTGGGCCTGCATCCTGGGCCCTGTACCCTGACCAGGAATCAAACTGTGACCTCTTGTTTCATATGGTCAACTACTGAGCTATGCCAACCAGGCAAGATTTGAGCTCTTCTGTTCTATTATTTGGTTCTTGGTAATAATTCTAGGGTCAATTTCATTTTGTTTGTCCTGGACTACCCTGGGAAGCAAGGGAACTGAGGTTGGAATAAAAGGTGGACAAGAACCCAACTCTATGGAAGAGTTTAAACTAACAGGGATGGAGGAGTTATCATGGACTGTGTACAATCATAAGACAGGACTGTGTACAATCGTAAGGCAGGCTCCAGAAAGCAGGTGTGGCTGCTTCTCAGCCGGAGAAGCAGTAGTACCAAGCAGAAGTAAAGTCCAGGTCTTGACAGGGGTGGCAAGCAAAGGAGCATCAGTGACCATGACAAGCTAAAGTCACGGAGCCTCTGGAAATGTTGTTGGGTTACAGATGCATATTGGGTTCCAGTGAAATCAACAGAAATAGAAATGATACCTTGAAAAATAACTGAAATTGGATTTCCTGACAGTTTTAGCAGGTGAGGACCAAGCATGATTTAAGTTGATATGGGATATGATTTCAGTGACCTCCCCATATATATATTTAAGGCACTTTCCCTCTGAGTAGATATTTGTTGTTTTTGGGGGGTTTGTTTGTTTGTTTTGTTTTTTCCACATTAATTTCCTTTTTTATTGTATTTTTTCCTCTCCATTCCAAGACTCCCCTCCTTCTTTTTAATTTATGTCATAGGTGTTTAGTACTAATGCTTGGCTATGCATGTGTCTTTGAAAAATATACAGTGTTGTGTTGAATGTGTGTGTGTTAATTTTCTGTACATATTATTGCACTATAAATCTTTTTCTCATTCCTAACTTTGTTGCTCAAAATTATGCTTTTAAAATCTATTCTTGTTATGGGGTGTACTTGCTTTTGATTGCCAGAGTATTTCATAGAGGCATCTACCATATTTCATTTTTACACTGCCCTAGGCAGCCTCCAACTCCCACACTACCATAAATAATGTAGTGAGAAAAATCCGTATATGATGTGATATTGTGTTCCATAGAGTTGGGTACTTGTCCACCTTCTATCCCAAAAGAATACATACTTGATCTGGTCTGGGTAGATTTCAGGTAATAGGATATATGAGAACTAAAAGCTTCTAAGTACTCACAATATCACTATGGAACCAGCATCAGAAATATATTAGTTCTATGGAGTCTAAAAGTTCTTATTTCCCAGCACCCTATCCATATTTGCATAGTCAATTTTATTATTTGCTAATGTGATATACCTTCTATTATTTAACTATTTTTTATCTAATTAAGAGAGAGAAGGAGAGAAGTAAGATATATTTAATTTTTTTAAAAGAGGAGAGGAGAGGAGAGGAGAGGAGAGGAGAGGAGAGGAGAGGAGAGGAGAGGAGAGGAGAGAAAGGCAAGTAGGTTTACTTCCCTCTAAATTACCAAGTACTAGTTTGTGAAGGGGGTGGGAGGGGATGTTGGCATGGTCCAACATTCTAACACCTGAGCATCACCAGCCAGGAAGGCATCCTGTCTTTTATAGGATGTCTTTTAGACCCATTAAGCTATTAAGCTGATCAAATAGAGAAACTCTCACAAATTTCAAAGGGGGTCTTCTCCTTAGCAGACCTCTACAAAATAAGAAGGCAAAGATAGACTGGACTTATTGAGGACTTCCAACAGGCCCCCGCACCCTCACAGATGGGTTCCCCTGAGTGCTATTCTCACCAATCCTCATTGCAAAAGCCCCGAGGCCTTTGGCTGAAACACTGTGAGTTCATCCTGAAGCACAGGTCATTAGTCATGGAATACTCGGAACCTTATGTGTGAGGCACCCTGTGTGGTTTTAATAAGGACCTTGAGAAGATGCTGCTTGTAACAGGCCAGCAGGAAGCTCTGGTTCAAAAATGACAGGTTCCCAAGGGCCTCAGACTCCGCCCCCCAAACGTGGCAAAAGCTTTGACCCTCAGACACCTGTGCTCACGGGTGATGGCTCAGCCAATGAGAGCATTGGGCCATCAGAGGAGCAGGCTCCAGCAACAAACCTTTCTGCATTTTAGTGCCTGTACCGGCATCGCCAAGGAAACGGTGTCATGAGTGTCTGCAAAGATGTTACTCTCTGAGGAAGACTGGGAGATAATTTTATTAAAACTTATTATCATCATTACGGCTTATAGGCAGTGGTATAATGTCAGTTCAAGAGTCAGGTATACTTTGGCAGAAGACAGTGTTTTTTAAATAAGCATCATCTCTTTATATAAAAAATCATTTAAAAAAAAAACACCAAGAAAATGGAGTAGCCTTTGTTAAATAAACACATGAAGTGTTATTAAAGCGAAGATCATAGCCGAGGAGGCACTTGTATCTTTGGCCTTGAACTGCATTAATTTAATGGGCTGAATGAGTATAAGCATGTGTCATGGAGAGAGCGAGCTTTGGAAAATATACTCTTGCTTTCCAAACGCCATGCTAATCAGGAGAACTCTAGAACAGTGCTTTCAAACTAATGTGATGATGGAGGCTGTTTGTTGATGTCATTGTAGCTTTGTTTTATTTCCAATCCACCATGGACCGATATTTGAGTACAATGCAATATAAAGGAGTTATTAGAAAAATGAAATAGCCGAAACCGGTTTGGCTCAGTGGTAGAGCGTCGGTCTGGGAACTGAAAGGTCCCGGGTTCGATTCCGGTCAAGGGCATGTACATTGGCTGCGGGCACATCCCCAGTAGGGGGTGTGCAAGAGGCGGCTGGTCGATGTTTCTCTCTCATCGACGTTTCTAGCTCTCTATCCCTCTCCCTTCCTCTCTGTGAAATATATTTTTTTAAAAAAAAAGAAAAGAAAAATGAAATAAACCCAGAGATAAATAAAATAAAACCCCCAGTTAGTCTGATGGCTAGATTAAGCAGACATTAAATTGCTCTGCCACCAAAATCCCCAACTGCTTACTCTCAGTTTCTGTATTTATCTCCTTGTGTACTGGTGACAAATAATGTACATAGTTGGAAAAATATGACAGTTATGATTTAAGAAAAGTTAACATCTGTCCAGCTAGCTGAACATCAGTGTTTCCAGGAAACATAGTTTGACTTCCACTGCTAAGAGTACTAAATGTATGGTGCATGTGTAAAGAATTCAAAAAATAATTCTCTTTAAAGCACACTTAGTTTGCAATGGTTTTTAGTGGTGTGTTATGTACATGGTTTTGGTTGCTTTTGCTTTTCAAGGGAAAAACATTTAAGATGATTTTTGCTTCATTTTTTAAATTTAGTTTTATTTTCAGTGATTTCATTGATTGTATTTTTTATTTTTTTTTAAGTCCCTTGGATCTGAATTGAGACACCGGTCAGGCAGTTTTTAAAATCAATAATTGGCCTGGAACATTTTTTAGATTATGTGAGAGGATAATAAGTAATTTTACCTGACCTTTACAGAAAATTTAATATAAAAAGAATAAATTAATGAAAGCCTGGCTACAGGGATGGACAGATGGATGATGGATGGATGGATGGGTGCTATGTCTAGAGTAGCGGTGGGCAAACTACAGCCCGTGGGCTGGATCCGGCCCGTTCGGCTGTTCTATCCGGCCCGCGGAGCCAAAAGAGCGGAGGGTTCTCTTGCTCTCCCCTCCGCTCCTTCACCAGCAGCACAAGATGAGAGTGCCAGCATGGTCAGGCTGCTTTTGTTCCGGCCCTCCGGTCCAGTTTAAGGACCCATTGTGGCCCTCAAATCAAAAAGTTTGCCCAACCCCGGTCTAGACCTTCTAACTTCTTTATTTTTAACAATTTTTTACAGATATATTTTATTGATTTTTCACAGAGAGGGATAGAGAGCCAGAAACATCAATGAGAGAGAGAGAGACATCGATCAGCAACCAAGGTACATGACCTTAACTGGAATCGAACCAGAGACCCTTCATTCCACAGGCTGACACTATCCACTGAGCCAAACCTATTTCGGCTAGACCTTCCCACTTCTCTGTCAGTCAGACATTCTCCCTTCCTCATATTTCTTCAAATTTAAACATCAGGAACAATCAGAAAAGAACTAAACATGCCTCAGAATTCTTTTCAGCCTCTCTAGTTTGGACCCCAAATCCCAGCTGAACTTGAATTACAGGGAACTTCACAATCCATATTATCACAAGAGTACAATACACGTTTTCCTCAAAATGTTCTGAGACTGGGCCTGTTTTCTGACATACCTAATAAAAAAAATTGACTGTGAAAAATCATCACAATGTTTAGTTCTGCAAAGTGGCGGATACAGTTTTCATAAGCTCCATGCAACTGAAATAGATGAGAATGCCCTGTACCACTTACTGTGTGTGTGTTTCTATGAGGGGTGCATGTGGCATCGCACATCCCGGATAAAGAGACTGTGTGAAGGTTATACAAGGACAAAGAGTGGGCATTGCGTTGCTCAAGCGAATCTTTCTGGTCCCTCTGATCACGTTAAACCCTGTGCATACGCACCCAGCACATCAATTCTGAAAAGCCACTGTAAAGTGGAAGTTTCAAAACCAGAGGAATGGCATTAGCACAACTGAAGGTGGTTTACTGTCTGGCTCTTTGTGCAAGCCACAGAAAGAAAGAGCTTTTTGCCCGAATCTGTGCGTGGAAACTGATGGAGACAAGTAGCAACAGCTTCCGGGCTTCAGACGATTTCTCTGCGTGGTGGTTCTCTTCATTCGGTCTCTCTCAAGCGCTGTTTTGTCTCAAGGGGCTGTTATTTAAATTGGAGTTCTATCTTTCTGACGGATGCACTAAGGGGAAAGTCAAAAGGATGGAAAATTTTGAAGAACGGTCCTTGGCAAGGATCTAGAGAGGCAGTGTGATCTATTTTCTGTTTTAGTTTTGTGAGATGCCAGCAAAATGCCCTCCTGTGTGGAGGAGAGGCCTTCCTCTCGTTCCCCGGGTCTGCCGTGTTTTCCTTTTAGGGCTTCTTGATCCAGGATGGGTGCCCCCAGGGGCTGGGTAACATTTTGTGGCAGGCAGCATAGGGGCAATAAAGGGCCATGAATACAAAATAAACATAGCCTACTTTCCTCTCTTTGGAGGGGAGGGGGTCACCAATTATATCCCATGGTAAGTAAATTTAAACATTATCTCCTGTAAAAATAAATGCATTTAGAAGCAAAATGCAAGTTGCATATGCTTTACGGTAAACATACTGGAATTAAAACTTCCATGTCTGGTCGAAACTGGTTTGGCTCAGTGGATGGAGCATCCATCTGCAGGCTGAAGGGTCCCAGATTTGATTCCGGTCGGGGGCATGTACATTGGTTGCGGGCACATCCCTAGTGGGGGTGTGTGCAGCAGGCAGCTGATGGATGTGTCTCTCTCATCCATGTTTCTAGCTCTCTATCTCTCTCCCTTCCTCTCTGTGAAAAATCAAGAAAATATATATTTTTTCAAAAGAAACTTACCTATTTTAAAGCATGGAACATTAATTTTCTCATTTGTAAAAGAGATATATCTGCCTCTCAACGTTCTGTAAATGTAAATAATAAAAGTATATGTGGAAAAAATTTCAAACCATAAACAACACATAAATATTTTTTGAAATCAGTAAAATTGCATTGTAACAAGAACCTTATAATATTTTAGTAATTAGATTTATTTTCTTGGGAATAGTTGATATGGAACATCTTTATATTCAGTTTTTATCTTTAATACATTATAGCTTTTAGTCATCTATGCTTGGAAAAAAATCTACAAAGAAAAAATAAAAAGAAAGGAAGAAAGTAAAGAAGTAAAGAAGTTAAGAAGTTAGGAAAATAAAAGGAAAGAAGGAAGGAAGGAAGGAAGGAAGGAAGGAAGGAAGGAAGGAAGGAAGGAAGGAAGGAAGGAAGGGGAGGGAAAAAAAGGAAGGCTAAACTTTTTCCCAAAGAAGTTGTTGCCGAATCTGATGTGGCTCAGTGGATAGAGCATCAGCCTGCGGACTGAAAGGTCCCATGTTTGATTCAGGTCAGGGGCATGTAGCTTGGTTGTGGGCACATCCCCAGTGGGGAGGTGCAAGAGGCAGCTGGTCAATGTTTCTCTCTCATCAACGTTTCTAACTCTCTATCCCTCTCAATTCCTCTCTGTGTAAAATCAATAATATATATAAAGAATATATAAAGATATATAAAGAAGTTGTTAATCTTGTTCTAGCCAAAGAAAAATTGAGTCCCCTTATAACACATATTACCACAAGAAATAGCAGCAGATTCTTTGGCAGGGTCTGACATGTAATCTGCATTCAATAATTGTTCTTACAAGGAATGGATATAATCAGCTTCAGATGACAATAACTTGACTAGCAAAGACCCCTGTGCATGACATAAATTATCCTGAGCTTGCCAAAATTATATAAAAGAAAAAATTCAAAGCTAAAGTCAAGAGAAACGATCTAGGCCTAAAGTATATAGTACTTCTGAATAAAACGTATAATTAGTCATCAACCCAGTTAGAAAAGCAGTTCATGATAAACACAACACAATATGCCAAAGTAAAACATTTTATCCTCAATAGAGACAAAGGCGAATAGAAGAATAGTTATTAAAAGTGTTTTTTCCATTACAACATGAAAATTGCTTTAGAATATACTATTCTCTCAGATCTTCCCTCTCATGTCTCTTTCTAGCCTCATACAAACACATTCCTTTCATTCAGGATAGCATATTTGATGTTTCCATTTTATTCTTAGTTCTTTTGAAAAAAAGAACAAGGAAAAATATTTAAGCTACTGCCTTTTCTTCATTTAAAATTATTATAAAATATATATTCAAATATGAAAAATAAGATAGCTATATACAAAACACACATCAAAATATGGTAACATTTAACCTCATTTTTTTCATCCTTATATTTTTAAGAAAAAATTAACCAATACATTTTTTTATTTTCTTTATCCTCTAAATTTTTCATGTTTCTGTTTTATCACTTAGTGTTTTTATTCAATCAACTTTCTTTGGCTTTATTATAATTACTTACTTTCAAATTTGTTGGTTAGTAACTTAGCTCATTAATTTATTTTCACTCAGCTTTCTCCTTAGTATATGCCTTTAGGTTACATATTTCCATAAAATTGTTTACATTATAACATACACTGTTTTTACTGTCACTGTGCTCTAAAAAATTTATAAGTTTTAATATGACTTCTTCGGCCTACAAATTACTTAGAAATATAGAGACATTTTAAATATATGAGGGTGTTTTATTTTTAAACTAGAGGCCCGATGCACAAAATTTGTGCAAGAGTCTTGCCCTAACCTCCCTCCCAAGCACCCCACTGCCACAGCTGCAGGGGCCTCTGCTCCCTCTGCCTTGACCCCTGCTGCTGCCACTTGGTCAGGAAGGACATCTGGAAGGACGTCTGGTCTAATTAGCATATTGCACTTTTATTATTATAGACATTATTTTGATCCTTAACTTTAGTCCAGTCTACTCAGGATATTTAGTTTGTATGATGCTGATTCATTCATATTTACTTTCCTAGTTTCTTCCATATGAATATGAAGAGTTACATGAACACTGAAGCCCACTAATCAGAATATTCTCATTCTCGGAGAACTTTGGCATTAGCTAGTTGATCTTAGAGTCCCTAGAAAAGAAATAGTTGGGAAAATCTACTAATTCTTATTTCCTCTATAAAAGCTGAAGAGGTCTATGTTTAGTAAACAGAAGTTTAATATCCAAAACAAAGACTGGACCCACTTTACAGATCTAAATCCTCTTGAGAAGCAAAATCCATTTAAGGAAGGATCTCAAAATACCACCAAAAATTTATATTGTTAATCTTCCTTTTTGCTTTCTCCAAAGGAACCTAAGGCATAAATTAAGGAAGGGGCTTGACTGTGTTCCAAGTAAACATGATTTCCAAAACAGCTGGTGAGCAGGATTTCGCCCACAGTCCATAGTTTGCCAAGATGATTCTGTTCTGGATAATTGTTCGACCTCCTTCCTTCAAATCTTCATATCTTCTGAAGCACAATCTTTCTGAAAGCTGACCTACTATTATTTGCTACTTTCAGATCACTTCCCTTCAATCCTTAGATGGCAGACTAGCTCACCATCTTCCTTGCCATCAACTATTCCTCCCCCCATTTTTTAATCACTACAGAAGTTCTAGTTTTTCTGTCCCTTGATCTCCTCAAGTGAAGTGTTTTTCTTTAGAAAGTCCTACTTAAGTCGCTTACACAAATAGTCCAAACCTAGATACTGTTACCGATGAGGGCAGCATTTTTTTCAAATCCTTGAAATCTGGACTTCTAATTGCAGATCACTAGCTCTGGTCTTGTCAGCTCACTTTCTCTCATTCCCTATTCCAAGGATTCTTTATCTTTATTGGAACTGTTCATACCCTCCCCTGTCCTCACTTCTCTCCTTACCCAACGTAGGGCCCATGAACCAGAACTAAACCAGTAGCTTGTGCACATTCTTAATTCCCCTCTCCTTGTTTTCATTCTGAAATATTCATCACATAATAACCAACTCTAAATCTATGAGTCTTCCTCATCTGTACCCTTATAATCAATGTGTCTTCTTCATTTGTACACAGGGCAGTTTACAGTGGTTGAGCACTCGGCCTCTACAGTAGGACATCTTGGCTTTAAACTTCAGCTACTCTATTTGATAGTGCTGTGAGTACAGAAAAGTGGCTTAACTTCTCTGCACCTCTAGTTTGCCCTCCAATTCAAAACAGAGGTAGAATCTATCTCCTAAAGTACTTCTGGAGATTAAGTGAATTAACATTATTCAAGTGCTTAAAGCAATCTCTATTGCATGGTAAGTGTTTAGTAAATGTTAGATATATTTCTAATTCATTATTAAAATGAAAGCAGTGCCTCTATTCTTATATAGGGCTAACTTCTCTTATATTCCAGATATATTTCCGGCTATTCCTCTTAGAGAGATCACAATGAAAGCTGAAATATAAACAGACCTTGGCAATAGCTATATAGAGTATCTTTATATATACATATACACAGATTGTGAAGTAATTGGAATAAATGGATATCATTTCTGTTACACTGTTAGATTTCTAAATAAGCATCTTCCTTTATTCCTTGTGCACTTTAATGTTATTTTAGGTTGGTTTTAAAAAATATGTTATTTCTTGTTCTACTATCTTGTATACTACTAGCATCTATTATTAAATGTGTTTTAAGAAGAGAAATAGTGAAACAAGTATGGGTCCAAATGTTGTTGGGCCTGAAATTTATACATTTAAACACACACACACACACACACACACACACACACACACACACACACACACATAGTTAAATATAAAATGAGTTATAAGGCCTATGCAAGTTATAAGGCCTATGCAAAATATCAATAAAAAGTGAGAGGCCCTGCAGCTTAAGCTCCTTTAGCATCTTCTCTAATATCCTCAACAATCCTATAATGAGGGTGTTATTATCTCCCACGCACTGATGAAGAAACACAGCTTGCTAGCGGCCGCATAGATAATGAGTGGCCTTGCTGGGATTTGTCCCCAATCTCTTGACTCTAAGACCAGTGTTCTTTGCCTCCATATTCCATCTCCCTCTATCCTTACAGGCAGAGGGAAGGTTGAGATCTCAGTTTACCTCTTTTGTCCAGCTGCCTCTTAACATTTGCCCATATCATGGACAGGATTCTCCGCGCGCGCTCGCATCCCTCCCCCCCACCCCCATTTTTAAAGTTGTGCTGCTGTTACTAGAGGTTACATGGGAAAGCCCTAATTCTCACTGAGCTAAGAACTACTAAGGAGCAGAAACCGGTTTGGCTCAGTGGATAGAGCGTCAGCCTGCTGACTGAAAGGTCCCGGGTTCGATTCTGGTCAAGGGCATGTACCTTGGTTGTAGGCACATCCCCAGTAGGGAGTGTGCAAGAGGCAGCTGATGGATGATTATCTCTCATCGATGTTTCTAACTCTCTATCCCTCTCTCTTCCTCTCTGCAAAATATCAATAAAATATATATATTTTAAAAAGAATTACTAAGGAATTAATAAGAATTATCATATCGAGCATTAAAACACAAAACCCATGTGAGGGGATGATGATTTTTGTGAAGCCATACAATCCTCAAAGCCATAACAGCAAGTGCCTTCATTTCTCCTATATGCCTCTCTGTCTGACCACCCTACTCATATAGGAAAGGGTCGTCAGTAGTCCTAAGACTGTATCTTAGAAGCAAGCGTGGCGCATGTCAACACAGGGAAAATTGCTGCTGTAGGACAGGAAGCAGAGAGCAACGAAACTTGGGTTCCTGAAGAGGCATGTTGGTAAGAGGCTGGGGAGGCTGGGAGTAAAAGAATGTTTCTAAAAACTACATCCAGGATAACGAGGGTCTCTACTGAACGGATGCAAGGATGAAATGACAACAACATTGCGCTAGTATTTATGCAGGAAGGACCCTAAGCACAGTTGGAATGATGCCCTTCATGAGGCCCGGGGGCTCAGCACATCTGAAGGGCGGGCACTCTGCTAGTCTGGGAGACATCTCTCCCCAAGAGACAAAACCCCTGTTTCCTCTAACGGCTGAACCCATGTGTGACTGCCATGGCTCTGTCACACACTCACTCATCAGAATCCACAGCGTCATAGTAAATACACAAACATGGTTGAGTAAAACTACTTATTCTCAAGCTGCTAACTATCTGATAGGAGACATTTGAGAGAAGAGGATGGCTTATTTCAGGGACCATTTTGTCTCAGAACCCTGAGGCTGTTAATGGTTTGCACTGCTCTGTGTTATTCTTTTATGCAAATGTAAATCCCTTAAGAGAAGAATCATGTCTAGTCCTTAACGTGGACCCAAATACAATTTTAGGGAAGTAGCTCTTATGGGATTCAGAGTGATTCAAATCCTCTCTAATCCACTCTTTGGCTATGGGCTATAAGTTACTTAATTTATCTGATCCTTTGTTTTCTGTAAATTTAAACTAAAGGTCTGAGGCTTAGGAGCTATCCCATATGACAAGCATCATGTACTGCTCGCTGCACAGAAGACTTTTCAGAAATATTATGCTCTTCCTCACATCTCACTATAGGCAGGTCTCGCCCCATTATTGATCAAACTGTAACCTCCTTCAATTTCCTTAAAGCTTCCAGATATGTTTGCCTTTCTCAAAAGTGGGTTACAGCTCATTTGTTCAAACATTTCTAATTTTAAAAGAGCTTCAATTACTTAAATATTTCATTAACCCAATAATGCTCCATCAGAGGACACAGATTTGAACCAGCATATATTACTGTGCACCTTCTATGTGCAAGGTGGTGTGCTAGAAATTGGGGAGAGGCATATAGTCATAAAATATAATATGTGCTTTCAGAAATTTACAATCAACGAAGAAAAGCTTTAAACACTCTAAAAGGAGTCAAAAAAGTCAGTGTTGTGCCGAGCCATACTGAAGCCTGAAAAAAAATATTTTTAATCGGTATACAGAATCTGTCTTTAAAATTTTGAACTTATATCATTGATGTTTTTGCATGAATTTTAAATTTTTTAAAATACTGCAATTTTATTTTGAAATTTAAGTTCTTTGTTCCTCTTAGGTTTTGCACATCTGAGTAAGGGTATTATGACCTAATTGCATCCCTATCAAAATTTGCAAATTGAAGTCCTAACAACCAAAGTGATTGTATTTGGTGATAGCGCCTTTAAGAAGATAATTATGGTTAAATGAGGTCATAGGACGGGGCCCTCAACCAATAGGACCAGTGCCCTTATAAGAAGAGGATGAAACAGGCCATGAGAGGTAATAATGAGGAGATGGCCAATTGTATGCCAAGGAGAGAGGCCTCAGAAGAAACCAACTCTGCTGCCACCTTGATCTTGGACTTCGGAGCTGTGAGAAAATAAGTTTCCATTGCTTAAGTCACTCTGTCTGTGGCATTTTGTTATGCCAGCCCTAGAATACTAAAACGGAGGGTAAGAAGAGATTTCAAGAAAGAAGATGAATTTGAGTTTAGTTTTAAAAATTGAAAGAACCTGGATACTGAACAAATGAAATATTATTCTGGGAATTTTAAGCAAGGGCTAGACATGGGGAAGGAGATCTTTGGGCAGAAGCAATACCTTTGAGGAAAACACCGTATGCCAAATGTGTGAGAATATGGAACCAGGCAGACATGAGAGCTGAACTGGCCTTTGACAGAGACTCACACTAGTGCCCATGCTTCAAAGGCCTGGGGGCTATGAAATGTTTACAGCTTTAAATTGTTAAAGAAAGCGAAAGGAGAGTCTTTTTTTGACATGTGAAAGTTATATGAAATTCAAATTTCCATGTTCATAAATAATGCCTTCTTGAAACACAGCCGCAAGCATTCGTTCCAGTATTGTTTAAGGCTGCTTTCACGCTACAACAGAATTGAGTATCTGTGATGGAGACCATATGGCACGCAGCGCCCAAAATATTAGCTGTGTGACCCTATACAGAAGTGACAGCCCCTGGACTAGACCATGTCTTCCCCATCCCCATCCCCAACGTAAACATATCTGTTAAAAGAAAAGAAGAGAGAGACAAAGGGGAGAGAGAGACTAGAAGGAAGGGGAAAAGAAAGGGAAGAGAAGGGCAAGAGAAAGAGGGGAAATGAATAAAAAGAATAAGATATGCATCTCTTGTTTTCCCCAACGTCCCTTAAGGATGAGAGCAAGAGACCTTAATTTCGCATTGACAAAAGTGTGCCTGGTGCCAGGCAGTTCTGAAAGCTTGTCATTCTTCAGCAGTAGCAGCAGCACTGTAAAAGCTGCTGTGGCCAGCCATCAACTCTGATCAGCTCTTTTCTGTACCAAACAGGAGACATGTGCTCACTTTGTCACCATGCAGAGCTCATTATAGCAAATGGGCTTGGACAAAGCGCCTCATTTGCCCACTGGAATGGATGATGATTTGGCATGCTGGCGTTCATTAAATCTCCATGTCCTAGTTGACACCAGAGCGCTGAAATCGCCCGTAAACAAATTTATAGGAGAATCATTAAGGGTGAGTGAGTTATCACTTTGGAAGGGTGTTTTGGATGAGTAAAAGCACCGCAAGGTCCAGATTTGAAGTAATAACATGCCTTGTATCTGAGTAGAACCATTTTTCCAAGAGAGGATGACTCAAACACTGATGGTGTGATTCTCTTAGAGTAGTCATCTGCATTACTCAAGGGTCCCCAGTCAAGTAGTGAGTGGATTACTTTGTAGACCTTCCAAGTGATTGCTTCTGCTCTCCACACCACCAAGTTCGATGGATCAAGGTGCCCCGTGCTTAGCAGTATCTTTTAATTGTTGACTGAAATTATCAGAACCACCCTAGACCCTGCCAGTTTCATTCCCATAAAGCATAGCGCCATATGCATTTTCTGACATGTGATCTAAAAAGAATCTCTAGTCTCTCCAATGAAAAGGTTTGAAAAAACACGATCGAATCAGAAACATCTGAATGCAACTGTTTGCCACTGACTAGTTTTGAGATTTCTGGAAAGTTACCTAATATCTCTAAGCCTGCTACTTCCAATAAATAAAATGGGGTTGAAAATAGCAGCCTCTTCCATTTGCTGTGGGGATTAAATACGATAAGATGGGCATCCCTCTTAGGTCAGTGCCTGGCACAACTTTTGGCACGCGCCCATTTATTTTTCTTACACTGTTTTGGAGATTCTAGACACCACAATAAAAATGGATGATCCCTCCATCAGACTGTATATTGTAGAAGTACAGCACGGCTTCTGTGACTTTTTAAAAAAATGTCTATCTGTTATTATCTCAGCAACTTGAACATTTTTAATATTATTAAGGAGGAAGGGCACAAAATAATTTATATTCTTTTAAATGCATGCGCAGACATTATTGTAAAAAATAGAGAAGAAGAAACATGGAGTACTTATAATTCATCACTTTGGGCTCAATTCTCTGAGTGGTGGAACGTTCAAGGCTTTTTCCTAGGTATAAAGAAAAGAATGAAATGTTGGAATAAACAGGCACATTCCCTGCCTTTCCGGAAGTGTGAGCCCCCTCCAAACAGAGCCACATTTTCAGTATGAGGAAGGGGAAATGGGTGTGGCCTGGGCATTCTGCTTTTAGGGGATGAGCTGATTTGGGGTTTGTTTTCTGGCAACCACTCCAAACCTCTCTAGTTCAGATTTTCATAATACATTGGAAATCTCTACCAGGTTCCATCTCTATACTACTGGGGTCCTTTTCCTGTAGACGCAGAGGGAAAGGGAAGTGGAAGGATGGGACTGATCTCAGCATGAGAGCATGCATCTTCACACACAACAGGGAACCAGCAGACCATCAAAACCACACACATCCAAAGTGAGATACCACCAATGTCACCACAGTACCCTATGACAAAAATAACCCCTCTTTCAAGACCACTTTGAACAGGTACAAGACCCCTAGATTTGGCATACAACTTTGAACAGTTCTGGGAGCTCCCAATGTCCATCCATGTACCATCAGCATGGCTCATGGGTGTTCAATGAAGAATTCCTTCAGTGGATAGTGTTTCAAAAGAATGGAAGGAGACATTGAATTTTTTTTTGATCAGCAAATTTCTCAAAAGCTTTTAACAAGGAAAAAAATCTGCTGAAAAAGTTACTGTATTTTCAGCAACTATTTTCGCTTGGTTCATATTTTCAGAGATCCAGGCATATGAGTAATTTACTTCCAGGTAAAATCCATCATTTCCACATACCATGCATTTGTCATTGTACCCAGGGCTTTGTGCTATCTTTTTATAAACTGCATTTATACAAGCTGAAAGATATTTCAAACACAATACCTTTTGAACACTTGGTAACTTAATTGCTTATGCTGACAAGATAAACTAAAAAATAAAAGTTTTGTCTCAATGATATGATATAATAACATCCACTCATAGTGTAAAACAACTGATTTTTAACAGATATGTAAAGGTAATTTTGCAAGTACATGTGTTTTAAATGAGTTTTTGAAATTTCAAAAATAAGGTAATTTTTAAAAAAATGTTCTGATATGAAGGTTTCTATAATAAAATGTATTGGTAATAAAATAGTATGAAATGTAGTATGAAAAAAAATTATGCCAAGTTTTGTGTACAGAATGATTCCCAAAATAAAATGAAATATCATGTGATAAAGAAATACTAGAAGAAATACCTGAAAATGTATTTTGCTGTGGAATATATAAGAGGTAGCTATTTTTGTATTATTTTGCATTTTACCAATTTTCCTATGACATGATTTTACCACTTTTATAGCAAAACAAAGGCATTTTAAAGAATAACCTTGTTGGGCAGTGATACTAAATTTTTCTCTAGACATTGAGTAAAACAGCAGCCATTAAACAGTTACGCTGTGCCAAGTCCTGGAGTATGCTTAAATGCCATACCTTTTTCATTTTCAAAAAGCTCTTTAGATTAAAAAAAAAGTTATTCTTCTTTCACAAATGAGAAAATTTAGACTCTGCATGAGTCACACATCCAGTAAGAGACAGAATGCGCCAAGATACGGGCCTCTTTTTTCTCCACCACTGAACCTCATCCAGCACGGCCAAGGGTGAACCTGAGGAGGGGTGGTTAATGATGAAAGAAGACAGACAAGAGAAAATAGTTGGGGCCAGGCAGATCACTGCACCTAGATAAGGAAACAGTGACACTGCCTGTAAGCTGAGTCTTTTATTGTATAGTCAGATCACACAAAGCAAAACAAGGGCAAGATGTTTACAATGTTCTGGCGAGTTTCACATCTGCTTCTTTCCTGTTGTTGCCATTCTCTGAACTCTATCAAGCTTAGTTTAGGCAGCACTTGCTGCACCCCCCACAGCGCACATCCCTTAGCTACCTAGGACTATAAGGTCAAACTTACAACCACAGCCTTTCGGCCATAATTGTGCTGGGAGGGCTTTGCCCCCCATGCTGAAACTTGTATGTGGCTTTGCCACAAGTCAGTCTGAGGCGTGATCCTGTCCAAACGCTGTAGCCACTCTCCACATTCCGTGTTTTTCAGGTTCTTGAAAACTAATACAATACTGTCTTGCAGTCAAGGCCAGTAGGATTTCACAGTGTGGGCTGTATTCCCTGTAGTGCAACAAGGACCATGGCAGTGTAGGGAGGTGAGGAGGAAGGGTGGAGAGCAGTAGTTGAGACTCTGAATATTAGACTCTTAGTGTTGTCTCTTCTACTGTCATTGACTAACTGAAGATGCATAAAAACCTGACATCATAATTATACAAGATCATAAAAAGTTGACATTATGGTAATAATGTAGTGCTTATCTGAGTATTTTTTGTCTTTTTGCTTATCTGTTTCCTGAGATGGGAAGGAGGATAAGAAAACACAAAGTTAATTTTCTTGAATTACTTATGTGTGCCAAGAAGGTTAAGTGTTTCAATGTTTAGATAGATTTGTACAGAGACAAAAATAGATTGATAATTATAATTTCTTCAGAGGGATTTTAAAAAATTAACTTCTAAAGAAATGTCTGTGTAATACTAAGGCTATAACAACAGGTACATAATCCCATATCATAAAAGCCTAATATGCTAAGTGTCCAGTCATCTGGATGGCCATTCAACCAATCAAAGCATAATATGTGCACTGACCACCAGGGGGCAGATGCTCTGACCAGAAGGTTAGCTTGCTGCTGGGGTATCTGCACTGAGCAAGACTGGCCAGACGTGCCCTGGAGCCCTCCTGCGATCCCTCCCCAGCTGGCCAACCTCCAGCTACCCTCCTCAACCCCGATTGTGAACTGGTGGGGTCCTTCGGCCTGGCCTGTGCCCTCTCGTAACCCAGGACCCCCCAGGGCAGTAGTTCTCAACCTTTTTAATGCCGCAACCCTTTAATACATTTCCTCATGTTGTGGTGACCCCCAACCATAAAATCATTTTCGTTGCTACTTCATAACTGTAATTTTGCTACTGTTAATGAATTGTAATGAAAATATCTGTGTTTTCTGATGGTCTTAGGCGACCCTGCTAGTGGTTCTCAACCTGTGGGCCGACCCACAGGTTGGGAACCACTGCCTCAGGGTATGTTGGAGAGCTAGTTTTGATCCAATCCCACAGGCCAGGCCAAGAGACCCCACTGGTACATGAATGTGTGCACTGGGGCTCCAATGTAATATAAAATGCATAACTTTATTCATAAATCAATGTATTTATAGAATTGTGAGGAAACTGGCATATCCAGATATTCTGACTCATTTAAATACCAAAACCTTTTTAGGATGGACAGTGAACATGGGAATATGTAGCCTTAGAAGGGGGGAAAAAATCCAAATTTTAAAAATGTCACCATTAGACTCATCCTTTAGTTGTCGCTCTTTTTCTCTTGCTATATATACTTTATAGGAGAGTATTTCATGACCAGGTTTGAGAAAATTTTAAATGCTTTTGTGCAGAATGGAGACGACACCATCCTGCAGAGCACTATTCTTCGTGCCTGACTCTTTGTAGGACTAAAGAATATGGAGAAAGCTTAAGTAGTCTGGCATTCAAGAGGAATGCTGCCTGTCTTTCCTGTGCTTCCTGATGGAGGAAAAAAAAATAAAAGAAAAATATATAAATAAAAGCACCAGGGAATATTTTACCATAGGCGAGCTATGTGATTGAAACAGTAGCCTATTTTCATAAATCCCATGGATAAGTAACACACCAGCTTGTGGAGCCTGATTCTTGTCTCATAATTGTGAGACTCTGAAGCACCATTGTCATGTCTGAACTTCTGTACCCACCATTTCCATTTATATTTGAAAAACAGTTCGGCTTTTACTATAGTTTCTCCATTTTAATAAATTGCACGGGTGGATTTTCTCAACCACTGCTCTGTAATTTACTCTGGAAGTCCTCACTCTTTATCCTTAGGTACCCGTTGGCAGTGTTCTGTCTGGCCTCGTTTACTGCTCCATATGTCATCTGCATTAATCATCTTATCATTGACTTTAGGATGGTTCTGGCTGCAAGATCTTAACTCCTGCTCCCCCTCCTGGCCCCGTATTTACTTTGCAGCTGCAAAGTGGAGCTGTACATAGTATGTGGGCCAGCAGCACATGGATGACTTGGCATCACGGATGAAACAAAAAGGCCAAAGCTAAGAGAGCTTTTCCTCAGCATCTAAAAGTTTTTCATATAACTCTGTCTTCTCAGTTCAGGTTCTTCCCATGACTTGATTCGGGGTTATATTGAGAGCTGGTATGAAATATGATACAGTAGGTTTTTTTCTGGTTTTATTTCTAGCCTCTGTTGCAAATACAGCAAGACAAATGTGATAGTAACTTTCTTTTCTGTGAAATTATTGGGGATTCACTCAGAGAAGAAACCATGCCCAGGTGTCCTATAGGTCAGATTCTATGTCACATTAAACAGTCACACCTCTCTAGAGGAAGCTATGGTACAAATTGTTAGAAGAATAAGTCATTTCTACTTTCCTTAAATAGTGGTTCTGTGTTGTTTTTTTTAATCTTGTTTGTTTAAATAAGAAAGGCTCTTCAGAATTTGGTCACAGTGCTGTTCAGATTGCTCAATCCATCTGCATATATAACTATGGTCCAACAAAGCATATCCCAAAGATTTCCCATGGAAGATGTGCCCATCAATATGTTCTATCCAATGAGAAAACATAAAAATAAAAGAATTTATATGGCAAATGGGTTGAATGCTATATATTTCTCCTGGGGATTAATAGGAACATTATAAACACGTATATAAAATTGTTTATATATGACATCGATAATGTTCTGTAGAACTAGTGTTTAATAAAACACTTGTTGGTTATTACTACAAATTATTTTGGGGACAAAATCAAAGTCCTGCTCTTTGCTTTAAGAGTGAGTTATCAAGCATATGTCTCCAATGATTGATGTCTCATTCGTTTTTGTATTGCTACACAGCGTTTGGTGATCACCTAATGCTGAATGACTAAATGCATAAATGTATGAGCCACTGACTAGAGCTAGGAGATACATGTTTACTGTGGGGGAAAAAAAGTTCTCATTTATTGGACTCAACACATTGGACTTTTAGAGGTACTTGAAATAAGTAACCAACTTCACAGGAAAAACAGTTCAACAGCATATCATCATATATTCAAATTACTTAACACCTCCCTTGTCCATAAGCCACACTAAATTCTAAACTTGGTTTCAGAGAGTTTGTGTATTTCTTCCAAATGCATGTGGCATAATTGAGTACTTAGATCTGTCTATGTTTAGAGTTGCAAAGTAAGAAGTTGCAAAGAGTTGTACAGTTAAGGTAGACCAATGGCTCTATTCATAAATGAAGTAACTAAGTCTCAGATGGTTCACAGGATTTGCCCAAAGACACAGGGAAGAAATTTTCAAGGAGGTGCTTCACATATCTTCTTGTGTACCCAACAGTTCTCAGCACTTCAATAAGTAATTTGATATATTAATTAATTATATTTATACCAATACCTTTCTTACAAGGTACTTTTTAAGGCAGACCAACCTTTAAAAGTCTATTACCTTAAGATGTAATAGGAAGGAAGCGTTTCCTCAACTATTAATTGGAGCTATGTGACTTACTAAGAAATGATGTACAGCAGTTCTAGACTGCAAAAGGAATCAGGTAGAGCAGATGTCCATAAGAGCACAATAGTGGGTTTATAGGTGAAAGGGAGCACTCGTCAATAACAGTAAGTGCCTCAGCTCTGTGTGATCCCCACTACGCTGGACAAATTCCACTATGCATTGTTTAGAAAGGATACATCTGACCCTCAAACATTAAATTTAAGGAATAATTAAAAAAAGAATTAAAATCATGTAGTTTCAATATTAATATCAAAATATAAACATTGCAAAAATATATTATGTGAAACAAGAGTAGAATGCATAGTGTTTATATAACAGTTTGAAAACAATATGTAAGAAAAAATAGAAATATGGGAGAAACAGCCACATTTATCATAATTGTGGTAGCTTTTAAAATAAACCTGAGTCTTTCAAAAGCTTTTAAAATTATATAAATATAGAGAATTTTGTAAGGGAATCAATAATACTAATTCAATGGTTAAGTAGTACTTTCTACATGCATAGTAAAAAATTATTTTGAAATTTCTTAGAACATGAGCAAAAATCAACTTATATGGAACCACAGGAAAATTTCAGTAAATTCCAACTAGAAAATGTGAAGGGCATTTTTTTCTGTCACAAAGAATAGCAAAACCTTAACCAAAGAGTTATAGAAAAAAATAAGGGAGACAACTTTGAGGGCTTTTCATTTTATTCTGAGAATGTTAAAGAGAAAAGATTTGTATATTTATAAAGCTAAGGCAGATAGTTAAAAATAACTTATTGTCAGAAATATGAGGAAAAGAAAAATCTGAGAATTGAAGTTGTGCTGAAGTTTTGAATAGATAGTAGACTTGGTACTGAAAACAAAACAAAACTATCTCTGGAATAGAAAACAAACAGGGATATTTCACCATTAGATGGAGAAAGCTGAAAAATATGAATTAGAGCCCAGCCAGTGTGGCTCAATGGTTGAACCAGGAATTTATGTTTCAATTCCCAGTCAGGGCATATGCCCGGTTGTAGGTTCAGTCCCCAGAAGGAGGTGTGCAGGAGATAGCTGATCAATGATTCTCTCTTTTCATTGGTGTTTCCAGCCCTTTCTCCCTCTCCCTTCCTTTCTGAAATCAATTAATTTATTTTAAAAAAAATATGAATTAGAGAAGAGGTGAGAGTATGAAAAACACATGACAGATCCAAATGATCCATTTCAGATGGGCTAACATAGCAGCCATTACCAATAAAAACTTGGACAATGAGAGTACCCCCTTACAAAAATAAGAAATACTCTATTTATATTGGCACTCAAGTTAAAGGGTACATTTAGTAATAAGGTTGAAAAGAAAGCTTTGACTTCAAAACCATGTGTAAGAATATTCAAGATGTTTGAGGAGTTAAAGAAAAAAGCCAAGATGTGCTCACAAAGGAACATGTCAATTTTATGCATGAGAATTTCTTCTGTGTCATTTAAATTCCTACAGTCCTATGAATGGGAGACTAGGTACGTGAGAGCAAAATGCTTATAGCCCAGTCAGATCTAGGCCTCAGTTTATGTATAGATCAAATAATGGGTATTATCCAGATAATATTTAATTCCTTCCCAACCATTATTGTAAGTTGGAGGCCACAGACAGGATATCAATATCCCCCCAAAATGAAACATTGGCAATGGCAGTGCTATGTCTTACTTTTCTCTAATAATAGCTAATATTTACTGTGTGTGTAAGTGCCAGCTACTTGAATTCTAAGAACAATCCAGTGAGTTGTGTATTAGGTCAGCCCCACTTTTTTCAATAAGGAAACTAAGGCCCAAAGGAGTTGAATAACTTGGCAGAGATCTCACAGAAAGAAGCTATAGATCCATGTCTCTAACTTTTTATCCTGAGGGCCCCTGCTCTCCCACTAGGCAATAGTGCTGCTCTAGTATTAGGACTTTATTTTTTGAGACTTTAAAGCATTACCTTGCCTCTCACTATATTACCATGATTCCCACCAGCTCTCTTTGCCTGGAACCACGTGTCTCCTGTAATCACAATGTTCTATAGTTTTCTTCTGGAATTATTTATGGCCAAGTGGGTCTGAGAGCTGTTTCCCCTTGTATAAATGGTGTGGAGATGGACACCCATCTTCATCTCTTTTATGACTTGGCCCTCCCCCATAGGGGCAGGTGTTTGGTTCATGGGGGGGGGGGGGGGAGAAAGAAAGAAAAAAGAGCTCAGAGAATCCCAAAACATGTTCTGTAGAACATCAATAATGTAAACTTTAAATGGATTTTTTATGGAAAACAGAGTTCCATGTTCAATAAAATATATGCAAAATTCTAGGTTATATAATGTTTGGCCAATTTCTTTAATAAGACATTTCTCAAAACTCTTACTATGCTGATGTGCGCTAGGCAGGATTTCTCTACTGTAGAAATTTTATTTCTTATCAGGACACTTTGGGAAGGGCGGAATAATCTATTATTTATTTATTCAACCAATAATGTCATCACAATCTTCATGAAAATTGATAATGTTATCTTTACATGGGAAGCCTGGATTCCTTGGGCACAGTACCAGACAAATAAATTGTCAGAGTAATGCAACTGCTCTCCCTGTTTCAGCTGTGACAGGAGATGAACTACACATAAACAGCTAAGCTACATCTTTATTTTTTTTTTAAACATAGAGGGAGCTGTTTTGGGCCACTGAGTTCAGTCCTATATATTTGTCTCATCCTTCCTGACACAAGCTGTTTATAACAGAGTCCTGGTTGTGTGAGAACAGGCAATACCAGCCACGGGAACTCTATTACGGTGAAATCACTGAGGCATGGGCGAGCCTGGAGCCTGACTCAGGTGGTGTGTGGCAGCTTCTTAATTCCATTTTGAAATCTGCCTTCTCATCAGAGCTAGAAAGCAGCCTCCGCCGATCTGCGGAATCCGGCAAGGTTAGGGGCCTGGCATTTGTGGGGGACTGAAATGTTTGTTTCTTCTTTAGGGCACGGAGCTATTTATCATAATACTGGATGTCTAACAGCACAGAACACATCATTCCTGGCCCGTTCGTAACACTTGAGTAATACTGGTGATCAAACTGCGGAGAGCAGTCTGCCATAGGTCACATCATCACTGACAAATCACGGGGGAAAGTGGAAGAAAGGAATTAGAGACTGAAATGAAAACCTGCGCATTTTCCCAAATGGAATATATACAATAAAGATGTTACGTAGAATGTGTGTGTGTGTGTGTGTGTGTGTGTGTGTGTGTGTGTATCCACATTGGGCAAAATAGGTCTATAGTTGTGAGTACATGAAACAGTTTATTATTGTATTATTTATCAATTACTGTGGTATTTCCCAAATGAACAACTGTAAACCTACTTTTGTATATAAATATTATACTATGTAGATATTTTACATGTATATATATTATATATGATATATGTGTATATATATATATATACCATATATATGTACATATAGAGAGATTTCTATCCACAAATCAAAGCCCAGCTGACATTTCACCTCCTCTGAAGCCCTCCTTGTCCACTCCAGATAATTAATGCTTTTCCCTCTCTCAGCACCTTCCACACTGACACCAGCACACTTAGCACAAGGTACCACAGCAGCTCCCTATGACTGTTTCTACGTCTTACTGACATTGAATTCCTGATGAGAGAAGCAATGTCTTGCTCATCTTGGTACCTTGCTACACCTAGCACTGATTCTGGTGGGCCTTCAACAAACATTAATGTTTAATGTCATTTTATCTTATATTTGTGGGCCTCGGTACGTTATTTCCAAACCAGATTGTCTCCATTTTTTAAGTTTTTCTATCTCTGCCACTGCGTGACCTTGGCCGAACTACCCAATGTTCCTGTGCTTTGTTACTTTTCCCCTACAAAGTAGAAATGGCAATACTACCTGCTTTATGGGGTCACAACACTCAGGAGTAAATGGGATGAGTTATGGATTATACTTAGCACAGTACCTGACCTGTAATAAACTCTGACACGTGCATGAATGATATCATTTTCTACCAGGCCCGTGCTCACGTGAGCAACAGGCTCATCTCTATCCCAGTGCTTACAGCACTGCCTTGTCTGTTTATGTGTCTGTTACCCTCACATTGGGTCTGAACACTGACATCAGCAAAAGGACAAATCTTTTTGCCTGTCCATATGTATTTCCCCAGTCCCAAGATGAGTGATAAATATCTGTTCTCAAGTCATGTTAATCTGACCAATAACTTAAAAAACAAACAAACAAACAAACAAAAAAAAAAAAAAAACTATGGTTGGCCTAATAAACCCTTCCCCAAACTGCCAACCCTCAAAATATTTTATTGAATCAACCATGCTAACGTTTGCTGTCTTTTAGAGTCCGGGTTACCGCTGCTTTTCAATACAAGGGTTGCCGGATGTACCCCGGTCCTCTGATAAAAAAGATGAATGAGGGGACACTCATTTGCATGGCTACATCATGCTTGCAACTTCAGTCCCATAATCCGCTTGTCTCAATGCCGTGGCTTTGGAGAGAGGTGATGCAGATCTGCCTACTCCCTGCCAGTAGACCTGCTTCCCACTCCTAGGTGACAGGTGGCCCCCAGACAGGTAAGCTGGTAGAGCCGGGCTTCCTCTCACGCTGTCAGGGAGCAGCAGCGTCCTGCTGGATGATGGCCACAGCGTCCCCCCTCGTGCTGTAAGTCTCTCTTTCTCTTAATCCCCCTAGCCGGGCATCTTGCAGGGATTTGCTCCCGTTGTGAGCGAGGCTGTTGCAGGTTGGCGGGGCTCCGCGGTGGTCTGCCATCCCAATGAAGCGTGTTTCCATCTGTGAGGGGCATCTGCCTCCATCCTGTCACCTGACTTGTCTCAGACCAGCCGCCTACACTTCCCTTAGGGAAGGCAGGAAAGAAGCCCAGACTTAACCTCAGCCTCATGGGGAACCCGGTTCTATACTTTTTTTCCTGCCCCAATATAGTGCCTCTCAAACTTGAATGTGCTTACAAATCACAGATCTTGATTCATACGTCCGGATGCTGGCCTGAGACACCACATTTCTAACAAGCTCCCAGAAGATGCTGATGCTGAGAGTCTACAGAGGACACTGAGTAGCGAGGCTTCCATAGGCACATTTTAGAACCAGCGCTGTCTCCTGTCGCCGGGCTCCCGTGACACCCGGGCCGCAATGTCCTGGGTGCACTTGGTGGTGTCCTCCCGGCATTCCAATTAGCCGTGCACTCAGCACCTGGAATGGAGCTAACCCAGTCCCCTGAGCTAAAAAACAGGCCCTGAACTAAATCGATGAAAAGGAACAGAAACAAAACTCAGTGCAGTTTACTTAATAATTAGTAAGTCAATAGACTGATTATTTCTGTTTCATTCCATTCCTGGTTTAATATTTTGTGCTTGTCGGAGCTTCCGATGCGGGGATGAAAAGGAAGAAAGATGATTAAGCCCATTAAACCCAGTTTGTTTCAGCCTAACAAACCAAGTATTGAACCAGTTGCTTTGGAGATAGCTAGAGGACCAGGCACAACGTGTCCTTAAAGGGCTTTACAATGCCACAGGTGAGTGGGTACTGATGGGTAGGACAGGTAGAAGTTATACTGCAACATAGAGGGACACAAAACAACTTCAGATATGTCCACCGGATGCTACTGGACAGGGATGAGGGAAAAGAAGGCGAGTGTCTTGCTACCCAAGTGGAGTCTATGGGCCAGCAGAATCGATATCACGTGGCAACTTAGAAATAGCAATTCTTGGGCCCTGCCCTAGAACTAGCCAATCATAGTCTGGGGATAGGCCAACCATCTTTGTTTTCACCACGCCCACCAGGTGGCTGTGAAGGACGAAGTTTGAGAATCACTGAAATAGGATATGTTGAGCACTATCTATAGTCAATGAAATGGAAATGCAAGAGAATTGGAGTAGTGCTATGAATAAAAACACAATATGAACCACATATGTACTTTTAAATGTCCTAGCACTGCACCAAAAAATTAGAAAGAAACAAACATAGTTAACCTAACATACCCCAACCATTATTGACATGCAATCAATATAAAATGACTGATGGCAAATTTTACATTCATGCTTTTTGATATTAAGTCTTCCTTAAGTAAATTTTGTAGGTGCATGTTACACTTACAGAACACCTGAATTCAGACTAGTTATTGCAAGAGCTTAATAGTTACATGTGGTGATGAGCCGCCATATTGGACAGTGCAGCTTTAGGTATCACTATTCCAAGTGTGACCCCAGGACCACCAGCATCAGAATCACCTGGGATATGAATCAGAGTCTGCATTTTAGCAAAGTATCCAATAAATCTGATCTACACTGCCTGTGAAAGTACTGAAGTCTACAGTATAGAAAAGTGTGTCTCATCTTGCATAGCAAAGACGTACTAAAGCAAGCACAGTGCGTCTCAGAGCTTCCCACCTCGGCTGAGTCCTTCCAGGCCTGAGCTCTAAGACCACGCTGGGTCCTAGGAGCTAGCAACATTGAGGAGGAAAGACCAGCATTCCAGCTGGTACATTCATAGACTGAGAAATCCCTAGGGCCCCAAAACATCTGAATTACCCCATTTAGAACTCTGTAATTCCCCTCACCATCTTCCTATTTGGTCAGGATCGCATGAAAAATGTAACCATTCTATTCAACATTAGCTGTTTTGGGGGTAAAAATTCATAGTGTAGAAATTCTTGAGAAAAGTTAGTCTTGGAAGGAAAGGATAAGCAGAGTTCTGAAGGGATCAGTAGGGATGGGGGAATTAGTTATGCAGCTGCCTGCAGGAAAGATAGATCACACTTTAAAAATAAGTACAAAGATTAATCAAGATGAGTGAAAGATGCTATCTCAGTCCTGGATTTTAGGAAGGGGAAAGAAAAACAATAAAAGCCAATACTTCCAGCCCCCAGAATATGCTGACCAGGAAGTGAGGACTAAAAGGGTGAAGATGAGAATCTGTAGTCAACTTCTTCCTTCTGTATCTTGAACCAGAGTAGTGAGATAAGGCTGTTCCTCATCAATCAGGGGGCTTTTGCTAAAGCACTCAGTAAAAGCCTTAACTTTTAACACCCTGGTGTGTGTCCTAAGACAATGAGTTAGCACCTAGGAAATGACCCGCTGTTGGTAGGAAATGAAGTAGTGAAGGAAGGCGGAGTTATTCGGGGGGGGGGGGGGGGGGGGGGAGCTGGGTTACAAAAGCAAGGTGTTTTAGGATTCATTCATAAAAGCACATGTCCACACTCCTTGTGACGCCCAGAAGAGGTCTCTGGGAAATGCTACAAGGCTGTACTTCTCGAAGCTGTAAAGGGCTGATCACAAGAGGCGTCGGTTCAGCTCAGAACCATCTGCGTGACGGGGCCGGGGAGGAACAGGCACGTTTGGGGGGAATTAGTCAATGCAAGTTTTTGCTCCTTACTGTTCACTCACACAACGGGTAGCAAAAACCCTTTTAAAGCCCTCCCAAGCACTCTTTAAAAGTCACCCCAGGCTTCCATTTACAAAAGTTTTCCTGGTGATGTGGTTGCAGGCAGTGCCTTTTTAGGAAACAAGTGCTTGGCTCTGGTGACTGCTTAGCACATTCCCAAAGCTCCAGCTCGCATTTATGCAGCAGCAGTCAAATTAAATTATTTCTCAGAGTGTGTGTGTGTGTGTGTGTGTTCTCCCTTAAAGAGCCCAAAGTTGTACAAAACCAGACCACAAAGAACAAAACTTCCCCTAAGTGATGCCCTGACTGGGGGAAAAAAAATACAAGTGATAAGAAATCAAAAACACAAAACAACTTCAATTGCATCAGCGAGACCAATTTTGCCTTCAGACAGGCAGGCGTATTTATTGGTCCTGTAAAAGACCAATTTTAGAATGCAGCCCCAGGATTCCTCCAACGCATAATCTCACCGAGACTATCCCTGAACAGAATGGATAAGAGCCTCTCCGAGTGATCCCCTTGCCAAATGCCTATGGTGCTTAGAGGCTGGGGCTTGACTTAAGCTCTAAAACCCGTGGCCCAGGGAGAATCCAGAACCCCAGCTGGGATGGCCATCCCAACAGCCTTTCTTCCCAAGGGCAGTCTTAACTGGCACTTGCCTGTCTGCTAGGCATTCCTGGCCAACTCACCCAGGCCTGACACCCTCGCTGTGCCGGTGGACGTGGACTCCAAACACCAGCTGTCACTTTGGACCCTGACTCAGAATGTCCCCTGCGGGTAAACACACACACACACACACACACACACACACAGCAGGTCGCCACAGGTCCTGACTGAGGGAGGGGACTCAAGCTTGCCACACTGGCTCCTACCCTCTGGTGCAAGTATATGCTTGGCATTCTTTCTAATTCTTCTACCCCAAGCCAAACTTGGGGTTGCTCAGGCATGGTTTCAGACAGAGCTACCTTTTCTGGGCCCTGGATGTCCTTTTGTCACCAGGAATATACCCATTTTGTAAAAAGTGACAACCACGTTGAAGGGGCAAGAGAGTGCTCTTCCTGAAGAGATAAATGGAAAATTATAGAATAATAGAACTCAGTGGTTAGCAGGCACTGTTTGGTCAAATGTAAGGATCTCCGTAAACTCGCAACCACCCATCAGATGAAATAATCTACTACATAACTTGCTGGAAGAATCCATATACACCAATATGAGCAGCATAACATTTCCCTCAAAGACCCGGCTTTGGAGTAAGTGGGAAAATCGCTGTCTCCTAAAAGGCCAAAAGCACAGAGTGGAGGGAGACCTGCCACTTGAGTGAGGTGCACAATCACAGGGGCTACTTTTCTGGGCTGTGTAGCCTCCCTCCCATCTCTGCAACAGGCCCCTGGGTGTGGTTTGAGAGTTCTTTCTGTAAGACAGCCTGAAACAACCCTTTTTTTCTGGTCTCCCTGCTCCGAGGAGAATGAATCACATCCTTCAAGTGCGCTGTGAGTTCCTTTCCATCTGACTTTGAATGATTAGTACGAAAAGACGAGAGTGGGTGCCAGCAGCGCAAACCACTAAAGCAGCCAGGAGAAGACTGAGACTGTGCACCAACTTGGAGACAGAAAACATGAGAGGCAGGCCTGCCCCTGCCAACTGTCCTTGGGCAAGTCTCAGACACCCCGAGCCTCAATTCCCCTCTCTATGGCATGGGAAGGTATCCACCTCTAGGGCAGACTCTGGATCGCAGTAGATGGATGCCACCTGTCGAGGCACGTAACAAAGGTAAAGCACAAGGCAAGTCATAGATGTGGCTACAAGTGGATGGAGCTACTCTTTGATATCTAGTCCGAGACAGCAGCAACCTGGTCTTCTTCTCCCAAGGCCGAGTACTGAAACCCAGGCATCAGGGAGCAGAGCTGTAATTCTCAGAAAGCTTTGTCCTGCCTGATCAGGATGGAGATCATGAGCTCAGAGGGCTCAGCTTAATTTTATGATCACCATTTAGAAGAATATCTTACAGCCGGGAACTGATCATAACAGCTGACCAAGCTCTCAGAGGGGGATGGAGATGAATCAGTCCCCTGCTAGGCCAGCACAGAAAGCTCAGCACAACCGACCTCAAGTCAAAAATAGCACCCTCTCCTTCCTGGGGGGTAAATGCATGAAGAGACACACACATACACGTAGTCACCATCTGTAGATGCCATAATAGGGGTGTGTGTGTGTGTGTGTGTGTGTGTGTGTGTGTGTGGTGTTTCAAAGGCAGATTCTCCAATGTAAAATATAACATTAGATTTAACAAAAAACTATACTATAAATGAATTGTTAATAATAGTTTGTTCACAACAGCAAAAGGGAAAAAAGACAACTTTATTGTCAGGCAAATATGTACATTTTCATTCTTAATCTTTATTACAGCTCAGAGGGGGAGTATCATTGTCTCCATTTTACAGAGGAGGAAACTGAGTAAACAGCTGGATCAAGTTAAAACACAGGGCCATCGCTGAGGCATATGTTGTCTTAGCAACACATCATTGGCATCAACACCATTGTCATTATCTCCATATAAAGCACAGAGGAGTAAGTACCAAACAGACTACAGCTAGCCTATTAGGGGAATAGGATTAGGAGATAGAACATCTTTCTTGATTTAAAGAATTTTTTGATAAAAATGATGGGATCAAGCAGGGTCTTGAAGGAAGCTGACAACCGAATAGCTGGCCCAATACTCATCAAGAGGAGGACTGTCCCTTGGCTTGGACTTGAGGAGTTATTCAAATGTCGCAGAACGAGCGAGAGTGACGGTGCTGCTCAGGGATTGTTCACAAAGGGGGGCTTTCACGGCTGCCTTCCCCACAGGCAGTTCTCCAGCCAGAAGGATCTCTGTACAGAAAAGCATGGTATGGGTTCCATCCTCAGCTAGCCAGCAGCTGACAGAAGGAGGACACGTGTGACAAGAGAGAGCCTGGGAAGAGGGGGTCGGCCTTGGTCTGCACCTTCAGGAAGGCAAATACAGAACCCCCTCAATCCCACCGGAGGGCTCACAGGCAGGCAGGGCTACAGAAGGCCCAGAGCCCCTGCCCCTCATAGCTCCAGTCTGCAGCACGTGCGGTTGTCAGCATAATCATGGCAGAGCCTCTGTGGTCTGGGAAGGGCCTCTGCAGAAACTGGGTCACAGTGCTGGCAGGAATTGGATATCCGCTGGCCAGGCTGCTGTTTAATGCGAACCATGCTACAGTAACTATGCATTAGCTCCTAAATTACGCCCGGATGTGGAGAAAGCCCTATAAACGTTGGCTGTCGATTGTGTTCATACAATACAATAAACCTACCCTGTTTCCCCGAAAATAAGACAGTGTCTTATATTAATTTTTGCTCCCAAAGATGCGCTAGGTCTTATTTTCAGGGGGTGCATTATGTTTCCATGAAGTAGGTCTTATTTGCGGAGGATGCCTTATTTTCGGGGAAACGCGGTACCTACCACTGGTTATCAGAGCCCCTGCATATGTGAACGGGGATCCCCGTTGGTTAACTTCTCCCCAGCACACCCAACATTCCATTTGCGTCTCTGAATGTCTCTACGGATGCCAGGATGGTATGGCTCACCTATGATTTCAGCCCACGCTCAACTGTTCACTGTGAGAGTGGTTACGTGTCATGGGGTACAGTCACATCCTCAAATGACCCCCAAACCAATTTTGAAATTTTCACAGTTAAGAAATAAGAATTAAAAAAACAAAACAACAACTAAGTGATTGAAATCCATCTCCTTCTTTCCTTTATTTATTTATTTCCTAAAGTCGCCACAAATTAGGCCTGAGAGATAAAGGTGAAGGGGTGCAACATTCTGTAATGAAGAAACTTGAAAATGTGACTGAAGATTCTTGGGCTTGTTAATTAAACTCCCTAGTGGGGGGGGGGATCTTCCCATCTGTCAAATGTGAATGACATAATAATATACCAAGGCTTTTCAAACAAAGGAAATAAAATAGTGCTTCTGAACATGTGCTTCTTGAACTGTCGAGGATCAGACGAATGTCACACAGTTGTATGAGGAAAGCACACATGACGTACAGCTAACATGCTCTTGCAAAAGACAGTGCATGTTGAAAGACAATGAGACACAGAAAGAATTCCTACCAAACATGGCGGATGACCCATGTGTGTCTCTTTCTGCAGTAAACTAATGATATCATCGCAGAGGAATTTAACAGGGCATTCCAACAAGGCTGACTGAGATGGAGAAATGGCAATGGTAGAGAAGAGATTTGACAGCATTTTGGAAGCTAGAAAGCAAACGGAAGATTGGCCCTAGAGTTCACGGAGAAAAGGAAACTGTGAATAAAGTGCTGTGGAAGGGAATGTCACTGAGGAAGAACAGCCCGCCCCTCGGTCCCGGGAAAGGCACAGGACGTGGAGGGTACAGGCCACCAGGAAGGCCTGAGTGAGGCACGCATCTGAACACAACTGAATTACCTGCCGGGAAACTGCAATGTAAACGCTGAGGCCACCACCCGCCTCACACCCCACATGAAGAGAAAATGTTTCAATACAAGGCCAAAATGCCTCCACATAAAATATCCCCAGGCAGTGACATTTGGTTTTAATTCCCCAACAAAAAGTTTCCTCTGATTCAAAACACTCTGTAAGGAAGCCCCGAAGTTCACAAGTCGTTTGCCTCTACACAAAGCTTTGAGTGGACATTTTGGTGTCTCTTTCTTAAAAATGAAGCGGGCAGCCAAGGAACACTAACAACTGAGTCAAGTTTTCAACATAAAGAAACAGAAAGGCAGCCAATCAATGACTCTCATCATCGATGTTTCTATTTCCCTTTTCCTTCCTCTCTCTGAAATCAATAAAAATATATTTTTTTAAATGCCAGCGTTTGATAGATCTATTGGAACACTTAAGGAAAAACTTGTAAGAGGTACATAGTTTAATGGACAAGCGAAGCAATCAGATAAATATTAATTCCAATACAAATGCAAAGTTATATAAGAAAAGAAAAAGAAACCACTCGATTTGGCAAAAGACATCACTTATGCAGAAAGAATAGTGTAAATATTGTGATTGGGAGAATGAAGGGAGAGGAATCAGGCCGGGGATACTCATTGGGAAAATAAATTCATATCAGCCATACCAGGAAGTTTCTAAGGTCTGAACTTGATAAGCAAAAAGCCAATGCAATTGCAATTTTTAGCAATGGGGAGCTACATCTGAGGAAAAATTAAAAACAGTAAAAAAATGTATGCCTCCACACCGTATGACTGAAAAATGGGAAGAGATGTTTCCCTTGGAGCCCTTTAGGGCCATTTGATTTGAATAACTGTTATGTAATTTGATTAAAAGGACTGCTTTATCAAAACTGGGTTTGATTCCCGGATGACTCAGCAGATGTGACCTTGGACAATTTATTGAACTCCTCTGTGCGTCAATGTTCTCTTCTATTAGACGGAGATCATTATACCCGCCTCAAAGGATTGTTATAGAGATTATCTAAAAAAAAACAAAAATATGCAAGAGCATAACAAGACGTCTGGCATTCTGTAAATGAATCGAACAAACACAAAACAGCCTTAGCCTCATTTCACCGCCTCCTCCTCGCCTTCTGTCCTCTTCACCTGCACCAGGAGCCTTAACTGAACAACAAAAGCTCGTCGCGGTCACAGTGGGCATAACCCAGAACGCTACCTCATTTATCCTCTTACTTGGGAAATATAAAGCTGTTTTAATCCTGGAGGCTTAGCTGCGGAGGAGGTCTACTTAATGCAATAAAAAGAAACAGTGACAGAGTGAGAGGGGCGAAAAGAAAATGTTAAGACACCAGATATCATCTACAGGTGATAAATTATCTCCGACGGAAAGTAATTTTCCAAAGGTCAGCGCTATGACATGCGTTCTGTCAACAAATTCCGCCACAATGCAAACGTTCCGTTAAAGGTCCCCGAAGCTGGTTCCGAAAAGAAATATACAAACGTAACTAAAAGGAGCACGGAGGCCACTTAACATTTAATGTCTCTTTTGAGCTTCGAGGCCACAACGCTATGTGGGCGAACTGTAATTGTCCCAAAGTACAATTACTTTGTCCCTAAGGCGCTCCTTGGTGCGGGAAGGAGTGAAGGGGAAGGTTCCAAAGAAACGCGTTAACTGTAGGAGTGAGAGAAGTTAAGAGTATGGTTATGCTGCTCGCACGCCAGTCTCTTTCTCTATATTTAGACTCGGTTTATGCAGAGTCAGCCTGCGAAGGGTGCCTGGCAGAGACCCACTCCAACCCCAGAAGGAGGCCCAGGGGGGAAGCTTCTCGCTGTCAGGGGCCTGCTGATCAGGATCCTATTTCACAGGGAATGACAGCATGAGAACAGCCCAGGTCCCTGGAGAAAAAGGCTATGCTTGTCTGGGCCACAAATGCAGTAACCCTTCTTCGCAGCTTGCGCAACACATCATTTGGGATTTCTCTCCTACTGGAATCCACTGATGCATCCCGGGCATGAGAGACAAAGGCTGGAGATAATGGCTCTCTCCCCCAGCTCCCAAATGCTGGCGGCCAAGAGCCATGTTTGACCACAAAGCTTGTCTTTGTACCCTGCCTCTGCTCCCATTGGCCTTATGGAGGCTCGCTCCTGAAGTGCTCTTGGGAGACCTTCTTCTGAAGTTGCAAAGCAGCCAAAACGAACTTCTTTTTGGAAGCTCTGGAAAGTTCCAGAACCCTTCTTTGGAATATACACACACACCATCCCCTGTACCTCCCTGACTCTCTCTGAAGTCCCTGGTGCCATCAGCCCCCACGGGAGGAGGGTACTGGGTTATTTTTTGCCTTGTCCAAAGCAAGAAGTTTCAGGGGCCTCAAGAGAGACAGAAGTTCCCAGGGGCAGGGAGTCTATTTTGCAGAATTATTCAGATATCCAAAGAAGAGGCCCCAAATGGGAGTCATTTTCCAAACAGCAGGAGGTCCTGCCTCCACCCGGGCTGAGGGATATTTCCTAAGACTCATCTAATGATATGTGCATAAATGCGTGTGCCGTGTCACAGATACTGTCCTGGGCATACTGGCTAACGCCTGTCCTTTACTGATCACCTACTCTGCACCCGGCTCTTTGCTCTAATCCTCACGACAACCCAGTAAGGTTGTTGCATTATTAATTCTCTTGTTTTTTTGACACAGGATGATATGCCCAAGGCCATGTGACACATAGATGATAGCACATACTCAAACTCAGGAAAGCCTGTGTTAAACACATAATTTTGTTCTGGAGCTTTGCTATCCTTGGATCTTGCTAGCTTGGGGGACTGTCCCCCCACCCCCTTCCCTCCCCCCTCCCTTCCATATCCCCCTCCCCCCATTTTAGCCAATTCCTAGAGATAGTGAAGAACTGGCCAATCAGGGTAACTTCCATATGCAAATCGCCCAATCCAGAGCCCATAATCCAGCTACCACATTCACCTCAGCTCTCTCTCTCACAGAGACCATTTCCCTCATGTACTCACCCCAGAGCCAGACAGCACACAACTAGAGAGGGCACCTATACCTGAGAACCCTCTGAAACCAGCCAACCCTACATCTGCTTGCCCTGCCTCACCCTTCTTCCCATGGAAACCACAATAGAGCTTGTTGCCCATGTTTTCCCTAGTTCCCTTTGCCTCTGGTCCAACCAGCTGCTTCCCTCCTGGGAACTGTAAAAACACTGTCTTTTTAGTATCAGTCATCCTTTGATCTATTATTTAGGCCTCAGCATAAATAAATAATTTAAAAAACTATAGTTATAAACAAAGCCTGCCTCCAAAGTTTAGTACTTCATGCCACTGGCTTTGCCCAAGGCTTATTATGTGCTAATCGCTCTGCCCATCAGGACTCAGATTAGGAGGAGGCACCAACTCTCGTGCCAGTGCTGACCTTGCACTGACACAAACCCTAGAGCGGGTACTCCTTTATGTGGGTGCCTTACCTGTCCCTCTTTAGTCTCAGTCCTGATGCCCATGTGCTCAGGCAACAGAGGTGAAAGAGGCAGATCCGGCCCTCAGTCTTATGGAGGAGAGACACTAAGAAACCAACAATTACAGAACAGTGTCCTGGCCACAAGGAGGGACTCCTGATTCCCTGGGTGGGACGGAAGAATATACAAAGGTGGATTCTTGGCAAAAGAGCCCCTTGACTGGCAACTTCAGGCCTGGCTCTCAGCATTGTAAGGGCAGTGAGTGCAGATGTCTAACATTCATGTAAATAGCGTTCCTATTAGCAGTGGACTTTTTATTTCCAAATTCCATAATTAAGTTATTTCCAGTCTCCCATTGTGATCTTTCAAATATTTTAAAAGGTCAGCTCTTTTTATAAAGGGGTCTAAAGAAAAAGAAAAAAACCACAAAATACACACACACACCAAACAAACAAACAAACAAAAAAGTGGTATTTCATTCTGACTTTAAAGGATATCAACGGTGTCCAGGATTTTCCCTAACCGGTTTGGTTCAGTGGATAGAGCGTCATCGACCTACGGACTGAAAGGGCCCAGGTTCAATTCCAGTTAAGGGCATGTACCTTGGTTGTGGGCACATCCCCAGTAGGAGTTGTGTAGGAGGCAGCTGATCGATGTTTCTAACTCTCTATCCCTCTCCCTTCCTCTCTGTAAAACAAATCAATAAAATATATTTTTAAAATGTGGTGTTTATCACCAATTAAAATAAAAAAATTAAATAAAATCTAACCACTAAAAATACTTGCTTTTACTGATTACTAACAATAAAGCTACAAAAAAGTGTCTAGGACTCAATGATAAATTATATGCTTTTCCTATCTATGAATGACTTGAAGAACAGAAAAGAACAAAACAAAATAGCACCACATAAAAACAGAATAGAGGTATTAGGTATTATTTAGTCAACTCTCTCAATTAGTAAATGTGAATACTAAGGCCCTGGGAGTTTAAATAATTTATATGCCATCATTAAAGAATTTAAAACTGAATAAAGCTATCTTGACTCTAAGTTGTCCTGAATGGAAAGCTTTCTCATAAAGCCTCCTGACTTACCTGTGCTCTTTGGAGTCTATGTATATGTTATCACAACTTCAATGATGTTAAAGAAAAGATGAGGAGCTTATACTTAGTTACCAATAACTAATTTTAAATCATGATTAATGTCAGAGACAGATTCAATAGGAAAAGAAAACAGTCCCCACAACTCTTATATGTTAAAATGGGAAAATGTTCCTGTATAACATAAACGAATAAGCATTATATATCTCTTTCTTTCTCATCCATCTCTTTCTTCTTCCCACCCTATCTGCATCCTTCCTATTTAAATAGTTAAGAAATCGCACAACCCTCTCTGATATTTCTCTCAAACCAGCAAAGAGCTGTAGACTCCATTCTGTCTTGGGCCTGAGACGTATATTTTGAATTCCTCTGTTGAAATCCTTGACAGCTGGAAGCCTCGCTCCCTGGTTTCGAGGCTGTACACTGGAAGTCTTCAACACATCAACAATTACAAAATCAATTTCGTGTTGAATTTGCCCCAGCTGCAACTCAGAGGACACCTCCGGTGGCATGAAGGAAATTAGACTGTCAGATTGCTTTGTGCCCTGGGTCAAGCCAACCTTTAAATGGTCAAATCACTAAAGTCAGAATGCTGAGAGTTAAGCAAACCACCCGGGAGCCCTGGAAGCTATAATAAACAGCTTGAAAGCTAATACAAAATCTGAGATTGAGATTTCGTATGAAATCTGTGCCTGGCTGCCCCACAGTCACTCACTATCAGGGGCATTCTAATCGGCAGCCCCCCACACCTGTCAAGCATGTTTGTGCGCTGGCCTCCACATTGGCCAACAGATGCAATTGAAGTGGAAGAAAAAATATGGCTGGATTTTGAGGTGGAAGCTACTCTGGAGAAGGGGCCAAGTGATTAAATTCATAAATTCTATTGTGTCAACCAAACTGCAAGACAACATATCCTGTGGATGGTGTAATCTAACCTCAAACACTCATATTAAGAGGGGCTGACAGAAATAAATCTAATGGGGGCTAATTAGCCTAATGAGTGTTGGATCATAAAACAAGGAAACATGCTCTATTCCTTCCCTTAAGCAGCCAGGTCTGTTAGGAACATACTCACATTCACTTTAAGTAGCTTTAGGGACTGAGAGTGTGTGTGTGTGTGTGTGTGTGTGTGTGTGTGTGTGGCATGTGTTGAAGCCCTAAACTCAATACCCAATGTGATGCTATTTAGAAATTGATCCTTTGGGAGGTAACTGGATTGACAGCAAGAAGGCAGCCACCTGCAAGCCAGAAAGAGAGCCCTTACCAGAAAAGGAATTGCAGCACCTTGATCTGGGACTTCATAGCCTGCAGAATTGTGATAAAATAAAATTTCATTGTGTAAGTCACCCAGTATATTGTATTTTATTATGGCATCCTGTAAATATTTTTGAAAGTTTGGCTAAATGCATGGGGAAAAACAGTGATCGACTAAATTGTGTATTAAGTTTTATATATATATATATAGATATAGATATAGATATAGATATAGATATAGATATACATATACATATACATATACATATACATATACATATACATATATATATCACATATATGTATACATAAATATATTTCTGATAAGTTTATTTTCTGTCCTAATTCCAAACTCATGAAGCACATAGAAATTGCTTATTTACTTCAAAATAAAAAGCACAAACTTAGCCCAATATAAAAATGCAGAGAAATATTAATTCCCTATGTGTCTACTGATCTCTCCCTAGTCAATATCCCATTCCACAAAGACAAAAGCTTTCTCTTCTTCTGCTCATAGATGTTTTTGCTTGTTTATGCTCATATTGTTCTTTAGTTGGTCCATTTGGGGGCATTATCTAGTGCCTTTCTGCTCAAGGTAAATTTAGCATTCTTGTACCTATTCTATCTAATCTTTCTTGTTCCTCCCACCTCCCAAATTTTATGGTCCTATAAATATTTTATCTTCCACTTCAGCCATCTTTATAGAATTTAAAAAATATATACCCAAACTTCTTTTAATCAATTTGAACTGTGTGTGGAATATTCATATCACAAGACGATAAAGTTGGTGCCTTCCTCTTCCTTTCCCACGACCAGGTCCTCACAGCGCCTATTCTGCTTTGTCATTGCTGAGGCAGCTGACACTTCTATTCCCCAACCTTAATTACATTCTGTGCTGAGCCTGTTGATTTACTCCAGTATTTGAAAACCAATAAAGATCCCTGGAATAGAGTCAAAATCCTGAGCAATCCGGTAAGTTCTTCCACTTAAAAGCTGTGTCACACTGGGCACATCACAAGAACTTTCTAGACTTCCACTGCCCTCTGAGATCCGCATGTGGCTATTTGAATTTAAATTAAATAAAATTTAGAATTAAGTCCCCCTGTCACACTAACCATACTTCATATCTGCAATCGCCACATGTAACCGTTGGCTGGCATGTCAGACAGTGCAGATATGGAAAATTCCCATCATTAAAGAAATGTCAATGTCTGCACTGCTGGACTGTGGATTGTCGGTGGGTGAGATGGGGACGATGCACTAGATAATTTCCAAACTGCCTCCTGGCTCTAAACTTCTAAGGCTCTGAAACAGAATGAAACCTTTCCCAGCATTGCTGAGAACACCCTACTGAAAGCCAAGATTGGTTATAGGTGCAGGAAAGAAGGGGGCTGGGGGAAAGAGGAGACTGGTGGAGGGAGACCTGAGGGGGTTTGTTTGCAAAGAAGGAAAGCTCAGGCTAGAAGGAAAGGGGAATAGAGTCTCATGGGAGATCTGCTTCAGAATGGAGTGGGCGAAGACACCAAGTGTTTAGGCACAGTTCACATGTTGCCTCTGTATCACTGTTAATGGTGATGAAACTCACTCAAGATTAGTCTAGCTCACACGCCATGTGATGTCTCTCATTTTCCCTCTTCAATGGCTTTCTCCCTACTTAGGCATTTTCACTTTTTTTTTATACCCACACTTTTGTGCTTTAAAACAAGTAAGAACTACATAGACATGAGCACACTGGGACTAGTGCTAGCAAACTAGGAAAGCAGGATGATTTGATTTTTGTTAGTTTCACTACATTGGTCATTTTGATGGCATGAGCAAATATAAGCAGAGAATTGATGCGTGCAAGTAGATTCCACACATAGGAACATATTAAAGGAGATTATATGAGTGTAATATGCCTGTTCCCATGGCAGATACCTGGAGGTGCTTGGGAATTAGCTGTATAAAGTTATAACCAGAGGACCGATGCATTACAAAGCAAAAGGATGTCTCAGATCCCTGTGTCAGAATGCAACCTTAGGCTTGTGCAACAAGCAATGGAGAAAGCGAAGGAGTTAAAGAGATATTATAGACAAAGAATCTAATAGGTAGAAGGGAGAGGGTTACTGAAAAAATGAATAAACTATAGTTTTCCCACCTTTACAAAAATAGGCAAAATATCATCATTGGCACACCAGCTGTGTGCTCATTGCAGGCACTATTTCTGCGATGTCTTGGTTGCCACTCTATCTCTCCTAAGCATCTAGTGCAGTGCCTGGGACATGTTAAGTGGTCAGTATATGGGGAATATAATAGGTCCCCTAGCATTCATGGAGTTTAATGGAAGCACAGAGGTATGTTGACATTTGAATAAAAATTAAAGTTAAATAAAATTTAGAATTCCTCTTACTTCTATGTTGGAAGGTACCATTATCATCTTATGATATGGACTCCATAACCTTAGCATCCAACCTCACTATGCTGTCCATATCCCTCACTCCAGGGATATGGACAGATCTCAGCTTCTGCAGGCAGGCTCTGAGCTTCCTTCTCAGTGAAATGGAGATCATATTACATGTCAGAACACACAGATCACACAGATTTGGTTTTGGGTTTTTATTTTTGTTTTCTCTTTAAGCAGTGCAAACAGCACATCTCTAAGATCCTACACTAAGAAATTATTAAAATGCCATGAATGTATTATGAAATGTGTCACCATGTGTCACCTTTAAAGCTCAGTTTTAATAAGGAGGAGATGGTTAAATGCAATGAGAGTAATTTATTCAAAAAAGAAAACTCAGAACTAATAGATCAAACTGTTTCCAGTGGTCTCAACCATGTCATGTATTTTTGCATTTCGTTCACTTCTGATTATTCATGTCCATCCCCTACCTTCTCTGCCAGGGTCTCTGCCTGCTCCTTCTCGCCTCCAAAATCTAACCCAGGGCTCCCTTACTCTCAGAGTTCTGAATGGGTTCCCCAATGGGAGATCCCAGTAGGATTTTGGGACTGAAGTCAAGGCATTTATCTCCTAGCTCTCTCCACATCTCAGTGTCTTTGTAGTAGAAACCCTGCATCTCTAGAATGAAATTTATGCCAGGTGGTCTCATTTCCCAAGCTCCAGTTCTCACCAACCTTCTTTTCCTCCCCTTGCCCCTGTGGACCTATGAGTGATAGCAAGTTTCCACTTCTGCTAATCCCTAGGAGCACTGCTGTCCCCCAACCTCATCTCTATGACCAGTTTAAGTTCTCTTTGAAATCCCAGCTTTCTGTTTTATTGAGGCCCTATGAGACATGTGCAGCTCTCAGGTTGGAAATACGGCCATGGATCACTTCTCAATTTGGCCTCAATATTAGGAGTTAATGTGTTAAATAGTCTCTATTAGTGGTTGAGATGGACCGAGGAGACGCTCCATATATGCAAAGCTCTTTCTTCAAAATAAATGTGTGTGATAGGGTTGGAGGTCTGAGCAGTTCAACTCAGAACCAAAACAGAGAACAAAAGAGTGATGACATGGTTATCCAGCTTTAATCTTGTCTCCCAGGCCTGGTTTTGAGTCAAGTACCAATCTTGTTCCCCAGTATATGCCAATCCTTTTACCACATATCTCTGTGCAGCTGCAGATACCCCCACATTCCTCTGTCCCATTACAATGCTCTACCCTCTAATAACTGAGGCTCAGGGATACCTCCTACGTATCTTTCCTAAGGTCCTGGACTGAAGCCACACACTCTGCTGTCTGTTACTAGTCTTCCTCCAACACATCCAGAGTCAACCTCACCTTGGAAAGTACATCTGAATGTACGCCCACTCCTAAACTTTAGGAAAACAACTCCTCCAAACCTAACCAGGTCACAAGATGCCCTAACCAGTCTCTAAAAAAAATACAGTAAGCTTCTGAATCTTTCTGACTTAATCCTTTGTACAACTCCAATGATAGAAGCTGTCATTAACAGATTCTAAAAGATTTTGCGACATTTTTACTGGAGTTGAAGACATGAAAATCTATACAGTCAGTGTCTGTCCCCAAAAAGCAAAGAGAAACACTGTTCTGAGCCTGAAGTTAGTAAAGGCATTTTTTTTTTTTTTTTTAGTAAAGGCAATCTTACAGCCAAGGAAAGACTTCCTCCGACAGTTACAAATTCAAACACCCAAAGGAAATGGGAACAGACAGCCGCCCTCCAGAAGCAGCTGTTATGTAACATTTGCTGACCAAAATCTGATTCCTCCTCTACTGAAATATTGCAATTTAAAGGTAGGTTAAATTAACATTTATAGTCAGAACTCTCTGGAGCTTTGGAACATTTTAATTCTGAGTAGAACTTAATGAGTCTTTACATATTAACAATATCCTTTGTGGCTCTTTATTTTTCTGAGCATAAAATGTTTTCTGGGAAATGGACCTTAAAAGTAGGACCAAAAGGACTTGGATGCTCAAATGAAACAAACAACATCTGTACCTCCTGGAAAAATGATTGCTTGTATAGTCTTAATAGTTGTGTGGCAATATACAAGGTCCTGAAATGAGGTAAAACAATATAGAATCTTGTAATTGAATCTCCCAACCACAGGAAGAAGTCCCCTTGAACTTCAGAGGGATCTCAGCAGACTTCTGTCACCTACCTATGTCTATGCGACTTCCCCAGTTACCAAAGAGACAGCTATGCTTAACATATGCAAGCTTACTGAACTGTGGACTCTGTGTATTTAGAAATGGTGAACATGCTGCTTTAATTAAAATATATATACACATCATATATAGGGTGGGGAAAAATAGGTCTACAGTTGTTGGTATGAAAAATAATACAAAAATAAACTCTGTTTTGCCTACCCACAATTCTAAACCTACTTTTGCCCATCCCTGTATTTGAACTTCACAAAAAAATTACAATTATATTTTTGTTATATTTAGATTCTAGATTTTTTTTGGGGGGGTGCAATGCTTCTATTAATTGGCTTGGATTAAAATGAAAATGCTTACATAAATTATATTATTTGTATGTTCCCTGCTTATGTCTCTCCTTTTGTGTCTTCTCTTACCACCACCTCCCCCTTCCCCAACCTCTCTCTCTCTCTCTCTCTCTCTCTCTTTTTCTCTCGTTCTCGCTCCTCTTTCACATAACTGTATAGCAAAGTGTGCCTGGGAATCTGAAATTAAATGAAATTGACATCAAATTCCACTACAGGCTACAAGCAAACATCTCTATGCACGTGATGTTTTCCATTTAAAGCTAGAAGCCGAAATGTAGTTTAATGACAAAGAAATTGAAAGAGGGCAATGTTCAACACTTGCCCACACCACATGCCTTGCCCCATTATTTCTGGCCCTTCCCATCAGGGAAGCAGTTAGACTTACAAAAAAGAAAACACAGAGTTAAGTGAAGAGCAAGGTAAAAGAGCTAATGAATTCATTTCAGTTAGCAGATTTCCAGCTGGTATGTCCTTTTTGATGGGTAGAGGGAAGTGACAGGAAAGTCAGGCTGAGTGACTCATCAGACCCCGCAATGTGGGAGAATTAGATTTAAGTGAAAAGGGATGTTTCCTAGGAAACTACATGATCTGCTTGTGGAACACCAAACAAGTGCAATTTCCTAACAACAACCATGACTAAATTGATCTACCTCAGACAGCTTTATCAGCAGGGGGGAGATTAGCTGCCTTTTGTGTTTTCTTAGTTACTACCATCAAATTGTCTATTACGTGGCAGTTTCAGTTACTGCATGTCTGACCTCCATAAGGACAGCTGTGGTATTTGCTGTTATATAATTGGAATTTCCCATCTCTCCCTCATCCCCCACCCTTCATCCCCCACCCCTCCCTCATCCCCCACCCCTCCCAGATCCTTGCAACATATACCTCCCCATCATCCCTTTTCTAACTTCAGTAGAAGCTTCTAATACTGTCTTTGTAGCAAACCACAAGATTCAGTCATTAGAATCACTAAAAATATCCTTCCTTCCCACTTTAGTCATCCAGGGATATAAATTTACTTATTCTCTTTTCACCAGGACAGTGAAGAATCTGTGAGTCACACTAATAGGGCAAAGGAGCTTCGTCTGGGTTAGAAAATAGTCTGAAAATAAATGTAAAACATTTTTTAAATAGAGTTTATTATCCCCAAGCACACGGAGTATTTAACTCAAATATGTAAACTACATAGAGTCTATTCCAAATCTTTGGTTTAAAAATGATTTACAATTAGCATGCTAATTGGTCAGAGAGCAAAGCCCTGCCATTCAAATAAGTTGGTTGTTCATAAAATTCTAAAGATTCTCCAGAGCCACAGATTTGAATCCTGTGGCTAGAGAAGGGACTCAGCCCTCACCACCTCACCACAGCCACAAGCCACACCCAGATGGAGCATTGATGACTTCCACCTCTGTGTGGCAACAGTTGTTACTGTCATAACAATAGTTGAAATTTAATCTACTATTCATTCAACTGAAATTTATTTAGCCTCTAGCATATGTTAGATACTGATCTAATTCTTAATGCTAAAATAGATAAGACATCCCCACCCAAAGATTACTTTCTAGTAGAAGACAAAAAAAAAAATCAACAAAGATGTTAATTTCAGGTATTCCTACAAATAAAATTTAGTAGGAGGAGCTGACTGAATGACTGGAGTAGGGATTTCTTTGCTTCTCAAACTATCTGTGTGGTCTATCTATGATAAGGACGTATTATTCCCTCCCCCCTAATCCATTGTAGACCCAAAGTTTTATAAAATACATACAACTAATTTACCAGAATTAAAATGCAAGTACAAGTTGTGTAATTATTACATTCAATAGACATAAAATTACTCCATCAAATTGCTGCAAAATTTTCTGAATACTGACTCTCGGTTACTGTCCTTATCTATTCACAAACCAGTAATAAACAGGTTGCAGTGGCCCCTGTCCTCACACCACACTTTGAGAATAACTTACACATAGGCAAGTCAGGGAAACCTTCTCTAGAGCTCCAAATGAATGGCTGTCATCAATAAATCCACAAACAGTCAGTGTTGTCCAGGATGTGGAGAAAAGGGAACCCTTGTGCTCTGTTGTTGGGAATGCACATTGGTACACCCACTGTAGAAAGCAGTATGGAGTTACCTCAAAAAATTAAAAATGAAACTGCCTTATGACCCAGTGGTTCCTCTTTTGGGAATCTATCTTTAAAAAAACCTGAATCACAAATTCAAAAGAATATATGCACCTTTGCCAAAGCTGGTTTGGCTCAGTGGATAGAGCATCGGTCTGTGGACTGAAGGGTCCCAGGTTCGATTCCGGTCAAGGGCATGTATCTTGGTTGCGGGCAAATCCCCAGTAGGGGATGTGCAGAAGGCAGCTGATCAATGTTTCTAGCTTTCTATTCCTTTCCCTTCCTCTCTGTAAAAAAAATCAATAAAAATATATTTTAAAAGAGAATATATGCACTCTTATGTCCATTGCAGCATTATTCACAATAGCCAAATGTCCATCAGTAGATGAGTGGATAAAACAGCTATGGTACATCCTCACAATGGAATACTACTGTGCTCTAAAAATGAAGAAAATTTTATTCTTTGTGACAGACATCATGAATGGACCTGAAGAACATTATGCTAAGTGAAATAAGCCAATCAGAGAAAGATAAGTACCATATAATTTCACTCATATGTGGAATTTAATGAACTACCAAGCAAAACAGACACAGATTCATAGCTAGAGAACAGGCAGACAGCATGGGAAGTGAGGAGGTAGAGGAATTGAGAAAAAAGGGGAAAAAGAGAACGAGAGAATGCATGGACATGGACAACAGTGTAGTGATTGTGAGGGCGGAGGGGGGTGGATAGAGCTGGTAGAGGGCAAAGAGGGGACCAAAAGCGAAGGAAAAATTAAAATTTTTAATTTTAATATAGTCATCTGCTATAGAACATAACAAATGTTAGCAAATTAGCAATGGCTTATTTAGAGACTCTAATTTTACATTTAAGGTCATTTAAGTGTCTTTTTTGGCTTAGAGACTGGATGACTAAATGGCTTATTTAGAGACTCTAGTTTTACACTTAAGGTCATTTAAGTGTCTATATATTTAGCAATTCCATATTAATACTTTTTCTTGGGAAAAAATAGGTTTAGCATTCTAACCAACTTCAAAATAAATATTTGCAGTGAATTTATTTAATGTAGATACTATATATTGAGTGCTTTAGCCTACACCAGGTGTTCTGGTGAGCATTTTGCCTACATAATCTCATTATAATTTTCATATAACCATATGTAGTGATAGAGTTTTATATGCTTGCATATGTATGATATATATAATGCAACTTCTTTATTCATTCTCCCATCAATGGACACTCAGGTGGTTTCCATGTCTGGGTTATTGTAAATAATGCTGCTACAAACAAGGGGGTGCATACATCTTTTCCAATGACTATTTTCATTTCCTTTGAATACGTTCCCAGAAGTAGAAACGCTGGATCATATGGTACTCCTATTTTTAATTTCTTGAGGATCTGTCGTACTGTTTTCCATAGTGGCAGTACCAATTTACAATCCCACCAACAATGTTCAAGGCTATTTTTACTTTTTAAGCTTCCTTTTGCCTTCTGCATTACCTCTACTTTTTGTTCCTGATTTTCATTGTTTGCTTTGGTCTCTAACGGTGATGTTTTCCTCAACTGTGTAGTAGTCCTCGCCTTAGTGTTTATATTGTAAGAAACTGGCCTCATTATGTGGAATTCCAGGGGTTGCTTCACTGGATGGCCCCTTCATTTCAGAGGAAATCCACAACTTTCTGTAACCCTTTATTTGGTGTTGTTGTTTTTGTTTGTTTGGCAGGGGGACTTATTGGCTTCTCCAGAGAGAACTCCTAGGTCAAAAAAAAAAAAAAAAGCATTCAGTTACTGGGAAAGAGCAGAGAACAAGTATGACTAGCATGGTTGTTAATGATACAACTAGCACAAAGTCAGAAAGATGACCAGAGGCTAATGTCACTAGGTGAAAGGCAAGTATGACACTGCACAGCATTTCAGAACATGGATGTCCATGTAAGACGCATGAAGAAAGGTAAACTGAAAATCATAAAACAAGGAATGGGACACCTAAACATGCAGTGCTTGGTGTTGGAAAACTAAAATAGACTGCAATTGAACATTTCAGTCAGGTAACTGCAAAGTGTTCCACTCTGGAAATGACAAGCTCAGAAGAAAAAGGGGTGGCTTTAATACAGAAACACAATGAAGCACAGGCAGTTAGGGGCCACGAGGCAAGGTCTAATCAAATAATGTCAGTAAGTACTAGGAGTCAGAAATGAAGCAAGAATAGGCTTGTAGACTTCTGCAAACCCAACAACTTGTCCATCACAAACACATGCTTCAAACAATGAGATAACTGTATATATGGATAGCTCCAGATGGCCAAATAGACTAGATAACAAATAAACTAGATAACCCTGGCTGAGTGGCTCAGTTGGTCAGAACCTTGTCCTGTGCATCAAAGGGCTTGCCAGGTTCATGTCCTCATCAGGGCATATATCTAAGTTGCTGGTTCCATGCCCAATTGAAGACCATATGATTGATGTTTCTCTCTCACGTCGATATTTCTCTCTCTCTCTCTCTCTCTCTCTCTCTCTCTCTCTCTCTCTCTCTCTCTTTCTCTCTCTTCTCCTTTTTTCTTCCCTCTAAAATCAATAAACATATCCTCTAGTGAGGATTTAAAAAAAAAAACACAAACAAACTATGCAACTAGAAGCAGGAGATATAGAAGCTATATTCTCTCTGGCCAAACAAGACCAAGAGCAGACTGTGGTGTTGACCACACACTGTGAATATCAAATAATAGAGTAAAACTGAGCACTAAAAGAATCTTAGTGCCAAAATAGAATGGAATTATAATTATAATTCCCAATGGATTTAAAGTCCACATTAAATTTAAAAAAAGTTTCACTGTTAAAATTAATTGGGAACTAAAGGAACTATAGACTGAAACTAGAAATATTATTAGGAAGAATGCAAAAATATGATGCCATCAGTAAAAAGAAAAAAGAAAATGTGTGACAGAAGAAAAATCAAAATGCATGACAGGAGAGAGAGGCAGAATTAAAAGGTGACAAAGGCAGGGTTAGAATCCTGAATACAGTTTTTCAATGACTCTCAGCTAGAGATAAAGAGAAATATTACAATAATCCATGTAAGGAGATAGAAGAGAATAAGAAAAAGGAAAAACAAGAGATGTCTACCAGAAGATTCAAGAAATAAAGAGGAAAAATCAAACCTCCACTATTATTTGCACGTTATCTGTTCAGGAGAAAATAAAGGGAAGGTCAAACAGTATACTGAAAATCTATTCAGAAGACAAAAGAATAACAGATAACTTTGAAGAATATTCCTAGGGAAAAAAACCTGAACTTCTAGAAAGTAAAGTGAAATCCACCTTGAAAATATTGGGAGTAAATAAAGCACCAGGAATAGATAGGCTACCGGTAGAATTATGTCAAGCCACAGAGACTGGATCTTTCAAAATCTTAACATAAATGTATCATCAAATATGAAAACCAAATCAATGGCCCACAAGTGGAAAATGTTCAATATATACCCCACTTTTCAAGAAAAGAGATACCAAGGGGTAAAGTAACAGTAGGACCATTGGTCTAATTTTCCACACAGCTAAAGTGATATACTCAGGTGATGCAACAAGACTTCTTATCTTAGATAGAGCAAGAAATGGTGGATGTGGCAGCTGAATTCAAAAAAAGGAAGAGGCGCTTGAGACTTAATGGTGAACATTTGCTGGATACTGGAGTGCTCCAAAGAATTTCACAAGATCAGTCTATGGTTCATACACTGCAATCAAGTCTTTGCCTCTGTAGAACATAAAAAGCTATGAGTTGTTCTGAAAGAAATGGGTGTGCCTTCCCACTTGACTATTCAGGTATTATGAACAGGTAGCCACTGTCAGAGCAGAATATGGAGAGGGAATGGTTTCCTATAGGCAAAGGTATCAGACAAGGGTGCATTTTATCTCTTTTATTTAATCAGTATGCAGAATATGTCATCTTTAAATAAAACTGGGCTAAACTCAGAGGAAGAAGGAGTGAAAATAGTAACTAAAGTTGTTTTGTGCCCTTCCATATGTTTCCATTGTTTTAAGGCATGTCGTTTGTGGTACATTTTTGTAGTAGCCTTAGGAAATGCCCATGTCCAATCCATTTATACCAGCTAACAAGAAAAGACATAGCAGTTGTTCATATTTGTTTCTATTGATTTCAGAACATAACCTTAAGTATAGGTGAAGGTCAGTATGCATGTACTTTTTTTCTCTATAGACTATTTTTTTAAGTAGAAAAAATGTGATGTAAAAAAACATTCTACTCTTATTCAAACTAGCACTCATGAAGGATAGAATATTTTTCCTCATAATTCATAATAAAATTTAAATGGCTATTAGTATTAGATACATATGTCATAGAATTCATATATATTTCAATAGAAATACAACAGAAATGAGAAATTTTATACAGTGCATTGTGGGGTTCTTTTGGTATAGTTTATATTTTTCCCAGCTTTATTCAGATATAATTAACATATGCATTGTGTACAGTAAGTTTAGATGTACTATGTGTTGATTTGATACATTTCTATATTGCAGAATGATTACCGCCATAGCATTAGCCAACACCTGCGTCATATCATATACTCGTAATTACCTTTTCTCTTTTGTGGTGAGAAAATTTAAGATTTACTCTCTTAACAATTCTCGGGTATATAATACAGTACTATTATCTATAATCACTGTGCTGTACAATAAATCCTCAGATCCTCTCCATGCATTTGTAAATTTTCCAGTTTTCTTCTATTTGATTTCTAATTCCATAACTTTATACTTGGAAAAGATGCTTGATAGGACCTGAATCTTCTTAAATGTCTTAATATTTATTTTGTGGCCTAACAATGATTTATTCTAGAGATGTTTTCCAATATGTACCTGAGAAGAATATATATTCAGTTGCTGTTGGATAGAATGTTCTGCAAATGTCTATTAACCCCATATGATCTAACATGCAGTTCAAATCCAATATTTCCATATTGATTTTCTATCTGGATGATCTATCCATTGTTGAAAGTAGAGTATTGAAGTCCCTTACTTATTACTTATTGCTGCTTATTCCTATTTTCAGTGTTCTTTTCAAATGTTTATAGCACATTTATAAAATTTTTTCAGATATTAGGAAACAAGAAATTTTCTTCTGTAGGCAACAAAGCATAATGTTAGTTGAGGCCATCTTATGTAAACATATATCAGTGACCTAGTTTTACAAGGATGCAGCATAACAATGAACCATAACATTTTGATACCGGCACAATCTGGTTATTGTTTAACAGGAAAGGAGTAAGGGAAGACTAGATATTATAGGCATGCCATTTATACAGCTTTGCCAGGATGATGCAGTTAACATTCTCCAAGTCTGCTCCTCATAGATTACTGGGGGAAGGGCCTGGACAACAGACTAGTGCCCAGTAAGGTCTGGGTGATGTGAGAAGATGCTTACCTATCAGTCACACCTGAGAGCAAGTCATTGGCCAGAATAGGTGTGGCCAATGCAAAAACAGGAAGATTTGATATTTAAGCTTCTGAACCAAGGAGCTCCTCCTCCCCATCCCCCACACTCCCACAGCTATTTACCCCTGACTCCTAGCTTGAGGGACTTGCATGCCCTGATTCTGTCCATGTGGCTCATGGCCATGTGGGACCCACACAACAGACTGATGGACTTTAGCCTCATGCTACATGGGACCCAGCTCCACCATAGAACAGAAAATTTTGTCACTGGCCCTACTTTTGGCTCTACTGGAGTCCCAGATGCACCTTTTTCAGTACCTGTGTAAGGGCAATGGGGCTTTGCAACCCAAGAAATATAATTCCTTGCCAATAAAGACCATTCATGCTCTTGTGTATTAGAAAATTCATTTTCTAAAGATATGGCAAGAGCCACCCCACTTCCCCCACCCCGTGTCTGAGAAATTGGACCCACTGATTTTTTTGGCAACAATTTCAGGGCCATGAAACAATAAAAATTTACTTAGCTCATGTATTTCTGGTTTGCCTGGGGGCTGGCTGACATAGGCTGGACTCATTAATGGTTCTACTAATATCAGCCAGCTAAGTGATGTGTTTGTGGGTTGGCAGGCAGTTGAATGGTATTGGAGGGTCTAACTCTTCTGATTCAGCTCTGTTTCATTTCTAGCTCATTTTCCTCCTAGTATGAGTACTAACCCAAGCATAGTCCTCTCAGAGAAGTACAAGAAGGCATGTAAAAATACACAAGGCCTCTTTAGACCTAAGTCCAAACTTCCAGTTACAAAATAAGTAAGTCCTTGGGCTGTAATGTACAGCATGGTGACTATGGTTAATAGTACTGTATTGCATATTTGAGAGTTGCTAAGAGAGTTATCATTAAAAGAAAACCTTAAAAGTTATCACCACAAGAAAACATTTTGCAAGTATTCATGTCAACTAGAATGACTTGCGACATATATGAACATCAAATTATTTTGTTGTATACCCGAAACAAATAATATTATGTCAATTTTACCTCAATAAAAAATTAGTGTCAAACTAATCTTAACAAACATAGCAATATCATACATTGCACCAGTTCATTTATCTATTCATCCATTCATATCCTACCCCCACATGAAAGATTTTATTTAAATTTAGTTAAAAAATTGTTTAGCAAACAAAAACCAAAGCAGTACTTTCAATAAACTAGGAAGAAAAAGATTCTCTCACATCTTAATAAAGAATAAGTCAAATTAATAACCAACATTACACCATTAAACATTAGAAGCAGCTGATTGTAATATTCATAAATTTTTATATTTTCAAGATTTCCTAGGTGATCAAATAATGTTTTACAATTAGACAAAGATGTTCTTTGTTTTGTACTGAATATGTTTTTATTTTTGTAATATTTCCCCTGATTTAAATTGATGAATAGATAACACTTATGGGGGATTCAGGTGTATGCACACTATGATAAAAAAATGCTTTGAAGAAAGATTTTCAGAATGTGCTTTCATAATGTTTTGCTAGTAAGGATAAAAATCATTTTCCAATTGTTATGATAATATCCTGTGTATTCTTCCCCCGGCGTCTTTCTCCAGCTGTCTCCCTTACCACTTAGGAATAATTTTCACAAGGTTGCCCATTCTAAGTGTGCCAATAAATGTAATTGTATTTATTTCAGAAGGCACAGTTAAGTTTATGGAAGTAAAGACAACACTATTTTTATTTATAACCACGGTAAACTGTAATAGTGAGTTTACTGTAGCAGTGCATAATGTGATGGCTGACATATTTAACATGATTATGAGTCTGAGTAGATGTAAACCCTGGGGAATTCCTCAAGAACCCTTTCCCCTCCAGTGCTTCTGACTGCAGTTTAGTAGAAGAGCACTGAATTAGAAATCCAAGGACCTGGGCAACTTCTCAGCCAGGGAGCAATGCCTCCCTTGGACATTTGCTGTTCCTGTGGTTGACCTCTATTCCAGAACATCCCAGACTGTCCCACGTGCCCTGTGTAGGGTATGCAGGAGGCAGCCAATGGATGGATGATTCTCTCTCATTATTGATGTTTCTCTCTCTCTCTTCTGGTCCCTTCCTCTCTGAAATCAATAAAAATATAATTTTTTTAAAAAAAATCTGCTTGTGAAGTGGAACAGATTGCCTAGACTCTAATTCTTTTTTAAAAATATATTTTATTGATATTTTACAGAGAGGAAGAGAGAGGGATAGAGAGTTAGAAACATCGATGAGAGAGAAACATTGACCAGCTGCCTCTTGCACACCCCCCCACCGGCGATGTGCCCACAACCAATGTGCATGCCCTTGACCGGAATCGAACCCGGGACCCTTCAGTCCGCAGACAGATGCTCTACCAGTGAGCCAAACCGGTTTTGGCTAGACTCTAATTCTTGCTACTATTTACTGGATGTTTACTCTTAGACAAATTATAAAAATTCTTACAAACTCAGTTTCTTTATCTGTAAAATAAAGGTAATACATTGCCCATGCCATGCGGTTGTTATGAGGCTTAAATTTGTTAATACATTTACTACAGAGTCTGCTTCATGATTAAGTGCTCAATAAATTAGCTACTAATGTTAATCATCTAACTTTTTTTTGAAGGCGAGGTAGGCTTGTTTTTACCCATCAATTCATCCAAGAATAGTGACTGAAGTTTATGAATCATTTTACAAGGGTCAGAGTACAGTCAGGGTCATAGGACATTGTATGAACAACCTTTTAGAGCAGTGGTCGGCAAACTGCAGCTCGAGAGCCACATGAGGCTCGAGAGCCGTGGTTTACCGCTCTGTTGACTGAGTTTGCCAATCACTGCGATAGGGGCTTAATCACAAGGAACAACAACAGCCTGTAATTACTGGAATGGAGAGTCGAGGTCAGTGGTCGGCAAACTCATTAGTCAACAGAGCGGCAAATCGTGGCTCAAGAGTCGCATGTGGCTCGCGAGCTGCAGTTTGCCTACCACTGTCCTAGAGCCATGTCAGGTCTGTAAAGGAGCAACTTTTCGAGAGAGTTTGGAGTCTAAGTTAAAATCCTGAAAAGGGTAAGGAAGTATAAGGCCTTTGCATAATCCTTTAGCACTGCTAACTTACATGGAGCTGCTGATTTAAATAATGTGGAGAAAATATCTTCTGAACTATTTTCACAGCATTCCATTTGATTCTGTCATATTAAGCCACAATGCAATTGGCTTCCAAATCAGCACATCTCCCTCCCATGTCTATCTCCATCATGTTCTTTTATTAAGATGCTCTTGCAGGGTTAATAAAGTGTTTGTATTTAAATTGTTATATCTGCCAATCAAATGTAGTCTCCAGTCAATCATCTATCTGGCATAAGACAGAAGAGGAGCAAAAAGCAGCTAAAATGACTTGGCTGGCACAATGTGTATGAAATCTATGCAGGGAACAGGTTAAATATATATATTTGTTATACTTGATTAAGTTTGGAATAGAAAGTGTGTCCTCTTAAACCTGCCACTAGCTAACTCTGATGAGGCCGCCATTTTTCCTCTTCCCTTTAGGATTTATGTAAACACATATACTAAGACATCTCTCCCACTCAGACTACTGTAGTGGGAGAGTGCAAATATAATGCATCTGTACACTATGCAATATGAATTATTACCTTCAATATCATCAATAAAATCTATTATGTGAGAATATAATACATAATTTAAGAAATTACCAGGTGAGTCCAGCCATGTTAAGGATGCATTATGAGTCAGGATTGTTTATGCCATGCTTAGTGGACATGAGTAAATTCTTTGCGTCTCCTTTTCTTTATCTGCAAAATGGAATGTGGCTTCTCTGCCCTCATGCCTCTCTCCCTGCAATCAACTTTCATTACACAGCTACTGTAGTGATTTTTGTAAATATATGTCAGGTCATATTACCCACATGACTTGAAATCCTTCAGTAACTCCTTATCGCCACATAAAACAGGCTCAGAGTCTCCAGGTTGATATTAAAATACCTTGTGACCTGTAATCTGTCATCTTATGCCCCATATTCTCGACACATGTACATACTCCTCTCGTTGTAGTCCAGTTGTAGGCACTCATGAGTTCTCTGAAAGTACCATTCTCTTTCTGTGTGAGCAGTTACAACTAAATCGTCCTTCTCAGACTGATGAATCTCAGAAGGTAGGCGTGGAGGGGGAGGTGAAAAGAGACTAACCAAATAACTTATATGTATATCGGCATAACCCATGGGCATAGACAATTGTGCGGTAAAGGCCTGAGGAGGGGACGAGAATGAGGAGGAGTGAATCAATAAGTGGTGGGGGGAAAAAGGGGGAGGGACATCTGTAATACTTTCAACACAAAGATAATAATAATTTTAAAACACCACCCTTCTCAATATGTCATTTAGAAATCTCATTCTCTTTCCTCTTCAAACCCTACCTATCCTGTGCGTCAATGCTTTCTTAAACATGCTTATATACACTTCTATTTTGAAACATGTCATTGTACATAATCCCTATACTATAATTCCCCATAAAATTGTGTCTCCTTAAGGGCAAAAACAGTGTTCCATCCTTTAGAATTGCACATGATGTCAGCAGTAACAGATTATTCATTATGTTCTGTAATTCATGATTAAAATAGTTATCATAAGTTGTATCCCAACCACTGATTTAAGCATCATAAAAAAATAAAAAGATAGGGAAAAATATGTTAACCCAAAGGAAGACAGGAATGGGGTAGGAAAAAAAATTATGAGACTGGTCCCTTCTCACTTGAAGTGAGCTTCTTTGGAAAGGTTTATGCTGCACACTGAATCCAGAACATTCCACTTGGGAAAATGGATAAATCAACAGGAAACAGAAGAATTTGAAGTTTGCTGTTAAGAGGAAAGTTGTGAAGAATCTCAAACTTTATCTCCAGTCACTCCCAGTTCTTGACAGACATAATGTGGGAAAATTTGGATGTCCTATAAGTGGAAAAAAATATATCTCAAAAGCTTTAAAAAAAAAAAACACCCATTATAAAAGCACATGAAATTAACTATCATCCATTTATTCTACAACAGTGGAATCTGTGAAACATTTTCATCATGCTAGATGATGACAAACTGTGAAAGCCATAGGAAATCTTTAGCCACACAATCCCCACTGTGCCCATGTTCTTTCTTACTATCCACAAGAAATTATGTGTTCATGTGTACACTGCCATGCCTTAAATTGCATGTTACACACTTTCTTATTACCCACTTGGTCGTGAGACTAATGGTGACTTGTGAGACAATAGAAACTTAACATAAGTAGAGACTTTAAAAGTATTAGAGGAACTACTGCTTACAGAAAGATAGAACAGATGCACTTTTTCCTCTGTCTTCAACCAGGTATCAGAAAACCCCAGAACACTTTGTATAAAATCATAAGGGGATTCGGAAAGGTGAAGAAGAGAACTGACCAGGATCTCAGAACCCAAGGAATGAAAAGGTAGTGAGTCCATCAAATTTTATTTTTTGCTCATGATCCAGACTTAGAGTTATAAAAGCTGGAGACTCAGAAAAGCCAACAGGCACAGACAAAAGAAAATCTCCAATAAAAATCTACTGTCTGTGGTGAAAGGTCAAGGAGAAGGGAAACCTACCAAGACTCAAAACTGTTAGACAGTAAACATGTTTCTAGCCAACCATTATGGAAATAACTATGATACCAGCCCCCATCCCCCACATCAATATAGCATGAGTAGAGACCTTAGATTTGCCCCAATTATGAATAAAGGCGCTATAAACATTCACATAAAGGATATGTGTAGACACAAACTTTCAGCTTCCTTGAATAAATATAGTACCAAGAAGTGTCATTGCTAAATCATAGGGTAAGAGTGTGTCTAGTTTTGCAAGAAACTGCCAAACTGTGTTCTAATGTGTCTACCATTTTGCATTCTCAGCAGCAATGAGTTCTTATTGTTCCACAGTCTCATCAGCATTTGATGTTGCCAGAGTTGGATTTTAGCCCTTCTACTATGTGTGCAGTGTTCTCTCATTGCTGTCTTCACTTGCATTCCCTGATGACATGTGATATTGAGCACTTAACAGCCATCCTTGCCATTGGTACATCATCTTTGGTGAGATGTCTATTCATAGCGTAAGCCCATTTATAACTAGAATTGTTTGTTTTCAACCAGGAAGTTTTGGCTGGAGAATTCTACCAAACATGTAATTGAAAGGTTTACTCAAACTTTTTCAGAAAATAGAAGGAATTTCCATTTTATTTTATAAAGCCAATATTACTCTGCTACCAAAATCAAATTAAGGCAGTAAAAAGAATTGACAGAAAAATTCCCAAACGATGAATACAGGCACAGGTTGGAGCAGGAGAGAAGTGGGCGTGGATATAAAAGGGCAATTAAACTGTTGGACTGTTTCAATGCTGACCTCCTGGTTATGATATTGTACTCTAGTTCTGTATGATGTTTTCTTGGGGGGAAGAAGGGCCTAGTCCATGGAGACTTGCCCTTGCTAGCTGCTCCTGGTACCATATCCCTCTCCTCTGGGAAAGCAGCCTGGGCATCCTGCTAAACAATGAATGACACAAGGTGCAGTCACCTCTGTCATCCTGGGCAAGGGCTGGCCAATCGCCAGACACGTGAGAGAGGCCCCCCTGAATTATTCAGCAGCTAGCCGACTTGCCAGGTGATGATGACAAGTGCTTGAGGGTTTCCAGTAAAAATAAGTTTAAATCAACCTAATCCTGGAAAACCGCCCAAATAACGGGGCCACGGAATTCTGAGCTGAATAAATGCCGAATGTTTCTACTCTTAAGCTCGGTGAGGATGTCTAATGCAGCATGAAGGGTCTAACGCAGAGGCTGAGCAGGTTGCTGGCTCCCCAGAGGCTCTGAGCACCAGCATCCCTCGGGGCTCCCGGCCCAGGGTTACAGGGGCTGGTTGGTCTGTACGTCCAGAAAGCTGTGAGACCTCTTGCTGTTTGCGGACACCAGGCCTAATACCATATTGTCCTCCTGTCACAGGTGTCTCTGGTTTATGTCAATCTTAGCTCCCTGCCAGAGACAGCCTCTGATATCCCCTTTAGTGGGAGTTAATATTTAGGACCCTCATTTTATTCTCCTGAATGGGTCGTGAGTCCGAGGAAATAAAAAACACTCCACCTCTTCTTGTTTGGATCAAAATCCACCGCTACTTTCCAAAAAGTTGGGGGGGGGGGGAAATCATGCTAGGGACTTGTTCTCTTCACCCTCTACTTTTGAGCAGGACAATGTTATAAAGCATGGCTTTGAATTCAGTATGGAGGGGCTTCTATTCAGGTATTGGCACCACCATTAATAGCATGTTGCTTTGGGCAAGTCACTTAACCTCCCTGAGTCCATCACTAAATTTTATGGACAATTATATAACATAATATAATATGAAAGAATCTGAATCTTTATGTGATATGTGGTAGGTGTTTCAGAAACATTAATTCCCTTCCTCAGAACTTTATTTCTCAGTCCTGTGACTGTGCTTACCTCTAATCACTGGCCATGGAACTATGGTTCCAAAGTCTCTTTAAGTAATTAATGTCTAGGAGATCTGCTCCTTTCCTTCTGTCAACGGGGGCTTTTCTTGCATAGTGGTATATCATATTGATATTAGAAGCCATTTATGAGAAATAAAGTAACTAGTGATGACCATAGAGGGCCATAACCCAGAGAAGAGGGGAGCACAAAAAATCAGAGGCCCTCTGCCCCAGCATACTATTACATACTATTGTTTGTTTGTTTTTAATATATGTTTCTATTGATTTCAGAGAGGAAAGGAGAAGGAGAGAGAAATGAAAACATCAATGAATAAAGGGAATCACTGATTGGCTGTCTCCTTGCATGCCTCACACTGGGGACTGAGCCTGCAAACTAGGCATGTGCCCTGACCATAACTTAAACCATGGCCAGGCCTAGACCACTATTATTAACTCCCAGAATGGGGCTACAAGAGTTTGGCCAAAGATGCAAATGCTCTGCAATTTAAATTAAACCTGGAAAGAGCTGCCTTGCTTATTCTAGTGTGCTTGCTACTGAAGGAGAGTGAAATTGCATTGCTGCCCTTTGCTAGCAGTGAGCTGTGCCCCCATCAGGCACCAGTGACCTGAGCCCTTGCTGCTGAAATGAGATGACAAAGGGACACAAAGCAGTGACTTTTCCTCGAGGTGTGTAGGAAAGGCAAGACCTGCATTCACCTTATGGGTGACAGAAAATGCAAATTAAAAATTAGAGCTGGCACATTCTTCACCGCTACACAAGTCAATGCTGCAATAATCAGCAAAAAATAAAAAATAAAAAAATAAAATAAAATAAAAAATAAAAAACCCAGAAGTACTATTTATATAGGGCCACTAGAGATGACCCATTCTCTGTTTAAGTTGGATCTGCTGTCTTAGTTTGGGTTCTTCTAGAAACAACTACTGAGCCCACAATTGTGCCAGAGTGTTCTTAGGAAGAGAAGGCAACACTGGTGGGGAGATGAGGAAATGAAGGGAAGGGGAACCCACACAGGGTGCATCATTCAATCAGTTTCCACAGTGAGCACCAGGAGCTTAATCACAAGGGGAAATTAATCATGGTGGCCAAGGGGGAAGGGAACAATGGTATTTGTACCTCACACCCAGCAGTCTTTGCCTAAGGGCTTCCCCTGGAAGATACTACCCCCCCCCCCCCAGGCCTCTCTACCCGGCCAAGCACATGGGAAAAGCCAGTTTTGAGAAACCCAGAGCAGCCCTCCAACAAAAAGGGCAGGAATGGCCATTGGAATGGGGACTGGTTGGTATACATGGATCAGAGGGGATGGGGGCAGAACACAGGCTATGTACTAGGATACTGTACCTGCTAAACATTTTACAGATGTTTTTCCTGGATGGCCTCTGTTCTGAAAGGTGTTAGACCTCCAGCTACCACCTGAAATGCAGTGTCTGTTGCATTTATTTTAAGACTTATGCTTAGATATTTCACAATTAAATAAAGATGAAAATTAAATAAAACTTAAAATTGGTCCCAAGTTGCCATATCAAGACCAATTTTAAGTGAGTTCCTACCTAATCATTAAGGTCTGCTAGGAAATGTGTGAGTTTAAACCAAGGAAGATGGGTTCTGCAGGCATGTGCATTGCCTCAGATGACTGACTTGTAAATGTCAAGCCTCAGTCTGTGCACTCTGATGATTTCTAGAACATGTTTCAAGTTCAGAACTTTTATCAGACTGTGGTTGTGAAATGGTCACGTGTCCTTTAGAAAATGGGGAAATATTTACTCGATATTTTACCATTTATAGCCACAAATGACTCCCTAGGGCCCATAAAAATAAACCCCAAACTCAGCAAGATCTGTCAACTCTATGTAACACAGCCCTAACCTTACTGTTCACCTTCACTTGCTCTTATTAAAAACAAACAAACAAACAAAAAAACCTTTCACTCTAGTCAAACTGGTTTAGTGATCCAAACCTTTGACTTGGAGGCCTGGACAAGTGGAAGTATAGAGTAAACTCCTCTTTTTCTTTTAATGATCTAGGGACATTCGGGTGCAATAAAATAACTCTAAGTACAGAGTAGATTCCAAACAAGTGGAAGTATAGAGTAAATTTCTCTTTTTCTCTCAAGAGTAAATTCTTCCTTTTCTCCCAAGCCCTACAGCAAATCCATTAACAAGCCCTGTTGTCTCTATCTTTGGCGTACATCTAAAATCTAGCCTCTTCCCTTGTTATCACCCTGGGAAGCCACCAGCATCTCTTCCCTGGATTGTGGTACTTTCTTATCTGGTCTCTCTGCTAAGTGGACACTCTGCCATTTATTCTTCAAAAAGCCCCAGAGTAACCTTTTCCCTGTTTATGACAGATGAGGTCCCTGCTCTGGTGGGTCCCTCCAACACTTCTCAAAGCACTCGGAGACAGGCTAAGGTTCAAAAGCCTGCTTCATGTGGCGCCTCTGCCTCTGGACACTCAGCTCACTCTCATGGCTCACACACGCCCGCAGCCACCCCACTCCTTGCTGGTCCCTGATTCCTGGGACATGCTCCCCTCATTTCCCATTCACTTGTTGGCTCTGCCTAAAGCACCTTTTCCCTCAGAGCCCAATGACTTCCTCCTTGTTTCTGTTCTGATTTCTCAACTGTCTTTTAACAGGTAGGTCTTCCTCGACCATACAGCATAAAATAATATTCCTTTTAAACTTTTCGTCATACTATCCCATTTTGGTTTTGATCACACGACATATTTTATGTTTTTATTGGTCTACAGTGGAACACCCTTCATTAGAAACTGAGCAGCAACTGTCTCTGTCACATTCAGTCCTGACCCCTACCTTGAATAATTTAGCTGCATAATATATATTTGTTGAGTGAATTAATAAATATAAAACATCTGTGTCTATATCATGAAAAGTTCCAGTTAGGTTGCAAGACCCCCAAGAAATGTTGACTTATCTCTTCCCTCACATTTATAGTTGTTGGCCCAGAGTACAAGATTATTAAATGCTGCCATTAGGTAGAATCAGCAATTGACAAAGTTGCCTGGAGCTGACCTAAGCAATTTCTCAAAATGACTGGACTCAGTAGTAGGAACTTGCAGGGGGGGAAATGGGCTATGCTCCCCACTGTGTGTTTGCTTTGGTATTACTTGGCAACCTGGAGCAGTGTTTGGTTGTCTTGATTAACATAATCCAAGATGCCATGCGAATGGCGGTAGTATCAGTCTTAGGTAGCCTTTCCTTTGGTTGAATTGCCAACCTGGGCAACTCTCCAAGCGAAAGCAGACAGAACCTTTCTGCCTCCAAGGAGAAAGGGGGGGGGAGAGACACACTACACCCCAATTCCTTTGGGGCAGCCCCTAGCTTCCAGAGGAGAGGCTGGGGTATGTAGTCCACTCGGGCTTTTTAACTGCCTGATAGGAAGAGTCACTTTTACTGAAATCAGAGAGCTGGCTTTGTAGCCTAGCATGACTGTTTCTTGAGCAAAGGAGCTGGAGTGTGAACCTAGGTTGTGCATCAAAAGACTTTGTCGCTAGATCATTAAAAGAAAAAACAGGAATCGGTGCTTTGGCATTAGGGTGCAATAAAATAACTCTAATTAGCATTATAAAAAAAATATCTTATGATGCTTTGGGAGAAAAGTATTGGTCTAATAGTAAGTTCCCAAAGGGTCAACCCAGGGTTTTCTGTCATTTAGACTCAAAACAAAATTACTTGCTTTAGCGTTAATGAAATAAAAAACAAAACAAAAGTTCAATGTAGTGAAAAACAGCTCTGTGCTTAAAAATCCACAGTCTCTGAAGGAGGGGAATGGCCAGCTTTGGATCTGAGTTAACTCTCAACTCTATAAACTTTAGAAACAGAGTCACCGGGCCTCTGCATGCAGGCATGTTTGGGATTCCTCTCCCTGGGCCTTAACCAGCGTGAGGAGATCCTGATCTGCCTGCAGCCTGACCAGGGCAGCCAATGTCCTAAACAGGCCTGGGAGCGATCTGCAGAGAGAGGTGCTGCCCGAGTCATCCTCGCAGCACCACTACGTCGCTTAATGGAGACTTTAACAGATAATAAATGCTCACTGAATAATTGCCATTTTTAACTCGGTAGTTGGCCGAAGACCAAATATACTTCTGTGAGTGATCTCATTTACTTTCCACAGTAACCCTGTACCCTTTCTCCGAAAGAGAAATGAGGGTAATGTTGTTTGCTTAAAACCTGACAACTCATACGTGCTCTTGGTAATAAGAGCCATACTGTCTTCTGTCTCCAAACCTAATAGTCTTCCCACGGTAGCCGAGGCCCGTGGTCGGGCTGAAGGGGTGGAGAAGGACCGAACCTACCAAGAAATGAGTGCGGCCTGAGCCCAGGTCCCTTCACAGCGCCTGACCCTGCCGCATTCTGTGGCATCACAAAACCTGGAGGCCTGAGCACCCTGGAACTTGCATTCTGGTTCTGCCTGCAAAACTCCACTGTACTGAACGGGTCTCGGACTAAGAACTGTGGGTCTGAAGCATACAGCATTATACCCAGGATGGAATCTCTCCCTCCTCTCTGGAGAGAGGAGCAAACGCTCAGTTCTGACACATACCGTATTGACTAGAACAAACCTTTTTCAATTGTTTAGAAGGCAGAGGGGAAATTTTACCTCTGAGCTCCTGTTCATACGCTCATCAAACTTCCTCTTCTTCTCCCAGGGTTTTGGCCAGTGGCAGGAGGACGCGGCACCAGCTAGCTGAGGCCGAGCCTGGCTGTTTCATAGGCTTGGCCTAACCTGGCCCTGGATGAGCAGGACTCTCCCGGGTTTGGTCTGCACCCACCCACTGGCACGATCCAGCCTCTGTCTAAAGAGCTGTTCCTGGGGTGATTCGTGGCCTGCCCCTCACTTTCGGTCCATTCATCAGATCTCTGCGAGGTACCTATAACTCACTGGCCAGCTTGGGACAGGGGCTTCTGAGTCTGAGGCTCTAGGCCCAGTATGAGAAGTGCCTGCAGGTGCAGGGTCTCCACACGGGGGGCTCCAGGGAAGCTCCTTAGAGCCAGGTCTGTGTATCCCCTCCCCTGGGACTTCCTCTACTGCCGTGTTTCCCCGAAAATAAGACATCCTCCGCAAATAAGACCTACTTCATGAAAACATAATACACCCCCTGAAAATAATACCTAGCGCATCTTTGGGAGCAAACATTAATATAAGACACTGTCTTATTTTGGGGGAAACAGGGTACTCATACAGCAGACTCAGGCACCCAGCTCTCAGCTCAGACATGCGAGCGAGGTTCCCTGCTCTTGAGTGTGTACACCCCCCTGCAGGTGTCAAGTGCTCAGGAGGAAAAGGGCATTCTAAGCATGGAGACTGGCTTAGTTTAACAAGCCCCTGCTGCATTCTGGGTGATCCAACCACTGGCTGCTCTTTGCGTAGCATGCGAGATGCCAATTCCCTTGCTAGAGATTCCGTTTCCCCGTTCGGCTGACAGAACACGTGTCTGGCTTGCTGCTCTGGCTCAGTTGGGCTTCTGGGAGGCCCTGAGGTGGAGATGCTCAGCAGATGGTTTACTGGGGGGGTGCACTGAGGCAAGTGCGCACAGAGTTAGTGACAGCACAAGGGGCCCCGGGAAGGGGCTGAGCAAGGACCGGTCTCAGCTGAAGAGGGCCTTCAGCCTCATCCCACAGGGAGCGCTGGAGCGAGAACTGCCCCACAGTCAGCCTCACGTGGAGGCAGAGGGGCTGGCATTTTGTTCCCCGTGGGAGTCAATCACTGATCTAAGTCCTGACTCCAGGAGTAGATAACCTGTCAATCAAGATGGCTTCTTCTGGGCCAAGGGCAATTCTTTGGAGGAAGAGGCTGTGAGACGCTAGCGGTCAGTGCTCTCAGTGGCTGAGAATGAGTGCACCTTCTGGTAATAGGGATCTGGGGGGGGGGGGGCGCGGCAAGGAAGGGGGGGATTGGGGAGAAGGGTTTGAGAGCACCCATGAAAGCTTCCTGCCTCAGCAAGAAAGAAAAGAGAGTGGGAGGTGTCCAGTTGTTCCATTCAACCAGACAGACTCATCTACACTCCTGTAGATCCCCAAGAAGAGTATTAAAAATATAAGCCTGATTTAAAACAATGGCCAAACCTTGGTCTTTGGCAAGATTTTTTCTCTTTTTTTTCTTTATTCCTATTCTTTTTCTGCTGATCTTGCCAGTGCTTTGCCTCTTTGATCCCAAGCTTGGTTCTCCTTACTAAGTCGGTTCTAAGTTGACTCCTCCAGGCTATGACTGGGTTCATTCCTTAAACTTCCGGTGCCCATCGTCAAGATGGCAGCCTCACCCTCAGGCCAGGGCCTCATCCCCCATCCTGGCTGCTAATCCTGAGTGTGTGCCCTTCCCCCCCCCCCCCTAGTCTCTCTCTCAGGCAAAAGTGACAGATCAGATTACTCATCTGAAAGTTTATAAGAAGAATTGCTAATAACATTCTTTGCTGTCATTGCCTGTAAATTAGTATTTTACAGACTTTTATGTCATGGATGCCAAGCTGGAAGTATTGTTTTTACATTGAAAAGAAACACTATTTTTAACTTGCAGAGGGAACACGATGATATATGCTGCAGTTGTCAACTGTCTTTTAAAATGTATGTAGCACACTGGAGCTCATACATATTTAAAAGGCCTAAATAATTGTCTGAAGCTCCCTGGTCTGCTTTTTAAAATTATCATTTCCACGGGGAGCAAGGGAGCATTTGTTCCTTGTCAACTGTCCAGACAGAATTATCATATTTGGAAACTTGTCCCTCCTGTTTGCTGCTGTTTTTGTCAGTTTTGAGGTACTATCAGTTCCCGCCCCCCGCCCCTCTCCATCTCCCCACTGCTTGGCATCTGGTCCAATACACCCCATCACAGGCCCTTCCGGATAGAGGATCTGACTCTCCTGGGAACTTGGAGAGGTCATAACCCGGGTTAAAGGGCAGACACCAAATACGTGCTGCCTCTTTCCGAAAGGTCGGGGACTCTCTACAGTAATGCCCAGGCTCCTTGGGACATTCTGTGATTGGGTCTGTAGGAGAAGAGATTTTCCTGGGTGGAAGAGGATGGCGAGATGGTGAAATGCAAATAGCAAAGAAATTGCAATTCTGTCTTGTCCACTTACAAGTGATGGAACTTTAATACAATTATTATAAGGCAAAGCTCATAAGATTTATCCTGCAGGCTTATTATGAGAACGAGATTAATGTTTTAAGAATTAGGTAAAATGCAGAGCCCAGTACCAGACACTTATATGGAAATCAATAACAGATGCTTATTATAATGTTTATCTTATTATTATCCACTCTTTTAGGTAACAACATGTTGTATTATTTCAGAAAAAAATATTTTAAAATATACTTTATATAGTGTTCCCATCTTCAATATGGTATCTTTTTTTTAAAATATTGCATTGCCTTGATGTCAACATCATTAACATGAATTATAATTTAGCTCTAGGGCATGGATGACCCTCAGACTTACTGAAATACATACTCGTAGTGTAATTGTCCCTACACTATGAATGGACTGCAATGCATACTACTTTGATCTGTACCTATTTTTTTCTGAGTTCTCTAATTCCTTGCTGTTTCTCAGAAAATGCACATACATGCTAACAGTAAACTCTCCTCTTGAATTGCTGCTTTCAGGTTGAGGTGCCTTTATAAACCAGATAACCAATCTTGGCAGAACAGCAAATATCCAGTGTTTCTGTTTCTGGGAATATGGCAGGTAATATTTGATAAAAGTTCTGCCACTAAAAATACCTAGAAAAAAATCGATGAAAAATAATAAACATAATTTTAATGCAGAGCAGGGCCCTAAGGAATGTAAGGGAAATATCAAAGGAGCAAAAGTGAAGAAGAATCTGAAATCAGACATAAGCAGGCGTTGAGGTTTCAGCCAATTTCTGGGAAATTGAAATTTCACTAACTGAGAGTTCCCATTTTAGTAGCCATATATGCTTAGGAGAAAAGTAGTTGGACAAATACTAAAATCCTCATAAAAATCTGCGATGCTAAAAATGTTGCATCTTCACTAATTAGACTGAAAGTTTTTTTTTTTTTAATGACACCTCAATGATAAAGAAAAAGGGGGTGAGAACCTTTTCTATTTTGCTGTAGATTCTAAATAGAGGAAAAGAAAAAGTCCCTAAGAATTTGAAAACCTAATCCTTTGCTCATAAGAACTTAAATTTGAAATTTGCAATGTCTGCATAGTCCAGGGACCACAAGGTAATAAATGTAGACAATAAGGGTTCCAGGCTGGTAACACCTTGAGAGGATTATGTATTAACTACATCTCAGCAGTCTTTCCAGGTAAAGCAAGGGGCAAACTCTATCTCCTGGCTCCAATATTTCACTTGTCAAATGTGTTCCCCATGATTCATTAAGGTTCCCAATGTCCCACTGTTCACTGAGCCAGGTCTTTGAGGTTCCAAACCCTGAAATCAAAAGGGAAATTCTGGGTAAGAGGCAAGCGGTGTGAGCAAGAGGTTAGGTGATGAGGGGCTGTGTCTACATGAAGTCAGTAGGAGCCCAGGGAGACCTGGTGACCATGGCAATGGGAACAAGAGGCAATTTAGGCCGAGAGGCCTTTAGGTTGAGCATATGTGGTGTCTTATATGCCAGGCTACACATAATTGCCACTGGTGAAATTCCACCCAAAGCAAACACCATGAGCATAGCAAATAAATCAACATAAAGCCCAAGAAAATACATAAAATCATTATACATAGTGAGGAGAAGCAAAACAACCCTAAAAGTAGACTTCCAAATAATTTATATGTAGTATGGTGGCTGAATGTACTTTTTCTAACCTTAACTGGGGCTTGGGTTAGTGATTTGCCTCAACAAACAAACAAACAAACAAACAAACAAATTTTAACAAGCCCAGAGTGGAAAGGGGTTGAAAAGTAACTATACAGTTGAGAAACCTGGCAAATACCACCCTGGTCAGCTAATATTAACATCCCCAGGGATAAATCATGACAATAGGATGCACCTTGATATGATGTGATGAGAATGGCTGTTTACCTGTTATCTCCTTCTCAAAGCCCATAATCCCAGCCCAACCTTGAGAAAACCATCAGACAAACCCAAAATGAGGGAAATTCTAAAACAACATATATATTCCTAGTACTTTTCAGAATTGTCATGGTTATCAAAAACTGTCACAGTCTGGAGAATCCCAATGAACCGTGTCAATGAAATGGAATGTGGTCTCCTGAACAATGTCCTAGAACAGCAGGAGGACACTGGGTGAGAAGAAAAAAAGTGAAACCCAAATGAAGTGTGGCATTTACTTAACGGCAGCATGCCAGTGTTGATTCCTTTGCTGTGGCAAATTTACCATGAGTGAAGAAACATAGTGCTTGACATTGGGCAGTGTCTTCAAAAGATTATTACTTTAGTAGAATTAAATGAGCCCTAGGGTAAATACTGGACTCATGAGAACAGCTTGAAAGCAAGCCTGGAAATAATATACTAACCCTAAGCAACGATGTGCCAGAACAAAGTCCAACAGTATTTAAAGAAATACAAAAACATCTAGCACCCCAAAAATAAAAATTCAATGTCCAGAACTCAATAAGAAATTACCAGGCACATAGCAATATATATATCCATATTCAGGGGGGAAGGGGAGTTAATCAAAGAATAGGCCTAGAATTGACATAGATTATAGAATCAGAATATAAATATTAATAAAATGACTATTATAAATGTTCAAGAAGCTAGAGAAAAGCATAAAAGTAATGAATAAAGATTAGATTAAATGAACTGAATCCTGCAGAAGTGCAGCTTATTAAAGTTAATATAAAAATTAGTGAAAAATACAATAGTTCTATGACTAGTAAAAAAATCAATTCTGTGTTTTTTAAAAAAGATGTCCTACAAAATATACCTGGCACAGTTGTTTTACTAGTAATTTCACCAAATATATCAGAAACAAACAAATAAACAAAAACAACCTTATGGATAGTTTTCCAAGCACAGAGACAAATAAGAAATATTTCCCAGGCATTTGTATAAGGCCTGTATGAACTTGATACCAAAGCCTTACAAAGGCATTAAGAAAGGACAATTTTATTTTATAAACATGGATACAAAGATCACTAAAAACATGAGCTAATAATAGCAAAAAAAATAATTACATATCAATTTATCTATATGGATATATCGGGGATATTTTAAATTTAAAATATTTCTGGAATGTAAGTTTGCTTTAACATACAAAACTATGTCGATCTAATTTTTCATATAAAAATGATAAAAAATATTCTACAAGTATTTAAGAGATTGCTTTAAAAGTATTACAAAAATGTCACTATCTTAGTAAGCTAAAACAGAGAAGGAAACTTGGAAAGCATATTAGAAAATAACTAGAGGCTCAGTGCATGGATTCTTGCAATGATGGGGTCCCTCAGCCTGACCTGTACCCTCTCCCAATCTAGGACCCTTCTCAGGAGATGTCAGAGAGCTGATTTTGGCTGATCCCCAAAGGCCAGGCCAAGGGATTCCACCAGTGCACGAATATGTGCATTGGGACTCTAGTACACACATAAGATCTTTGGTTAATCTCTTCTCACCCTTCCCCCAACTTCCCACTGAGGTTCATTAGTCTGTTCCATATTTCCATGCCTGTGCATCGAGTGTCTGTCCCATGGTGGTAGGTGCACATCATAGCTATTGGTCAAACAGTCCAAGGGTTGCCTGGACTTTTATATACAAATAGATAATTGGCAAGAGAAACTTTAGGTGTAATGATCACTTGTATAAAACATTCTTTTTAATAGCATAGAAAATAAGGCATTTATGCCACCCCCACACACCATTGTTAGCATTCTGTTGGGCCAAAAGAACCAAGATATTCTTGAAAGATTAAGTGGAACAAAGACAAAAGTGACTTACCCCACTAATTTTATACAATAAATCTTGTCATTTGGAAAAATATTTCTATATAATAAATATTTGACAGTTATAAAAATAGACCCATTGAACAAAATGATATTACAGAAATAAACTTATACATGTATGACCTCTTGATTTTGACAATGGCCCTCCTCAAGAGCAATGAAGGGAAGTTTTCAATAATAGTGCTTGAAAACTGAATATCCATATGGATATAAAAAATACTGATCCCTATTTCAAAACTCACAAATAATTTATTTCAAGTGAACCTTAGCTCTAAATGTAAAAGGCAAAAAATAATTATATGAGAATAGAGTTTAAAAGGACCACCCATAGGAGAAAAAATGGACTACATTTAAACCATCAACTTTTGTTCATCATGAGAGATTCCAGCAAAAGAATTAATTAATCAGCCACAAAGTGGGAAAAGATGACTTCAATAGACATAAAGAATGGTTCCTATAAAGATATAAAAGAGCACTACCAAACCAATAAGACATTTAACTTACAATCAATTATAGCAAACCCTTGGTTTTGGGAAACTCAATTTGACAGACTTCAGATTTAAAGGACAGAAGTTCTGATCCATATGTCATATGTGAAAATTAATACCTGTTAACTCTAAAATGCTTTTAACCAAAATTTACTTATAATTAAATTAACAAGTAATGTGCTTTCCCTTTTTGTTATTAATTCACTGTTTTATGTTGTTTTTTAAATCCTCACTGAGGATATTTTCCCACTGGTTTTTAGAGAGAGTGGAAGAGAGAGGGAAAGAGAGAAATATCAATGTGAGAGAAGTACATCAACTGGTTGCCTCCAGCATGCCCCCTGACCAGCACCCCGGCCCAGCAGGCCCTGGGAGGAGCCTGCAATCCAACTGGAATCAAACCCAGGCCCTTTGGGTCCTCAGGCCAACGCTCTATCCAATGAGCTAGGGCAGTGGTCGGCAAACTCATTAGTCAACAGAGCCAAATATCAACAGTTCAACGATTGAAATTTCTTTTGAGAGCCAAATTTTTTAAACATAAACTTCTTCTAACGCCACTTCTTCAAAATAGACTCACCCAGGCCGTGGTATTTTGTGGAAGAGCCACACTCAAGGGGCCAAAGAGCTGCATGTGGCTCTCAAGCTGCCGTTTGCTGACCACGGGGCTAGGGCAATTCACTGTTATTTTTAACTAATTTTAGCGAATAGGCGATACATTGGAAAAACAATGTCGTAATTTCATTGACATAAATATTACATACCCACAACTGTAGTCTACATATGTAAATCCAAGAGTCACTGCTCTTAAACAATGTTTGGGGAATGATTAGCACGTGACCACAGAGCATTGCACGCAGTAATTAATCCTGTTGTCTCCTGGGATGGCTTTCCACGGCAGTTTTAACAGGTGAGGCCAATGTTCCCACGTGCGCCAGCCAAGCCCAGGTGTGTGCATTTGTTAACTTTCGGTGACTCCTGAATGCGTACCCTTACTAAACCTACTCAGTATAAATTTAAAATCACTAAAATACACATGAAAAACTTTTCTGTACAATTAAACTTTTCATGCATAATTAGTTTTAGTTACACAAACATGTCTACATAAATAAAAACAGGTAAACTGGTGAATATTTTTCACATACGCATTTGGAAAACCTACTTTATTATACAATCAACTTCCGGGTTTAATAGACAAAAACAACCCCTCACTCAAATTAGTCCATTATATCGAGGTTTTACTGTACAGATAATAAGACAACCTAATACAAAATTATAAGAAACTGGGAAAGGTACTTCACAAAATGGACAATAATTATATGAAGTTATGTTTATATCAATAAAATGGAAAATAAAATAATAATGAGATACCACTTCACCAAAATACCTAAAATTTTGGCTAATTTAAGTTTGGGAAGAAGGTTTTCAATCCTGAGCATTGGCTTCAAATATTTTGTAAAACATTTTGGCATTGTCAACTAAATTTGAACAGAGAGCCTGAAAATATCTAGCAGAAATGCATTAATGTAAGAATTTGCATGTACAAGAATATTTATAACATTGCCACAATAGCCACAAATAATAACCACACAAATGTCAATCTATGCCAAATAATAAATAAGTGAAATACTAGACAACAACAAAAATGTGAAACTACAGCTACGTGTCAACAGATAAATGAGTCCAACGATTTGGGTCAAGTAACACAAACATAAGCAATTATTTACTGGATTATTCTATTCATGTAAAGTTTAACATAGAAAAACTAATAAACAATGTTAGAAACCAAAATACTCACACACTTTGGAGAAGAGAGATAGGAATGTTTGGGAGGACTGTGAAAGATGGAATAAAAAGATGTTTGATTCAGCTTAGGATAAAGAAAAGTTCAAACAAATGTAAACGTTCTTCAGTGTGTTAATGATGGATACATTTGCAGTGCATAGCTAATATGGAATAATATCCACTCATTTAAAACACTATAATAGTGAGATAAGGCACTGATAGGAAAAGATATAAAATGTTTTTACATCATACCCCCCCCTCCTCCCCTAAAAAACATTTAAAATCATTACTCCTCAAATTACTTTGGGACAAATAAAGGTAACTTCTTTCCCTACCTCGGTAGCTTCTGCTGGTTCTTGAACTTCAGAATATGCAGCTGAGAATGTAAAATGCCCCCGGCCTGGGAGAGCAAAGGAGGCTCAATGAAGAGGCCTCCGCAGGTTGGTAGGGGGCAGGCTTAACCAGCGAGGAAACTCAGGAGGCTGGTCTGCAGGGCACACACCTGCAAGCCAGAATCCTAAATGTTTATGCCTTCACGTGGGTCAGTCCGGTATTCTGTCTCAACAACACTTAATCTCTCAAGGTTCCTAGCATGAGAATGGTGGGTGGGATCTACTTCCAAGGACAGGGGAAGAGAAGATGAGGAGCCTCTAATTACCCTGATTATTCTTTAAATGATCTGCTCTAATAACCTCCTCTGAGCTACTAGACCAGGTGTGGGCAAACTACAGCCAGATTTGGCCCGTTCGGCTGTTCTATCCGGCCCGTGGAGCCGAAAGAGTGGAGGGTTCTCTTGCTCTCCCCTCCGCTCCTTTACCAGCAGCCCAAGATGAGAGTGCCAGCATGGTCAGGTTGCTTTTGTTCCGGCCCTCCGGTCCAGTTTAAGAACCCATTGTGGCCCTCGAGTCAAAAAGTTTGCCCACCCCTGTATGTTTCCTTGCTTTCAATAAATTGTTTATGTGAGATAAAGGCCCTTTCTGGCCAAAAAAGTTCCCTACTCTTTATTTAACCTGGGGAAATGGTCTGTGTTGCTGCATAACTATAATATTCTGTAACATTCTGCGATTTAAAATACTTTAAAACCTTTTATTTATCGAGTTTTATTTTTTTCACTTTTATTTTTTATAAATATATTTTTATTGATTTCAGAGAGAAAGGGAGAGATTAAAATATCAGTGATAAGAGAATCATCGATTGGCTGCTCCCTGCATCTCCCCTACTAAGGATCAAGCCTGCAAGCAGGGCATGGCCCTGACCTGCAATGGAGCCATGGCCTCCTGGCTCATAGGTCGATGCTCAACCACTGGCTATTTATCGGATTTTAAAAGACTAGACGAAACATAGACCCAACAAAGGATCTGATCTCAGTGGTGCCCTGATGGTTGATTCTTACAATATTGTAGAAATAAAACCTTTGTTCACAGAATGATTATCAGAATTTCCTGGTGCAGTCCTATTTCATTTCGGTGGCGATCCTGGAGGTTCCTCTCATGCATTATTAAGAGGAGAAAGCAAATTGCAGAAAACATATATAATACAATAATATTTATATCAAATAAACTTCTATAGATAAATATATACATCACTTTCATGTAGGCGAGTACACATATGCAGTGAACTCTCTCCAGATGCAGGTTTATGCCAATGGGCAGCACTGCTTGAAGATTGGATGGAGGAGGAGGGGAGTGCAGAGTCTTTAGTCAATCTGGCTCCCTTCCTGGAGCTCTGTGGTTTGGTACTAATAGTGTTCCTCCACCTCCAAACACTGCAGCTACAGCTCTCTCCTCCCTCTACTCTGGTAACCACTTTCCCCCAACCGTTAGCCTCATGGATGACAGAGAACCTGCTAGAATGGAAGGGCCAAGCCTAAGCCCCAGAAAGATTTAGAAGGACCCCATGTTTGTAGAGCAGCAGACAAGAAACCCCCCACATCAATTCCCCATGGTTGTATGATCACAGCTGCTTCACAACCATGATGATGATGTTGAAGGAGAAATAAGATCGAGCCATGGGGCCGGCTAGCATGGCTCAGTGGTTGAGTGTCAACCTATGAACCAGGAGGTCAGGATTCTATTCCCAATCAGGACACATGCCCAGGTTGTGGGCTCAGTCCCCAGTGTGGGCATGCAGGAGGCAGCCAGTCAACAATTCTCTCTCATCATTGATGTTTCTATCTCTCTTTCTCTCTCTCTCCTGTCCTCTATGAAATCAATAAAAATATTTTTTATAAAGAGTGGGCCATTGCATATTCACTATGAAATGTACAATATCTATAATAATAAAAGCATAATATGCTAATTAGACTGGATGACTTTCCAGAGGAAGCGGGGCTGTGAGGGAAGCCTGGGTCCCAGGTGCCAGAGGGAAGCCGGTGCTGACAGCCAGGGAAAGGAAGGCCACTCTTGCAAGAATTTCAGGCACCAGGCCTCTAGTAGAGGAATAAATAATTTAAATAGAGGATGAAGGTGATTTCCATGCTGACCTAAGTGAGAATCATTCAATGCAAATGAATCAAGTTTTAAAAATACTCTGAGGGTTACTGTTGTGAGAAAATGGAAGAGAAAGAGGAAAGGAATTAATATGTGCATATTTGTAGGGAGCAATTCACCTCTAGTTCACAAGAGCCAGGCTCAGGGCCTGAGTCCCTCCAAAGAGAAGGAAGGCAGAAAGTGGATCAGTAAAGGAAAGCATCCATATACCTTTGAACCCTTATGTCTCCATTTCCCAGGCCACAGAGCTACAGAATCAGAGCTCAGTGACAAGCAAAGGAAAGAATGAAAAGACAGGGGCCAATGGGACATGGGAGCTAAGTCTGCCTTCTTCCCTTTTCCTATAAACACCATCTCATACAAAGAACAGATCTTAAAATAAGACCTATTATATTTCTGATTTTATGTCTTGTTTTTTTTGTTTAAATTGACTACTTTACCATTGGCATCCACCATTGTGGGCCTGGGCTGGTGGTCGGCAAACTCATTAGTCAACATAGCCAAATATCAACCGTACAACCATTGAAATTTCTTTTGAGAGACAAATTTTTTAAACTTAAACTTCTTTTATCTCCACTTCAAAAGAGACTCATCCAGGCCGTGGTACTTTGGGGAAGAGCCACACTCAATGGGCCAAAGAGCCACATGTATCTCACGACCCGAAATTTGCCAACCACGAGCCTGGGCCATTTGCTGCTGGGTCCTCTCCATCTTGGGGAGAGAAGTGGGCCAAGAGCGCCCAAAGTTTGAATTTTGCCAGAGCCCCCCTATCTGTCTGGTCTCCCAGGGGCTGTAGCTGTTGCTGTTCTGCATCACCAACAATTTCTCTTGGTATTTCAAATTGGTTTCAATGCTGTGTGACTCTAAATCACCCGTGGGCAAACTAAGGCCTGTGGGCTGTATCTGGCCCATTCGGCTGTTCTATCCGGCCCACAGAGCCGAAAGGGCAGAGGGTTCTCTTGCTCTCTCCTCCGCTCCTTCACCAGCAGCCCAAGATGAGAGTGCCAGCATGGTCAGGTTGCTTTTGTTCCAGCCCTCCGGTCCAGTTTAAGAACCCATTGTGGCCCTCGTGTCAAAAAGTTTGCCCACCCCTGCTCTAAATAGTGCCTCCTACCTGCAGGCTTCCTGTGTAGGATGGATTAAATTGCCTGTGAGGCTGTAACACTGGGGGGGATGCCAGCCTGCCAATCAACTCAGCAATGAGAAATCTAGATGGTTCTTCCTGGACTGCCAAGCTCTGTCTCAGGATGCAGAGAGCAGAACCAGAAAACCACATTCTAATCTGTCCTATAAAGAACCCTACCATGCTTTTTATCTTCCACTGTTGCAGAACAAGTTCTAAAAAAAACACAACAGTTAGATACTTTTTCGTGATTTTAAAGTATGACATGATGATCTTTAAAAAAAATGAGGAAATAAAGGTTCGTGTAAGAAAATAAACATTGCGCATAAACCTAACACCCAGATAAATACACTGTTTATGCATTAACATATTTATTTTGGTCTTTCATCTATCTCATCTGTTTCTCTCTGCATAAATTTAAAGCTGCTGCTAATGTCTAAGATATAAGCTGTGACTGTTTAAAGAAACCAGCCTTCCTTTCTTCTGTCTTTCCACCTCATACATTCGTGTGAGTCTGCGTGGGCTTCTGACTTTTTCGCTACAGCTGCTACCGTTGCCTTTTTATCACTCTTTTATATCTGCCCCACACCTTGCTGTTATTTATTTAAGTTTTTAAATCTTTCTCAAAAATCCTTATGAAAGAATGTAATATTAAAACAAATCAACCCCACTTTCAAATACCCTTCTCCCTGACCTTCCTATTTGGTCCCAGTTCTGGCAGAATAATTCCCAATTTAAGGTCACATTAAGCCTCCAGGCAGAATTCCGTTCAGATCCCAGGGAAATCTGGTCCTTGTGCAGGAACTTGGGGCTGCCCATGACCCTACCCACCCCCCCACCCCCCCACACACACACAGTTCTCACACTTTGACTAATCTTCTTATAATGTTCTCCCCGTCTTGCAATCCAAATGACACTGACCTTCACCTTAATACCCTAAGCAGACATATATGAGGCATCTAATACTCCTCCCTCACCTTCATCCTCAACCTAGAACCAGATCTGCAGCAAGAATCACTCTGAATTCCTCTCTTCCTATCCTTCAATATCACCCTCATTTCAACTCTGCTCCTGACTCTCTTGAATTACAACCAAAGTCTCCTTCTGGGATAGCTTCTCTCTGGCCCAAACCTTCTCTCCTATAGCCTCCAAGTGGCCTCTTTCAAAACACAACTGGGCTCCATCCTCATTGCCTCTGGAACCTATAACTCTACCCTTTAGAATCCCTAATCTCTCTCTCTCTCTCTCTCTCTCTCTCTCTCTCTCTCTCTCTCTCTCTCTCTCTCTCCCAACCTGAATCCCTTAGGTGCCCAAGGAGCATACAGAAGCAGTGGTTCTCAAAATGTGGCCACCAAGCCAGCAGCATCAGCATCCCTAAGAACAGGTAAAGATGAAAATGTCCAGCCCTCGCCAAGACCTCGGTGGGGGACCTAGAACTTTATATGCTTACAAACCTTATGGAATGCTATCCACATAATACAATTGGATGAAGTTAGTTGATATACTTTGAGAGAAAAAACTCCAATATATACTATTATATGGGGGGGAGCAAAACTAATCTATAGGGGCAACAGTTAGGAAAGTGATTCACTCGGGACACAGAGGGAATTAGTTGGAAGTGGAAATTAGGGAACATGCTTACTAAATATCAGTCATTATGATCTCATTTAATTTCCATTAATATCATTAAATTTCACTTAATTCTGCAGGTTTGGCAGCATCTCCACTCTCATTCTCTATCCTGTTATACCACTAATGGTTACTAATAGTTAGGCAGCTACTAATTTGCTTGCTGTCTTTCCTTATTAATATGCAAACTCTATGAGGGCAAGAACGTAGCCTCTTTCTGTTAATCATTCTATTCCCAGCTCTAGGGAAATGCCTCACATAGAGTGGATTCCCATTTATTGAATATGTGAATGAACAAATATAATATCCACCCTTCCATGGCTGAAAGCTGTAAGTTAACAACTCATGGTTGTGAAGTGGCCCCTCCCTCCACCTTCCTCATAAGCCCCTTCTCTGCCTGAATGTGACTAGTGGCAGAGACCCCACTACTCAGTAAAACAGTCTGCCTGACGATTGGTAGTTCTGATTTTTAGGCAGTTCTTCCTTATCCTGAACGGACGGCTCTCTCCGAATGCAAAATTACCAAGTCTCTGAATTGAAAGGGACCTCAGGTGGAGATCCCCATGCCTGAGCTCCCAGCGGTGCCTGCTTGCCCGAGTTGTCATGCTGGAGGCAGCACTTAATTCAGATGAGAAGTGACACCCACGTTCTGACGCCCCAGCTGCCTGCAAAGGGCTAGTGACAACTTCCATTACCCAGAAGGATGAGCCAGGTGGCCTAGAAAAACTCCCACTTCTCAAACCCCATCTACCTAATGAGATTATCTCTGCCGAGGGAGCAAGTCCTAAACCTGCTTTAAAGAGTGCTGCTTCCCTACTGTAGTCCTTTGAGAAAGGTGAAGTTGGGGACCAGTGGAACTGCAGGAGCTGAGTGACAGGAAGGACAAAGACAAGGGCACTTGGGAAAATAAATATTGAAATGCACCCACTTCCATATTTAGTGAAAGATATTTGTTTTAAGGTATTGATATATATATATATATATATATATATATATATATATATATATATAGGAATTGGTCAACCTCATTAATAAGTTCATAGTTTTGAGATTTGGGAGAAAAAAATTCTCTTCATCCCCTCTTGTAGAATGCTCAGATGTTTGACTTCAGAAAACCTTTAAGTGAAATTGTTATTATTAACTTTCATCACCCTTGCCTTTTTTTCTCTTTCTGGTCCTAGGATTTAGATGCCAGGGGTCGGAGATCTATGTCCCCTATGTCCTTGAGACCTGCGTTGGAAAAAGAACTACAGGGCTGTCGATGAGAGAAGTAAGGGCAGCTAAGGAGCTTTGAGACAATTAAGGGGAAGGCTGGGTTTATTTCAAAGTCTTTCTCACTGATGATACAACACTGACATTAAAATTGTATTTCCTCAACAATTCATCTGAGTCAAATGTTCACACCTGAATTTGTGTGTTTATGTATATGTGAGTGGTAACAACTACAAATCAAGAACAATGCCGGAGAACGATCCAATTTTGAGTTCAGAATAGAAATGATACTCCCGTGTTGAGCATTATGTTTCACATAAAAAGAAATGGAATACACTAATGTCACTATATTTTTAATCCTGCAGCTAAGACATAGGATGTGACAGTGAGACATACTTTTTGAAATGGAGAAAAGTCTCAGAAAATATGGGTCTTATATGAATGCCTTCTGTATGCAGAAGTCTATGATATGGCCCTCAGTAAACACAAAGAGCTTCTGTATGTCCCATCTGCTACTTCCAATGAACAAATGTTTGCTTTAGTCATATGCAAGGCTCGGGGGAAGGGGGAAGGCGCGGGGACTTAGACATAAATCAAATAGGAACTTGCATTATGTTAGAGGAGAAATTATGTTTTCTAGTTTACCATGGGATATGGTCCACAGCGATAGAGTCATTGTGAACTACTATAGAGAAATTGGACTAGAGCAGTGGTAGGCAAACTCATTAGTCAACAGAGCCAAATATCAACAGCACAACAATAGAAATTTCTTTTGCCGAAACCGGTTTGGCTCAGTGGATAGAGCGTCGGTCTTCGAACTGAATGGTCCCAGGTTCGATTCCGGTCAAGGGCATGTACCTTGGTTGCGGGGTGTGCAGGAGGCAGCTGGTCGATGTTTCTCTCTCATCGATGTTTCTGGCTTTCTATCCCTCTCCCTTCCTCTCTGTGAAAAACCAATAAAATATATATATTTTTTAAAATTCTTTTGATAGCCAATTTTTTTAAACTTAAACTTCTTCTAACGCCACTTCTCCAAAATAGATTTGCCCATGGTGTGGTATTTTGTGGAAGAGTCACCCTCAAGGGGCCAAAGAGCCACATGTGGCTCGTGAGCTGCAGTTTGCCAACCCCTGGACTACAGAATTCCAAGGGGAGAGATTACATATTACCATTAACTGGTAGCTGATGATTCATGTAAATTTATAGAATCCATTTAATGTCAGTAATTAAAAAGGGAAAAAATGGAAGGTGCCCTGAGGGATGTGTGAGTTACATGGGAAGAGGAAGCATTTCTGTGCACCTGGGTGTTAGAGGAACCGGGAGCTAAAAGGACATGAGATGCCTGTGTGAAGAGGGCCTTAATTGTTAGTGTGAGGCATCAAGCCTAGATATAGGAGGTACTGTAGGAGGTACTTGGGGGTTTTGGAGGAAGAAGGCATAGGAAAAGCCTTGTGTTGGGAAGGTGACTGGTACAGTATTTACAGAGAACAGTTTCCATTTCTTCATTTTATTTCTTTCAGGTGAGGTAAGGGCCTCTTGGAAGAGGTGGCACTGGGATGATATTATGGTAGAGAGAAGAGAAGATGAAGGTGAGATTGAGGAGGGCAGAGGCAAGTGGGGCAAGAAATATCTAGTCTTTCTGACGATTAGTGAATTGAGCATCTTTTCATGTCTATTGGCCACCTGTCTGACCTCTTTGGAGAAGTGACTGTTCAGGTCCTATTCATGTTTTAATTGGATTGTTTGTGTACTTGGTGTTGAATTGTATGAGTTTTTTTTTATAAATTTTGGATATTAACCCCTTATCAGATATATTATTGAGGAATATCTTCTTCCACTTAGTAGGTTGGCTTTCATTTTTTTTTTATGAGTTCCTTTGCTGTGCAAAATCATTTGAGTTTGATGTAGTCCCATTTGTTTATTTGTTTTCTTTTGTTTCCCTTGTCTGAGGAGATATATCAGAAAAAAATATTGCTAAGAGAAAAGCCTAAGATTTTTACAGCCTATGTTTTCTTCTAGGCATTTTAAGTTTACTTCTAAGAGTTTTCAGTCTTACATTTAAGTAACAGATATCTAGTCTCCAGCCTCTTCCATAGTTTTTCAGTAAAGCCTGGTCTGATCCCATAACACTCATGCTGGGGCTAAACAAAAATTCAAATGGGAACATTTGCACATTAGACAAAAACAGCCCATAGAGTCTCAGCCCTCAGCCCACTCAGGAGCCTTTGCTCTAGTCCAGAGATGGGCAAACTTTTTGACTGGAGGGCCACAATGGGTTCTTAAACTGGACCGGAGGGCCAGAACAAAAGCAACCTGACCATGCTGGCACTCTCATCTTGGGCTGTTGGTGAAGGAACGGAGGGGAGAGCAAGAGAACCCTCCACTCTTTTGGCTCTTCGGGCCAGATAGAACAGCCGAACGGGCCGGATCCGGTCCGCGGGCCGCAGTTTGCCCATGGCTGCTCTAGTCCCAAACAAGAATCCCTCACCTCACCCTTTCCTTAAGTTTTTTAGGTGGGGGATAAAAGAATGTTTTAGGATACAAATAAACCCTACCTTGGAATTCTGATGGAATTTTATCTTTAATTTAATTCTCATAAAAGTATCACTTTAATCCCCCACACAGGAATTGCTAATTACTATGGTCCTGTGTTGGGCCACTGCCCCTTTCAAAGACTGTGGAAGTAGACACTTTCCTGAAAAAGAAATAAAGAGGTAGGAAAGGGTCATTGGAAAGGAAAGGAGAAAAAAAAAGGTAGAATATATTGCCCAGCCGGCATGGCTCAGTGGTTGAGTGTTGACCTATGAACCAGGAGGTCACAGTTCAATTCTTGGTCGGGACTCATACTTAGGTTGTGGGTTCAATCCCCAGCGTGGGGCGTGCAGGAGGCAGCCAATCAACGATTCTCTCTCATCGTTGATGTTTTTATCTTTCTTCCTCTCTCTCTCCCTTCCTCTCAGATATCAATGAAAGTATATTTCTAAAAAAAGCAGAACACAAAGTCAGAGGGCTGTTAACTTTTCCATTCAGACTAGCATCAATCTTCTATTTCCATTTTTGGAAAATAAGGCTCCTCAGAACTTAAAGAAGCTGCAATAGGCCACAACACAAGGTCTTCTCTCTTCAGTTTTATCAGTATAAAATGTCAAGTTTATCTTCTTGCAATTATGCATAGTAAGTCATTAACGAGGAGATATCACATACCTACTCATGCTGTACTAATGGATTATCCTCTATTGATGCCATGTCATCCAGGCATATTATCTTTCATTTTTATTCATGGACAAAAATTAAGCATTCATCCTTTCTTGGAATTGAAATACCTTTTAACATGAGAAATGTATTGTTTAAAGGAAATATTTTTATGGTTAATCGAAAGTGAAAGATACGTGGAAGGAGCACAATATGAGAATAGAGTATGTGTATTGAAACTCCTTCTCTGACCTTGTGAGTCACATGATCAAAGTCCTGTTGACATTTCTGTCTTGGAATCTTCGCACAGAGAGTGGTAGCCACCATCCCACATGACTCACATCACTGTGACAAGAGAGTTCATGGAAAGAAGGTCAGGTACCTCTGACCCTCTGTACACACTAATGAGGCTCTTGAAACGGTATAAAATAAAAAAGAAGGCAAAGATGCCTGGAATCTCACAAGTGAAATACTCCATGTGGATAAATTTTCTAATGAAAACTTGCCACGGTCAAGTTTGGAAAATTCAAATAATATAGAAAAATAAAAGTAGTACTCTGGCCTGTACACCAAAAGGCTGGGGGTTTGATTCCAGGTCAGGGCATGTACAGGAGGCAACTGATAGATGTTTCTCTTACACATCAATGTTACACTCTCTCAAAAATAAAAATAAAATTAAAAAAGGAAAGAAAATAAGTGAAACAGTGACTTTTCAGCACCTCAAATCCCTTAGTCCAAAGAAACCAAGCTCATATAATACCTTCAAGACTATTTTTATGTGTGTATATTCTTGTTTATGAATATACAATTATTCATATTTACACATAGATAATAGTGTACATATTTAATAACATATATTAGAGATCTTTTCATAACAGCATATACATATATCTCTACTTCATAAATCTTAAAAGTTATTAAATAGTCTATTATAATATTTACTTAGATTCTAAAAGATATCACTTATTTTCTGTTGTTTTATATTCTAAGATATCACTTACTTTCTGTTGTTTGTTATATCACGAACAAAACTGTAGTTCTAATAACTTGGCCAACTGTTCCAGGTTCAAATCAAGAGATTGGAATACTAAATTCATGTCCTCAGCTTTTTTTATTTTCCGCTAAAGGGAAATAACATATTACACATCTTTCCATTATCAGAATTATCACCTATAAATTTTTTGCCATTTGTATAGATGAAAAAGTTTACCTCATTTTTTACTTTTATTTTCATGTAAATGTCTTTAATTAGGAATTTAAGTATATTTTCATTTATTATTATTTTACTTACTTAGTTTTAAATCATTTAAGATGATTTTTCATTTATTTATTTTTTTAAATATGTTTTTACTGATTTCTGAGAGAGAGGGAAAGGGAGAGGGAGGGAGAGAAGAAGAAGAAGAAAAAAAACACTGACCAGCTGTCTCCTGCATCTCCCTACTGAAGACCCAGTCTGACCTGGAATCAAACTGAAGATCTGTAGGTATATGGGATGATCCTCAACCATCTGAGCAATACCAGCCAGGTCTCATTTTCATTTATTAATTGTATTATATTTTTGTGGTATTTTTATAGTCTTAAAATATGTTACAGCTATGTATCCTTTAGTTTCTCATTGTTTTAATTTTGTGATTTTTAACATGAGTTCAAAGTTTTTATGTGCTTACTTTTACTATCATTTTAATTTTCATCTTGTTAATTCTGAGTCCTATGATAGACTCTCTTGTCTACTTTAAGATAATATGTAAATTCAGTCATGCTTAAATTTAATACCTTTGCACTTTTTCAGGTTAAAATGTGATCAAACCAGAAGTTATCCTATATTATAAAAGCCCAGCAACCGAACGGCAGAACAACAGGTTGACCAGTCACTATGACGTGCATTGATGACCGGGGGTTAGATGCTCAATGCAGGAGCTTACCCCAGGTGGTCAGTGCACTCCCACAGTGGAAGTACCACTCGGCTGACTGGGATGAGCAATGCTCCCACAGCAGAAAATTCCCCCAGGCCATGCCCCCCAATAGTGCATGAATCCCACGCACCAGGCCTCTAGTTTTGGTATAAGAAACAAGGTAGAACTCCAACTTTAAAATATACTACTCAAAATAATCAGAAAATTCAGGAGAACTTTTAGGAAAAAGATTAATGATGATATTTTTATGCAAGTACAATGGTTTTCTATTTATATAAATTGGTGGGCATGCATGTATAAGTATGTCTGTGTATTTACTTCAGCAGAATTATAAAGCTTTCTTCATATAAATCCTTTCCGTTCATTGTATACAGAAGCATTATTTATATACTTGACTGCTAAATCCATAACTTGTGTTTATTTTCTCTACCGGCTTATTGCTCACACTTAGGAATTTTTTTTAACAAAATGCTTTCTTTAGCATTTATGTGGACAATATATTCTTTTCTCTTACGACATATTAATAGGGTGAACTATATTTAGTTGTATCTTCTCCAGAATAGAGTTGCAGATAATAGAAACCAATGACACGGTTTTAAGAAAGTGTTAAAATCAGGAGTCCAGTCTAGGTTGGCCTCCCGACCCTCCCAGAACAACTGTGCAGAACTGACCCTCCAAAGTAGCTGTTACCTTAGGCGTCCCAGAGAGCAGGAGAATCAGGACATCTCTGAGCCCGTTGCTGGCTTCCAGATTAGGCTCGGGAAGCTCTTGAGGAGGTTGTGAACATACATTGCATTCCTGCTGCCTTGAGGAAATCACCATTTAAGATGAAGTCTGAATAAGAGACCACTCCCTTCACAGTTGTTGGTCTTACCAGCTAACATCAAAAGCGTTAGTCAAAGTGTGTCTCTTCCACAGGGAACGTGTTGTAATGTGTACACATATGCACATTGGCTGTTCAGCCTCTTCAATGCAGACAAGCTCATTCAGAGGAAGCTGGCATACAACTTGAGTGAACAACCTATCGTATTTGCTGTTATTGGAACATTGAGCAACACTTGCACATTTGGATCATGGTGTATTACATTTATAAAAACAGTGAATTATATTTCTATATGTAATTGTATAAAGCATTACTTATTCATAAATAAAGTTGGTCTTTACCTTCCCATAATTGTTGTGTTGTCTTTATAAAATTTTAAGTCTAGTTAAAATAATTGTGACAGTACCCCCTAATATGGATGCCTTAAAGACTCTCCCCACTCTTACATCGAGGTCAGTTTCTTTTTAATGGTTCACTTACTCTTGTTGCTATGATATTACAGGCACTGGTCTACCTTTTTTATATTTTACCTTTTTGAGCCACATTGTTTTAAATACGTTTCTTACATGTAATACATATTGGGCATTGCTTTTTAATGCAATCTGAGCCTACAGTACTTTCAGTAGATTAAAATTTATATCATTTTTCTATTGAACTAACAGAGTTGGTCTCTCTAGTGTCTTCTTATATAACTTTCTTCTTAATATGTTCTGTCTTTTTTCTCTGTGGATATATGGGATTTGTGTATGTGTGTGTGGTTTCCTTCTTACATTTCAGAAGATCCAGTCCCCTGATGATTTTTCAGTGATTAGTTTTACTTTTATAGTACACTCAACCCTTTAATCTATCTTTATACCACATGTAAGTGCAGGTAAAAAAAAAAAAAAGAACTTTACATCTCCTATCATGTCCCCTATTTCCTCTATCTTTTTTGTATTTATTATTGTTACTATTATTAGTATATTCTTTTTAAATATATTTTATTGATTTTTTTTACAGAGAGGAAGGGAGAGAAATAGAGAGCTGGAAACATAGATGGGAGAGAAACATTGATCAGCTGCCTTCTGCACACCCCCTACTGGGGATGTGCCCGCAACCAAGGCACATGCCCTTGACCAGAATTGAACCTGGGACCTTTCAGTCTGCAGGTCAACGCTCTATCCACTGAGCAAAACTGGTTTTGGCTATTCGTATATTCTTACTATTACTTATTTTACTGAGTTACCCTATACCTTAGTCTTTTCCATTCTAGGTGTATCTAACTTGAGCTGAAGCTATTAGCTACTTTAAAATATGTAAGGAAATGTGCACATTCTTTCTCACTTCCGTTATCACCCAAATCCAGGTTTTGTTTTTGCCACATTTACTTTTATGCTGTCAGAGTTCCTGATATTCACTTACTGCAAGCATATTCCCAGAAGTTTAGATTTTGTTCTATTTTTAAATGAATCCAATGCTTATCATCAATCCTACATCTGTGCTTTCACCTTTTGTATCCAGTTTTGTTGTCAAGTATTTTTTTTTCCACAAGAGTATCTCATGTTCTTTTCAAAAATAAAAAAATAAATAGCCAAAACATGTGTTTGAGCAATACACAAAAAAAATCCAAATGTTCACCAAACATGAAAAAAGATGAGTCTTGTATACGTTAAGAATAGCTGGTCAGTCCATAAGAGATGCCAAATTAGTTCAAAATAATTTCACAGATATGAGTAATACTACTTCACAACATTCAGCAACTGTTTGTGAGTGCCTACCCTGTGTCACAGTAACTCTACAAGCTTGGGGGAGGAATGATGCATGAGATAGAGCCTTTATTAGCCAGAAGAGAACTTTTGGTGTCTCTGAGCTGCACTTCTCTCTTGATGGGCTGGAAGTTTTCCATGCATTGACTCATTTCAACTTACTAAACATGCTGTGAGTGGACAAGTGTTTGATTTGTCTTAATTTGTGAACTTCCGTTCAAGGAGTTTAATCTTAAACAACAGAATGAGTCCCTGAAAGCAGTCAGGATGAGTGACATAATCACAGCAGCAGACACCGGGAAATGATCCCTAAGTTGGTTCTGTCCACCCACTGTTCTTCACCTCCAATGCCCGCCACTCTAGTCTCTGTCTTTCGGGTCCTATTGCAGTGCCTCCACCTGCACAGCCTCCCCTGGTCTCTGACACCAGAGAAACTGAGGGTCTCCTTTTGAAGCCTCACACTGTCCAGTTTGTATGTCTCATGTCCTGTAGTTTATTCAATTATGGCTACTTGTTCGTTTGAGTGTCTATCTGATAGTTAATAAATTCCTTCAAAGAGCTCTGGATCTCACCTCAGAACCTGACTTAGCATCTTGCAGAAAGAACATGTTCAGGTCAGCCAGTTTGGCTCAGTGGTTGACTGCTAACTATGAACCAGCAGATCACAATTCGATTTCCGGTCAGAGCATATTCCTAGGTTTTGGGCTTGATCCCCAGTGTGAGGCCTGCAGGAGGCAGCCAATCAATGAAGCTCTTTCATCACTGATGTTTCTCTCTCTCCCTTCCTCTCTGAAATCGAGAACAATATTTTTTTTAAAAAAAGAATGTGTTCAAATATCATGTGATGAAATGATTGGATTAAACTTTTCCACATCAGATTATTGAGGGTGCGGTAACATCTATTTACCAATTTTATCCATGTCACTGAAATTTGATAATAAAGATAATAGCATCTTTCCAAGAAGTACACTTTTCAGTGAGAGAAGATTATACTGCATGAATTTTAACAATTAGCAGCTTTTTCCAGTTTACAATGTTAATTGGATTTTTGATGGTGGCAGTAAATGAAACAGCATCAAATCCTATGTGTTTAGTTATATCACACTTGTTACTTCCAGTGCGAATGCAAACTAAATATCAGCAACACATTTTTTAGAGGCTGCAATTATATTTTTACCCAATAGCACATCACAGGTTTACAAATCGGGATGGCATCGCATTCCTCTTTTCTCAGAGGTTATTTTGCATGTGTCTCATAGAATCTGATAGAATGCCAAAATGTTACAAGGAATTAACATAGTTTGAGCAGTTGTGATCCAATCTATTTCACTGCTTTACATTTTTGAGGGAGCAAAAAAATATTTGGAGGTAGTAAGAAAACATATTATTCTGTTCAAAGCCTAATATTGACCTACACTGCGAATGTTTGAACCATTTGGGGACTGTTTTAGTAAGCCATCCAGCTATTCAGCAGAACATACCCTCTGCTTGAATTTCATGGTGGAGTACAGGACACCTCCTTGCTTTATCATTTTTCAGTGTGAATTACTACACAGAATCTACATAGCAAGTAGATTAATCCCATTATATGAAAAAGTTTTGGTTGTCAAAAATGCCTGCCCCAGACCCTGCAGCAGACCCTGCAGTCAGTTGCAATGTCGGTTGCCAATCCTTCTACACAACACGGTGGGAATACAACAAACGCCCAACTGCCACAATAGAACAGTCAAAAAGGCCGAAACCGGTTTGGCTCAGTGGTAAAGCGTCGGTCTGCAGACTGAAGGGTCCCGGGTTCGATTCTGGTCAAGGGCATGTACATTGGTTGTGGGCACATCCCCAGTAGGGGGTGTGCAAGAGGCAGCTGGTCCATGTTTCTCTCTCATTGACGTTTCATGTTTCTAGCTCTCTATCTCTCTCCCTTCCTCTCTGTAAAATATCAATAAAATATTTTAATTAAAAAAAAAGAACAGTCAAAAAGAACCCACATACCTGGGACACAAATACAGCAAATTTTTTTCTTACTCTTCATGTATTGTGATCCTTTTTTCTTTCTCTCTCAAATTTTCTGTTTCTTGGTTTTCTCTGTCTTCCAATTCTCAACCTAACTTTTCCTTTTTTTTATTTCCCACCTCCTACTCTAAGTCTGTCCACAATTATAAATCCCATTATTAATCTTTCCATGCACCTGCCTTTTCATTAAAGCTTTCATCCGGCCAATGAGATGTTCCTGGTCTAACCGAAATCACTTGAACAACCTCACAAATGGGAGAGGAGACATCTCTGTGGCCTGCAAAGGGGTCGCTGCCTGAGGGCACGGGCTGGGCAGTGTTATCTCATTATTTCTATATTTCCAAAGCAGACTGGTAAGAACCATAGTAGGAAGACCTTACCAGAGTTAGGGAAGCCAATGAATACTGTTAAACACTCTGGTGGCATAATCACTTTCATATTTAGAAGTTTCATTGCATTAGTGATGTCCAAATAAATTAGGATGTTACAGTAATAAGCAGGCAGATACAGGCATACTATTTAAAATAGTTTTACACTAAAGAGAATAGTCAAGTTTCTAAGCGAAGGCAACGGTGGTCAGATTGAGGAGGTAGAAGGCTTGACTTGGTCTTTGCTGGTTTTAGTGAGTGGGAATAAACGAGAGCACTAAAGACTCAGTGAGGTGACTATGAGAATGAAATCATTGGAGAAGCAGAGAGAGATGAGATTTTTAGTTTCTCGTGGAATTGGTGATGAAAAAGAACCCAGGCCATAATTCCCCAACCAAGCACAAACCAAGTGCAAGCCCTATAAACAGTAATTAGACAAGGCCAATGGTGACTACATCTAAAAGCAATGGAGAGGCAAGCACAAAAATAACCAAACATCCCCCTGCTCCTGTAATGGGAGTGGTTGCTCTTGACCAATGTCAACTTCAACTTCTCTTTCATCATCCTGCTTCCCAGGTAGAAATTTCCAGGCGATCCAATCTCTGGCTTGCTTTCTGAGAACACGCAGTTCAGAACTGTTTCCCACAGTGCCTCAGGTGTGCATTCTCCCACGCCACAGCACTCTGGGTAAATCCAATTGTGTTTGGCTATAGGTGTATTTCTGCAGCCTAGTCTTTGCTAGCCATCACTAAAAACGTCTAGCTGAAGATCCTTGATAAGTTGCAGGGTATGTGGGAAGGAACACATCAGAGAGGGCTCGATATGTAGGTGATCTTTGACACTGAAGAATCTAATGAGATTCCCCACAGAGACAATGCAGAGAGAAGGGGGCTGACAGGACCCGACGAGTCCCACGTATTTCAGGGATCGGTGGAGGAGAGGTGAACAAAAAGAATTTTAAAAGATTCTCAATGTCAGATAGGCAAGAAAAGAGAATGTTCCGAAAAAGAAGGAGTCCTTCAGAAAATGTCAAACGATACAGAAATAGTTGAGGGTGATAAGAATTGAAATATATCCAATCAATAAGCCAATTGGAAGAGTCGGGCAGTGGCCAAGAGCAGTCCTTTTCTCAGGGTGGTTACAAAGTCTAGTAGCAAATACATGTGCACGAAACAAAGGAGAAAGCTATAATAATGATAAAAATAGCATTCTAGTAATAGTAACAGTTAACACGTGGGAAGTACTTACTGTGTCCCAGGCACTCTTAAAAGAGCTGCACATGTTTTACCTTATTTAGATTTTGCACAATAACCTCCTGAGCGGGGACTCGATCCACCTCCACGTTAGTAATAAGGAAGCACAGAGAGGTAAAGGAACTTGTCCAAGGCTGCACAGCTAGCAAGTGGGAAAGCTGACATCTCCTCCACAGGTGCCTCCCGCAGCAGTGAGAGCTGAGATAGAGAGGTCACGGAGCGGGTTTCAGAATGCATGGGAGGGACACAGCCAGCCTGGCACTGGCATGAGTGAGAGGCACACTGTCAGAGAAGCACTGAGATGCCCTCCTATTATTCCTTTACAAGTTAATAAGGCCATGATTTCTTATAACACTAAAAAAAAACATCTTCCCTGTAAGGAGAGCGTGGCTTGGTTGACTTTGCTTGTGTAAATGACAGGTCAGAACCTTTCCATCCTCGCTAATGGATGCAGATTCAGCAGACCCACAGATTTTTGGAGGATAATGATGAGGCGCCGGACTCTGTTCGCCGGAGTCACTGCCTGGAGGTTTTCACTGCTAGGCCATCGTTTAATAACTGGGACAGCGGGGGCATTTCGGTTATTTTTAACCTGCCATCTTGACTCATTTTAAACCTTTTTAATCAGATGTTTCCCTAAGTGGTACAGCACTCTAAAAAAAAACGCAAGTGGAAGGGCAGGCGTGGGGGCGGGCTGGGGCATCAATGGACAGACTGTTCCCAGCAGAAAAGTAAACTGACCCACGAGAACGCAATAAACAACTGGAACTTGCAGGTTTCAAAGAGGCAAAAAGGTTAGTGCCAGCCAAGAGCAGTTTAACTTTCCCATCGTTTCTGCAGGTTTAATGAGAGGGGAAGAGACAAGGACGCTGCAAATGTTTGCAGGTGGATGTCAGGACTGACAGTGCGGGCTCATTTCCCCGAGTCTTTCCAGATGGACTGTTTTACATCTTCTCCTCGTGGACGGGGAGGCGTGACACTACGTGTTTCTGGCTTTCAGAGCGTTCCCCTCCAATCCGATGGAATAACAAGCAGAGCACTGTTCCATATACAAAACACAAAGAACATTCTTCTCCACCCGGGAGGGTACAGCCTAGAAAGGGACTCCTGTGAAACAATGACAGGCAAAGACAAGACCTCCTTCGATGGCTCATTCATTTGTTCACTCGCTAATTCATTGGAGCACTTACTGAATGTCTGCATGGTACAGGGCACTGCACCATGGAGATCAATGAACCCCAGCCCTGCCCCCCAGGAAGCACATGGTCAGGTGGGGAAGAATGACATATAAGCAGATGATTGCAAGGCTGGGTGGAAGGAAGAGGGAAGAGCAGAGATAAGGAACCCAGCTTTGGCATGATAGGTTGCTATTCAAAGGGGCTAGGAAATAATGCATTACGCTGGGAAGAACACAATCTTGAGTAGGTGAGAAATGAATTAGAAAGGAGTGTGAGACCAGTGGAAGGGGAACTGACTAGAAGGTCATTCCAATTTGCCAAGATATGGTGAGTGCCTGATTTAAGGTAATGGTATAAACAATATCAAAAGATACTGAACAGATAGAATAGGAAATCAGATGTGAGGGATGGAAAACAGGTTGGAGCCAAGGATGACTTCTGAGTTTTGAGCTCCTGAAACGAAGAGAAGCTGTGTAGTATAATCACTTCTCAGACCTCCCTCCTTCTTCTTTCCCCACCAGAGCAGTGACATGAAGAGAAGTTAATTAATGTACTAAATCATATAACTATTCAGTGACCAATTTGGGATTCAAACTTGATAAAAATCATGCTCCCTCCCAGGTGTTTGGTAAGATCGGTGTTCTAGAGTTAGGGGGTAGGCACAGAGTGAGTGGAGAAATGCCAAACTAGCCAAAACCAGTTTGGCTCAGTGGATAGAACATCGGCCTGTGGACTGAAAGGTTCCAGATTTGATTCCAGTCAAGGGCATGTACCTTGGTTTCAGCACATCCCCAGTGGGGGGTGTGCAGGAGGCAGCTGATCAATGTACCTCTCTCTCATTGATGTTTCTAACTCTCTATCTCTCTCCCTTCCTCTCTGTAAAAAATCAATAAAATATATTTTTTAAAAAGAAATGCCAAACTACAACCGCATCAGACCATCTGAAGAGCAGAGGGTTGAATAAAAATCATAAAAGATAGAATGGGAGGTGAAGAAGCACTGGGAGCTGACCCATTAGCTTCATTACCTGTGTTTACAGTTTGGATTCCTCTGAATCAGCCACCAGTGGTCTAACCAATCTTTTCTGTTTTGACATTCCCCATCCTTAAGTCTCTCATCACAGCATTAATCCGTGTTACCTTGAATCTAAAATATAATTACAAATAACTCACACTAATAACTTCCTTGTGTGCATTAAATAATGAAAGTGGTATCACCTTTCCCCTGCTATGTGAACCCTCTGTCCTCCCCTAGTCTTCCTCCTCTCTTCATGTCCAGAAAATGTTAACCCATCAAAGAACCCTTGATGCTCAGTTAAATGTCATTTGCAAATTCTTTCTATCACAATAAGAAAATGAGATAAGAGGAAACTATCCCTTATAAAAGAAGACCCTTTAAAGCTCACACATATTTCTAGGTAGCAAAATGAAGTCATTAATCCATGAGGACCTCATCCATTTATCTCTCTTCTGTTCTCATTTCATAAACACAAATTTTCTGTTACACTCCCAATACATTTATTGGAAGGCGGGGGGGTGAGCGGTGAATTAAATGAACACCCACTCGATAATTCCTGGCCTTTCCTTTAGCGTGACAGTTTTATCAGTCAAGCAGAGAGATAATATGATGAGGATAAAAAGCTAATATTCTCTCCTGGTGAAAAAAGAATCAATGACACTTTCACCCACAGCTTTATTGAAAAATAGATGATAATGGCTCAAGCACATCTACCAGAGCGAGCTGCTTGGAGCTACATTTAGCAACTTCTTAGAAGATGAAATATAACTGAAACTGTAGGGAGGCCCACAAAAAGTGGTATGGGAATATTTCTTAAAATGAACGCAATAAACCCATTTCCCCCCAGCCTAAAGAGGAGCAATGAAGTGCCATTTATGGAGAGGGAGAATGAAAGCCGTAAATTGCTTGAGCTCAGTGCGTTTCACAGAGAACACTCTTGTTTGGTGATCCTAACAGTTTTAGCCGCTGGGGGAACTGGCTCCAACTTCTGGACTACACCTATTAAACAAGGGAGAGACGAGAAATGCAGTCACCTGTAAAACCTTTATTGTTGATAACAACTGGAGCATTTAAAGTGTGTGTGCCTTAGAATAGGATACTCTGGACCCTGCAGGAGAGGTTCGAGAATATTCTTCCCTCAAGATGCCTAATTCATTTACTTCCATAGGAATTGACTTCCACAGAGTGAACCTCATTGGTCAGAATGCAATGGGCTACATACTTGAGTGACTTTTAAAGAAAACTACATTGTAATGCTTCTCTTGATACTGAGAGGTATGTAGGTCCTTCAGAGTGAATGACTCTGAGGTTGAGTATGGGTTTTGGGGAGGAAAATTGTTAATCAGAGATTTGACTTGTGCTATTTCAGATTTCAAGAGATCTGCATTGGGGATTGGTTCTGAAGATTTAGTAATAATATATGTTTAGATAAATCTCACTGGTTTTTTATGCATGCTCAGAGGTTTGGGTGGATTAACTGTCTCTTTATGAGCATGTCTTCCTGTTCTATTGGATTTTTCTATCTTGAAGAAAACTCACTGGCCTCTATAATCATCCAAGATTCATGAGACTAGGAGGAGCCCAAAAAGCCTGGTCTTTAATAAAGAATATATAAAAAGGAGACTCAAAGAAGTCCCAGAGATTTCTAAGCCCCTTAAGCACATAAAAAGGTGGACTTCTAACATCATGGCCAGGACCAGCTACATAATTTTCAGGGTCCAATGCAAAATAAAACGCTAGGAACCTTGTTCAAAAATTATTAAGAATTTCAAGTTGGTGGCAGCAGAGCATTAAACCAAGTTCTCATATGTCACACATCATGAAGCATGCCTTAATAACACCTGGAGCCTTGACCTTCACCGCGCTCATCATCAAATTTGGGACATGTTACTAAACACCCCTCTGCTATAGGTTCTTTTTCCTGATAAACAAGAGCTCTACAAGTGATCAGACAGGATTGAAGCTATTTGGAGAAGAGAAATGTCAGCAGGTTATCAAAAAAAAAAAAGTAAACATCTTCATTAAATGGATTCTCACATCCTTCTCCCTGCCCCCATGTATCTATCTGGCAGTGATGATCTATACAGTGCAAGTCCTCAATTACTTCATGAATATCACTTTGACGTTGACTCCAAATGTGTGAAATGAATCACTGCATGCTTCTACTGGTTTTGGTACAATGTCACACTCTTAAGTCAAAAATCACCTTGGATTCCATTGTCTGACTCAAATTTAATTTATGTTGTTCAATCATGTTCTTTGTTATTGGTTGCATACTCAAACTACACAAAATGCCATTAAAATAAAATGCAATGGATTTTTTCACCACATTATAACATTTAATATAGTAGGGGCCATCTTGTTATCATTTTAACTAATTATTTGACCGAGAAAATAACATTGTACTCTATGTACAGACTACCTTGTCCTAAGGACTTTATCCAAACCAGTCCCACAGCCATCCATGCTCCTGCTCGGATCACATGCCCCTTCTTCAGAAAGTACCATTGGAGCTCCTTTCTTGAAACCGATGTTTCTCCTTTAACCTCACCCCAAGTGGTCTGCTCTATTCCCTTATTTCCATATTTCCCATGCTTCCAAAGATCCAATATATTAAAACACCAATCCCTTGTTCACCCATCCATATCCATAAGTTGAGGCCCAAAACAAATGAGATTATTGCAGAACCTAACTAACTGAACACTGGTTTCTAAAAATATAATCAATACTTCCTGAACTCTAATGGTGTTTCTAGAATGTAAATTATAAACTGGACCAGTATTTCCCAAAATGTCCACCAGAGTCCTAACATTCTTTAAATTCTTCCATAAAAAAGTAGGTTAACTGCAAAGTCATCCTGAAATACATGTGTCTTCACTGAAGACATTTTAGAATTGTCAAAATGTTCAAATGTCTCCTGAGAAGACAAAATCACCCTCGGCTGAGAACCATTACTCCAGCTAGAGATATTATTCATCAGAATTTTATTTGACTGAAGTCATAGAGCTGGTAGATGTTTGAGATATGATGTGCATCAAAAAATATGCCAAATTTTTTGTTGTGCTCGGCACCTATTCAGTACTTAAAAAGAAGTTCATAACTTTAAGTATGTTTAGCTAAAGCCAACAAACATTGAAGGCAAATAAACTAAGCATTCAACTCAAGAAGTAGGAAAATTGATAAAGCCAAATTAAAAAGAGAGTTAGAGGGATAAAATAAGGGTAATGAGCACACAATATAGTGTGCAGATGATGTTGTATTGAGTTGTGTATTTGAAACGTATAGCCCAATAAATTCAATGGAAAAAAATAAAAAATATATTAAAAAATACTAAAGGAGAGAAATAATCCAGCCAGCATTGCTCAGTGGTTGAATGTTAGCCTATGAACCAGGAGATCATGGTTTGATACCTGGTCAGGGCACATGCCCAGGCTGTGGGCTCAATTCCCAGTATTGGCAGTGCAGAAGGCAGCTAATCAATGATTCTTTCTCTTCGTTTATGTTTCTATATCTCTCTCCCTCTCCCTCCTCTGTGAAATCAATAACAAATATATATTTTTTAAAATAAAAACGATGGAGAAAAATCAGTGAAATACAGAACAAGAAAACAAAACAACAGAATAAGTTACTCAAACCAAAGATAGTTATAAGATCAGAATAAGTAGTATATATACATATATACATATATATCCATTTTACTTACATGTGAACATAAGTATAAAGTCCTAAATTGAATATTAGTTTTAAAAAATTCTAATAGTGGATTAAGTATATAATACATCTTGAACTAATAGGCTTGTCTCAGAATTACAAAGATGGTTCCTTTTTAAAAAGCCAATTTAAAATATATAACACCATTTATGATATGTAAACAAAGAGTTAATAATATAAATGAAAATCTTTAACTTAATAGTGATTAAAACCCCCATCCTACATCAAGCAAAATACTTAGTAGAGAAATTTTGAATGTATTCCATTTTAAGATGACAAAAAAGGAATGACCTCAGATACCACTGTGGTTTAACACAATATCAAATGTATGAGTCTATGCCACAAAACTAAAAACATGACAGAAAAAAATATGAAAAAGTGTCAAATTTGGAAAGAAAGACATAAAACTCATTATTAGTTGATGATTTGATCTTCTACATTAAAAAAACACACACACAACAGGAAAAAAAACACAGCATCAAACTAATAGAAGATTCATTACTATTACCAGATATAAGATCAACTTAGAATAAATATCCTCTGACAACAACAGAACTCAACCAAAAAAGAAGATAGAAAATATGATATTATTTAACATAGAAGCTATAACCATCAAGATGTATTATAATAACATGTGAAAAGATACAGAAACTCATTACACACCATGAAAATTCAAATAAAAACATCAATAAGAGAAGGAATCAAGAAAAAGATCTGCAATGATAGAAATGCTACATATCTTGATTTGGTTGGGAGAACATAGGTTTTTTCTTTTCTCAAACTCTAAATTGCATATTTGAAATCTGTACTTTATATTGTAGGAAAATACACCTCAATGAAAAAAAATGAGGAAAAATAGGTACAATATTAAACCTGTGAATTTATGAAAGATTAAATACGTAGATAATATTCAGAACTAGCAAATGTGTGAACAAGAACTCTCATGTACTGGCAGCAGTAATGTGAACTAATATAGCTATTCTAAAAATAAATCTGGCCAAAACCGGTTTTGCTCAGTGGATAGAGCATCGGCCTGCAGACTGAAGGGTCCCAGGTTCTATTCTGGTCAAGGGCATGTACCTTGGTTGTGGGCACCTCCCCATTAGGGGGTGTGCAAGAGGCAGCTGATCGATGATTCTCTCTCATCAATTTGTCTAACTCTCTATCCCTCTCTCTTCCTCTTTGTAAAAATTTAATAAAATATATTTAAAAATAAAAATAAATTTAGAAGAATCAAAACACTTTAAATGTGCATATGTACCAACCAGTAACCCCTCATCTGAATATATATTCTAAACAAACAGTTTCAGAGATCTGTCAGGATGCATACAGATGGACATTTATTTTAATATTGCTCTTTTTCTTACCAAAACACTGGAAGATACCAAGTTACCATTACTTATGAAAGAATAAAATGTGACAGATTTATATTATAGAAAACCACTAGCTAGAAGTAAAGACTAGATATACAAACAGTAAGACAAATAGGTCTGAATTTTTTTAAGAGATGTGAATTATACTACATCACCAATACATGCTTTTGAAACAAACACAAAACAATACTCATCTTACTCAAGGCATGTGCTTGTCTACAAACACCTGTCAAACACATCAGAGTCCATGCTCAGAGTGAGCCTGAGGATCAGGAAGAAAGAGGTGAAAAAGGGAAATAAAACAAAGTAGAACCCTGACTGGACAAATATAATAATGTGCTATAAACTGAGGAGAATGAGAAACACCCCTTTGTATCTGAGTTCCAAAAACAGAAATAGAACAGAAAGGAATATGGCCGACAGAAAGGATTTGTCCGGTTTGTCTTACATTTCCAGCCCTCAGCCTTCTCCATTGTAACCGGCCAATTTGCTAAAGTATTTACACTGTACCAGGGTTTCTAAAACTATGTCCAGATAACATGTCTTTGGCTTAGGGGATTGGTATTCTATTTATCCACAACATCTGTGTATAGCCATATTTTATAAGACAGTACCAATAGAGAACAATTCTATAACCAACTATCTTTTATAGTTTTGAGCAAGTAATTTAACTTCTGGAAAGTGATTGGCTTGGAAGAAAACACTCTCTCAGCCTTTCTCTACTAAAATATATTTACATCCAAAGACAGATCTCTGATAAAAAAAAAATTCAGCAAAGGCATCCTTAGGAGTCACACAAATGCTAATACAGGAACCCTCAATTTGACCAAGACTCAAGAAGCTGTTGAAGACAAGAAAATATAGACGATTTCATCCAAACTGGTACAGCCACTATGGAAAACAGTATTGAGTTTCCTAAAAAAATTTAAATATGGAACTGCCATTTGACTCAGTGATCCCACTTCTAGGAATATATCCTAAGAAATCCAAAACACCAATCAGAAAAAAATATATATGCACCTCCATGTTCATAGCAGCACAATTTATAATAGCTAAGATCTGGAAACAGCCCAAGGGTCCATCAGTAACTGAGTGGAAAAGAAAGCCGTGGTACATTTACACCATGGAATATTATGTAGCTGTGAAAAAGAAGGATCCTTTACCCTTTGAGAGACCAGGCAGGGACTTGGAGAGCATTATCCTAAGCGAAATAAGTCAGCAGAGAAAGGCAAATATCACATGAGCTCATGTATATGCAGCATCTAATGAACAAAATAAATTGATGAACAAAATAGATTTAGAGACATGGAGGTATGGAACATACTGAGGAATCTCACGGAGGAAGGGAGAAGGGACAAATGAGAAGAGATGAACCAAAGAATTTATATGCATGTATGCATTGCCCAGTGTCACAGGCAATAGTGTAGCCAAGGCCTAGGGTGGGACGAAGTGAGGTGGAGAGAGGGCAAAGAGGGAGAAAAAGGGAAACATCTGTAATGTTCTAAACAACTAAGATTATTTTAAAAACTACAAAAAGAAATATAAAATAATGAAAAAATTATGTTGTAATGACCAGTATGGTGTTAGATGGGTACTAGATTTATCAGGGTGATTACTTCATGTCTAACCACGGGGTTGTACACCTGAAACTAATATAATATTATATGTTATAACTGTAATTAAAAAATAAATATAAAATTAACATTCCATACAAATTTTTAAAAAAATTAGTTTAAGCAGAAGTGGGGGAGGAGGAGCTAAAAAAATCCAACGTCAGAGAATGATAGAAGGAAAAATTTACAATGTAAATAAAATTCATCTTGAATCCTTGTCAAAGTGACTCCTGTTGTATAAAATAATTTGAATATCACAAAAATTCTTGTTGATATTAATTTATTTAGCCACATAGTCATTGATTTACTCATTTAATAAGGAGAGCCTACCTCGTGCCAGGCACTGTTATGGGGACTGGGGAATCCAACATTGCACAGACCCTGTCTTTGTGGATTTTACATGAAAATAAGTCCTAACCCAATTATAGCACAAGTAACAAAGATAGTTAATTACACTGTGATGCATGCTGTGGACAGGGCTTTAAAAATATACCACAGCAGGTTCTTCCCTCACTTGAGTGACAGCAGGGAAAACCTCCCGTGTGGATGAGGCCAGAAGGGGAAGAATAAATTGGCTGGCTGAAAAAACTTGCCCAGAAAGGAGGAAAATGTTTCAGAGACAGACACAGACAGAAAGGAGAAGGAAATGTAGGTAAACATGCTGGAAAACACAGTAAAGAAAATGGGAAACAAAGAACTTTAAGAAGGGGCATAACATGATTAGATTTACATTGTTCGTTAAATCTCTCCTGCTGCTATCTGGGGAATAAATGCTATCTAGAGAGCGTTTTGTAAATGTAGAGAGAGAGCTGCAGAAATCCTTACCGATGAATCCTACAACTATGTTTCCAGCCTTACCTTTTCATCTGAGCTCCAGCCTCATATCCTAACTCTCAATTGGCATATCCTTTCTTATTAACTACAGTCAGATCAAAATTAATTAATTAAATCTAAAGTCATCTCCCACCCTAAAAAATGCATCCTACCATGTTCCACAGTTTGGTAAAAATATACCAAATATATATATATATATATATATATATATATATATATATATATATATATATTTGTGTGTGTGTATGTATATGTATTATTCATCCACCCATATTCTCCAGCCATAAAATTGAATGATGGATGTATTAATCAGGGTAATTCTTCCTACTCTTTAAAAAACACAACTCAAGTGCTGGTCTTTTACCTCCTTGGTTTATTTCTAAGTATCTTTTTAAAAAATATATTTTTATGGATTTCAGAGAGGAGGGGAGAGGGAAAGAGAGATAGAAATATCAACATTGAGAGAGAATCATTGATCTGCTGCCTCCCGTATGTCCTCTCTTGGGGGTCAAGCCCACAACCTGGGCATGTGCCCTTGACTGGAATTGAACCTGGGACTCTTCAGTCCTCAGGACAATGCTCTATCCAGTGAGCCAAACAAGCTAGGGCTATTTCTAAGCATCTTAAATTTTTGTTGCAATGGTAAATGGGATTGTTATTTTAGTTTCTCTTTCTGAGAATTTATTATTGGCGTGTAAAAATGCCTTCGATTTCTGATGAGGAGGAATAATGATGGTTAGCTAGATCAGATGTCTTGTGCTATAAATAAAACAAAACTATATGAATAAACCACCACGTATTATTATTCTTTCTGGTCTATATTTAATTTCTATTGTAATGTGAATTTTCTTTTGTTTAATAATAGCCTCAAGAATGTAGAAGGGCCCTAGTAGGTTTGGCTCAATGGATAGAGCTTTGGCCTGTGTACTGAAGGGTCCCAGGTTTGATTCCGGACAAGGGCATCTACCTTGATTGCAAGTTTCCTGGCTCTGGTCTGGGTGTATGCAGGAGGCAACCAACCAATGTGTCTCTCTCGCATCTATGTCTTCCTCTGTCTGTCCCTCTCCCTTCTATTCTCTCTAACAATCAATGGGGAAAATATCCTCAAATGAGGATTAACAACAGCAATAACAACATATCAACAAAAAATGTATCAGGGAAGGGAGAAAGGTCTACTTCACAAACTGGAAAGACAACATTATTGCATACTATGGCTTCCGTCTGCCAAGAAATCATTCAGAAAGGAACTGTAGTCTTTAGTTGGGAGAAACCAGTGAAAATCTTCTCAATGATATTCTGGGGTAACATGGCAGATGAATGAATTAATGCTAAGTTGGATATTCTTTAGACTTAAAAAAAAAGTTATAGAACTTAGGGATACTTCATTATTCAAAAGGTCACAGAAGAAATTCAATTTCCTTTACTTCTAATTTGAATTGCTTAAAGTGTACAGGGTAATAGTATTAAAAGGATCAAGAGGATAAGCCCAGAAGTATAGGCTAAAAATCAAATGTTCCCTTCAAACTATGTGTGCTCTCTCATTAATGGTAAAGAGAAGAGTGGAGTGAAAAGTGACATAAACTGGTTAATCCAGTCCTCAGTCCTCACTCATTCATAAGTATTTTGTACAGTATGTCGCCCACTGAACTGAATCCAATCACCTCCCTTTGGAAAATATGTATTTCTAAACACACTTCTCCCCCACACCAAAGGTGAGTATATTCATTATACTCATGTCTGTAATCCAAAATTATTTTAGACATGACTGCCCTAATACTATTTTAATCATGATTAAGTCCTATATCATTTACTTTTTCTCTCTCTTTTCTTTAGCTTCTATCTGTCTAACTTTAACCAACTGTCTTCAAAGTTCTGGACTCTTCTTACCCTGACAATTGGGAGAGCATTTGGTACCCAGTTCTTACAGCTAATGATCAACATTAGGTAGAAAATTAGCCAGACACCATTTAAAACTCAGTGAAAACCAAAACTGGAAATTCTTCTTCATGACTTAAATGCACACCTGATGATGTTGAATGCACACTTCAGCTGATTGGTTAAGCTAATCAAAGCCTGAAATATTTGTGTGTGTGTGTGTTTTTGGAAAGAAAAAAAAAAATATATATATATATAATTTGTGAAATATATATGTTATTAAAAATATTAGGGATTTTTCTCTCCAATTTGGGCTGCCCCAGAACACAATTCCAGACACGAATTAGAAGCCTGTGGACCATGAGAATAACACATATACTATGTGTTCAAATATTAAAATTGTCTGTTTTTGCTTTCTAAGTAATTTCATTGTGGGTCAGAGAAAATAATTTATGTAATTCTTTTATTTAAAATAAAATTTAAATTTCTTGAGACTTCTTTTTCTTTCATGGCCTACCATGTGGATTACCATGTATAATGTGTTATTTGCACATGAAAGAATGAGCCACTAATCTCACGCACAGAAATGTGTATTCTGCTATTGCTCTGTGGAGTGTTTATAGATGTCTGTTAGGTCTAGTTGTTTATAGTTGCTCTATCCATTATTGAAAGTGGGGTATTGAAACCTCCAACTATTATTATTGAATTGTTTTGTTTTTTCAATTGTCTCAGGTTTTGTTTCATGTATTTAGGATATATATATAAACTAGAGGCTCCGTACACGATATTCGGGCACTTGGGGGTCTCTCAGCCTGGCCTGCATCCTCTTGCAGTCAGACATCCTCAGAGCTGCCGCAAAGGCAGGAGAGGCTCCTGCCACTGCCACTGTGCCACCGCTGCTGCACCTGCCAGCCAGGAGCCCGGCTTCTGGCAGAGTGGTGCCACCCCTCTAAGGGAAAACACTGACCATCAGAGGGCAGCTCCTACATTGAGTGTCTGTCCCCTGGTGGTCAGTGTGTGTCATAGTGACCAGTTGTTCCGCTGTCTGATCAATTTGCATATTAGCCTTTTATTATATAGGCTTGTCACATCTTCCCATTTTATCTGACCCTTCTATCATCATAAAAATCCTTCTTATTTTCTAATAAAAATTGTTGTCTTAAAGTTGATTTTGCCTAATATTGGTATAGTCATGCTAACTCTCTTTAGGTTGCTGTTTCCATAGTATACCCTTCCCATCCTTTTACTCTTAACCTATTTGTTTCTTCAAATGAAAGGTGTGACACTTCAGTCAGCAAAGATTTGGATTATGTTTTTGATGTCATCCTGGCAACGTCTACATTTTGATGAAATGTTTATTCCCCTTACATTTAATATAATTACTTATACAGCAGTATTGATAGCTGTTGTTTGGATACATCTTATGCCTTTGTCCCTATATTACTACATTATTGCCTTTTTTGTGTCAATTAGATATTTTCTAGAGCGACTGGGGAAAGGGGGCGATGCTTGCATTGTCGCTATTGTGATGACACAAGCATTCTGCACTGCCCCAGATACTCCGGGCTTCTGGGAAGCATGGGAAGGTAGAAAGGCAGCTAAAGGCTGGAGCGAAAAGGCAACTCCAGCTGAAGCAAAGTTTGTGGTGGCAGCCAGGGAAAGGAAGGCCCATTCTTGCATGAATCCTCATGCATTGAGCCTCCAGTGTATTGTTAAAACTGGGTCAATAATTTTGTTAAAAATCATTCACAGAGGCACCTACATAGATAAAATGTTCAGTTTATAGATAGTGGAACAGAGATCATATAGATGAAGGCAGTCCCCTAATCTTTATATACTGTTAGTATCAGTGCCAGGACATCTCATCCTTGGATCAGTGCTCTTTCAATCACATGGGATAATGCTCTTTCATAGGGGGATTTTAGCTCAAAAATACATTTTTATAGAGGTATATCAGTGATAATCTCAAAATTTTACAGACCCTAATCTATAAGGAATTCAAATGTGAGTCTCTAACTCGCCATAGTTCTCTTTATTTAGCTCACCGTGGCTAGCAAGGATCCAACCTGCAAGAAAATGATGATTTTCAAGTTTTCTTTCAGTCAATATAAGAATCCAAATATAAAAGTAAAAAAGAAAATAACAAGTTGAGAACTTGAGCTCCCTTCACCTCCTATATCTCTTCCTTGGGCTGACCCAAGTCAGTTTATTGCCTAGTTTATCTCAAAACCCGCAATCCCTTCCTGTGTAGTCACATGTATTATTACTGCACTGATCTAACTGAAAACTACAACGGTTGTATTGGAAAGGAAAAAATATCTTAGAAATAATAAGAGAAAAATCTCCCTCCACAGACACCAGAAAGGTTATGAAAATAAATTAAGAGAGTCAACTAACTACAGAAAGCAGTCAGACATCCTAAGCAGCCACACAAAGGGCTCTTTATATGACAGCTATTCACAGCCTACAGATAAAAATCACTCAAGTTCTGAGCACTTGATAATAGAATGAACTCCAAAATTATTGGTTCTTGTTCTGTTATATGGTTTAACCAATTCACTCAAGGGCAAACCTTTTATTCTCTGTATAATATGTGAACCTGATTGTCAACTGCATCATCTTATGGTCTGTGCCTGTTACATTGGCTTCCAGCCCAGCCCTCCACAGAACGTCACTGACGAAAGTCACTTAGTATCCCTGCTTTCATCTCTCGAATATTGAAAGAGGAGCCATATTTGTATGTCAGCTGAAGTCAAGTTAGTATGAAATAATAAATGACACTAACAATAGTGAGTTGAAAAATTAAAAGTTCATTTTCTTCCACATTAAATATTTATTATGAATGTGTTCAGCTCTACTCCATGTCACCTTCACGTGGGGACCTAGAAACAGCCTCATTTCCAATCACAGTTGCATCATTACTGAGAAAAAGATCTCATGGCAAGGTACACACTGGCTACTAATGTTTCCTCTTAGAAGGTCCACATTTTTATTGTGTTAATAGTTCATGGAGCAAAGCAAGTCAGATAGTCAAAATTGATGGCAGTGGGTCAAAGGTATAAATATTTTTTTTTGTAAGGAATAGCATTATTTGCAGGGCACACCACGAAGAGATATGCAATGGAGGGACCACAAAATTCATTACAGAGTACCTTCTCTAGAAAATCAAAGCTCTAAGGCAGTGCAGCCCACTGATAATGGGAATATTCTATAGCTGCACTGTTCAATATGGTAGCCACTAGCCACATCCATTGAATCTAGTGAACTAGAAAATACTTTTTAAATAAAAACAAAACAAAACACTTAAATTTAGGAAAAAAGGAGTGAGTCTGACCAACAAGGCCCTAAATAAAATAAGCTTGATAATGATGCTTGAGGGAGGATAGAAGGGGAGGAAGAGATGGCAAATCACCCAAGAAAGTCTCCACATGGATGATCAGAGATTAGTGACAAAACAGTGTTAATTTTTTAAAAATATATTTTACTGATTTTTTTAACAGAGAGGAAGAAAGAGGGATAGAGGGTTAAAACATCGATGAGAGAGAATCATCGATCAGCTGCCTCCTGCACACCCCCCACTGGGGATGTGCCCACAACCATGGTACATGCCCCTGACCGGAATTGAACCTGGGACCTTTCAGTCCCAAGGCCGATGCTCTATTCACTGAGCCAAACCGGTTTTGGCAACAGTGTTTACTTTTGATAGGTGCCTCTACAAATAGCTAGTTGTTTACTGAACATGGAAAAAAAAAATGTTAAACTGGAGCATTATCAAACGGTAATGTAACCCTGTCAAACAAACAATTTTTTTAAATTGGCTCTGTGCTCCTGGAAAGAAGACTAAGAATACCTCTCTAGTTTCTGGTGACTACCCACTATCTCCAAATGGATTTCTTAACTTTCAAGAGAGAAGCAACATGGCCCCATGGCTTACAATCTCAAGTTTGCCTGCGTGTGCCCTTGTTGAAACAGGTTTTCCAACCCATACTCATCCTGGGATATATGCACTGCTACAGGGCCCATATTGTGAAACTCCTGCCATTTTGCATGTTTAGTAGAAACTCACCCCTGTCTCAGCCCTACCCCCAAACTCAGTCTCGCCTTAGTTCCATTCACTGGCCTAGGGTCACTGATAAAACCTGAAAAGGCTATTTTGGGAGTGGAATCTGAGTTTGTGTTACAGATGGTTAAGGATGTAGCTCTAGAATCAGAGACCTGGTTTGACTCCACTTTTGCCACCTAACCCTTTGGACCGAGAGCAAATTACTGAACTTCTCTGGGTGCCATTCACCTCATTTGTAAAATACAGACAATAGCACTTATATCATTTCTTATGAGGGATTTATGAATTGAAGCATGTAAGGAGCTTACCCCCATTGTCTGGCACACAAAATCGTACTCAATAGATGGCAAGTTTATGATCATAATATGTTCTAACTCCTCCGTGTTTAATGGGAGTTGGCAAAAGGGACAGTATTTACTTTAAATTCAGTACGTGTAAACACTACTGCAACTAATATATGCATAATACCTCATTTAATCCCATCAAATATTTCTTCTGCATATTTGGATTGAAAGGATGCCAGCAAACCTGGATATTAATAAGTTCTAGCATTTCCCATCTGGGTGAGGATATGCACACTGCCATCCAAGTTAGTCCCTTATCTTTGGAATGGAGATAATTATATCTAACTCACCCTGTTGATATGAGGATTAGATGATTAACTATGTAGAAAGAGGCTGCCAAGTGTTGCTCTATAAAACAGATGACTTTCTTGGGGTTCTGACTCCATCGCTGTACTCAGAGAAAGGAATTTCAGACAGACAAAAGACATTCAATATTCTCTAATCCTATAGTCAACTTCTCCCTTGTCAAAGATTTATGACCATGTCTCTCATTAGGAAGAAAATTAGGAAGAGGACACCTTAATAACATGGAGAGAAATCCTACACAAGTTTAAGCATGTCTTTCATTGAAGGAAAAAAATGCAAAGTTTAATTGTACATTACAGTCCCATAAGAAACGAAGGGGTGGTTGATTTATGTTGATGTTCTCATCCTAATATAATTTGCAACTAATCTAGCAATACTGCTCTGGTTGCATAAAACCTAATTGTTCTCCTTGACAGCATCTTGAAAGTTTTCTGTTTAATGTAAAGAGAGAGACACGGAGAGACAAAGAGAGGCAAATGCTAGAAAATCAGTGAGAGAAGACCCTAGAACTGTTATTTATTTCAGGTGCCATAAGCAGCCTTTCCTGGTAAATCTTTTCTCAGGAATAGGGGATCCTTGACTAACAGGGACTTTGCTTGGGAGACTGAGTTGTTTGACATGAGGTCAGTATTAATCAAATAACAAAAATTTATTATTGGAACATAGATGAAATGTATAAATTACCCAGCCTCTGACAAGCTAATTTTCAGGCTTTTATAGTCAAGGCTGTTTCAGCATAAGCATTGGGTATAGTAGGACTCATTGCAAGAGCTATAATACGTCACAGTGACTTAACCAAATTACTGAAACTCAGCGTACTTTACTTGATGTTGTATCTGTTTCATAGAGGCAGCATACTTTGAAATGTCTCTGTGAGATTTAATTAGTGAATTATTCATTCACCTACTCACTTTGTGATTCAAATATATCCCAGAAAACTCCTGTATGCCAGGTGTCAGATTTGTGGCTATTTAAACAAATAGAACATACTTCTGGCTCTAACCTGGTCTTAAGTGTATTCAAATATTTATTTTTTCACTGGGGTGGTGATGGGTACATGTACAAATAAGTTAAAAATTATTTTTCCAAAATAAAAATTAATTAAACATATTAGTAAATACTAGGAGATTCATTCTGACTCTACTATACACTTTGTAACTATAAATCACAGCTAAATCTCATACATGGTGAGGCAGAAAGATGAGGGATTTCCAGCCCAAGAGAAGAGCTTGTAATCTGGCTAGTCTGTGAAACCACCATGGATTCTCTAGGTCTCCTCACTCCCACTTGATGTACATTATTACAATTCAAGGTTTCAGAACAAGCCAATCCACATGGTCTTTTTTTTTTTAATTTCCATTTGTTCTTGCACCCAAAATTCCACGAGTTTACTCTGAAAGGAATAATTATTCAAAAATTAGCAAAATGTGGGAAATGGGTGTATTCATCTGCTAGGGCTACCATAACAAAATACCTCGGATTGAGTGGCTTAAACAACAGAAATTTACTTTTCAAGTTCTGGAGGTGAGTTCATGAACTTATTTGCCTTCTCACATAGTCCTAATATGGCCTTTTTGTCTGGTTGTGCTCTTAGGTTCTTAGGTGTGGCTATGGGCCCCACCCTATGCATTTAACTTTACCTCCCTTAAGCCCCCTCCCTATGGGTTAGGGCTTCAATGTATGGATTTGGGGATAGAGGGTGGGAGGGGGAAGGGGTCAGTATTCCCTCAATGACAACAGGGCTGTTGAAAGATGAGATTTTGAAATTGCATTACTCATGGACCGGGAATGAGCAGAATATTAACTGGGTGCCCATTTTATATCCTTTATCCAATAAAGACATTTGTAATCACTTAACTGAAATGCAATTCACTTTTTAAATAAGTTATAAGTAACACGCTCCTCACTAGGGTTTAGAAAGTAGCATTTGCTTTCCATTCCCACAGCTCGTATTTGATTGTACTGGCAGGAAGTCAAGGCTCACAGAGCCACCTCCTGTCTAATCAAAATTAATATACAGGAATAATGGAGGGACACTGGCACATCACATTGAATGGTGCCAGTTAGAAGCAAATACCACACTGAGTGTAATGTGAATGTTAAAAAAAAATTAGAAAAAGCAACTTTAATCTCTATGTCAAAGAGGAGGAATTTGTTTTGAAAGTAGAAAACAAGAATTACTGACATGCCAAAACTGGTTTGGCTCAGTGGATAGAGCATCGGCCTGCGGACTGAAAGGTCCCAGGTTCGATTCCGGTCAAGGGCATGTACCTTGGTTGCAGGCACATCCCCAGCAGGAGGTGTGCAAGAGGTAGCTGATTGATGTTTCTCTCTCATCAATGTTTCTAACTCTCTATCCCTCTTCCTTCCTCTCTGTAAAAAATCAATAAAGTATATTTTTTTTTAAAAAAAAGAATTGCTGACAAATCATCTCTATCAGTGTATTTTTATGAGATCCCAAAGGCCAAACTATCTCTGAGACACCCCAAAATCTCTCAGTGTCTACAAAGATGCAAAAGAAAAAATGTGTAACAAGTATTATGAAGGGTGACAAAGCCAATAAAACCTTCAAGTTTTCCCATTTTTTTTGGAAAGTGCTTCAAGAGGAGAATACTATTAGAGATTCATGCGTGGTCTTGAGAAATGTCATCAACAGCATGACTTCCGTTCTCATTAGAGAAACCGGGATGTAGTCTGCATCAACCACAAAGCTAAATAAGTAGGTCTGCCATTTGGGGGCTTTCTTTCTGATTATTAAAAAATGTAAATCACTTTTATTCATGCCCATGAAAGCGTCAGAGAGGCTACTTAGGATAATCCTTAGCAGTGATGAAGCCTTCCAACTCAGAGACCGGTAGGGTGGTGGCACTTCTCTCTTGAGGTCTCTTGGCTCCAATTCTGACTAATAGTAGTCATCTGACTCAGGGAAAATTCTCTGGTTTATTCCATACAGCCATTCGCTCATGGGGTCACCTACCCACAGTCCATCCTTGCCCATGTTGAAACCAAGGTTATAGGATTGAATCAGATTTTTTTTTAATGGCTGGGTTTCTAGCCTGACTTATTTAACAGTCAAATAAATATTTTCTCTGAGAAGGCAATTTGATACCGAAATGAATTATCTGTTACATGCAAAAAAATAAAAGCAATAATTATTAGTGACTTAAAATAGCAGGCAGTTGTTATTTTTCTTTGTCCTTCAATAATGATTCTGGAAACACAGATCTGAAAAGATTTGATGATGCATATTAATAAATCTATTCATATCCAAAGATATTCTTAAATGTAATTATATCTGGTTTTGTTTTGTCTTGTTTTTTGCCTAACAACATATTTTCACAGTGAGTTCTTAAGCAAGTTTTAATGATAAATAGCTAAAATGTTAGGAAAAGCGTATACAATGACAACCTTAATAACAGTATGAAAGCTAAGAAGCTCAATGTTTTAAAAAAATAGTAATATTGTTTATTTCTACTAGAGTCTCTAACATTTATTTTCCAAGAACCTTGACATTCTCTAAATTCAACAAAATATTGGAGCTCCCACCTAAAAAGATAATCTTTTCTTTTCTAAATGCAGAATTAAATGCCAGGCCTTCCATTAAGTGCAACCCAGTGTTATTGGAAGTAAGCAGAGAGCGAGACCCGGTTTCACTGAATAGGACTGGCAACATGAAACGATGCAGGAGAAAGAGCCAGCATGTGGCATCAAATCTGCTCAAATGGACAAAATAGTATCACCTGGGTCAGGAAGGACAAAAGAGTCTATCTATTATGGTTCAAGCAAATGCAGGGTGGGTGCAAGTAAACAGAGAGAGTCTACCAGGAAGATGTCAAGAAGTGAATTAATGAGTGTGAACCAGGGTCAGAGACAGATCTGTACCAGAGAATGCGTGGATTCGGAGAAAAGCATCAAGGCCCAGATGCTCTCTCCTCTTACAACTCAAAACACAATCTGCAGATCAGCAGTCTTATTATGACCTGGGTCATGTTAGAGATGCCTAATCACAGGCCTAACCCAAGAACCACTGCATAAGAATCTACATTTACCAAACCCCCAAATGGTGCGCATAATATTCATTTAAGAAACACTTGAGAAGTTCAAGAAGCTCTGCTCTAAGTTTTCAGTTCCTGCCCAACATCACCTGAGAAGCTGCCTTTATTCTCTGCCATTACAGTATTCTTGTCCTTGAACAACCTTGCCTTTTATCCAGTTTCTGCAAACTTTTGCTTTTCTTTCATCTTTACTCTCTAATTATGTACATCCCTTCTTCTAAGTGTATTAAAATTCTTATTGAAATCTTAAAACATACACTCATGTATATTTATGATTTGGGCATCTAACTTTAGTCAAATGATAAATGAAGAAAATTCTTAATTACTATGTGATTAAATATTTCCCTATTTGGGGGAAAATAATGAATTTGTTTCTCCATCATCGTACATGGTATGAAAAACAATATCCAGGTAGATAAAGGTTCTATGTAAATAAAAACACTAATAACCTAGAAAAGATGTTGTCTCATCTAGAATAAAATAACACTATTCTAAATACAAAAGAAAAAGTATATTAATCTTCTGATATAAAAGGTTGAGACCACTGTAGGTTGAAATACAATACACAAAAGTAAAAAAGAAACCACAAACTATGCATATTAGTTGCAATATAGTAACCAAAAACTTTGCATGTTCATTAAATCAAAAGCTTTTATAGTCCAGTAATATAAATACCAAAATAGAAAATTAGAAAATGAAATAAGCAATTCATTGAGTCAATTGCCCATATCTTAAAAACAGTTCAGCACTGTTATTTTAAATTTATATAAATTTCAAAAATAATTAAAGATACTCTCAAGACCCATCATGTACTTACAGTACTCACGATAACATGGGCATGGTGTAAGGGTACATGCATGGACTCTGAAACAGAATAGAGGCCTGAGAACACACCTCAATGCTCCATCGATTTATGACAAGTTTGGTCTCTCCAGTAAACTATATTGGGTGAATTGGATATTTTTATTGGAAAAAATGTATCTTGATCTCTACTTCAAATTATAAACAAAAGCTAATCCAAATGGATTGCAGATCTAAGTTAAGAAATAAAAACATTTAGGAGAAAGCACAGGAGAATGTCTTTAAATCTTTGGAGAAGGCAAAGATTTCTTTAAACATAAAATATACAAAAACTGATGTGTTGGATTTTATTAAGATTCAAATAGTTCAATTTCATAAACAGTGATCAGAAAGAGAGAAAAAAGGTAAGCTTCAGATGGAGAGAAAACACTTGACTTCATCCATTTGACAAGGGACTCTTATTCTTATGTATAGAGAATTTTGTAAGTTGGTTCAAATAGCAGTTAAATAGAAAAAAATAAACAAAAGGTTTAAATAGAAATGTAAGAAAGCTATCCAAGTTGCCAGTAAACATGTGAAAATATGCTCAAATTTCTTATTGAAGTTAAAGTGAAATATCATTAAACCTCCACCCAAAAGGTTAAAAATAAAAACAAAACAAAAAAATAGTGTTTCTAAGACTCTCAGCTTTCTTGAAAAAAAAATTGACTCCCTTTGTATTTCTTTCCCAAGTTTTCTTTTTTTTTAGTAAATTTTAGATTATGAATCCAAAGATTGGAAAATATATGGTTACATTTCAACCTTCACAATATAGCCATCAAGTCCAATATTTGTTCATTCATAATGTTATATCTAAAATAACAGCATAAAATCCATGTATGTCTAAACTGATGTTATCCATGGAATTCATTAAAACCTGAATCTTAGTATCAAAATGAGATAATGGACCCAAACTCTCTGATTATTAAGTTTTTCATGGAGTCAGCAGAAAATCAGCCACACATGTGCAAGATACTGTAGAACACACCTCTTGTATAACTAGAGGAAATTTTTAGATTATCAGGCTCAATTAGATTCTTTAAAATGTATGAATAATTAGCATAACCAATAGACACAGACACTGCGCAGTGGGGGCTTGCCTTGGGTTGGAATGGCTGGGGGAGGAGGGGTCAAACAGGGAAGACAGAGATATGTTTAGACGATAAATAATAAAAATATATGAATTATTGTGATAACATTTTAATTTGGAATACATTTTGTCATTAAATGGTGTTCTTCAGACCTTAGCCCAGAAATCAAGTAGTACCTTGGGAAAAGTTAAAGGAAATACGTGGGTCAGGAAACTTTTGACCCAAATTGCTCTAGGATGCTGGAAATACATTGCCTCATCTGTCCCCACATCAACCTAGATGTAGACAACCAAAGAAACATAAAAGTAATTATGGTTTAACTTCAGAAAACCAGAGCTTTGCTTCTTTGATATGTCCTTGGTTCTGTTGAACATGGGCTGACCAAAGAATTGAGTGTCAGTAAGCCAGGTAAGAAGAATGCCTGGAACAGCTACCACATGGAAGTTATGGAAAATTCTCAGAGACTTATATATGTATCATGAACGTAATAAGAGATGAGGCTGATCCGCTAGAAAAGGATGCAAAACTGAACAAGCTCAGAAAATGGAAAATATATCTTTCAAGTGTGTGTTTTTGGGGGTGGGAGTGGAAATAAAAAATAAAAAACACTAAAACCTAGTGGCTTATTTGCTCACAATTCTGTAGGTTAGTAATTCAAGAAGTATGCATTAGGGGACGTCTCCATTCCATTGCACCGTGTCTAGGACCTTTCTGAGGTGCCTTAAACAGATGGGGGCTGGCTGGCATTACTGAACTAGGGTCATATATGTCTGAAGCCTCATTCTAGCTCCCAGTTTGTTCCTCAGCTCTCTTTTATGTCACTTCTCCATATGACTTGACTTTCCTTGCATCATGCTGGTCACAAGATTCCCAAAGCAGCGTTCCAAGAGGACTAGCCCCATTGAGCAGGGCTGATCAAGAACTGGCTGGCATAACATTTGCAAATGTTGAAATCTCCAAAGAAATTTTCACAGCCAAACTTCTATTGCTTGATATTCTGCTTTTCAGGAAAACCTGGACTAGACATTTAAATGAAATCATGTTTACTTGTGTTTAAATAATTTAATTTCGGTTCTATTCCTTCCTTCCTTCCCTCCTTCCTTCCTTCCTTCCTTCCTTCCTTCCTTCCTTCCTTCCTTCCTTCCTTCCTTCCTTCCTTCCTTCCTATTCTTGTAGTTTAGCATCACACATCTCAATGTTAAATGATAAAACCAAGCAATTTTGCAAGTTTTGATCAACTGCTTTTTACTTCAGGGCTTCTAAGAGGTGCATCTGTGCTCTTGGTCTAATCTATGGAAAGTAACAAACATGCATGCCCCTATCTCACTGCACTGCTAAGAATTAACAATTTAATCCAGGTTAAAGCAACTACATATCCGGTATTATTCCTACCAGTACATGCTGTGTCTCAGGCTATAGAAGTATGATTCACCTACTATTCTTAAAAGGAAACATCTAAACATATTTTATAGAGACACACATTTTTAGGTCTATGATTATTGCTAAATATATCTAATTGATGCATTAAGTACATGATCAGAAGTCCTTTCATTCTAACATTAATAAGAAATATTTTGCATTGGTCCAATATTTTTTGATGACACCCTTACAGAATCTCAGGACCGTGGAAATTCTGTGGCAGAGCAGCTGCCAGAATAACCACAGCGACGGCTAAGGTCCCAACTCCAATATTAATCAACAGGTGGTTCCCCCTCCCTAAGTTCTATTTCATTATCTTTAAGATAAAATTAATATTATTACCTACCTCAGAATGTTAGAGAAAAAATAATAACAAATGTAGAGACTTCAGCACAAACATATAAGCACTCAAAAATTAACATTGTTTATATCTTATTCTACAAACTGTGGGTCAGCTTGTGACAAAAATTCCAAATGTTGCTCTGACCCATTTGGCTCAGTAGATAAAGCATCAGCCTGCAGATTGAAGGATCCCGGGTTCGATTCCGATCAAGGGCATGTACCTTGGTTGTGGGCACATCCCCAGTAAGGGGTGTGCAGAAGGCAGCTGATCAATGTTTCTCTCATTGATGTTTCTAACACTCTATCCTTCTCCCTTCCTTTCTGTAAAAAGTCAATAAAATATATATTTTTTTAAATTGCAAATGTTGTGATTACTCTAAGAAGAACTCAGAACATTATATTTGACATTCAAAACACAATCAGAAGATAACATAATTCTTTTTTTTACTGCTGCTGCTTTCCATTGTGATTTGCTTTTACAAATACTCCTCCCCACAAAAAAGAAAAAAATATCTTCAAGAAACCCGTGATGAAGTAATTGTGTGTGTGTGTGTGTGTGTGTGTGTGTGTAACACATAGCTATATTTTCAGACCATATTCAGAAGTGTTCTCATTTACATTTAGAGTATATTTCTATCTGCAGGAGGCCAGTTGGACCTGTCTGAATTTGGAAAACCATTTAAGGAAACTCTAAGTCAGCCTAAATGTCAAACAATTCTTTCTGGGTTGATGAGATTATAGGCTCTATAAAACATTTATTTTTTCTACTTCTAAAAATATTGCCTTCGTTAATGAACATGAAATGTTTTTAAAACAAGAAAAAGTCACTTACTTTAAGATGAAATTAATTAGTTCAAAATAACATTTGCAAGTGTTTAGTTTTTCCTGATACACATTAATATGATGAAATACAATTATATTAGTATTGCAAGTATTGTTGAAACAGTTTTGGCTTTGAGAATTTTACCAGGATGACTTTGAAATGTACATTGACAATTTCCTTAAGCAGAAGAGGATGAAGACTTAGGTCAACACACTTACCTGGAATTGCATAAGAAAAAATCTGTATTTTTCACTGTAAATTGGATCAGAGCAATTGTTTTTAATTATCCTTGCTCAAAACATGACAATTTAAATCCTGTGTCAGTTAGCTGTTTTTGCATAATAAGCCACTCCAAACACAGTGATTTAAAACAAGGGGGCATGTTTGGCTCATTTCTGTGTGCAGACCAGGGGTGGGCAAACTTTTTGACTGGAGGTCCACAATGGGTTCTTAAACTGGACCGGAGGGCCAGAACAAAAGCTACCTGACCATGCTGGCACTCTCATCCCGGGCTGCTGGTGAAGAAGCGGAGGGGAGAGCAAGAGAACCCTCCTCTCTTTCGGCTCTGTGGGCCGGATAGAACAGCCGAAAAGGCCGGATCCGGCCCGCGAGCCGTAGTTTGCCCATGGCTGGTGTAGACTGATGGTTGTTTTGCTCTGGGCCACACTGAGTTGATCTCAGCTGGGCTCTCCCATGTACCTGTGGTCCTCAATCTAGAATGGCCTCATTCACGTGCCTGGTGATTGACTGGCTGCTGGCACAGTGAGGGGTCACCAGTCTGTCCTCTCCAGACAGGCTGGCTTAGAATTGCTCACATGGTGATCATAAGGTTCCAAAGAGAGTGAAGCCTACGCTTGAAATTGGCTCACATCCCTTCTACTCCATTCTTTTGTTCCATGTAAGTTACAACGCAAGGCCAGATTTAAGATGCAATAAAGGGGAACTCTGCCTCTTGACAGTAGGAGCAGCAAGTCATATGGCAAATGGCATGGATATAAGAAGTAAACGTAAATGCAAGAAGGTCATTACTAAAATTGATCAACTATAAACCTTGCTCATATTCATAAGTCAGCAATGAAGTGGAAAGGCTTCCGAATGTTACTCATATAAAAGACAAAGTTTTATTCTAGTATAAAGCTTTCTGAGTCTTATACGAGAAGGAGGCAGGTGGACTGGTTAAAAATTATGGATTTACGACTGATTCTTGAATACCTGAATTTCCTCATCTATAAAACGGAAATATTACCTACTTCAAAAGGTCATTGAAACAATCATTGCATTACCAAATAAAGGTCTATTTAAAAGTAAGAAATAGTAAATGAAATAAAATTATTTTGATAAATCTCAAAATCTTTCTTTGAGAGAGAGAAAAAAATGATTGTCAAATCCTACATTTAGAGTAAGATTATTATAAAATTTTGAAAATTGAAAGACATTATTCAATGTTTTAAAGTATACTTATAAAGTGTAATAATATAAAAATAATTCAGGGGCTAAAGAAATGCCAGGTTCAAGGTGGTAGTATTTTTTCTGGAAAAGGAGGGACATGGAATTGAGAATGGACACCCCATATTCTTCAATTTATATGCCACGTTTTCATTTAGAAAATAATCCGAAAGTATAGAATCATCAAACCTTGTTTAAGTGGTTGTTATGGAGACAACCTAAGATAATAAAAGTAGAAATTCTGCAGTTGTGCCGGACACAGTCCTGAAATTGTGCCTCTTATTAAACGCTCTCTCCTGACTCTCCATCTAGTCCTATTTCTTCCAGGTCATGCTCCCTCTCTCTGAGGCTTATGGTCTGCCTGAGGCAATGCGAAAAGTTGATTTAATGGAAGCAGAAGGGAACTAGGGGGCAGCCAATCTAGACTCAAGCATCAGGTCTGCCCCCAACTCTGTGTACCTTGGAGCAAGCCACTTAACCCCACATACTGCTCTGAAATGAGCAGGTTGAATCGGGTCATGAATAACATTCCTCCCATCTTTAATAGTCTGCAGCTCTGGGTTCCACGGGTACACTTAGGGGTCTGTGTTTTACTGGGCTATAGTCATTCAAAGAATATTTGACTACTTTTCAAAACAGTTTCTGTTAACTCATACCACACCTCCTGCTATCCTCTACGATAAAGTAAAAACTTCTCTTTCAAGTCAATGCTTGAATCAAGAGGAGGCATCATCACTGTCATGAGATCAACAGTTTTGAGGCGCATACTCTGATCACCTGACATGAGAGAACCTGCATGATGGAGTCAGTGATGCGCCCACATCACCCACCGCCAATGCCCTGTCCCTCTTCCCAGCTTCACCATGTTTCTTCTTTAAAACTTCACACCATCAACTATATGTTAGTTTTGTAAATCTTGTTTATTGTCTGTTTCTTCCTACTATAATGTAGTTCCATAGAAATGGGCTTTTTGGGTCCATTATATTCTCCCAAGGTAACTAGAAAAGTATGTGGCATGGCAGATATTCAGTCAATATTTGTTGAAAGAATAATTAAGTGAACGTATTGGTGGCAGACTTCAACCTGACGGAGGTCCCTGTTCTAACTACCAATCTACATTGCACAGGTCACTCTGATTTCCAGCCATGATCCCCTGTCCCTCTCTTACCACCCCATAATATTGTCCCATAAACAAACATTAATTCTCCCTCAATTGTATTCCAAAAACATCATGTATTTCCTCTTATGACATTTAGCAAACCCTGCACTATCTTGTAGCTATTTCATCTCTCCCCTCATAGACAGTGAGTTAAGCTGGGGGTGAGTCATCTTGTTCTCTAGCCAGCATGTACTTCACAACAATTTTTTTAGCTACTATATAACCATGGACATCCCTGACCCCCCTCACTATTTTCTTTCTTTCTCCTTCCATTTTGCTTTTGCTCACACTCACTCTTTTCTTACATACACTCAAATGCATCTCATCTTGGATGCTCTCAATCACCCTCTCTCAAATTTTAGGTTCTACTGACCAAACTAGCATAAGTACACAGACAGTGGCTACTAATAGGTCTACTCAATAATCAGTTGGCAATTTCTTTAGAAGCTCTTGATCCTATTTTGACCCATCCTACAATTGCTTTTCCAATTTTTTTCACCTTTCATTAAGGTAAGGGTTAGAAAGAGCAGTCTAAGATTTCTGTGCACACACTACTGCAGGAACATTAATGCACAAATACATGCACACAAATATTTATCTACCTGTGCTCTATCAGTTCAAAAGCTTTCCCAAAATAAGGCCATCCCCCCGATTCCATGCTTATTACAAATAACCAACATTTGCTAGTGTATTAATTGAACTCATATATATTATAAAATAAACACAGAAATATAAATGTTGAAAAATAGGTTTAAAAAAACAATAACAATAGAAATGTAACATTTTCTCTGAACCCCTGGGAAGCAGCTCTTCTCCTGGTATCGGCCATGAGAAAGAAAGGAGATGAATGGACTCTCCACCCATATTGTAAGTTTCTTGATGTGATGGTTTTCTTATCTTTATTTTCTCCACTCCTCTTGAAATATCTAGCACAGATGTGTGTGCCTCACAGGCACTCAGCTTTGCTGATGAGAGATTTGGAGTATGTATTTACTTTGCATTGATGGACAAGAGGATGAATTGTGGAGAAAAGGTCTTAAAGTCCTTACAGTTCTGTGGGGCCTGACCATTTACACAGAAGACATAGAGTTAGATATTTCATGCCACGAAAGTGGAGAGTGAGGGTTTTATTTTCAGAAATCTGCAGGTATGGGTTGCCTTACTTTCTATGGCTACAATGTGCTTAACACAGAAAAGTCCCACCCATTTTGCTTTAACTTCAAAATCCATGGAGTTATATTTCAGAAAACTTCATATGTCAGTCTAGTAGACAAAGAACGGCATTAAAGTTGCCATATCATTTTTTTAAAATGTTTGTATTGATTTTAAAGAAAGAGGAAGGGGGGAGGAGAAATAGAAACATCGATCCAGGGGGTAGGGAGATGAAGGGGTGGTAAGGACACATATGTAATACCTTAATCAATAAAGAAAATTAAAAAAGAAACATCAATAGGCTGACTCCTGTATGCCTTCTACTGGGGATCAAGCCCACAACCATGACATGTGCCTTGGCCACAAATCAAACCAGTGACCTCTTGGTCCATGGGTTGATGTTCAACCACTGAGCAACACTGGCCAGACTTCCATATTCTTTTTGTCTCTTGCTCTCTCAAAAAACCATGGAAGGAATCATACAGTAATGACACTTCAAACTGACAATAATTTATAAGGTCTTTCTTCGCCAGGAAATAATTTTGTAGCTGCTAGATTATTTTCAGTCATATAAATAATTCTCTTGATTAAGGCAGACATTTATTTTAGTCATCCATGACAAACTATGAGATGTCTGCCTCATCAGCCCATAAAAACAGCCTTCCTTGTTCAATCCTGGAAGCAACAACAAAGGTAGATAGATATCTTGAAAAGAATAAAGCTATTAAAAAAAAGTAAGTCCAAACCTAACGTGCATTGCTCCTGCATTAGGTGATTCAATCACATATGGATTCATAGTTTTGTGTGCCAACTATGTGTCAAACCCTGGGCTACGTTCCAATTAACCATCAGCCTTGAGCATAAGGAAACAAACAGTGTAGCTTTAATAGAAACCCTTTACCCAATAAGAAAAAAAAATGGATGTAATGAGTTTAACCTTCTCTCTCTGCATGCCTATGAATAGTTTTATCTTTCACCACAGAGGAAACCTTGCCAACACAGGCACTCATCCTCTGCTCCTGTCTCCTTGACCAAGACCACATTGGAAGACCAGAGTAACAGAGGATTGGAGAAGTTGAAAAGGTCACTAAGTGGAATCTCCTTTTTCCATGCTCTAGAAAACCTGGCCCTTTCATCTGTAGATCAGTTGGCAAAATATGGGTCCTCCCCACAATAGCTTGCATGCTGTTTGTTTTCTACATATTTCAGCAACTCTTTCTTATCTCCCTATGGACCATTGTCTCAAAACTTTCTTAGAAAACTGGTAGCAACATGACCTCACTCATTTATGGATATTAAAGATCATTATAAACGAATGAACAGAAAGATTGATATAGTGACAGTAAAACAACAGGCAGTCTGTCAAATGACAGCGGGGGGGGGGGGTAGGGAGATCTGGGGGAGATAAGAGATCAACCAAAGGACTGGTATGCTTGCATATAAGAATAGCCAATGGACACAAAACTCTGGGGAGGGAGGGCATATATTGGGGGGGGGGGCAATGATAAGCTATGTATACAGATAATACCTTAATAAAAAAAAAAAAAAGAAAACTGGTAGCAAACAGTCTATTTAAACTCTAATTAATTCAAGAAATGCATATGAGGTATATGCCAAGTGTCACCCCAGGAAATGTATTAGGATCAAACTGTATGCTATCCTCTACATGTACATACTTACATGGAGGAGACACAGATCACAATTCAGGGAAGAAGAATGGTGCCTATTATGCTTTAGTTTAAAATATATACATCGGGTTTTTAAATTTTATAAGTCAGAAAACATTCAAAACAACATATCGGACTGATCAGCAAAAATAGTAAGGCTGGAAGATGAAAGGTATATTGGTTCGCTAGGACTGCCATCACAAAATACTGCACAGACTTGACTTAAACAACAAAAGTTCATATTTTTTACCTTCTGGAGGCTAGAAGTCCAAGGTCAAGGTGAAGGCAGGATTGGTTTCTTCTGAAGCCTGACTCTCTCTGGCTTCTATATGCTGTATCCTCACTTTATCTTTCTTCTCAGTGTACCCAGATCTCCTCTAAGGACCTTTAAAAAGATAACTGTGGTAAAAAATGAAGTCTTTAGAGTTGGCCCTAGCCTATTCTAACTCACACATTTATAAAAGAACATTAGGGGGAAGACAGAGAGATGTAGTACAAGCACATATGAAAAACCATGTGAAGAGACAAGAAAATGGTATTTATTTATATGGCAAGGAGAGAGGTCTCTGAGGAATCCATGCCTTCCACTGGCACCTTGATTTAGGGATTCCAGCATCCCAAAGTATAAGATAATAAATTTTAATTTTAATGCCAGCAGTCAGTGGAGTTTTTTGTTATGAAGAGCCCTAGGACATTAATAAAATAATCAACACAATATTGAAGGAGAAAAACAAAGTCAAAGGACTTCAAGACATACTCTTTCCCATTTGATGTGGCTCAGTGGTTGAGCATCGACCTATGAACCCGGAGGTAATGGTTCTATTCCTGGTCAGGGCCCATGCCTCAGTTTAAGGCTCGATTCTCAGGGTAGGGCATGTAGGAGGCGGCTGATCACTGATTCTCTCTCATCATTGATGTTTCTATCTCTCTCTCCTTCTCCCTTCCTCTCTGAAATCAATTTTAAAAATGTAAGGCTATAGCAATAAAGACAGTGAGATATTGGTGAGAAAAATAGAAAAATAGTTCAATGGGACAAAATAGTAAGCTCCAAATGAGACACACAAAGATATAGTAAACTTGTCTTCAACAAAAGAGCAAAGGCAATTAAAGGGAGAAAAGATAGCCCCTTCAATAAATGGTACTGGAAAAAGTGGACATCCACATGCAAAAATAAAGAAAAGAAGATGAAATTAATCAAGGCACAGAACTTGCATTCTTCACACAAAAAATAACACAGAAATGGATCATAAATGTGATTACAAATTGCAAAAACTATAAACAACTATAAGACTCCTAGAACATAACATAGTAGAAAATCTAGATGACCTTGGGTTTCATGATGACTTTTAAAACACAGCATCTTGAGCCATAAAAGAACTGATCAGTTGAATTTCATTAAAATTAAACACCTCTGTGTAAGACTATTAGCCAAAATACTCAAAAGAGCTCTTAAAACTCAAAAATAAGAAAATGAACTACCTTTCTTTAAAAAATGAGCAAAAGTTTTCATAAAGGAAAGACACCAATCTCAAGAGAATACATACTGTATAAATCCCAACTAGAAGACGTTCTGTGAAGTGTAAAACTATGAAGGAAGTAAAGAGATGTGTTATTGCCAGGGGGTTGGGGTGAGCGAGGGATTAGTAAGTGGAGCACAGTGAACCTATTCTGTATGGTGCTATAATTGTGGGTACATGTCACGTAATTTGTATAAAACCAATAAAATATCCAACATCAAGAATGTAAACTATGGACTTTGCCTGATAATGTGCTGATGGTGGGAGAGGCTAAGAGCATTAAGAATCAGGGGTAAATGAGGCCTCTCTATACTTTCTGCTCAGTTTAGTTGGGAACCTAAAAATGCTGCATACAAAAAGGCTGTATTTTTAAAAGAGTTAGTTCCTCCAGTCTCCAATAACTTTAGAAATATAAACAGTACCAAACTTTTCTGAAATCTTCTTCAAATTAAATATACAAACAGAGCACAGATACAAAGTTTATCTACTCAAAAGGAATCAGTGCAACTGATCTAAACTTTGCTTTTTATCATTTTTAATAGATTTTAATAACTACTAAACATTAATATATATTAATATATTAAAGGGGTCAATAGGGGGAAAAGAGGGGGCATCTGTGATACTTTCAAAAATAAAGGTAAATTTTAAAGTGAATTAATTAAGTTAAAGAAATTTGTCTCAGATATTTCCAAATCACTTTCCAAAGTGGCAGAGTTTGAATTTCAAGCAAATGACAGTACCCATATTCCAAGACCTTTGTTAAGATTAGTATTACCAATTATATTCACATTTTCCAATTCCAAAGGTATAAATACTGCCTGATTTTATTTTTTATTTATTTAGTAGCAGAGGACCAGTGCATGAATTCATGCACGGGTGGGGTCCCTCCGCCTGGCCAGTGATCGGGATCAATTGGGGCTGGTTGGCCAATGGAAGAGACCACAGGAGGCTGGCTGGCTGGGGGAGGCTGACTGTGGGAGCACACTGACCACCAGGGGGCAGCTCCAGCATTTAATGTCTTCCTCTTGATGGTCAGTGTATCATCATAATGACCGGTCTTTCCATCCACTGGGTTGTAACAGTCACTTATGCTTTTATATATGTAGATAAGTAAGGCTGAATATTTTTATATTCATTAGCAGCATATCTTATTGTCTGTAAAATAATTACTAAATTTATGACTAGACTATTTATTAAACATTTTTACAAGACTATTATACATATTGCAAATATTTTATGCAACTTATTTTGCTTTTTTCACAATATCATGTTTTTGTCATGATCTAATTTTTAATTTTTTAGTAGCTACTGTTATCAATATTTTCTTTATCAGATTAATGACTTTTTTGTCATATTTTTTTATATTTTTAAGGTATTAGCTTTTACATTTATGTAATTAATAGATCACAAATTCATGTTGCAACTTAAGTAGCCACCCAGATTTATTTTTTCCACAGTCAATTCAACTTTTACATAATTTTTTTTTACTAATTCATCTTATCCCACTGAATAAAAGTCATCTTTGTCATATGTAACATATTCATGTATATCTGGATATTTCTAGATTCTATATTTATTTCATTGAATCTATTTGTTCTTATTTTTTCAGAATCATCATATATTGCTCAAAAAGTCATTTTGTAAAGTTTTCTCTAAAACAACTCACTGGTATTCTAATTTGGATGGCATAGGCTTCATAGATTAATTTTAGAAGATGACACCTTTATGATATTGAGATTTTTCTGCCCAACAACAAGTTATGACTATTTTTCTGTCTTCTTTTATAATCCTCAAAAGAGTTCTAAAGTTTCCTTCGCATAAACCCTGACTAGTTTTGTTCCTAGGTTTTGTTTTGTTTTAATCTGTTTTTCTTGGTGTTGTAAATGGGCTATTTCCTTCACTAGATTTTCTGTTTATAGTTGGTATATAAGAAAACTAATGATTTTGACATAAATTTTGCAACCAGGGAATTTTCTGAATTCTCTTTTTGATATCTAATAGTTTTTCAGACAACTCTCATGAGTTCTAACAGTATACAATTATATCATCAGCAAATAACAATAATTTAATGTCCTTCATTCTCACTTTTATAGGTTTTCTTTTCACCCATGTAACTGCACTAACCTACACTTTCAGAGCTATGATAATAATAATTAACCTCTTTGACAACTTCCTTACTTCACGCTACTTTTGGAGTGGAAATACTAGAAACTCTGCCAAGCCTCGGGTGTTTTTTGCACTTTTCTCTCTCGAGATTACACTTTTCAAGACTGTAGTGTGAAGCCGTGCTATTTCATGTGTTTGATTATGGCCAATGCAGCAATAGGGCATCTATTTTTTTTCAAAGCTTTTAGGCTACTTAGAGGGAGGTTGTGACCCAACTCCCCCCTCCCCAGTTCTGTGGCAGAAATGCCACCCCATTATTGAATGTGTGCCAGACAATTCCCTGGGACATTTACATTCACGTTTAATGGAAACAGCACATTTAATTCTCACAAGCCAAAGAGATAGTTGCTATTGCCCCTAATCAACTGATGAAGCCTAGAAACAACTTAAGTAACATGGTTTATGAGTAGCTGAAAGCTAAATTTCTGGGTCTCAAAAGCCTGCACTCTCTTTTATGCATTTCCTTGCATTTCTAAATGGTGGGAACAAAATTCTGGGTGAATGTGGAAGAGGGAGTTGCACTGAAAGGGATAAATAATTTTTTTAAAATAATGATCTCCCACCATGATTCAGGAAATACCCTCCAAACCCCAAAGGGAAATAAGCACATCACAACCTCAAAATTGCCCTTGATTGCCTTCCCTCTGGGGCCAAGGCAATTCCTCATGTTACTGTGTGCTCAGTTATTTTGAGCACACAGTAGGCTTATGACATGCCTTCAGAGTGGGCACACGTTAATAAGAATGATCAAAGGGATCTAAAGCACAGCATAGGGGTTATCTATAATAATAAAAGCATAATATGCTAATTAGACCAGACATCCTTCCAGACAGCCTTCCAGATGAAACTGGGTCTCAGGTGCCAGAGGGAAGCCAGTGCTGGCAGCAGGGTGGGGTTGGAAGGGCTACTCTTGCACAAATTTCATGCTTCGGGCCTCTAGCAGTCAATAATATTCTAATAGCTATGAATGGTGTCAGACTGGCATGAGATTCATTGGATGATTACTTTGTAAGCTATTTAGTGTCTAGTTACTGGGGTATACACCTGAAACTAAGATAATATTGTATGTCAACTATGATTGAAAAATAGAAATTTATTTTTTTAAGTGGACACATGTTCAACAAGGTTCTTTAGGGAAGAAAAAATTATTTTTGCCTGAGGAAACTTAGTTCTAGTTTTAAACTCACTTCTTCTTTCAAGCAGTTTCTATTGTAAACCCAATTCTGTGGTGGGATTTATTGAAGCATAGAACAGAAAAGACATTTGCTCAGAAGTAACTCAGGGTTATGATGTGGATTAGAACTTGGGAAAATAATAAATCATAAAGCTATCGAGTCCAAAAAACACTGAGACATACTTGAAAGTAGACTGAATTTTGAACAGTGAGCTATTTTTATTGAATCTACTGGGGTGACACTGGTTAATAAAGTTATATAGGTTTCAGGAGTACATTCTATAATCCATCATCTGTACACTGTACTGTGTCTTCTCCACCTCAAGTCTCCCTGCATCACCATTTATCTTTAAGCTCTCCTACCTCCCTAAACCTTCTTTCCCTATGTTATCATCATACTGTTTTCTGTGTCTATAAGAGTTTGGGGTTTTTTTGTTTTGTTTTGTTTTGTTTTCTTAATCCTTTTACCTTTTTCACCCAGCCCCCCAAGCCCCTTCCCCTCTGACACCTATCAGTGTGTTCTCTGTATCTATGAGTCTATTTCTATTTTGTCAGTTTATTTTGTTCATTAGATTCCACATATCATGAAATCATATAGTACGTGTCTCTCTCTGACTGACTTATTTCACTTAATATATCCAGGTCCATCCACACAGTGGCAATGGGTAAATTTTCTTCTTTTTTATGGCTGAGTAGTATTCCATTGTATAAATATACCACACCCTTTTAATCTACTTGGGCTGCTTCCAAATCTTTGCTATCCTAAATAACTCTGCAATGCACATGGGGGTGCATATATTCTTTCAAATTAGTGTTTCAGGTTTCTTCAGATATATTCCCAGAAGTGGAATTGCTGAGTCATAAGGCAGTTCCATTTTTTAATATATATTTTATTGATTTTTTTTTACAGAGAGGAAGAGAGAAGGATAGAGAGTTAGAAACATCGATGAGAGAGAAGCATCGATCAGCTGCCTCTTGCACAACCCCTACTGGGGATATGCCCGCAAACAAGGTACATGCCCTTGACCAGAATCGAACCTGGGACCTTTCAGTCCGCAGGCAGACACTCTATCCACTGAGCCAAACCGGCTTGGCAAGGCAGTTCCATTTTTAATTTTTTGTGGTAGCTGCTTTCCTCAGTGGCAGCACCAATCTGTATTGCCACCAACAGTGGAGACAAATGCAACCCAGAGAATACAGTTAAAAAACTATCAACATAGAATACTAAGAGCAAAACTATGCCATAAATGCTAGTATACTCATAATTCAAGGCTAAAATAAGAGAAGACATCAAGGTGTCTATTGTATGAGGACCTGCAAAGATAAGACTTGTCTCTACAACACCAAGTGTTTTTATTTTTATTTGTTTTTTAGGAAAAGCCAATCTCGGAATTACCAGTTTATTGATCTCTTATATGTATATAACAAGATTGGATTTTCTGAATAATGGGAAAACAACAGCCATAGTTCATCTCCTATATTGGAAAGAAGACAGTGTTTTATGTCAATTGCTTTAGGTGCTCTCATCATGGGACAGTTATGGGAATGACAAGAGATGCCCACAGGCACAGTTAGGGCTGTGCATTTTATTGACCAGCAAAGGATATGGGACATACCAATGTGGAGACCTAGTTATATATTTCCCAGTTGGAAGGAAAGCTTTCAGGGGTTCTGAGGTGCTCAGCTGCTGGTAGTTCCATCCTTGGAGAATGAAGTTCTGACCATATTGAGAACTACTACTTTCCAATTCACCAAGGACAGTTATGATCCCTGGAAACCAACTAATCATCTTACTACTCACCAGGTTCTAGTGACTGAAAAACCAACCCCAGAAAAATTCTACTAAGTCAAAGTACAGTTTCCCAAGAGACTCTGGACTTTTCCATCCCTTTTCAGAATCAAGCCCCAAACCTGCCCAAGGTCTGAATTCCTACAAGTGCCAAACTCACTTCTGCTTTTTTTTTCAGTTTTGACTCATTCCTCCTTTTCCCTTTCTTTTATGTATGTTTAAACATCTCTTGTTAAACACAATATTTCAAATAGCCCAAATCATAGTGCAAAAATATGTGGTAAGGATAAAAATATGCATAGGAAATTAGATCTGAGAACACATGCTTATATCTTTTACTTCCCTAGAGGAGACTTAAAAAATTGTATTAGAGAAAACAAAATAATAACATTTGCAATAAACAATCCAGAATCTTCCAGGTGAATCAAACTTGTTGAAAGACCCATGAGGGTAAAATGCAGAGAGAATCAGTTTGACAGAGGAGACCACCGATCAAAGAATAGCAAGGAAAGGATAGCTGTGGAAGGAAAGGCAGGAGTATTTCTCGGGTTCTCCAAGTCAGAGGTAAAAGACATAAGGAGCAGGAAGGGGAGCTGAGGACTACTATCAAGGTGATTTTGGGTGGAACTAAATTTGAATGAAATTTCTACTTCGGTGGCAAAACTCTTGGGTGGAGATGTGGATACCTGTGTGGGAGAGGCCAGGAACTGTCAAGATGGGTGGTGACATTCTGAAGGAACAGAGAACAGGCTCCCTCTAAATATCAGCCATTGCCGAAACCGGTTTGGCTCAGTGGATAGAGCGTAGGCCTGCCGACCAAAAGGTCCCCAGGTTCGATTCCGGTCAAGGGCATGTACCTTGGTTGTGGGCACATCCCCTGTGGAGGGTGTGCAGGAGGCAGCTGGTCGATATAGCTCTCTCATCGATGTTTCTAGCTCTCTATCTCTCTCCCTTCCTCTCTGTGAAAAATCAATAAAAAATATATTTTAAAAAATAAAAAATAAAAACATAAAGTTCTGCAAGGGACCAGCTGTGCTTTTAAAAAAATTTTAAAAATACATAAATATCAGCCATTGATGAACTGCACTGATGAACTTACCCCAAACCATCCCCACGACTGGGGAAGGCAGGCTGTAGTACATAAATAAGAATGGAATCCCAGACGAAGTTGAAAAAAATTACAAAGCACCTGACATTTGAAGAAAATCAAGTCATATGACATAAGGAAATCAAACATGTAAATAAACCACATTTCTTTCATATTTTAATACCTATTTTATATAGTTGACGAATATTTATTTAACAGTGTATATTTCATAAACGTATGCACAAGAAATTAGATTTACTCTACAAGACATTTATGGGAAAGGCCCTATTAAGCAAGGCATAAAACTCAGAGCCATAGGGGAAAAACATTCCTGAGTTTCATTACATAAAAGTTATAAAGTTATTTCCAATACAAGCACCATAAACAATATTAAAATGAAACTGACAGGTGGGAGAAAATAATTGTAACATATGTGATGAAGAATTTATATGAAGACGATCAAAAGAAATTCTATAAACAAAAGAGAAATTAAAAAAAAAACCTAAATCCCTGACAAAGTGCCCAAGAAACAAAAGAAGGCAGAGACAAATTCTCAAATTATCAGAAAAATACAAATGAAAACAATGAGCTAATATTTTTTTACCCCCTAGCCTGGCAATAAGGAATGGCATTGATAATAAAAATACTACCTATTAAACATTATATAAACGCAAGTTAAAATAAAGAGATGCTAATAATCTCAAATGACAAGGAATACATACTTTGCAAAAGTAGTTTGGAAAAGTCAATTAATGAATGAATGACTACAGCCTTGGAAAATCTATTCTTCAAGAAGGCATGACTGCCCTAATGGGTTTGATTCAGTGGATAGAGTGTAGGCCTGTGGACTGAAGGGCCCCGGGTTCAATTCTGGTCAAGGGCATGTATATTGGTTGTAGGCACATCCCCAGTGGGGGTGTGCAGGAGGCAGCTGATGGATGTTTCTCTCTCATCGATGTTTCTAATTTTCTATCCCTCTCCCTTCCTCTCTGTAAAAAAACCAATAAAATATTTTAAAAAGATATGACTATTATAAACGTATATATGCACCCAATAACTGAGCCCTCAAATATATGTAGCAAACCTGAACAGAAATCAAATGAGTTTAGAAATAAACATTTCTAAAATGTGCCTAGGAAACCCAGATGAAGCAGGGGTTCATTTTGCTTTGGTAAGGAGATGATTTGGTGAGGAATTTGCCAGATTCTGAAAGTCAGGAAAGTGAATCCGGCTACAGAGGACAACATGCTACAAGCTAAGGAAAGGCAGCATACTGAGCAAAAGCCAGTGATTCCCTGTGGAAGGCTCCCCTGGAAGAGGACAAGGAGTGGAGTGTGCAGACTGGCTGTGGCTTCTCTTCTGGGGCAGCGCGCAGGCACCTCCCACCACAAGCATAAGTGTCTGAACAGACTCCTACCTCACGCTCATCACCTGTTGGGTTAATGGCATCGTTCATGTCTACCACTCCTTTTAACACTCCCAATTCCAGCAGAACACCCTCATGTTTCTATGAAGTAGGACACCTTATTGTCACGTGGCCCTACCTTTCCTGACAGAATGAAGTATTGTTGACTTTATATTTCCCTCTCAATAGTAGACACCCCGAAACCAAATTATCAGCTGGGAATGGAGTCAAATTTCTTTAACAGCACTTCCCCTACTGTCACCTCATACCAGCAAAGTTGTTTTGTTCCGAGACTTGGTTGGGGCATACTCTAGGTTCTTATTGACAACTTCCTTGTTTATTATTGTTCATCCTTAAGATGTTGCCTTGTTAAAGATGGAAAGGTTAATAACTGAACCCTGTTTGCCTCGAGAAAATCACACTCAATTTCCTAGGGTTCATTACAAACAATCTGTTCCAAAAGAGCTAATGAGGGCCAAGAATACAACATGGGAGGCTGCATGGCCCCGTTTGCAGCGTCTCAACGGCAGGCGTTTTCCCCTTCACATCAGCAAAGCCATTCTGTGGAAGCTGATCTCTTATTTTCTCAGAAGGAAAATGTAGGCTCAAGATGGGATGCATGTACTGTGGCATTCTGCCGGCCATGATGGCTGCAGTGGCAGAATATGGGCCAGTAAAAAAAAATCTCATTGGTTTCCTCGGGCTGTGCTAATGGTTATTGGCAGGCTCATAAAGGTGTGGAACTGCCATTCATTTGATTAGGAACCACCAAGTGAGGTTTCTAAGTGCAGCACTGCTCTCCCCTTCACTGTGTGTGTGTGTGTGTGTGTGTGTGTGTGTGTGTGTGTGTGTGTTTGGAAAGGAAGAAGAGAATTGTCAATAAATAAAGTAGTCCTTGCTTCCTGTGTCAGATTTTGCAGTACGGTGGACCACCCAAAATGTACTGGTTTCACACAACACTTTACTAGTGCTCTTTTATCAATGGGGTTCTTGCATAATTCCACTGATCTGACTTGGTTGAGATAAACTAAACCAGGCCCACTCATGAGTTTAAAGTCAGCTACCAGTTGGATGGAGAGTGGACTAAGCTTGGACAGCTCACCTCTAGTCCATGGGGCATTTCATCCTTCTACAGGCTAATCTGAGTTTAGTAGCATGGCAGCTCAGCAGGGTTTCCAGGGAGTGAAGAGAAGCAGACAAGCCCTCATTACCTAGACACGGGACCAGCAAGGTATTCCACCCACTACATTCTATTGGCCAAAGCAAGTCCCAGAGTGAACCCACAATTAAACGGGAAATATCTTTATTTCTTAAAGAGTCACACAGTCACTGAAAGAAAGCATAGGTATAGAGACAGATGGAAAATTTGCATCATTTTTTGCAATCTACCTCTAGTCAATAGGAGTTGATAGTTTTGTTCTGACCAAAATATCAGGATAAACCAAATTACATGTTGTTTAGTTATCTTTATAAGAAGATGAGACAGTTGTATGAGGTAGGGTGGGTTGGTTTTTCCATCCTCTTCTCTAACATATTCTTGTTTTCTGGTTTGGGAAGCCCTTTGATAAATTCTGTAGAGTACCAAATTATGAAAGATACCGTTAGCATGTGTAACTAAAGAGCTTCTCTGTCTCACAGCACTTAATAATAAGAAACCTTTCTTTGTATTCCATCAGATGTAAAAACAGATCATGGAAAGAGTTAAGGACAATTATGGGAGAGAGCAACCACCCACATAGCGTAGGTTCTCTGCCTCTACACAACAGTATCAGATAAGAAGTGATGAGCATCTGAAAGGAGTTTCAGTTCCAGGAATTCCAAAAGAATGGGTAAGGACAGCTGAAAGTTGGTGTCCTGGACTAATTTTGAAAAATTCTAGGAAATGTAACATTCAATATTTAGAATACTGAGAGGATTGTAGTGGGTTTCATTTAACAAATAAGAAAGAAGGTATTCATTCATGGGAAGCTTTGAAAAAAAACCATCATGGCACAATGAAGGGCTGTGGAGGAAGTGGGGAGGACAGGACACCAGTTTTATAGCTAAAATGGTGAGTTTGATCAGTTTCAGTTCCAGGGAAGATGGAACAATGACACAACACCTAGATAGGAGACATAATACAGCTATTTAAGAACTCTGAGGAGTAGGAATAGAAGCCAAATTGAAGAAGGCCTATTTCAAAGTACCACAGAAGCTGTAGTGAGTTTACCATCTCTCCCCCATCTCTGATATTCCCTGACCTGGATTCAAAACAGTCTCAAGTGTAGAACTGGTCATCAAGAGAACACCAAGAGAAGCCCCTCCACACTACAGGAAAAGGAAGGGGAATTACCATGCTCTAAGTGGAGGAAATTCCCATTACTCTTTTTTTTTACAAAATAAATATATGTTTTCTCCAATCTCTCATGCCCCACTGTCACATAATTGTATATGGCAGCTGTGTTGGTGGTGCCTGCTGCTGCAGCGGGAGACTGGAGGTCCCGACAGTTCTCAGGCAGAAGAAACTATTCCATGAATAGGAGAGTCTGTGTTTCTAACAGACGGAAATGGACCACTGTTTCATTTCCCCTCTCTGTCCTCATACCCACGGTCATGGAAGCAGCTGTAGTCATGGAAAATTCACAACACACCAGGCTTACAATAGTCCCAGATTTCTGGCTGGAGAGGAATACTGAGGAAGAGAGCCACAGAGAAGTGGAAAACGTCACGGAGACCACGGAAAGGCGGGAGCTTAGGGCAACAAGACATGCAGTTGTTTAAGAACCTCCTGAGCTCACCCAAAGCTGCACATGTGTGGATCCAATTCCAAATGGCAAACCAAAGACTTTGAGAAATGAGTCAAGATAAAAGCCACTAGCAGGATCGGGGGCTGCACTGTCAATATTGTCTTAGAACAGCAAGCTATTTGACCCAGACCATGGACCAGCTGTTTTTACCAACTGTATCAGAGTATAAACTTGTGAAATGTCAGAGTGGGAAGTCTGTTTGTGCCCCCTTGGAAAATGAGCCAAGAATCCATCTGAGTGCTCCACTGGACATATGGGGGGGAAGATTTTCTGAGATAAACCTTTGAACTTTTCTTTCTGTGAGCCTCAGCACCACGAAGGAGCCTTCATAGCAGAACAAAGCTGTCTGTATAAAATGGTTCATATTATTACCTGCAGGACACCAGGACCACAGAACAACACGAGAAGAATCTAGTCACATCACTGATGTACTGCATGTTATTTGCTTGTTCATTTTCTTGATTATAAAGTAATATATGTTCAGTATATAAATTTGAAAATAGTGGAAGAAAAATAAATTTGCTTGTCCTCCTACTAGAGATACTTATATTTAAACTTCCTCTGCAAAAAATCTTATCAAATTGTGATCATGTGGTATAAAATTTCATGTCTTGCTTAATCACTTAACATGTATTTCATGTTTTCACTACTTTAATAGTTTTACAAAGTAGAATATTTTCACTGACTGTGTAGTACCTCATCATGTGATAACTTATCATTTTCATTGTTCAATACTAAGATTCTATAAATAAAAATAACAGTATGGATAATGGTATTCATAATATTGTGGGGCTCTGCCATCATAGGCTAGTGTTAAATTGCTGCAATTAGGATTACTCAATATGTTGACATATATGGTCAGGTTATCTGTTAGGATCTTTTGGTCAATTCATAGGCCAACAAGCATGGTACAAGAGACTATAATAATTTTTCTAACTTCTGGCCAAGAATATATATATAGTAATAAACTGTCTTTTTCAAATATAATATCAATTACCATTTCTCCTTAGAAATGGTAAGATTTTTCATATATTGTGATACCAAAGTGTTACCTGGCATTTAATATAATTTATGTTGAAACATCAGTTTTCTGTTTGTTTTTTAGCTTTCGTATTCCATTTAATTAATTTTCCCAATGGGTAATTATTTTCAACTATTTTTCATATAGACAGTGAAAGCTCCCTTACCCCAACTTTTAATTGTATACTTCACACTTTGACTCCCCAGACTTTGTGTGTATACTTTAAAATATTTTTATATGCATATCAGCAAAAATAAGTTTATCTTTATTTATAGTATTTTATTATTATAATCACTGTTTGATATAATATATTTGTACCTAAGTTACTTGATACATGTATAAATAAGCTAAATTCTCAAAATTGAATTGTTGGATTATATTGTGTGTTTTATAATTGCCATAGATAATGCCAATAAAACTTCCATAGGAATTACACTAATTTATATTCCCACAATGTGCGGATGCACCTACATACATCCTCATCAATATTGTGTTATTGAACTTTAAAAAAATATTTTCTAATCTATTGAGTAAAAAGTGGCATCTTCTTATAGTTTTTATTTACGTTTCTCATATTATGACAAAACCTAAGCATCCTTTCATAATTTATGTCACATTTTGATCTCATTTTTATAACATGGCAAATTCATTCAAATGCTATTCTGATTTCAATTAGGTAATTGCTCTTTTACTTTCTGATTTCTAGAAGCTCTTTATATATACTAACAGATTAGCCCTTTGTTGGGATGTAAATTACAAATACATTTTCTAATTTAACATTTACCTTTTGACCTTATTTAGTTTGTTTTCTTTTCGCAGGTATTTAATCAGCCAGTTCTGCTTTGACTTCTGATTTATGAGTCATAGTTTAAAAGGACTTCATTCTGAAAATATAAAAGAATTTGTCACCCGGTCGGTGTTGCTCAGTGGTTGAGCATCAACCTATGAACCAGGAGATCACAATTCCATTCCCTGAGTTTTGGGATCAATGTCCTATAGGTGGCAAGCAGGAGTCAGCCAATCAATAATTCTTTCTCATCTTTGATGTTTCTATCTCCCTCTTCCTTCCTCTTGAAATAAACAAAAATATATTTAAAAAAAGAATTTGTAAATATTCCTATCTACTAACTTTATGGTTTCATTTTTGTGTTTCAATTTTTGGACATTTCATTGAAGAATAAATACATACATAAATATATATAAATCTTAAATATATAGCTGGCTGTATTTTCACATTTGGAATGCACCTATGTAATCAGCAGTCACAAGAACCCAGTCCCCAAGGTTAAACACTATCGTGATTTCTGAGCTCCTGGCAGAACTCCTTCCATTTCACAGTCTAAGTGCCTAGAAAAGTACTCAATGCTGAATAATTGTTTATCGAACAGGCCACTTACAGTATAACAATCAGAATAATTATCCAAATTGCCAATTGATGTGACTTTGTACACACAAAGGAGAGTGTACATTTACAGATGAGTCAGACATTGATGTAAAACACCTAGGACACTGTAAAGAAAGAAACTGTATCTACTTAAAAATTAAAATCCTAGAAAGACTGCCTTTCCAATCACTGCAAGATAATTTTTGTTATCATTGAGTATGTCATTTCTGGGTTATTTCTTTTAATAAATAGCAAAATTTTCCCCAATCTCTTTGATGCTCAAAATGAGACTAAATCATTAACAATGTGTGTGTTTTTTTCTTTAATATTGCTCTAATATGCAGAGCATACTCCAGAATTTAGAGATTCTTACTATAATCTTTTTAAGAGGATAATTCACATGTTCAAAGAAAGGCAAGTAAACCAATTTTGATGAGGAAGAAAGTGAGTCATTGTCCGTTATGTAAAGTTAGAGGAACCAAACAATTAAGGGATCACGGGTAACTTAAAAGAGTAGGAAGGGCCCTAACTGGTTTGGCTCAGTGGATAGAACATCGGCCTGCGGACTCAAGGGTCCCAGGTCCCATCAAAGGCATGTACCTTGGTTGGGGGCACATCCCTAGTAGAGGTGTGCAGGAGGCAGCTGATCAATGTTTCTCTCTCATCAATGTTCCTAATCTCTATCCCTCTCCCTTCCTCTCTGTAAAAAATCAATAAAATATATTTTTTTAGAAAAAAAGTAGGAAGGGAGTATAGAATAAGGTCAGAGAAGTGAACTGGGCCATCTCTAGAGGAAGTGACATAATTGTTGCCATACAAAAATAAACTGGGGGAGACAAAAGCAATAGGGTTAACTGTGCTTCAATTATTGCAATATTGCATAGGTTACTTCTCTTAGAAGAAAGGTTATGTTACAGTTTATACTATGGAAATTCAGGAAAATTAGAAAGAAACAGAGAGACCCAGGTTTTAAACAAATTTCAAAAATGGAAGAAAATCTACTTTCTTCATTGCATTGAGAGTTCTATTCCAAAGTTGCCTCTAACCATCCAATTGCTAAATTTGATTCTTTTCCATTCTCATTTTACTTGCTCTTTCTATAGTTTCTTAAAATTCATTCATCCTTTGGCTTCAGTGAAACCACTTTCTCCTATTTATCTTTTCACCTCTCTTACTAGTTCTGCTCATCCCCTAAATTTGGGTTCCCCTCAGTGGTAGAGACTAAGCAATAAGGTATGCCCAGAGTTGACTCAGGAGGAAGAAGAGTAAGGACAGGGGAGAGTGAAGGAAGGAGAAGAAGACATAGAAGGACATGTTATTGTCTTCACGGCTGTGGATAGCTGGGCTTGATTTCATTATGAGGGTCTGATTTCTAGTACCACACCCAATACTGGTTCTCTTAACTCGGGATCCCCTCAAAAGTAGAGTCAGAGACAAGGATTTGTGGGCAGGTGTTTTATTTTGGAGTTATTCCAGGATATAAGTGTGAAGGACCCAAGAGGCAGAGTGAGAGAGAGAATCTGCATAAAAAGATTCTCTACTGAGGTCACCACTGAAGGTGCCTGGAGCTTGGTCCTCTCTGGAGTCCTCTAAGGTTATACAGGATACCTCTCAGAATTGTCCTCCTGAAGTTTGACCATGCATGTTTAACCATCAGCTTCCATTTCATTTCCTACTTGTTGAAAGCTGTCCCTGGAATCATTAACTCCTTGTATTTCCTGACGGTAGTCATATGCTTCGCTCATGGGCTCCTGTCTGTGCCTGAAGCGTTAGAGAAACAGTGGCCTGTGCTGAAGGCAAAATGCTGTCCACACATGGTGCATTGAACATCATTGTCTGCTAGAAAAAAGCCATAATCAGAACTAAGGATATGATTTGAGGCCCCAGATTTGACTCATATAGACTCTCCTTCTTTTACTCACCAATCAGAGAGATTGTAACTAGGAATTCTATTCAATCCCTGGTCCTACCCACCTCCACCTCGGAGTTTTTATTTCATGAAGTACCCTTAATGCTTCTGTAATAAGAACATGCGATTACTAACGCTAAAGCATAACTGTTTTGCGGGAATATCTGTCCAATGTCTCAATGTGGCTCTTCTGCAAACTGGTGGACTAATTCCTCTTGCACGTGGAACAGAAATTATTTCTTTCAAAATTGCTGTATTGTGAAGAGTTGACAACTATAAAAATATACCTAGAAGCCCACAATCTTCTTTCCTTTGAAAGACGGATGTCACATGGTCTAGACAGCATGTTAGTAGTTAGAGCAATGGAATCTGAAATAATGCATTTCTTCTTGAATACTGGTCACTGGAGTCATGACTAGTTAAAGTTTCCCTACTTTTTACTAGCTAATCTGCCAGGTTCTGCACCCCTGCCTCCTTTATCTATCCTCACACATCTTTCCTCCAGGGAAGTCTTAACCCCTACCTCATAAGGCCTGTTGGTATCTTACCCTATTTTATTTTTTTACCCTGGGTTTCTTCTCATTATCCCCAATTTCCTACTTTACAGTGGTATGAAGGTTGGTTTGTAAATTCTGATCTAAATGTTGTCCCTTACACATAAGTATGATTCATGAATTGGGTTCTTCAATGACCTATCAAGTTACAGTTAGTATTTCAATTCTTGTCAGTACAACATATTCAGGAAAGTCCAGATAAATGCAGGGTAAGGACTATAGGACACAATAATATGTTAGAAGGGGTTTAAAATGGATCAACCAAGATGCTAAGATGCAAAGTATGAGAAAGAGCCTTTCTTTCTTTTTTCTTTTTTTTTTCTTTTTTTTTTCAGCAGAGAGAGAGGGGGTAAGAAAAGAGATCAATAAAAATCAAATATGGAAGTAGTGCCCAGCTTAAAGGATCAAGAGTGATTTGTGGAGATTTGAAGGGATGCACAATAAATAATAACTTAAGACAATATCACCCTGCTGTGTCTTATGTAGAATGTGTTCTGATACAGTTCTATCTGTAAGGAGCTAGGCAGAATAGATATTTAAAACTTTGGTATCCTGGCAGCTCTAATTTTCAAGTTTCTAGTTTTTTTCAAATTACATTAGTGGAAGTCAGAATAAAATACAAATGTACACTCATAAATACCATTACAAACTCCAAATGATGTGTCAGGGATTCGAAGTCTCCTGTATGCAAGAGAGCCAGCATAGAAGCCATAACGTGACATGAGGTGTGGGAAGGAATAACACGTAGGGCAGTGGGGCCCTACGTGTGGCAGGTTCCACATATCACTAAGAAATATGCATCTTCTGAAACAGGACCAGGCCCTGCCTGAGCACTGCTGCGAACCGGATGGGAGTAAACAAAGCATTTGCAGAAATGAAGAGTGAAGACCTGGAAAGTTGGTAGGAGGGCCCGAGGTGCTGGTTTTCAGCAATAACCACCTTCTGAGGGAGAGAAGAAACTATGGAAGGCAGTGAGGCTATCCCCCGGTAGTACCAGCCAGTAAGAGAAACTTTAAAAATCAGTATTGTTGATAGAAGCCCTCTCAAACCAGGTTAGAATCTAAATCTCAGGTCTATGAAAAATAGATTTTTTAAAAACTGTTACTTCAAGCCAAAAAAATAGAATAAAATAAATAAAAGGTACTTTGTTATGGTTAAGAAGCCAAAAAAGATACATTAGTCTTTCCCACCTAGGTTTGATATAATGACTAGGCAAGGAAAAATCCAATGCACTCAATAATTCAGTATGTTTTTTTAGGTATAAGTAAAGCATCTGCCTAGAGATACCATGAGAGAAACTATGTGAAAAATAGCAGTCAAACTTCTCTGAAGAAAATCTCTCATCGGAAAGCAGAGAAAAATTATAACGCAACATTTCAGCTTGAAAAAACAATAACCACCACCAAACTTTATGAATATTTTTATGAAGACAGACTACAAAGCATAAATATAAATATCTGGGAAAGAGATGACCAGATAACAAGAGAAGATGGCCTGTCAAAAGTAGGAGGTGATGACCTAACTGGTTTGGCTCAGTGGATAGAGTATCAGCCCACAGACTGAAAGGTCCCAGGTTCAATTCAGGTCAAGGGCATGTACATTAGTTGTGGGCACATCCCCAGTGGGAGGTGTGCAGGAGGCAGCTGATCAATGTTTCTCTCTCATTGATGTTTCTGACTCTCTATCCCTCTCCCTTCCTCTCTGTGAAAAATCGATAAAATATTTTTAAAAAAACAATAGGAGGTGAAATAGAAACTGATAATAATTTAGGAAAGAAATGAAACAAAAGAAACACAATTCACCAATGAAGAAAACATATAAAAGAAAACATGGCACAAATTAAAGATACCCCAAAAGGCCTATTAAAAGATAAGAATAATAGAGGCAAGAACACAGAAAGAATTGACGAGGAAAATGAGTTAGAGACATTATTGATATGTAAAATAGTAAAAAAAAATATTTGGGATTCCTGAGAAAGAACATCAAACAAGGGTACAGGGCAGATATTTAACATGTAAATTAAGAAACTTTCCTAAAGTAAAGGGAGATTCTAATCTACATATTCTAAGAATAAGAACACACTATTTTCTAAAGAAAACTGATGCCCCAGGAGTCAATGCTAAAATAATTCCAGCAAGCTTATTGGACTGGAAAGATCAAGAAAGAATACTTTGGCCATCTAGATGCAAAGATCGGGTCATTCTTAGGGAAATAAAAATTGGGTTAACCATCAGACATCCCAGAGATGCCAGAGCAACACCACAAGCTAAGGGAAAGAACATATGGGCCAAGATTTTTATATTCTGTGAAACAGTAATAGCTACAGGCAATTTGGCTTTGCAAATTCTCGGGAAATACTGTACCGAAGTGCTTTTTTAAGGACTCTGCTAGATGACTACAGGCTGTTGGTAAGCATGACATGTATTATCTATAAAATGAGAATAAAACAAAATGTTGGCATAGGTAGCTGGTTAGTATTAATATAGGAAGGGAGCAAATGGAATCAGATATTAAGCCTAATAAGCTAGGGAACCGAATCGGACATTAAGCCTGCTGCACTAGGAAGTTGTCGCATTCACAGCCTCCCAAGAAGACAGCTACATTGTCCTCCCTCAGGACTGAATCCCAAAGTAAGACCATCCCAGCAAGCATCTCCCGGGGAACAAGGCTGGCACTGGGATTACCAAGTAGAGGAGAAGGAGGGAAATTCCTTTGCTAGGCACAAGCACAGTAGGAGCCAAGATGAACACCATAGAGGGGGGTGTATCTAGCCCAGGAGAACAACTGGTTGGATGAGGGCACAGAACCCTGGGAGGTCCAGGAAAGGGACTGGTTGGGAGAGGCCCAGCACAAACCTGGGAAGTCTGGGAAATAGGTAGGATAGTCTGAATGGTAAACTGCTGGTTCACGAAAATATAGGGAGAATTATCAAGGATCTTGGAACAGTTGCTGCCAGAGCCCGCCTGCCCTCTAGAACCCTAAGGGTGTACTATTTCCTTTCCCTCCAATAAATCTTGCCGATATGTTTCAACTTCTCCCAGGTGTGTGCCCTTTGAAATTATTTCCTTGAGACAGCACCACGAGAACCCATTTTCCCTGGCAACAGCAGGAATTCAGAATAAAATACAAACGAACATTCATAAATATCAGAAGGAAATATATGGTACTGTGAAAATAGTATCTTAATTTTAAGCAGGTAAACTTGGGGCAAAACACATTAAATTAATCAAATAGGGTGATTATATTGGTAAAATGTCAAATATTGTGTTAGTCATAATAATAGACACACACACCCCCCCCCCAAAAAAAGGTGTTCATGTCCCGATCCTGAAAACCTATGCATACACTACCTTATATTTCAAAGATTTTGCTGATGTGACCAAATCAAGAATTTTGGGATTAGATTATCCTGGATTTTCTGTACTCACAAAGGTGCTTATGAGAGCAAGACAGTGGAGTTAGATTCGGAGCAGAGGTCAAAGAGGAGACTCTTTGAAACTTGAGGGAGGGCCAGGGGCCCTATAATGAAGGTGGTTTCTAGAAGCTGGAAAAGACAAAGGCATGAATTTTCCCCTACAGTCTCCGGAAGGATCTAACCCAGCTGGCACTTTGATTTTACCCCTTTGGGTTTATTTCAGAACAGCCAGACCTAGAAGAGACTAAATTTGTGTTTTTTTAAGCCACTGAGTTTGTGGTAATTGTTACAGCAGCAACAGGAAACAATCACTACAGCAGCAACAGGAAACAAATGTTATCACGTTCCTTACATAAGAGAAAACCTAAAGAAAGGGCAACTAGCAATCATGAACACTTCATTTATTCAAAAATATATTTAAATTTTAAAAATATATCAGCTGTAAAGGAGGAACTGCTTTCTGGTAGATTTTGGGTCGACTCACAATATCTACTGCATAGTTGGCTTGCTCTGTAATGTACAATAATAAAAACCATTTATCACAAACAACAATACTAAAAGGTATATATTATCATCATTTGGAGTAGAATAAAATATAAAATAGAATAAAATAAAATATAATACTGTTCATAAATGGAAAGTAATTTTCCCTAAGAATAAGCTAGAAGTAAGTAGAGTTTGATTTTAAACCTTGCTTTGTCTGGCTCCAAATTTATGCTCTTTCTAAAATGGCTTGTAAGACAGTACGGGGGGAAAAAGGAGGAAGAAGGAAAATTAGGATTCATTGAGCAGCAAGTAATACTTTGGTCTTTCATATGCATATCATTGTATCCATTTGACTAATTGGAGACAAAAACAATAGAAGAATGCTGGATTAGGCAGCATATCCTCAGAGTAAGTGACCTGAACTCAAATATTTAACACACAGCTCCCCCCCAAAAAAAACCACTAAAATAAATCTAGTCAATTGTAGATTATAATAGGACCTAGTGAGTGTCCTATAATTTGTGGTTCTTAAATGAATTTCAGCAAGCTGCCATTCACCCACCTCAGAAGAGGATCTAGACAGGGGTGGGCAAACTTTTTGACTCGAGGGCCACAATGGGTTCTTAAACTGGACTGGAAGGCTGGAACAAAAGCAACCTGACCATGCTGGCACTCTCATCTTGGGCTGCTGGTGAAGGAGCGGAGGGGAGAGCAAGAGAACCCTCTGCTCTTTCAGCTCTGCAGGCAGGTTAGGACAGCTGAACAGGCCGAATCCAGCCCGCGGGTCATAGTTTGCCCAAGGCTGATTCTTGCACCTCAGGTCTATAGGAAAGGCATGAAGGGACCTATGGAGATCACACCAATATTCCTGGCTCATCTTACTGAGAACCACAGGGCAAGTGTTTGAGGGCAAATCTCAGAGTTCTTTGGAGCCTCTACTCTGGGTTCACCTCCCACAGAAACTCAAGCATATTGGCCTTCTGAGAGGATTCACCTAAGCCAGTGGTCGGCAAACTCATTAGTCCACAGAGCCAAATATCAACAGTACAACGACTGAAATTTCTTTGGAGAGCCAAATTTTTAAAACATAAACTTCTTCTAACGCCACTTCTTCAACATAGACTCGCCCAGGCTGTGGTATTTTGTAAAAGAGCCACACTCAAGGGACCAAAGAGCTGCATGTGGCTCGTGCGAGCCGCAGTTTGCCAACCACGGACCTAGGCAAATCTGCATGTTAGGAAAGTGGCTGTGCTTTGATCTGCTTCTAGCAAGCGGCAGAGGGCACTGGAAAGGCAGTGACAGCTCCAGGGAGCTCTGTGGTGTCAGCGCAGACCAGCTGTAGCAGTTACACACTTGAGCTGCCTCCCTCCAAATGCAACTCTCCTCCCGGATCTCTCCCTTGGCAACAAAGGATTGCAACGAATTTAAACTTCCCATAGCTGAAAGAGACTTCCCAGCATCACTAAAAATAAACGAGGAGCCAGTGGAGCTGAAATATTTCATTATTAAGCATCTCTATGTCTTCTTTCGTGCTGACGTTCACACCCATGGACTCTAGGAGAGAGGAAGAAAGGAAAAGGGAATAGCGGGGAAGGGAACAGAAGAGACACAGAGACACCCGCCCATTCTAAAAGAAACTATTTGATCCAAGTGCGTAAGCCGATCATCATCATGACCCAACTAAGAGGGAAGGAACAATAGAGAAAAGTCACCAAATACGTGTAAAGACTCAACACATCTGAAGATGCTAAGTGTGAGCAATAAAGATTTTCCTCCCCACGAGGGACCCCTGGTTTGCACTGCTGAAAAGAGAGTCCTTGCTTGGGGTTTAGGCAGTGAGAAGATGTATTCACTCAAATAGAAGGAAATGGGGGTGGGGAGCAGAGGTGAGCTTGACTCCATGCTCCGTCATTAACGGACCAGCCCTGGGCAAGCAGGTCGTTTCACTGAGCCTCTGTTTCCTCAAACGAGAAATGAGAATAACGTTTGGCATTCTCTGTGGTTCTGACTAATGTGAGCCACAAATGGACGCTTGTCAGAAGGATATCTGTAATTTACAGAATTAGCAAAGGAGCTCAGAAAACGAGACAACACCATGGGCAAGTTAGCAGGAACCTGCTCATCCGGGGCTTCCACAAAGCCAATCAATTCCAGCAGTTTTCAGTCAGGCTCAGCTTTAAGACTTATCTACCGGGGAATTACTGTGAATGGCTTGATTTCGTGCACTTTCCCGCCTCGGCAAGGGCATCTTAATTGACTGTCTCGCTGGGTAATGCAAAATGAGGAAAAGTCAATTTCCTAAAAGGAAGTCAAGCTACTGTCACTGGGGGAAAAGGTAGAATAAACGTCTAGTGGGCCAGCATAACAAATGCCCAACACCCATCCTCTGAAGGTTGTTATGAAGATGAAATCAGGGCTTGGCAGAGCTGAATCAATGAAAGGTAAAGCCAGACAGAGGAAGGATAAGGGTCTGGCGGTCCCATGAGCTAGAGGACTTGGCCGTCTTGACTCTTTGAAACAGAAAAATGACCTGTGAGGTTTTGAGGTTTTGTTTTCAATTAAGCGACTGCTGAGGGAGAAGAGTCAGTTGAGCCATTTTTCCCCTTAAAGTGATCTGAAGAGTCAGCCCAATCGGCTTCTGAATGCTTCCTCCTTTTGTTCTAACCTTTATTTAATAGGAACACTTTCCCTCTGGTCTTTCTCCTTTCACTGCTTGATTTTCATGTCCCCTGAAAATAAAAAAATAAAACTTCTAATTGATTGGCGGATGACGATTCTAATTGTGGCCGTATCCTTGGAAACCATGGAAAACTGGCTATTTTAGACTAATTTGTTATTGCGATTTTCATGACAGCAGCCAAGGGTATATTTCAACTACCGTTTTTACACTAATTCAATTAGAAAATTAGAAAATGTTTAAAGCCAAACAACTCTTAGACTCTCTGAGGCTGTTTCTGTTTCTTTATGTGCCCCAATGGTGAGTGCGATTGGAGCCAGGAGACAACGCCAATAGATCAGTCACTTGCTTTCCTGGACCTAGCTGTGGGAACAGTTTGGTGAGAGCAAGGTGATTTATGGCCAACAATGTGTTTAAAGCTTTTGCAGACAGTTCAAGGCCATAGATGCAGACCTGCCTTGGCCAGTCAGCTTTCTTTGGAGGGTGTGAATAACTAAAAGAACCATTTCCTCTCAACGTGTAGGTAGGACGTCCATATGTCAAGTTCTTTCGGGCAAGTACCTGAAAAAACTGTTCCCAAGTACCTACTGAAACCCATCCTCCTGCCGAAACCGGTTTGGCTCAGTGGTAGAGCGTCGGTCTGTGGACTGAAAGGTCCCAGGTTCGATTCCGGTCAAGGGCATGTACATTGGTTGCGGGCACATCCCCGTTAGGGGATATGCAAGAGGCAGCTAATGGATGTTTCTCTCTCATTGATGTTTCTAGCTCTCTATCTCTCTTCCTTCCTCTCTGTAAAAAGTCAATAAAATATATATATTTTTAAAAAGAAACCCATCCTCCTACATCTAAACCTGCAGCAGGACCTGGGTTGCAGGCAAAGACCCCATAGCCTCTCGGCACAAGAAAGAGGGATGAAGGCATATTGCTCCATTCACCTTTCTTCACACACCCACCTAGCAGAGGGGAAACTGGGCAGAAAGGAAAAGAAAGGAATCTTGTTTTATTCTTACTGTGAACATCTTTGTTGCTTCCCAACCAGTATCTCAAAATACATTGAAAACAGGGCTCTTCCGTCCATGCTATAAGTTCCAAAAAAATATAGACATTCCCTTCACCACTCCCTAGCACACAAAATGTGGACACGTATCCTAACCCTGGGCTGGGCAGTACTCTCACCTGTGAGTCTGAAGCTCCAGGGTAGGAGGTAAAAGCACAGGGTCAGTCAGGGACTGGCCACCTAGACCACTATATGTGGCTGACAATCCAAAGGCAAGGCAGCAGTTGCCCGGCCAGCGGAGCTGGGCAAGCTCAGCTCAGTCTATGGTTACAGTTCCCATGATGCTTCTGGCAGTGGTGACATCTCTCCGGGACAAATGCCCCAGCATGGCTTGCTGAACAGAATAATCCCGCCTTACCAACCTGCTAGGATTATTTGATCATAGAAAGAGAAGGAATAAGGAAGATGAAACCAAGAACAGCTCATTTTTTCCATAAGCTTTTTTTTGTACTATTGGGATATTAAATTTTTATATGTATAGTTTTAATAAAATTAACATTTAATTATCCAAAAGACTTTGGAAGATAGGAATTTTAGATTAAGTTTATTTTATATAAACTTCCTACTTGCTCTTAAATGCCTCCTACAAAGTTTTATAAAAGAAACGTGAAGAAATGGCCTTCATCAAGCACTGGAGGGCAGAAAGAAAAGAAAGTGGAAAGCAGAAAGCAGGCATTGCTACTGAATATGCTTGCAGTTCTTGGTAAAATATGCTAGATTTGAAACTGGCCACTTGACTTTCAGTGAGGCTGGAGGATTCTAGAATAGCCTGACCTTTCAGTAAAAGGCACAACTGCCTGAGCAACAAAATGGTATGTGGCTAAAAGAAACAGCAGTAGGGGCAAGAGATGATCACAATGGTCTGACCCACAGAAATAGACGGCGATTGTTCATTGATAATGGCATTCTGTGTGACAGAAAAGGATTGGCCGCACACCAAGGTTCTGCTTGACATTTGTAACCCCCAAAATTCTATGCCTGACAGGCAATAGCTAAGCCATCCCGGTGAGACCACTTTAGTGACTACCCAGATTCAGACAGACCTCTTTGAACTAAGAGAAAGCTAGTTATATTGGCGGATGATGCTGCAACAACGTTATGGCTACTTACCATGAATCTTTCTCCGAGCCTTCCCCAAAGGCCTAGTGGCCGTTAACCAGGCTAAGTAGGGATTGAGTAGAGAGGTTACCAAGATGTTGGGAGAGTTGAAGGAAGTTTGATTTAAATCAAACCCCAAGGGACCTAGAATGTCATCATGACCCATAGGAAGCAATGAGAGCTTTACAGAGGTCAAGCATTCAAAAGGTGGTGACTTGACTCTGCCTCATAGTAGTCCCAGCTGGCATTTCATCTATGCCATGTATATTTCCTTGATTCTCAAGTACATTTTACAGTATACATCCTCAGCAAATGACATAATCACCATCATTCTCTGACCCATGACCTATGAAAAGGGTTTCCTGCTTTATCTTACTCACATGAAGGTGAGTAAAAGGTTCTAAAACACCCTTTCTGTACTAAAGCACTGGTCCAACATTATAATACATCCCTGGAGAAATCTCAGAAGTGTGTGCCATCCTTGAAGACTTGAATGATTTAGTGTTGAGTCTTCCCATCTTCCCACTCAACTCACCAATCTGGCTAGTACAGAAGATGGCTAGTCCTTGTGGAAGACAATGGTCATAGATTTAGTTAGGTAATGGCTCTCTTTACTGCTGATTTGCTAAATACGTCTGCTTCCTGAAGGAAATTAACATACTCTACAGCAGCCAGGATGCTGCCATTAATCCAACCGCTTACTTCTCCTTGTCCCACAAAGAGACACCAGAGTCCAAAAGAGACATCAGAAGGTAAGTAAAAGCAATGGACTATTAAAGCTATACAACTTTACTCTCAGACCTCGCATTATCTCAGTGTTCTGTATCTGTTTCACAATTTAGTTTGCAGGGACCTTGATCTTCTCACCATCCCAGAATATATCATGCTGGTTTATCGTGTTGTGAGACTAGGAAGCTAAAAGTAGCACCTATATCAAATGCCTGAAAAACATTTGCATGATAGTGGTGAGGAGATGAATAACTTACAGATTCAGAATGCTTTTGGATTTGGAGGACCCAGAGATCTGGAACATATTGGCATATACTTTCTTCAGTGAAAGAAATATTCTTAAATCTTACATTTCATATAACTAAGAAAGAAGCACAGGTATCTGGGAAGATTTTTACAGACAACATATCCCATATTTGGTGGTGCTTTTCCAATCTATTTACCAGGTTATGAAAAGGGTTTCCTGCTTTGAGTGAGTTCAAGAGCAAAAGAAAACGACCTAGCTGTGTTCAGGCTGCAGTGTAAGCAACTCAGCCACTTGGCTCTCATAACTGGGCTGATTCCATGATGCTTGAAATCCATGGTAGGGATGTATGTTACCTGGAGCCTGTGACAACTCTGATGAGAAAATCACAATCTAAGGATATTATGGATTAAAAAGCCCATGCATTCTTTAAGTAACTATTATTTTAGAAAATACTTTTGCCTTATCTATATTCCGGCTGATGCTTAGCCATGTGCCCATTCAAACTGAGGTAGACATCATGGACTGTATGATCTAGAAACTCCAAGCCATGAAGTCAGATGCACACAGTAGCACACCTTTAGCAAATGGAAAAGGTGTGGGGGGACTGGACCCAAGCAGATCCCGAGGCATTAGAAAGTGGGATGAGCAGATGGCTCACACACACAGCATGTCTTCTTTTGGCACACAACTACTACTCTAGCAGCTCACAGGTTTGATCTCATGGGGAGTCGCTTATGGCTGGAGCAATTACAATGATAATTTTTCATATAAACAGGGACAGTTTTGAGCACAAAGGTAGGCCACGACAACAGATCTAAAATGGGACGGGCCTAGCCAATTAATTATGCATACTCACCCTACCTCAGTGGTTTTTCAAGTGAGGGTGATCTTGCACCTCCCAACACTCTTTGGTGATGTCTGGAGACATTTTTGGTTTGCACAGCTTGGGTGGTAGGCATACTATGGGCATTCAGTGGGTAAAAGGCCGGGATCTGGTTAAACATCCTGAAATGCATAGAAATAGGTCCCCAACCACAGGAATTATCCAACCTAAACTGTCAATAGTGATGCAATTGAGAAACCCTTCTATAACAAAGAAAAAAACACATCAATTTATAGAGAGTTCAACATGGCAGGATAGCAATAGGTAGAAGTGAACAGCTATTATAACCACATTCAAAGGTGGACTGGGTATGAGAGAATTTAGGAAAGAGAAACACTGCTAATAAGCAGAAATTTAAGGGTTACAAATTCATTTTCCACTTGGATTGGAAGGAGAGATATGCTGAAGTAATGATCTACATAGATCTATGAGCAGGGCCATAGAAGGAAAACAGTTGCTGACACGAAGATTTGGGGGAAACATATGTTAATGTACCACTTGTAAATGGGCCTCAGAATCCCATTGCAGAAGAGGCTCTTAATTAACAAGATGGCATATCCTGAGCTTGTCAATTAAGCAAGTTCGGTCAATTGGCCCAATTCCCCATGAGGTTCAAAACATGTGGCCATGGTGGCAAGGATCATCTGAATACCACCTTTGTTGAGTTCGTTGAGTGTCTTATTCATTTTAATTCCCTAATAGCAATTACCAACCAGGAGCCCCAGAAATGGTACCATACTCTGAGATCAGATAAGCTCCTCATGGCAAGGTGATTACACTGGATCCCTTCAATCTTAGAAGAGCCAATAATTAACTTGTCCTCATTCTAACTAACACATATGGGACTCAAATTTTCTTTACTCGCTAAATGTGCTTCTGCCAGCATCAGTCAGAAGACTTCTAACATTAATATGATATCCTATACAATAACACTTCCAATCACAAAACAAAATAAAATGAATAAAAATAACAGGTGCATAGGATTTTATTTTATCTTCTGTACCTCATATTCCAAAAATCACCCCCATGGAATGTGGCCTGCTGAAAAGTCAGTTGCAATACCAGCTGGGAAATAACACCTTTGGAGTTGAGGCCACTTCTCTGGAAGGAATGGCTTGTATTCTAAACTAAAGATAAACATATGGTGATTTTTTTTCCATAAAGTCATAATAAATAGGTCCATAAGTCATGGAGTTAAAGAAGAAATGGCAATTCAAAATGATCTAATATTATATTCATTTAGCTTTGTATCTCTGTTTTCTATAAGCCACACTTGCTCATATAATATTTGTGTTGTTTTCTTATTGTACTTATCATATATAATAAAGTACCCTATATCTTCCTATATGTGACTTTCTATGAGGCACTATATATTTTCTCTCTTTGTCTTCTAAGTATTTAGTAGAGAGTATCCAGTAAATATGCTAATAAATGCATGAACAAATTAGCAGCTGAGTCAATAAATAATAAATAAAGCCAGGTTGGATATTCCATTTTTTTAAATGACCACATAGGATATTTACCTTCATTTGTAAATGTTCCTACCAAAACCAGGCATGACTTAATGCTAAAATGATTATTAAGTAAAGGATGTAGTCACTTACTATCATTGATTTCACTGTCCACTTTCAGGGAAACTAATGAAAAACAGAAATGCACTAGTAAAGCTTTAATCACATTACCTTTTCATTGTGATTTTCTATTGGATACAAATCTAAATGATTTAATACAATCGGAATGCCAATGATTATACAACTACTTGATGCTCGTGCAATTAGAACATAATCTACCAATCTAGAGTTATACTATTTATCCTCTATTTGTCTATCATCTATCTACCTAACATTCCTCTTCCTCTCTCTTTCTCTTTCTTTTTTCTTCCTTGGGTGGCACAGAGTGAGCAGGCATTACTCATAATAATGTCACTTCCAAAAACCTTTTCTATGACTCTTGAGGCACTCTTCTTACTCCATGGCCTCTCTGCCTTCAAAGAATCCTTTTGCTACTGTAACTTGAGATATTTGGCAAATCAAAATAGCGGAAGTGGACTCTACCTAAGTTCTGGCTAAGCAGTTTCAAATAAAAAAAAAGAGAGAGAGAGACTCAAACTTGGACACCCCGCTCCAAAATTGTTTTCAATGCAACACAAATTTTAATGAATACCCCTGAAAAAAAATAGAAGTCCTTCAGTAATCATAATAAAGGCTGGAAGAGGAATCCAACGTAGAGGTAGGTACTCAAGAAGCCAAGAGACAGTATGTAGCACCCTGGTAAGTAACTTCACTTTGGAAGTATAGTAAGCCATCCTAAACCTTAGTGACTTACAAATATACCCCTTTATTTAGCTTACACTTTGGCAGGTCAGCTTTTGGGGCTGCGTTTATCTCTATGGTTCTTGGGTTCTCCATTGTGCTCAGTCATGCATCTGCCATCAGCAGCAAGGTTGACTGATTACTAGCTGTCCTGTGATGCCCTCAGCAGAATGCCTTGGGAGTCCTTCATAAGACTACTCAAGTTTGTTCACATGGCAACAAAAAAGAGTTCCAAGAGAGCTAGCATAGCATGCAAAGCCTTTTGGGGCCCACGTGAGCAACTGTCACATCATTTGCAGCATTCTATTGGTCAAAGCTATTAGTCACATGGCCAGTTCAGACTCAAAGGGGAAAAGTAGATTTTATATTTTGATGGCAGGAGCTAGAAAGTCAGATTGCAAAGGACATGGCTGCTGGCAGGGATGGAGGACAGTGGTCATTTTTACAATTTACTGTCCCAGTGTTCAGAGAGAAAGATGACTCATTTACAGAGCCTTGCTGGCAATCATTGACTAGCAACATGAAAGAGTTTCATCTTGCTGAACTAATGAATGGAATTTGGAGTTTAGAACACCAAGACTCTCATGTGAACCCTGGACAAGTTACCTCACCTCCCATATCCTCACATTGACATGTGGACAATGATAACATTTAACTCACACGATTATTATGATAATAAATGAGTTAATTTATGAGAAAGCACTTTAAAGTCTGTTCAACATCACATTAAATATTGCCAGAAGCAGTATAAAGTGTGGGGGTTAAGGGCATTGGCCCCGGAGTCACACTAGCTAGAATTAGAATTCTGTGCCTATCATTCATTAGCTTCTTACCCTTATTTCTAATACTCTCTGCAACTTATTTCTTTCACCTGTGAATGATGGGTGTTATTATTTATACTGTTGGTATTAAGATTATCAGTGAGACACTGTGCTAGAATTTGGGGGATAAACAATGCTAAGACCTGATATAATAATTGACATGTCTTCATTGTAAACTGGGGACATCAGGCAGACTTCAGCAAGTCACAAACGTTGTTTCCTGAGGTGCTGAATAGGAACACACTTCACTTGGCTGCTCACAGAAGTAGAATGAGAAGTAATTAAGACATGGCAGTTACAGTTCCCTTAGACAGGATTGCCAGGCTCACAAGTTCTGCAAGCTCTCGGTGATAATGGTAGAGCTTTAGTCTGGATGGACCCTTACCCTTTTAGTAAAGGCAGTGAATTAAAATGGGAGAAGCTAGGTTTTCCAGTCTGTCTGGTGGAGCTGGATCCAAAGCCTAAATCTGCCATTGACCTAACTTCATGTAACTTCTGAAAGTTGCTAAAACCTCCAAGATTCTTAACTCATTTGAAAAAATGAATTCTGGTGACTCTGTTTTTCATGCTCTCTACCCCTCCCCACCTTTCCTAATAGCCTCGCTTCTTCAGCAGTTCCTGCGCCTGACAACTTGGTCGGCTTTCCACTGGCAGTCTGCACTCCTTGATTAAGAATGTGCTACAAAGGTCTGCTAAATATCAGCCTCTCAGCCAGATGACAAAGCTCTTGTGACAAGGACCCTTCCTTCCGATACATCTTTTTGTGCATCATAAAAGACCAGACAGATGCTAATGCTGATGTGACTGAAGCCCAATTAAAATATTAATTACTGAACTTCATTAGAACTCTGCAACCTGAGCTACTTTCCAGTGAACTGGTCTCAAAGGCCATTTTCTGAAAGGTTATGCCTTAATCAGATGTCCCATCTCCTTCAGTCTTTATCATTTCCAATCCCATCCAAAGCCTACTTCTCATGGCTCCTACAACACAGAGGCCTGTGACTCAACTTCCCTAACAAGTCTGAAAGTCATGAAACTCATTGAATGGATCTAAGAGTCCCACGGCAGCCCATAATAGGCCTTTGCATGTTTTCTTATATTGCTGTTGAGTCATTTGACCCATACTAAGGGGAGAACTGGACTGGTTATCAATATCCCTCAAGACTTCTACCCATCCAAGTATAAAATCGTCTTGCCTCAGAGTTCTGGTTTTGTTATTTTCTGCCTGTGACTTGGGGTTCAAAAACAGAGATTCAGAATCAAATGTAGCCATTCCTATTCGGAAAGGCTGGATAGGTATAATGATATCAATGATTATTTACCTTTACTCATAGGGTTTTAATTCTGATAAAGGTAATGTTTTATAAATAATAAAGACACAACTGAAGCCCAATCAGGTAGATCTGAGGGAAACACTATGTGCGGTGTTAAAAGGCAGCAATAAATCTAGTCACATCTAATTGTCATTATCTCTTTAGAAGACATTTCATGTCCAATCTCCTTTGCACGGGCTCTTGATTCCTTGTCCATAGTTTGCTTTTCTCGATAATTATATTAAATTAAATAAATTAGAGTCTAACCAAAACTAATTTTGCATAATATTCTAGTCCATTTGTGCAGAGTCCCAAACAACCTCTCAGCTATTTCTCTAGGCAGTAGAGTAGCTAATTATTTACCCTCCCAGCAGCCTCCAAGGCACTTCTGATCCTATGTTTGGAACAGAGAATGATTTCATTCGATTAGGAGGAAAAAAATGCCCACAGCTTTCCTGAGATAACATGAAAATTCCATCCATCCAAGGGGACTAAGTAATTTTACTCTCTGCAGATTCCTTTGGTTCCTGAAATAATGCACAGTGATGCAGAGGCACATGGTCATTACGCCCCAGATTTTCTCATTTAGGAAATCAATTCTTAAACATTGGGGATATGTAAATTCAATTATTCCTGAACTGGAGAATAATAATCATGCACTGAAATCTGTATTAGCATATCTACGTGGAGCAGCCTTCGCCTCCCCCCAGGGTTCTTTGCCACCTGTTGAATTAATTTAGTCTCATCCCCTGACACCCATCAAATTTCGCAGATGACAGGGGCAGACAAACCTAATCTGTTGTCAGAGGAAACTGGAAAGTTACAAGAGAGTCACATCTCAGCAGAATACTACAGAGGAGAGGCAGAAACTAGAGCAAATGCTTAGCCAATCAGTCACCAGATATCCCTGAACAGTGCACCTTGGCAAACAAGGGCCATTGAAACCTAATTAAGAAGTTTCTCTTCTGGCCCACTGGGGATCTGCACAGTGATACAAGAACGGTGCTTAACTGGCATGGTGCTTGCTAAGCAAGCACTTGGGAATTAAATTCTTTCTTATTGTTTTTTTAAAAAATATTTCTGAACCACCGGGGAAATTCTGTTGTCATCATTCGAGAGAAGCAGAAATAAATTTCATTTTCAATCTGATTTCAATGCACACCCAGAGCACCGAAGAAAAACATCTTGCATTGTATTCATCACTTTCTCACTGACTCAAAATCTCCCAAAGGCTTCGGACACTTATTATATATGAAGATATATAACATTTCTGCCTCCAAAGAATTAGTACATGATACCCTTCCCAGCACGTCTTGGTTAATTTGGGTGGCAAAACCCAGTTACCTAACATGTACTTGCAAATGGGGTATCACCTTTGTTCCCTGAAGAAAAAGTGTTCCCCTCATCACCCTCTACCCTAATTTCCCTGATGCAAGGCACCTTCCTTTGACTAATGATGAACCCCATGTAGAAGACAAAAAAAAAAAAAAAAAAAAGAACTTGTTCCCACTTCCCTTCCAGGTTCTTTGGCTGATCTAATAATTAAAATGACATAAGACAGATTAATGGGAGAATAATAAATTTTGTATGTACGAAAACCCCATAAAAATATGAGATTTCCTGGCAGTCTGGTAATGTACTTTAGTTTGGAATGAGCAGTGGGCTTTAGGAAGGAGGTTGGGCAAGGTGATTAGGCCATCTAGGTTTGTTAATTGGTGTTTATCAAGAAACATTATGCCCTGCTTGGGGCTTTCACTCCTCCCTGTGATTTTCCTGTTATTCTCATTGTAAGTTTCCTAATTAATGGCTTTCTGTCCAGTAAACCACCTCACCCAGTATTAGGCCCCACTTACACCTTGTCCAACTGGTTACTCTGACTGACCTTTACAAGAGTCATAAATATCCCGATGCCCCCTACTCTGCCCCACTGATGCCCTTTTGGTCTCAGCCCTTCTGCTATCAAATGTAACAATCCTATATAATAAAAGGTTAATATGCTAAGTGTCCGGCTGTCTATTCAACCAAACAAATGGTAATATACTAATAGTATGATAGGTTAGCCTGCTGCTGGGGTCTGGCCAATTGGGACTGAGCTAGATGGACCAGACATGACCTGAAGCCCTCCTGAGGTACCACTCCAGCTGGTCAACCTCCTGCATCCCTCCCCAGCTCCAATCATGCACTGGTAGGGTCTCTCAGCTGGCCTGCACCCTCTCGCAATCCAGGACCCCTCGAGAGATGTCTGAGAGCTGGTTTTGGTCCAATCCCAAAGGCCAGGCTGAGGGACCCACTGGGGCACAAATTTGTGCACCAGGCCTCCAGTGAATTTATAATTTAAAAATATATTTTATTGATTTTCCACAGAGAGAAAGGGAGAGGGATAGAAAGTAAGAAACACTGATGAAAGAGAAACCGACCAGCTGCCTGCTGCACACCCCCTACTGGGGATCTGCACACCTTTGACTGGGACCTTTCAGTCAGCAGACCAATGCTCTATCCACTGAGCCAAACCAGTTTCGGCGAATTTATAATTATTTACCCCTTTCTGCCTCATGCATTCCTCCTTCTGTGACCCCAACACTTGGTAGATAGGGTACTGCGTGAGTTATCAATTGCTGAATAAATCCAGTAAGTTATTTAAGTTAACTCAGTTAAATTTTGCTGTTTATCAGGGTTCTGGCCAAGAGTGTTTAAATATAGTACTACTTAAAAACTCACATTAATTTTGAAGAGTTGAATTTATTCACATATTAGCAAGGAAACTATTAGATAAAATGTCATTACTTAGTGAAGACCAGGTGACAAGTTTAAAGAGGTGGGATTTGAACCTATAATTGTCTAACTCCAAACTAATGTTTTTTCTTTGCAGAGAGTAAAACCAGTTTCCAGCGCTGTTTGGCTGGGGGCATTTGCAAGGAAAATTAGGAAGGGCTCCATGCCCACTCTAATGTTATAGCTTAAAATAAACAAAGTAGGAAAAAAATCAATAAACCCCGTGCTCCAGCAAGTTATTTGCCTATAATTTTAGAATGCCTACCATAAAACAACAGTAACAACAAAAGTGACTGCTGTCATCACCTTCCCTTGGAGTGAAGACTCCACATTTGTAAAACAAGGAAATGTGATGATTATTCAAGAACTGTACTTTTTATATGCACACACGGCCTGCCTGCCTGTGATAAAAATGAGCTGACAGCCTTAGGCTGTTTTCACATAAAATGTGGGTCCAGAATGTCCCTAGTTAAAACAGTCCTCCCCACTTTTGGCCCATGTGCATATTTTTTCCCATCGTAGAAATATAAGAATTCTTTAAGACTCAGCAACTTCTACCAATCTTTGGGAGCTCTCTTATACTTCCCCAGCTTCATTTTCGTGGTATCACATGCATACAGAAAAGTGCACAAATCATAAGGGTACAATTTCACAATGTGTAAACACTTCCACAAATTATAAACACCAGTCAGATGAAGAATAACATACTGGGAGCAGCCCAAAGCTCTCCTGTAGTTTCACTCCCAACATGACCCCTCACCCTCATTAAAACAAACCACTATCCTGATTTCTAGCTCCATAACCAAGTTCTGGCTGCTCTTAAAAATAAAATTTAACCCAGAAAATTTGGAAGACCTAATTGGTTTTGAATTGGGCAGCAACTAATCTAGCAACTAGAGGGACACTCCAAGATGTAGGAAATTGAAGATTTTTATAGGAACAAGGGCGGGACAAGGGAGCTATTAACAACAACAACAAAAAAAAAATTATTATTAGACCAGGGAACTTTCCTTTTATTTCCTGGGGAGGGGGGACCTGTAAGGGTTTTTATCATGCAGACTGCCTTTGCTTCTGGAGTAATAGAGTAGAGAAGGCCCATGTGAAAGTTTATCTCAATTATCTCAGTGATGTTACCCAGAAAAGTCCAGACTAGTTGATTTAGATTATGTTTTTTGGGAAGGCAGATACAGCAATTAGGTAAGATATTAAATCTGGGTTTATTATCATGAGTTAGCACAAGAGGTACCATTTTAGGCCTGTGGTATTCTCTTTAACACTGTGCATAAACTTCATTTAAGATAATCCAATGCTAAGTAGCATATTTTGTGTTACATATTCTGCTTTCTTCAGTCTCTGTAGCACATTCCTCTTTTTAAAAAAAATATACATATATATTGATTTCAGAGAGGAAGAGAGAGGGAGAAAGAGATAAAAACACATCAATAATGGGAGAGAGTCATTGATCAGCTGCCTCCTGCACGCCCCACACTGGGGATTGAGCCCACAACCTAGGCATGTGCCCTGACCAGAAATTGAACCATGACTTCTTGCTCATAGGTAGATGCTCAACCACTGATCCACATTATCCAGAAGGTATATTCCTCATTTAAAAAAAAAAATATATATATATATATATGTGTGTGTGTGTGTGTGTGTGTGTGTGTGTGTGTGTGTATACCGTACTTGCCGGCTTATAAGACGATTTTTTGGCCCTGAAAAATATGCCTCCAAGTGGGGGTAGTCTTATACGGCGAGTATATAACAAACTCTGTATTTTTAGTGGAAATGTTAGGGGGTCTTCTTATACGCCCAGTCGTCTTATACACCGGCAAATACGTATTTTTCAGGGCCAAAAAATCATCTTATACGCCGGCAAATAGGGTATGTGTGTGTGTGTGTGTATATATATATAATTTGTGTGTGTGTTTTGTGGGTTTCTTTGGGTTCTTTTTGCAATCCTACAAAAAGTTTAAAAGCATTCTTATCTCAAAGGCTATATAAAAATATGCCTATGAGATAGTTTGCTAGTTTCTAGGCCTAGAAACAAAGATACAATAGTAGCAATGAGCATACCTAGCACACAAATTTTGGTTCCTAAAACAATTCCCATGTAAAGGGATCCAGCGCTCTTTAGAGAAGCCAGTGGCTCCAGGTCTAGGACCGGGAAAGTACTAGTAATCCTGGGACATCTCATACTACAAAGCAAGAAAAAAATAAATAGCTAGGAGACCAAATACAAAGCTTCCACTGGCAAATTTAGTACAATCTGAGCACAGTGATGAATTATAACATATTTTGGGTGGGAGGGTATCTAAACAAATTCCGTGAGTGGTACCAAAGAAAAAATAATAGATTTACAAAATCACAATTTTGCTGCTAGAATATGATTATTAATTCAGGCAGCAATCAATTGAAAATAAAGCAAGTGGTGAACCTTGTTGAGAAATAAGATAATCATACATTCTCAAAGTAATCACGTAGATAAGTTATCAATTACTTATAAGTTATAAGAACTACCATGGAAAGAGCTGGGGATAACAATCATAACTAAGTGGTCATGTGAGCATCACTAGTAATCCAACAAACTTTAATTGAATTGCCTGGTGATGAAATGAAATGAAAAGCAGACAATATCATATATGCAATATTCTTTCAACAAACTTTTCATCTGAATCTAATCATGAAGGAACAAAGAGACAAGTCCAGACTATGGGGACATTCTAGAAGATAAATGAACCAAACGTTTTAAACAAGTTAATGTCACAACAACATGGAATATTAAGACAATTATACTAGATTAATAGAGACTAGATTAAGAAGCATGCCAATCAAATGCCATGGTGACTTTTGCCTGAATCAGATATGGACAGCAATAATAATGTTGATAATAATAAAACAACAAGAAAAGAATGAAATAGCCCAGCTGGCATGGCTCAGTGGTTGAGCATCTATCTACCTATGAACCAGAACGTCATGGTTCAATTCCTGGTCAGGGCACATGCCCGGTTTACAAGCTCGCTTACCCAGTGTGGGGCATGCAGGAGGCACCCAATCAGTGATTCTCTCCCATCACTGATGTTTCTCTCTCTCCCTCTCTGAAATTAATAAAAATATATTTTTAAAAAATACAATGAAATAAATATTAAAAAGGTATTTCAGAAAATCTAAATAAGTGCTATATACTTATAATATTATAATATTGGTAATTTTATTTTAAATTTCTTGGGTATGTCAATGGCATTAGGCTGTTTAGGAGAATGACCTAGTGTTTAGGAAATATACGATGAATTCTTTAGAAGGGACATGTCCTAATATGTTCAACTTACATTCGAGTAATTGTGTTTACTAGTATAATTATATATATATATATATATATATATAAAAGCCCAGTGGCCTGAACAACAGAACGACTGGAACAACTGGTTGCTATGATACACACTGTGGTGACCAACCAGCCCAATCGAGGCCCCAATCGCCCCTCCCCCCAACCTCCTGCATCCCCTCCCTGGCTGGCCCCGCCCCCTATCTGTAACCCTCCTCCCCCAACAGGGCCAGCCGCCCAATGTCCCACATCCCCTCCCCACTACTGGCCATACCTTAATGGCCCCCATCGGGGCAGGCCGGCCAAATCCCACCCATGCATGAATTTGTGCACCAGGCCTCTAGTCTATAAATATCAGTATATATTTAGAAAGAGAAAAAGCAAAAGTGATTAAGTATTTGCCATTAGTAACCCTAAAAGAAAGGAAAATGGGGACTCTTTTTGCTTACTTTTCAACTTACTATAGGTTTGAAAATTTCTTAATAAAAATCTTTGCAGTCCCCCAAAAAAAGTATAGCTTTTACTCATATAACAAAATAATGCAAATTATATCTTTAAGGATATTTGTGGCACTGTTTTTAGTAGCAAATAAACATACATAAAACTTTAAAAAACCTAAAGTTAAGAAATTAAGTAGATCCATGTATACATACAATCACAAGCACACAGACAGGATTAATATTTAAGATGGAAAGTACAGAAGACTATGAAAGATTGCTCATCCCTGTTATAATAGACAATTTCTGGAGGATACACAAAAACCCATTAACAGTGATTTCCCCTGGAGAATGAGAAGGTGGTCAGGGAAGGAATTTTAATTTTCACATTGCTCATTTAATCACTAATATAATTTGTTTACATTAAGCATGTTATCATTTTTATAATAAAAATGAATATCCCCTTGGACCCTCAAAAGAACACGATCTTATTACACTATATAAAATTCTTATATTAGGAAACCAAAATGAGTAGCTTTGCTCGGTCGCTGAATTAGGCAGTCTTTGGGTTTGGCCAAGCTGTATAGGGTCAGGGCACAGCTACAGCTATACTTGCCACGTGTTGACATCATTGGCCACACCTGATTTAGAGCTCAGCCCTACTGTCTGGCTAGGTGAGATGCCTTCAACACATCCCATGTCTAGATTCTGGATGGTCCTAAAAGTTCTGAAGGAACTAAAGGTCCTGAAGGAAAGTTACCTGTTTCAGCCTCACCAATTTATTTATTTATTTATTTATTTATTTATTTATTTATTTATTTAATCATCACCCGAGGATATTTCTATCAATTTTAGAGGAAGAAACATTGACTGGTCACCTGCCACACGCACCCCAGCTGGGATTGAACCCGCAACCTTTTTGGTATGCAGGAAGATGTTCTACCCAACTGAGCTGTTTGGCTGGGTCCTCGCTAATTTTTAAAAAAATATATTTTATTGATATTTTACAGAGAGGAAGAGAGAGAGATAGAGAGCTAGAAATGTCAATGAGAGAGAAGCATTGACCAGCTGCCTCTTGCACAACCCCTACCGGGGATGTGCCCGCAACCAAGATACATGCCCTTGACCGGAATCGAACCCGGGATCTTTTTTTAGTTCGCAGACCGATGCTCTACCCCTGAGCCAAACCAGTTTCGGCTCTCTCGCTAATTTTTTTATTGAAAGGCCTTTATAAAGTGTAAATCAGAACACACATGTGCAACATTCTCACTTTCTTGGAGTCTTAGCATGACTCTGTAGTCAGAGCTCTGCTGATGTTTTCAAATGAGGAACATGAGTTCAGAGAGATTAAGGGACTAGTCCAAGATTGTGTTCATGATGATTGATATGCTTCCTCCACAATGTTCTTGGCTCTCGCTAGCAGCTGGTAAGTGCCAGCAAATAAGAGCATCCTGGACATTTTCATCCTGGAGACCTGAGCTCATGAAAGTGGGAGAAGTCTGCCCCCCTTGTGAATGAAAGGGGATTATATATGTCCCTTTGAGGTAGCTCTTTTGTTTGCTTAGATATGCACAATCATATCTTCAGTGGAAGCAACCAACTTACTACATTTTCTCATGAGCCTACTGGAAAGTATCTCAGGAGCTTGTAGGCCGACACTAACTTTTATAGCCACATTTTAAAGAAATTTATTTCTACGTAATTTACATGAGAATTTAAACAATATCAGAATTTGATGGTAACATCAAACATTACAGATCGGATGACACCTTCTGTTCATTTGTGGACAAAGTCCAGTGGGCCAGAAAGGTTTAGGCCAGGGGTGGGCAAACTTTTTGACTCGAGGGCCAAAATGGGTTCTTAAACTGGACCAGAGGGCTGGAACAAAAGCAACCTGACCATGCTGGCACTCTCATCTTGGGCTGCTGGGGAAGGAGCGGAGGGGAGAGCAAGAGAACCCTCCGCTCTTTCGGCTCCGAGGGCCGGATAGAACAGCCGAGCCCTGATCTGGCCCATGGGCTGTAGTTTGCCCATGGCTGGTTTAGGCAAACACAAAGTAAGGTGATGACGGTAAGTCATACCAAGAGCATGATTCGGTAGCTTTAGTTAAGCCAAAGGCAGCTCAGCATCCCCGATAAGAGCTGTTAGGATTGTAATCAATATGTTATCTCTGACATTCACAAACCCCCTTTAGAAGCAAAACACTATTACTGTCATTTTATGTAGTTGGTTTCCCTTTAAATGTCTTTTCATTCCTTCTCAGAATTAAATTCGTTTCAGGAAGGATCCCTTTTTGATTATTTGAACAGCAGTTGGGATAAGAAACTTTAAAAATGAGGGCTTTTAACCTGCTTGTAGTACTATATTGTCATTGTGACTGCCAGCCTTTCAACTCTTCTCTTACTGATTCCCAAAAGGCAATGACAACTCCTCTCCCTAATAGAAGTCCCTTCGTGAGAACCAAATGGGACCGAAGAAAGGTATGGATGAGGCTTTTTTGGAGAATGGCTTTGAGAGAGCCATCAGCCTGCCAGGTCCTGGCACACAGGAGATACCCATTCACTGAGTGCACAGAGGCACATACTTACTCTTAAAGGGGTGTTCAAATGTGCAGATCCCAGAGGGATATGGCTAGTCTCTCTGAGGCAGAGGGACTGGACAGAAGCCATAACTGAGCGGGACAAAGGCTGGGCATGTCAGCTCTGTGGCCTGTGACTGAGATAAACACAGGCACAAATGGGATCACAGGTGCCTAGATAAGGTAGGATAGGCCCCAGGTCAGTGCACATGTGACACTGTTGTGTTATAGTCCTAAAAACCTCTCTATCACGGAAGAACCCCAAACAGAGACGGTGCATGTCCAGTCTCCTGTATGTGAACTGCTTTAACAAAATGGAATAAACTTAGAATGAGACCCATAGCTCTTTTGAACATAAGGTTCACCCTAGGCCCCTCAGGAAAGAAATTCTGGGGAGTCACAGGAAGAATAAGAAGCAGGAACTCTAGGTAAGAAAATTGAGACGAAGCCAGATAGATCTAAGCTAAGCATCAGGATGGGACTTGATAACATGAAGTTTCCCCAGAACACTAGACGCTACCCTTAGGATCTTAGTTCAAGTCTTCAGCAAATAATAAAGGCTATATCCTTGGGGCTTAGGTTGTTCTAATTGTATATATTACAGCAGGAACTTCTCTTTGGAAGGCACTGCCATGTAGATGTATAGAGAATGAGCATGAGAAGTGAATCAGCTACCAGTAAAATGAACAGATCTCTACTCAATAACAATGCCTGGTGCCCTTCATTTAGAAGCATCTACCTAGAAATAATTCATACTGCCCAGCTTAGGACTCTGTGTGTGTGAATCTATCCTTCTCAGGTTAACATAATGAGAAGACTAAAGCTTAATTGTAACTAGCCTGGGACGCGGCATAACCCACACAATGACTGTAGCTGGTCCCCCGGATCAAGACATATATTGAAACATCATAACCTATGAGGATCACACCTGTATAGCTTTTAATCTGTAACCTTGTCAATTAATTTAGTGGCCACTTGCCTACCTCTGTTTGCTTAGATTTAACCAGCATGTTAAAAGTCATTGATTCTATTCTCATGTTCAATGTAAGGAAATTAAAGCTGACTCAGAGACAGAATGATTTGCCCAAATCTCTATAGTCAAGGAGACTAGAAGAGGATAAAGTATTTCTGATTTCATAATTCTCCACCAGCCCTATAGCGAGAGTTAGACAGAAATGAGGAAGTTCAATAACAAATGTATAACTTGAAGGTTGCCATTGTAAGAAGCTAAGAATCCATCCTTTTGGGACCCTCTTAGGAACCATGAACTACATGACACAGAATTCTCTCTAAAGAACAGGAGTCTGAAGCATTTATCCACTGACTCCTCCCAACTCCCACAGAGGGTAGGGGCTGCCCCTGGATTCATTACCCAACCCACATCGCCATGCTGTCCCGGCCTGGACTGGGTGAGCCCTAGCACATTTCAAAACCTCTAAGGCAGAGAGGTAGGCCATTGGCAGTGCTAGGGACCTGTCAACCAAGAGCAGCAGCTAAATCCAAAGAGGGCCAAAGGACACGATGAAGCACAAAAAATATATCTACTAAATTCCTTCATAAAACTGAACCAACTGCGAAGGATCCTTAGATATTAGGAAAAATTTATAGCACAAAAAAAAAGCCCAAATGGATAAAAGAATATTTGACCCAGAGGAATTGGAGGTGATCAAGAAAGAGAACTTTGAAGTTATTCTAGTGAGTATCTTCAGACAGCACCAAAGCTGTTTCTTCCAAAAACAAAATAGGCATCTGGGAAGAGGGAGCAAACATTAAAAAAAAAGAAAGTTTCAGAACGGTAAACATGTTATTGAAAAGAAAGTTCAGTAATTGGATTAAAAAATAGAATACATAGGGCTAAATCCCAAGACCAAACTAGAAGAAAGTTTCCTCGAATTGGGAAAAAAATAATGTCATTGCAAATTGATTCTAATGACTACCAAAATCATTGGGGATGGGGGTGGGGGTGGGGCCTCTGCACATTGAATAACTCGGGCAATTTCAGAAATCCTAGAACAAAGAGAAATTATAAAAGCTTCTGGAGTCAGTAGGAAAAAATATCATCAAACTAACATCACATTTCAAACCAGCAATAATGAATGCTAAAAGATGATGCAACTATTTTTTTTTTCAAATTTCTGATTTCTAAACCCTAAAATGTATTAGAATAAAATGCTTTTCAGACATGCCAGATCTCATAAAACATAAGAATTAGATAATTCACATTTTAAAAGAAACCCCTTGCTTGGCCTGTGTGGATCAGTGGTTGAGCATACATCTATGAAGCAAGAGGCCAAGGTTCTATTTCCAGTGAGGGCACATGCCCAGGGTTTCGGGCTTGATCCCTAGTAGGGGGCATGCAGGAGGCAGCCGATCAATGATTCTCTTTCATCACTGATGTTTCTATCTCTCTCTCTCCCTATCCCTTCCTCTCTGTTAAAAAATAAATAAAAGAAACCCCTTAAAGAAGTACTCTAAACTATATAAAAGAGGCTAATGTGATACAAACAACACAGCAGTACTGGGCAGTACTTAGAAAACATGAAGAAAAGTAATTAATTAACTAATTAATTAATTAAACCTATAGGGTCTTGACACTTGGGTATTTGGGTGTAGAGGCAGCAGGATTTAATGACATAGAAATAAAATTCCTTCTTTATGGGACTTTACCTGTTTCAAAACAAGTCATATTCATATAATCATGATTCCAAAACAAATACCATTTGGGGGAATTTAGAATTTAAAAGTAACTTATAGACAAAATGTAGAAAGTAATGTTACTGGTATTGGAAAACATTATAAGTGCTATAAACCCCCACAGTACAAAAGTTTAATTAAAAACAAAATAAAACACAATAACAAAAGTTAGTAGGTGAAGGGAAGAGAAGAAATAGAAGCATTTATAAATATACGAATTCATTTTCCCTTTAAGAGTATTCTCTAAAGTTGAAAAAAATCAAGAAACGTGAGTGTGAATATCATTTATAGTTATAAAGGTAATTACTAGAAGACCCAAGATGATAATATAATTGACAAAATTGAAACCTGAAGGCAAGAAGATGAGGTGCAGAATAGAACAATATGTTCCTAAAAATTTTGATTTTTTATTGCACAGAGTCTAAAGTAGATATCTCAAGAAATAGAAGCAGAAATTTAAAAAATAAAACAATTAAAATTCAATGGTAACTGCCCAATGGGGGGGGGAGAATGGTTAAAAAATATTTACCTCTAGAGTGTGGCCTTGGGGTTGGGGAGAAGAGGGAGATAGATATTTTTATACTGCATTTTAGTCAGTTGTCAAAAATTGGATATTTTTCCAAGTTTAGATATTGCTTTTAAGACAGATACTGGGATAGAGACTCAAAACCCAATAGTTTGCCATCTGCAAATGAATTTTCTGGCCTCAGCCATGTAATTGCTGTGATTAATAAAACCTAACCAGTGCCCAGGATATTGAGAATAAATAACCTTGTCATTTCCAAACCCCAAGCTGTGGCTTCATTTTATACAGCCCTGCTAATTCCACTTGTAATCCCCATGAAGTGCAGGGAGTTCTGCTATTTCTTATCTTTAAGCCTCTTTTTATCTCAGTTGAACTCAAAGGGATCGGTTTTTTAAAAGCTGATGGGGTAGGGAAAGAAAACAATAAGTGACAAGGGTGCTGGGAGATGAAAAGGAATGGCAATGATTAGACTGGAATAATTAGATATTTATTCCTCCCTGCATAACTCAAAGGGATCAGCACTTCTCTGGTGATAATAGGAATTTCATATATTTCTAAATTACTTCAAGAAAGCTTTTGTTTTCACTGAAAGTGTGTCAGATCATAAAATATTCAATAATGTATCAAGTAAAAAATACCTGAATTCAGTTTCTTAGTTCAGGAAGGAGAGCCTCTTTTTAACTTTCTACATACCTTGGGAGAAAGGGAGGACGCAGAATTGAAAGAACGTTGAATCGGTGAGTCTCTGGTTAAAGTAGAACCCAGTTGGTCCTACCAGTTGGTTTTGTGTGTTCAAATATTTCCGAAATCTAGCTCCCCACTAGCACTAAGGTTGAAGAGAATTTGATGAATGAAATATCAAATCTCAGTTTCTTCCATTAATAAAAATCATATGGCTCCTGAATTATCAGGGTTCCTTGAGGCTACCAGAGTTTAGAAATAAATATATCTTTTTGGTAGGGAGGGAAGAAGGGAATGAGGGAAGGAGGGAAGGAGGAAAAGAGTACGGGAGGGAGGGAAGAAAAGAGGAAGGGAGGTGATAAAAATGTTCTTCATGTGGGTAGTGATGATGGCTGTATAACAATATGAATATACTTTAAATACCTTAATATTGTATGTAAATTATACCTCAATAAAGCTAAGAAAAAAACACAAAACAATGTGAATGCACAAATGCCACTGAACTATAAACTATAGTGAATTAGAGCAAATATAGCAAAATATTAATTGTTGAATCTAGAAGATATATATTTTGTAATTTTTCTCCATATTTGAAAATATACAATATAAATGTTTGGGTTGTAGCAAAATAAGAATAAATTTCAGAGGAGCCAAGGTCTAAGAAAGAAAATGACCAAAGAGGGCCAACAATCTCTGGAGAGATGGACTGTATAGAGTGCTAAATGCCACAACCTACTGCCCAGAAATAATCCAAATCTAATTTCATTATTCTATTAAATTTTTGTTGGATATTACCATGTGCCAAGCACCAAACCAGATGCTTCACATATATTATTTAATGCAATTCTCACGATGTCTCTAAAACTAGAATCATTATCCATATTTTGCTGATAGAAAAAAAAAATAAGGCTGGTAGAATTGAATAACTTGGTCAACGTTATATAGCTATTAAGTAGCTAAGCTAGGATGCAAACAAAAATCTATCCAGTTCCAAACCCTGGGCTAATTGCCATTTGTTAATTTACCACCAGTAATCCTTCTCCTTTACATTCAGTAGCGAAAGAAGAAATTAAGTCTTAATTGCACAAGGGATAGAGACGGACAATGATAACAAGAGGGAGGTAGAGAGTAAGGATGAGACTTGATTCTGACTACCAGGACTTCAGCAAATATTTTAGATTTTGGTCTTCAGGATTATATGGGAAAAGCTACAGGGTCTCAAATCATAATGAGCATAACACGCGGGCACAGACAGTTCAGTGAAGGCCTGGGGAGGGGGCAGGAGTAGGAAGTAGGAGGTCAATGGGGAAAAGGGAGGACAACTGTAATACTTTCATCAATAAATATTTAAAAGAAACAAAACCAGGTCATATTGAAGCCCTAGAATCCCTTTGTCAAGCAGCAGGATACCCCATGGATTGAGCCTATCTGGCCATGGTATCTTGGAGGTCTTAAAGAGGTTGCTAAATCAGCTCTTTCTCAGCACTCCAGAAATTAGCCAGGTAATTACCACCCTAATTAAGAGCACTCATGACACTTATTTTCTATTGTTGTACCTTGTTCCTTTTCTTCATAGCACCAACAAAACTTTTATCCTTCCTGTACTTACCTATTTTCTGTCTTCATCACCACATGGTTGGCTTTATAAGAACAAGAAATATGCCTATTCTTGGCACATGGCACACACTCTATACTCCTGGTCCACATTCAGTGAATATTTATGGCCACTGAAGATCAGTGAGGTGGTCTTCAAGGCTGACATGCCATATCTGCATATGTCAAGGGCATGGCCAAGGCAGATGGAAAGGAGAGATGCTGGGACATTTATTACTCATCTGTACAAACTAGAGGACCCTCTCCCCCATTCAAACCATCCTCTCCTCCCCCCAGGAACATTGGTGAGTTCGTGCCCTACACAATTCAATGCCTGATCCAGAGTAGGCGCTAAAAATACCTCTGTCGAACTGAGCAAAATATAAAGTCACTATTTCCAAAGATTCCTATTCCAGAGGATGTCACAGAGGTCAAGAGGAATCCGGGAACCAGCAAGATCAAAACTATTAGCAAGGATGAAACTGTGACACCAAGCAAGCTTTGAACTTTAGATCAAAAAGTAAAAATGTAGATTTCTTTTTACTAACTCATTGCCTGAAAAATTTTACAACAGACTAAAGTATTTTCAAACACAAAGAGGCAAGTAATGATGGAAACAATCTAATTTTCTGACTCCAAGGGGCCTTATTAAGCTCTACAAATAAGTCTATTCTAGGTTGTGATTAAAAAAAAAAAATTGATCCCACTCTGGCAAGAAAAAGGAGCCCTATAAATCTCCGTAATGTCAGGAACCAAACAGTGCATTGAATAGGAAACTGATTGGAAGGCCTAAAAAAGAAAATTTGGTTGATTGCAATCCTTGTATGTGACAGAAGTTGGATTTTCTCAGCCCAATTGTGCTCTACGGGTATCTGACAAGTCTAAACTGCCAGCTTAAAGGCGTTCAATAAATTTCAACTTGATTTTTATGTCAAAGGGTTGAATTGAGACAAGCTGTGTTGACTTAAAATTGGACAGCTGGAATTTGTATTTTCAGTTGCTGGAGATTTCAGTGCAGATTTGACAAGTATTGATGATTCCTTATTGACACGAAGCATTTGTACAGATCATGGGATTCTATAAAGCACCATTCTTCTCAGCTTGTAAGAAAAAATACTCTTTTTTTGCTATTAAAAAAAGGGGCCCATTTTTCCAATATTTTAAAATAATTTTCAGAGCAGAGGATGTAATGAATTGGTAGGGAAGTCAAGATTTCATGTAGCTTAGAATAAGCAAAGCTTGTAATGAGGCTGTTATTAATGTTAACATCCACAGTGGCGGTTTTCTGGGCATCTCACAAATTGCATAATTTGTCTTGTGTTTCTAAGTTCATTTTACAGGTGCTGCAGTGTCAGTGGTGTGGGAGCTGTGATTACAAACAACACTGATGTATTCTGACGATGGCAAAGGTCAATGCTTCTTCTAGAAAGCCAGGGACAGTGAAGATAGAAGTCTTCCTTCTGTAATACCTACACATTGAGCAAGGCTCCCATACCGAAGTGCTTTCCTTGGGGAGTTCTTTTCCACCTCCGCCTGACGCATGACTCTCAGAGGAAGGCGGAGATTAATAGTGCATCAGGTTATGCTTAATCTTCCCGCAATTTTTCATTTTGCTTTAATCCTGTAGCATTTGCATCTCTGAAATGAGGATGTGTGATGCATTGGGGTGGGACCCAGAGGCCTCGTTTGGGTTAGATTTATTATCGACTAAATGACTTTCTTAGCAGATCTCTTTATCTCGGTGTCTGCCAGCTAATCTCAATGCTCTATCTTGAACAGATTCCATTACACAAAAATTTATTATTACCTTTTTTTTTAGATCTTCTACACAGCTGTCAGATACTCATTATTGATAGTAAGCCCTAGCTGGCACTTAAGCCAGAGTTAGCAGAGCTGTGTAAAGTACCTACTTGTGAGTGAATCTATCTGATAAGATGATTTTTGACCGGCCAGGTATCCCCAAATTCTTGGTTTTGGAAAGCAAGTTGAGTATTATCTCCAAGCTTTGTTTTAGGCCCAACAAGTCAAATTCCTTTGGAATTTGGGACACCGGTAAGAGCAATGTTTCTTGCACAGCTTCATGTTGGGGTAAAGAATAACAGACATACTATTAAATAGAGGTTTGGGTTGTAGTTAAAGAAAAAGCATAGACACTTATATTACAAACTAGTGAACAGCCCTGGCCAGGAGGCTCAGTTGGTTGGGGCGTCATCCCATACACCAAAAAGTTGCGGGTTCAATTCCTGATCAGGGCACATACCTAGATTGTGGGTTCAATCTCCCATAGGGGCACATACTGGGTGCAACTGATTGATGTTTCTCTCATCTTTTAGCATCCATTGTTGATGGTGAGACACGTGATGTTAGTTTGATATTCTCTTTCTACAGTCAGTAAAAACATATCAACATATCCGGGGGGATGAGCATTGCTATTTAATTAGAGGAGGCCAGCGAGGACCCCTTCTGAGGTCTTGTGGCCCTGCAGAGACTGACAGTAAAGCTTTGTTCCAGCCAAAACACACACACACACACACACACACACACACACACACACACACACATACACACACACACACACACACACACACACACACTAAAAATAAAAATAAAAACATATCCTCAGGCGAGGATTAAAAACAAATACATGAACAAAAATAGAGTTAAGATAGAGACACAAGGGATAGGAACTAGAGGAGACAGAAACGTGCCTGGGATGTGAACAGAAAAGAGCCACCGAGGAAGCTGGAGTAGCACCAACTCGGCTGAGTATCTTTTACTCGCCGAGCTTAAATGTTACTTTGTTATCTATCATTTGGCTGATTCCACAGATTATACATGACTGAATGCTATACAATTTGGTTTGAAATTTCAGAATAGGTTAGCACATTGAGTCATCCTGTGGCTGAGGACGGCAGTAGGGTGCAGGAAGCTACAAAAACATTGGTGCATAGAGTTGAGGACGGTTGGGTAGATGAAAATAAAGATGGAGATGAAGATGGGTGTGCGTAAAGATAACAAATTGGGATAAGGGTAAGGGAAGGCAAGACTAGGCAGATCTTCTTCGGTTGAAAGGTCTGAACCAAAGTCAAGAACATAAAACAGGTTGCAGTTCTAATATAGACATTTCTAGAATGAGTTAATCTGGATATTGGCAGAAAATAAGTAAATTGTTGCTCAGAACAGGGCTCCTGACAGTGTAATGAAATTGGAGTTCCATGGCGTAAGATAAGGGTGAATGCAAGCCTTTCCTAATGAACCAAAAAGGCTAAATCATGCTGCTGCTGGCTGGACCCTAGATGCTAACCTCATACCTACGAGGCATGAGCCCTATAGCTGCACAACAATTCAGGCCGGACTACTAGAAGACTGCCAAACCCCCTCTGCTAGCTCAGGGTCAGTGCAATATGCAGACAGGCTGGGCTAGAGAATTGTAAAGGAGAGGCAGACATGTCAGAAGTGTGTGTGTGGTTTATATGTCCATCCTAAGACAGCTCCAAAGGCAACAAAGTCGTTAAATCCATAATTAGGAAGATATATTCCATAACCAAGAATAATTTTTAATAACTATAACTAGAGACCACTTGTCACTGCACTTTGCCTCTGATGCAGCAGATGATATTAGACAAGGGTTAAGTTCATTTTAAAAAGGCAAGCAAAGCCAAAGCCGGTTTGGCTCAGTGGACTGAGTGTCGGGCTGTGGACTGGAAGGTCTCAGGTTTGATTCCGGTCAAGGGCATGTACCTTGGTTGCGGGCACATCCCCAGTAGGGGGTGTGCAAGAGGCGGCTGATTGATGATTCTCTCTCATCGATGTTTCTAACTCTTTATCCCTCTCTCTTCCTCTCTGTAAAAAAATCAATAAAATATATTTAAAAAATAAAAATAAAATAAAAATAAAAAGGCAAGCAAATATATGAACACATTTTGGAGGAAAGGCCTTTCCAATATTTAAAATCGAAATAGTCACTGGTCTTATTTCTGAGAACAACTGAAGACTCTCACTGGGGGAATCTGAACCTGACTTGAATTAAATCCTGTCAAACATCAGATGAAAACAAAATATGGCTTGGGTCTCAAATGGAGCATACATTTTCCAGGGCTGTCGGTGTCGGAGCAAATAGAATTGTCATAGATATAAACGAATTGCTCCTCTTGTGTGTGTGTCACAATATGGAAATCAACATCTGGTTTTCCTTCATGCAAGTAAATGCACTTGTGGGAGACTAATAGGAGATTAACATACAGAGATTGAAAAGAGATACGCTGTGTGTGTGTGCAAGAAAGGGAAGGATCAGAGCAAGAAACTGGATGCTAAGAGAGACCCAGGAAACAAAAAGGAGGATTCACAATCCCAAACAGTTAAGGAAAAAAATTGCTTATTTTCAGTATCCTTTGTGAAAGATGTGTGCCTGCTGATTGTTGTAACTTTCAAAGGGGGACTTCCGGCCAGCACACCTTAACAGCTGAGCCCTCGCAGACATGCACTCCTCACGCATGATAAGGCTTATGATGGAGTGACAAAATCAGAGGTCTTTTGTGGTCCTTCATGGCTACGTTTATTTTAAGGCAGTGACAGGTAGAAAAATGACTGAAAATCCAAAGGACAAACCGTGTTCGCTTTCCTCTGGCCCCTGCTGCTTCAAACGGGGAGTCTTCAAGGGCAAGAAGAAGGAGCAGGTGGATTTTTAAGAACAAAGTGCTTTTTTCTCATTCATAGACATGAATAGGCAGCTCAGACTTCAGGGTCACTTTGGGTGAGAGTCCAGTTTTTGTAAAAGGAAATATTCACAACCTCCAGGAAACACAAGAGTAAGACAGCCGCTAGGCAGCGGCTAGAAACAGCCACCATGTGGTACAAAGTTGGGTGTATCGCCCGTCCATTCACCACCACCACCTCCCCATGCCATTGCCAAAGTTGACACAATGCCAAGGACACTGCTAAAATATACCAAAGAGCCAAGTGACTTAAGGAAAGGAAAACACATTTTTAAAAAAAATCAAATGGTCCATGTCCCAACTTTCAACCCACATATAATCTCACTTCAGAAAACCAAGATTCTTATTTCTAAGATGCCTATCAGAGATTTTCATACCCAAGGAAGCATCTCAAAGGAAACAGCTACTGAAGAACTGGGATTCAGCCTATCTGGGGTGGCTCAGTGGTTGAGCATCAACCTAGAAGCCAGGAGGTCATAGTTCAATTCCTGGTCAGGACATATGCCTGGTTGTAGGCTCAATCTCCAGTGTGGAGCATGGAGGAGGCAGAGGATAGGTGATTCTCTCTTGTCATTGATGTTTCTAACTCTCTCCCTCTCTCTTCCTCTCTGAAATCAATTAAAAAAATTTTTTTAAAGAACTGGGATTCAGAAGCCCTTGGTTCAGTGAAATGGGGCAAACTCACATCACCTCTCTGCACCTCAGTTTCTTCATTTGTGAAAAAGAAATAATGTCTATGCATTTAGGGTGGTCCTGAATGTGAAAGGAGATTACTTATACTTTGTGAGCTATGCTTTGCCAGTGCTAAAGATGGGAGCTTCCATTTTCTTCCATTATGTGTCATTTTTGTAATATAAATTTTTAAAAATCAAAGAATTTATTCTTCCAATTATTAAATGCAGCTATCATCAGATTTTGAAAATATAAAACTCCTGCCTCCAATAAACTTTCTGCCTGTGGTCCTACTATGACTTTGTGACCATCTCTCATGGATAAGCATCTAACATCTAAACACAGTTATGGTGGGCAGTTACATCCTAGGCCAATATCTTCACTTGACAACTTTACCATAACTGAGCCTACCTGTCTTTTTGCATCTAAGATAACATACCTTAAAATGTCTGGGTAACTTGTAACTTCCCTTTTCCTGGAGCCCCTGGGGCACAACCAAATGTGGTGGGCGCCAGGAAAGATACCACAAATTCCTTCATTATCATGTTAATTGTTCCTGCACCCACCTAAGTACCTGTCCATCATTTCACTTTTTATCTAATACCACAGGTTTTCCTAAGGTAGCTTTGCTTTATCCCGCCTCCTTAATCTATCACCAATGAATTTCATGTAACCCACCTATGTCCCTCCTTTGATGGCAATGTATAAATACAAATGTAACCCGACATTCTCTGGAGCATTATCTCAATTTTTTGAGGCTCTGCTTCCCACCATGTGTGGACAGTTTGGCTCAAATAAACTCACAAAAATTATTTACAGGTTTTAATGGCTTTTTTATGTTAAAAGTCATTCGGTCTAATTAGCATATTACACTTTTATTATTATAGATGTTTGACCTAAATTTGGAAGATAACAAAATATATAAATTAACAGAGGAAAGGGGCCTGATTTATTCCTTTGAGCTAGATTTGATATGACACATTGTCTACCCATATGGCATTCAGACCATTCAAAGAAAATATCCACAAATCCAGCAATTCAGACTTTGTTTTACAAGTAATATCAAGGAAAAGCAAGGGTGGCCTGAATTTCTTACAAACTATTTTTGCAAACTTCACTTGAACCATTTTGTGTATTTTTATTTGCAGTATTTGCTTTCAGACTCTAGGCAGGTTTTCTAGGAGGGTTATGCATCGTGATTTGTTCATCCATCAAACAATTCTGGGTGCCAGAATGAATATAATGAGTCCATAAGACATCCTGGGGCAGAAATGGCATTAATGTGGTCAAAAGACACTCCTGCAAAGAGGTGAGGATGAATACGAATCATCAACAATGAGTAAAAGTTTACCAGTCATAAATCATGAAGTAGGACACACCAAGTCAAGAAAAATGCTCTTGGCCTGCTCAGCAAACAGGATGTAGCTCAGTTTAGTCCCAGCAAAACATGAAAGAGCAAGGCTGGAAAGGCATTAGAACAGTGTCATAAGCTGCCTTTTATGTCATGCTGGGTAGTTTGAGTTTCACTTGTATTCAAATGGGAGGGAAGAATTTCATCAGAGTAGTAACATGATGACAATTAACTTTAACAGAATCAATTTGGCCAACATTTGGAGAGTGGATTAGAGGATAAAGGCTGAGACAGGATGCCAGTCAGAAGGTTGATGGGGAATATGAAAGTCTAAGTGCTCCTAAATAGCAGACCTTATATTCTTCTTGTCACAGTGGTTGCTGGGGCCCCTGCGGAGACATGGTAATAGGTGGCAGCTTCTGTGAAACATTAGCTACTACAATGTGTCCTCATCATTACATCTCATACAGAGCAACAGACTTTGGTCCATCAGTTGTACAACAAAAGGACTGAGCTCTCTTAGGATGCAAATTGAACCCAAGCTTTACTGGATCTCCTGAATTGGATTGCTAGTCTAGATAGACTGATATCAACATCAACAATCCCAATGTTACTTGTTTCTTTCCTCTCTACTGACACAGAAACTCTTTCCCCCTTCCTTTCTCCAAGGCTCAGCCAGTTATGTCTGAGAGCCTCCAGGATGCCTCTCGGGGAACACGGACGATTCTAAGCATTTCCGGCATCCCTGCCGTTCATCCAGCCATCCTTCCAAAGCCTGCTGGGCACTGCTGCCCCTTAGTGAGAAACCATCTCTGTGACATGAGCTACCCTAGAGCCAGAACGAAAGCTTGATCTTTGATGAAGAAAGGATAATGCTTTAGGCTACATTCTGTTGCATGACTGTTTTAGCTTGGGTTTCTAGAAGTACAGTCTGAGACAGGGGTTTAGGTACACATGGTTTGCTGATGCAGTATTCTCAGGAGAATGGGGCTGAGGTAGGCAGGATGGAGCAGGAGAAGATGCAGACCAAAGGTGTTGGTTCAGCTAAAGACGAAATTCAGGCTGACCCCATGGGAAGACCTCGAGCACAAGTTACACTACAGAGCTGGTTCCCCCTTCAGGCAAGGGGGCAACCTTTTATAGTCCTATTTCTTTCAAGCATCAGCTAAATGATTGTTGGGGTGGCAGGTAGGGGTGTGTGCATAACTCCTGGAGCAAGACAGGCTTTGGGTGACTGGAGGAACTTTCTGGAGAAAAGGACAGCGAGAGCCAGTAGCAGCCAACACCACCACATGGGCTCGCCAGCTCAGTAACAGGGATCTGAGTGGACATCAACAGCATCCCCACCCTGTGAGTTTCAGTGCCATTCTGCTTATAGTCTAGATTACAAGGTTTAACAACAGAGCTCCTCCTATTTCCATTTAGACCATTCCTGCTTCACACACACACACACACACACACACACACACACACAGAGAAAAAGTTATGGCGTCAGGGAACACGAGAATGACATATACAGTGAAATAGCCAGGATTACCCTTTCTCTCTAACAAGGATGGGCTGCTGCCCTCATGTACATCACATGGTAGAAAGCAAAATACAACTCTGGGAAGGCACATGGATACTCTTTTAATTCTTATCAGCTGAGCCCAAGGGCACTGGCAGAATCCTGTTATCAGTACAGATTTCTTACCTGTTTCCAAGTGCTTGGAATGAGGAACAAAAAGGACCTTGACCCACCCAGGTCTTGTTATGCTAAATCTTATACCAAAAAATAAAGAGCTTACCCAGATCCTGATGAATAGGATTTGGGCACCCCTGAAAATCCTTTTGATCATAAAATCCCTTTTGAAAACCAATAAATATGCTGTGTTGTCTGAGGTGAGTGTGACTGTCTATCCATCAAAGAGATGGCGCCCACCTAGCACCCAGCTTGAATCTATTTCTGTCTCTTGTCTTAATCCCCAGCTCTTCCCCTCAGGAACCTGTTGTTTTCCGTGCGGGACGCAGAAAACAGAGAAGATGTCCACCACATACAACTTGGAAGACAGTATATGTAGTAGGCTGCAATGATAACCCTAATTTTTTTCACTCCTTTCCTGTGGCCTTATGTTCCATGTGACTTTGCGGCTTTTCTCACTGAGAGAGAAAGTCTATTTTCCTATCCTATCCTTTGAATTTGGGCTAGGCTGCATCTTGCTCTGGCCAAGAGAAGGTGGCCGATATGCCAATGTCCCAACTCTGGGTCTACATCTCAAAAAGCTTTCTGTGTCTCTGCCTGCCCTTTGGAGCCTCTGCCATCACCACAAAAAGACACACCCATGCCAGGCCAGAGGAGAATGAAGGACACCTGGTGGGGAGCCAAGTCATCCCGGATGTCCCAACCAAAGCCATTCTAGATTAGCCAACAGCCAGCCAACTAATCTGCAGACTCATGAGTGAGCCCAGCCAAGATCAACAACCACCGAACTGTCCTCCAGCTAATTCCAGACGTAATAATCACTTATTCTTGTATACTACTGTGATGTGTGGTTATTTCGGAGCATTGTTGTGGCAAGAAATAACTGTTACAGTGGGTATGCAATAAATGTTTATTGCCCATGAATCGGTATGTTATGTGACCACAGGGGCACAGAGCAACACCAGCATGAAAGAGTTGGACTGAGGCAGAGGAGAGAGATTTTATTCCCCCCGTCCAATCCCAGAACGATGTCCAACCGAGGCCTCATCAAAAACCTGGCCAATGTTGAGTGGTATCTCTAGCGGGAAGGGTAGTGACAGATGTGGAACTGCAGTGATAGATGTTTCTAAAACTGTCCCTGCTCTAGCAATCTATCATACCTGGTCTTGGCATTCGCCCTGTTGGAAGGAGGAATGCAGCGCTGGCGCAGAGTAAAATGTAGGAGGGTAGCCATGGGCATGCACGGAGCAGGATACTCAGTCTTAAGAGATTCTCCTTGTGTTTCGAGCCAGCCCTGCACCTACCTTCTCCATCTCTCCCTAGCTGGCAACCAAGGGCAATTAAGTGGAAAGGCACTTAAAAGCTACAGCTTCGGAGGCATACTTTAAATCTGTCTCCGTCTCACTGGGTTCACAGGCCCATTTTTAATTTTGTCCGGCAGCCACTCCAGGAAGCAGGGAAGGTAAATCAAAGAGTTCCTTTCCATGAGACCTCTGAGACTGTACCAATACGTTATTCCTGCGGTTATTTTATTTATTCCCGTGCTACGGGCAATTTCGTTTTCTCTTGGATACTTTCCTCTGGTTGCTCTTTTGTAGCACCCTCTCTCCTGCTCTCAGCTCCATTCTCTCCAGGTAGAATATGGCCCTGGTTAAAAGGCAGACGCCACACGCACTGTCTCCGGTGGTTAATCTCGGCTGTATTAGCAACGCAGCACTCCTCTCTGGCTGTGCCTTATTAAGGTTCACACTGAGGATGTTTGAAAAGAAATCGTTCCGCAGTAAGAGATCATTTTCTACCTGACAGCCCACCCTACATGGTAACTCTTGTGAGCATCCAGCCATACTCTTCTTCTTCTTTTTTCTTCAATATGAAACTTTTCTTGGGGAAAATATGAGTTTTCCGGTTTATTTCTTTCAATCCCAAATAATCACGGCTCCGTATGAAAACACCGAGTCGGAGCACGGAAGCACTAAGTAAACAATGCGTCTTGGCAGGACATAGGGCAGTGGGGGAAGCTCTGGGTTTTTACAGTTGTGGAAAGAAGGAATGGGCACCAGCCCTTCATCCCCCGCTTCCTGCGTCTGTCTCCTGCTTTTGTTGCTTGTTCTTAATCTACCTGATTTGGCTTTGGGCCTCGAGACCAGGATGGAAACTACCAGAATACTTATGTCCTCCAGGTCCTTGGCAAAAATCACACAATATTTATAAAAATCACACAATATTTACAAAAATCACAGAATATTTATGTCCTCCAGGTCCTTGGCAAAAATCACACACACACAGTGTGTGTGTGTGTGTGCGTGTGTGTGTGCCACAGCCATAGAATAGACAGGAGAGAGCAGGAAGGCAAAGACCTGATATAGGGGCCCTTCCGGGGAGGGGAGAAGAGAAGAGGCTAGAGTTTGAGGCATCCTTCCTCCAGGCCTGACAGCTGTGCAGGCCACTTCCTTCTAACACCTTACTCCCATTGGCATCAGGGGCCTGTACCCTCTTTGAATGCATAAACTTCTTGAGAGTCTTTTGAAAGTCATATGGTAGACATTACCTGCAGATATACCTATATGTGCAGGTGTCTCTATGTGTGTCTACTGTTCCAGTTATCATGAGTCATTGGTCCAAAACAGCATTCTCTGACCTAAGATCCACACACAATTGTCTTTCTGTTAATGGCATAATGTCTGCCTCATTCCCTCTATGTCTACTGAACGCAACTCACCCCTTCAGGTTTCTCCTCTCTTGGCGTTGGGTGACAGCTCTGAACTTAACCGCCCTGGACTGTCCACTACTCAGTTCCCACAAATGCTCCTATTACAGAGGAGCACAAGGCACCCTGAATCTTACAGAAAGGTGTTTTCTCTAGTCCTTGGGAGCCACACAGCACGAGACTTCCTTCTGCGTGCCAGGAGAAGGTACTTTTACTAATTAAAATGCATTTGAAAAATGAGAAGAGTGTAGAGTCAAGCTGCTTTGGTTTAAAATCTAGCTTCAGCACTGTCTGGCTGTTAATACACGTGCTGATGCTCAGACTCTTTCAATTTAAGGGGGAATAATAATAATAGCCCTCACCAAAAGTTTCAGTAGTGATTAAATGAGATGATTCTTAAACATACAGCCTCTATGGCACTCGTATGTAGAATCTAAGTAACAAAATAAACTGATGAACGGAGTGGATCCAGAGACACGGAAGCATGGAACAGAGTGCAGAACCTCAGAGGGAAAGCAGAAGAGGGTGGGTGGGTGGGAGGTAATCAACCAAAAACCTTGTATGCATATAAGCATAACCCATGGACACAGACAATAGGATTGTGAAGGCCTGAGGTAGGAGGGAGGGGGGAAACAGGGACATATGTAATCCTTTTAACAATAAAGAATTATTTAAAAAAAAAAAAAAAAAAAAACAGCCCTGACTGGTTTGGCTCAGTGGATAGAGCGTTGGCCTGCAGACTGAAGGGTCCCAAGTTTGATTTCAATCAGGGGCATTTACCTTGGTTGTGGGCACATCCCCACTAGGGGGTGTGCAGGAGGCAGCTGATTGATGTTTCTCTCTCATTGATATTTCTAACTCTCTATCCTTCTCCCTTCTTCTCTGTAAAGTATCAATAAGATTATATATATATATATATATATATATATATATATATATATATATATATATATTAAAAACAAAACAAAACAAAAAAACAGCCTAACATATGGCTCAGCAACAAAACAATAATAAATAAACTACATTATTTTATTAATTACTATAGTTAAAATGGAAAGTCTTCAAAATAAAGATTAAATTATATTTAGTCATAAAATGAGTAAAATAATTAAAATAAATATTTCTATAGTTGAATATAAGAAAACTATATATATATATATATATATATATATATATATAATATTTCAAGTGAATAGTGACTATATTTGTCCAATTCTTTCAGACTCGTTAAGAAATGGAACTAAGGTGACTCAGGACCCCTCCATGACTGTGGAACCTTCATGATATTCCTACTGAAATCTGTCTCTGGTTTTGTTTTCTGGGCTCTCATTCTAAGGTTTTAGAAGCAATGTTATGTTGGCTTTTGAAAAATAATTTGGAAGCTTTCCTTTTTACTCTGTGCTTAGGAACAATTTAAATCATAAGGAAGTTGCTGTTCCTTGAAGGTGAAAGAATTCACCCGGGAGACCATCTGTGCCTGGCACTGTTTTAAGGAAAAAGTCTTTTAAAACTTTCTCAGTATTTGCATGTTTGTCCATGCAGAAATCTCTACCTCGCAGGTTTCATTTTAGTAACTTGTATTTTCCTAGAAATTTTCCCATTTCATCTAGCTATTCAAATTTATTTATTTTTATTTTTTAAATATATTTTATTGATATTTTTACAGAGAGAAAGGGAGAGAGATATAGAGCTAGAAAGGTCGATGAGAGAGAAACATGGACCAGCTGCCTCTTGAACACCCCCTACCGGGGATGTGCCTGTAGCCAAGGTATATGCCCTTGACCGGAATCGAACCCGGGACCTTTCAGTCTGCAGACTGATGTTCTACCACTGAGCCAAACAGGTTTCAGCAAAATTTATTTAAAGAGAGTTCTGTAAAAGATTATTTTACAAATTTTTGGGTCTTCTCTCTTCGTGGCAAGTTCTCAGTTGTAATTCTGTGTATATACACTTCTTCCTTCATCCACTCTCACTTTTTCACTCATTTGATTAGGCAACTTAGGGTTACCACCTCCCTGTTTCACTTTTCTAAATAAGCTTTTGGGTTTACTGCCTAATTCTGCTGTTTTCCTATTTTCTAAGAAACCCATTTCTGTGTTAATTTGATTATTCCCTTACTCCTGCTTTTCTCAGTTACTTGATCTTTTTTTGTGTGTGACAACTTTCTTGATATAGATGCCTGATACATAGAATGAATGACTATTGTAATTATTGTTGCTATTTTTTATAATAAAGTTTAAGTATACAAAAATATCCATTTTCATTACCTTTGAAATGAAAAATATTTGGATAAATTTTTAACTTTTTAAAGTAAATAGTCTTATTTGTTTTTAAGCTAATTTCAAGTTGTGGTCAAAGAGAAAAGTTTGAAGTATTCCCAATGATGGTATTTTTAGCTATAGGATTAGTATATCTTTCTTAAATCAAATTTACTAATTATATTATTCAGACCCATTATAGCTTTACTAGTTTAATATATATATATATGTGTGTGTGTGTGTGTGTGTGTGTGTGTGTGTGTTTATTGATTTTAGAGAGAGGGGGAGGGAGGGAAAGATAGAAACATCCATGAGGTGGAAACATCATGATAACTTGGCTGCCTCTTGTATGCCCCCTGCTGGGGATAGAGCCCCAAACCCAGTCATGTGCCCTAACCAGGAATCAAACCTGCAATCTCTTGGTGCATGGGTGGATGGATGCTCAGCCACTGAGCCACACCAGCCAGGCTATATCGCCTTCCTGTTTTTGATTGCCTGTATTTCATTAGCCCTGGCCTACGAGGTGAACTTCCCTACTACCATGGTGTTTGCCAGTTTCTTCTCCATTCCTTACAGGTTGTACACTTCAGGATTTTGGAGCTCACTACAGGTATTCCCCACTTTTTCAAAGTTCACATTCTGACAGTTCACTTTTACAAAAGATCTACAGTAGTTCCTGTTTTTACTAACAAAAGAAAACATGAAGAGGATTTTTACTTTTATTAAAAACAAAAACAAAAAACATTTGGCATGTGTTTTACTGTCCATTGTTATAAAGGCAGCGCACACCAGGAGCAGTCTCTGGTTTTACTATGTGACCCCTCCAGGGATACACCTCAGTCTCCTACCTAAGGGACCTCGCCTCTCACACTTCTCAGCTCCCTTCCAACTCTACCACTTTATTTTCCATTCTCTAGCCAAGAAAAGCTTCGTTTGATTCAAATCTTATCATTACTCCCCCCTATCTAACGCATCCAGGGACTTCCATTCACCTTTAAGAAGAAATCTGAACTTGGAAGTGACATAAAAGTCCCTTTACTCCTGCTGCTTAATCAGTGAGTCTCTCTCTACACTCTCGTCCATTTCAACACGAGGTTGCTTCCTTGGCTCAAATACACCTTGGTCTCCCCTTCCAGATCCTTCTGGATGCTGTCTTCCTTTGCCTGGAAAACCTGCCCCTCCCTCTCCTTTGCTGCTCACATTCTGTTAATTTGATTTGTTTTGCTACTAATGTTCTGTTATTCTCTGTTTTCATGTGTCCTCTCTTTTTCGTTTAGTTTGTGCCTTCTATCACAGGATTAATTGTTTTACTTTTTCTAATGATTACATAAAGGTACACTTCCACTCTTGCTAAATTGTAAGCATTGATGTGTTAACAACAGGCCCTCTTAAACTAAAAAAAAAAAAAAAAAAAAAAAAAAAAAAAAAAAAAAAAGCCTTAATATGTAGCATCTGCAATTTGATGGCATAGATATTAACATCATGGTCAATTTCAGGCTGCCAACACAGTGCCACTGAATGCAGAGTTGCAAAGAGATACAACTGGGACTCAAAAGTCAGTGCAAGCTGGTTTCAGCAGCTCAATCTCTTTAATGTTTAAAAAATGCAATTGAACCTACAATTTTCTAATAGCTATGTAAAGAATCAACTAGAATCTACTGAATTCAACCATGCAAAAGGAAGAATTAAACACACAATTTCTTTCCTAACTGTTTTGCTAATGTTCTGAATTTTATTATTTAACTGGAGACCTGGTGCATGAATTCATGCATGGGTGGGGTCTGGCTGGCTTGCCCCAATGGGGAGAGGAAATGGGAGATTGGCCATCTAGCCCTGCTCCCAATCAGGGCAGAGGTGGGGCCAATCAGGGGTGGGGCCTGCCAGGGGGAGAGGCCATGGCAGTTGGGGGGGCTGGTTTAACACCCCAATCGGGCCAGTTGGCCTCCCCAATGTGTGTCATAGCAACTGGTCATTCTGGTCATTTTGTTTATTCTGTCATTTCAGTTGCTTGGCTTTTATATATAGAGAGAGATTTGGGAATATAAATTATCATGTAATTATATTTACATTACATTTCTTCAATGTATTAATATTTTTGACACCGGCATAGAGATTTAATATTCTGTTTGAAACCATGGCTGTTAGACTTTGTGATTGACTTTGTTAAAGTATTTTTGTGCCCGGCCAGTGTGGCTCAATGGTTGTGCATTAACCTAAGAATCTGGAGGTCAATGTTCAATTCCCAGTCAAGGCACATATCTGGGTTGTGGGCTTGATCCACAGTGGGAGGCATTCAGAAGGCAGCCAATCAATGAGACTCTCTCATCATTGACGTTTCTATCTCTCCCTCACCCTTCCTCTCTGAAATCAATAAAAGTATATTTTAAAAAATATATTTTTGCCATAAAAGAAAAAAGCACTTTTATACATACTTTCACCTTAATATATTATCCAGCAGCCCTATGATGTTGGGAATGGGGTTGAGGGTTTTCTGTTTCCTGTGACTTTGTCCTATGGCAATGGAAGTTTGGGCAATAGGTCACTTTTCCATGACTCTGTCAGTTCACAGCATAATCATTTCTCCCATTGCATGTTTCGATTAAAACAAGCACTAGTACACAGAGCAGCATAGCAACATATCTGGTCATGGGTAGAGGGCTAGTATCCTTGTTTTGTAAGAATCAACACACAATCTGCTCTTAGATTGAGATGTTTCAAGGCACACCAGTTGGTCTGTGTAACTGCTGAGTCATTTATTATGCTAAATCAAATTTTCATGTTGGAAACCTTCAAAATGTGGTCTGAACTGGTTTGCTTTCTTGACATTCATTGTCTGGGAACTTCATGCTCAAAAACAATGCTTCCTATACCTGCATGTTTTCAGAAAAATCAGTTAGGGCTATAATTACCTAGACACTTGAATCAAATTCCCCTTCAGCTTGTTGAGGTAAGCTTTGATTTAATCTCTTTTTCTCTCCTCTCCGATACTAATCAGGTATATTATGGAAGACTTACATTTTGATATAATTATTTTTGCTCACTATTATTAAGTAAATATTTATGATTTCTACTTGACTATGCGTAAGATACTAGGTTTTTTTAAGGTAATGGCAGTATAGTCTAATAAAAAGAAAATTTTGAAGTCAAACAGAACTGGGTAAATACATGTCTGTCACATTTTAGCTGTGTGGCTTTGGGCACAGTGATTAATCTCTCTGATTCACAGAGATTAAAGGAGGATTTAAAACATAATTCTCTGGGTAGTTTTAAGAACTATATAAGATAATCTATGTAAAACATCCATCCTAATACCTAGACTTCTTATCAACAAATACAAGCTCTTTTCCTTTTTACTTTTATATTCATTTCCCTGCAACAAAACTCCATTGATCAATGACAGAGCTGGTATAGGATCTATTTTATAGGCTTGGACTGTCCCTTTGGAGCTGTCCCAGGGGAAAGGATTTGACAAGTACTCCCAGTTCCCAAGTCTGTGCACTGTAAACTGGGTCATCACAAAGTAAGTTCTCTATTCTGTCTGCCCTGACCTGAGTCCACTAAGGCAGGGCCCTGGGCGGAGGAGTTCATTGATTCAGAACGTGAACTTGCATTCGCAGATCACACTGCACAGTCAGAAAGCTATTTAACATCACTAAGACTTACACATCCCTTATTCAAAGGGATAACATGGAGGCCCAGAGAGGTTAAGAAATTGACTTAAGATCACACAAGTAGGAAGGGGTCAGAGTTCCGAAGGAAACTAAGCTCTCTTGGCGCCAATCCTGGAATCTCCTCCCATAACCTGCAGTGTCCATGCCTTCGTTACTGCGTAAGTATATGGCAATTTCAGATATGTAAATTAGTTTTGTTTTGCATGGAGTCCATTCCTAGAATACTCTGCACCTTCCTCGTTGAGTTCACCCAGTCAAGGAAGGGTGGGTTGGACTCTGTTAGGATCACCCATCTCTGTTGAACCACTGAACCATAAGCCAGATCAATTTCTTTTTTCTTCTGAAGTAAAACATCCTTGAAACTTCTTGGTGTCTACACCGCTAGTAATTGCAGTGCAGATGTGGTTATGTAAGTAAACGAGCCAAAAAGAATGTAATCCCTAGAAACTTGGAGTTAGGAGATTCAAGAAACAAAAGCAATCCCTTTCCAGTCCTACCCTTGCCACACCTCTCTCCACAACAGAATGAATTATCAAGAAAACACAGACAGATCACTGGTTAAATCACTCTGATTATATTTTTTGCAAGGAAACAATTACACCTAATTACAAGCAAGGCTGAGGTATTTCTCTCCTAGAAAAATGAAAAGGGAAAGTGTGAGTTCCAGATCTCATTATTCAGCTTCGACCAAAGCTCCTAAATATAGCACTAATACACTTCCTGCTGGCATTTTGCTACTGTATTGATTTGGAACCAGTAAGGTCCTCATGAGGTTTTTGCTAAAATAAAACTCCACTCTGGGGCTTTCTTCTCATGTGTGACTTTTGGAATTCTGCTGAGATATATAAAACAGAAATCAGCAGGAAGTAATTGAAGGGCTGTCAGGGTAGAGGCTCTGTATCTGAGGCAAAGAAAAGGCCCTGTTTCTATCTGTGAGCAATCTAGGTCTTCGGAGCTATTTTAAGTAATGATGCAGTCAAAGTATGCAGTCCAACTTTATTTCTGTAATTTAGTTTCCCAACTAAATATTTGGTTAGGATTTTTTTTTTTAAAGAGAACTACCTAGTGAAAGGAGACACTGGGATTAATTATGCATGAGATTAATGCATATTTGATAATGTGCATAAAAATTATGGCTCTGAGTATTATCCACAAAAAATTATATAAAGACTAGAGGCCCCCGGTGTACAAAATTCATGCGCTGGGGTGGAGGGGGTACCCTCAGCCCAGCTTGCACCCACTCACAGACTGGGAGCCCTCAGGGCATGTCCAAGGGGAGTGGGCCTAAGCTGTCAGTTGGACATCCTTAGCGCTGCCGCAGAGGCAGGAAAGGCTCTTGCCACCACCTCTGCACTCGCCAGCCATGAGCTCAGCTTCTGGCTGAGCTGTGCTCCCCCTGTGGGAGCACAGTGATAGCCAGGGGGCAGCTCCAGCATTGAGTGTCTGCCCCCCTGGTGGTCGGTGTGTACTATAGCAACCAATCATTCCACCTTTGGGCTAAAACTGGCTCTCTGACATCCCCCAAGGGGCCCCAGATTGTAAGGGGTCCAGATCAGGCCAAGGGACCCCACTGGACCCCAGCAGTGCACGTCCAGGGAGGGACTAAGAGGTGGTTTGCCAGCCAGTGAGTCCAGGGTGTGTCCAGCCCGTCTCGCTCAGTCCTGATCGGCTGGACCCCAGCAACAAGCTAACCTACCGGTAAGAGTGTCTGGTCCCCGGTGGTCAGTGCACATCATAGAGATTGGTCGACCGGTCAACTGTCTGTCCCGGGTGGTCAGTGCACATCAATCATATAGAGCAGTTGAGTGGTCTCAGCATATCACTAGCATATTATGCTTTGGTTGAATGGCCAACTGGAGGACCAGACACTTAGCATGTTAGGCTTTTATTGTATAGGATTAAGCTACTTTTCATTTGGTAAGAAGAGAGAGGCACAAAGATAACTGTAAGTCTTCGGTCCATGTAGGATTTTTAAAACATACATTTTAATCCAATTATGTTTAAACTAATATTTTTTATTGCTGAAATCTGATGTGAAAGGGGGATACAATCTGGGGTTAAAGGAGAATGGAATTTGCAGATATGGGAATAACCCTAGAGGAGAAAGGCTTCTAATAGACCCTGAATATAAGAAACATTTAAAAATATCTGAACAAATGAAATTTTGGCAAGCAAAGAATGGGAACATGAGATGGAGCAGCATGATAAAACATAAGGACTTTCATGATTACAGAGGGAAAGAGGAGACTGTCCCATGAAAAGCAGAATTGTGGGGAATAAGACTAGACCTAATGTACCAGCACCCAATATACTAAGCAAGATGGAGCCAAACCAAATTAAAATCTGGGAAACAAGTGTCAACGCTTGAACAGAGAAGATTCATCAAATAGACTAGGTGAGCTTGGCTGTGGGGGCCAGGCTCAAGATGAGCTCTATGGTAGGCAAAAACCTCAAGATCTCTCACACCTAAAACTCCCGTTCCCTGATTATTCTACAAACATTGATTAGGTGTGCCCATAAAGGGATTTCGCAGATGTAACTAAAGTGAGTTGATCTTGAAATATGGAGATGATCGGGTAAACTTAACCCCATTGGAGGTCCCTGTTCAATGCAGAGAGTTTGGGGGTTTTTTGAGCTAGAAGAAAGTGGATGTCAGAGAGGTATGAAACATTAGATTCAGCATGTCATTGCTTACTTAAAAATGGAAGAGACTTCATGATGAGAAAATGGAAGTGTGTTGAAGGACAGCTAAAGAACATTCAGAACAGAGACTGGATGGCAAGCATGGAAAATGGTGGAGGAGCTGTCCAAAAAAGAAGGAACAGGAGAGTAAAGACCCAGGTCAGAAATGAGCTAGCTCAGTGTGTTAGAGCTTCAGAAGGAAAACCAGTGTGGCTAAAAGATAGCATAAAAGAGGGGGGGGTGGAAGACCATTAGTCAAGAGGAATCCAGATCAAGTAGGGCTTTGTTACTAAACACATCTAGTCTTTTCCTAATGAGGATAGGAAATATGAGAGATTTCTTTAGCAGCCAGACAATGAATTCGAGAGTGGCAAATGTGAAAGCAGTACAGTTTGAGCAAATTATAGTAATACTGCTGGTAATTTGTATTTTGAATATACAGGACATGGTGAGGAGGTTAGGACAAGATAATTATTTTTATAGTAAAGATGACATAATATTATCATAGATTAGAGTGGGATCTGAGGGAAAAAAGAATCCATGGATGACCCCCTAGATTTTTCACCTGACCAGAGCAAGTAGGTAACTGAAGGTGTCTTTTACTAAAGTGTGGGTTTTCAGGGAGAATTATATTGCAGGGAGCAGAGAGAGGAATCCAGAAGTCTGTTCTGTGTATGTGAACTTCAAACAGTCAAGGCAAGATGCTGCGCAAGTATCTGGATAGTCAAGTCTAGAGCTCGGGGTGTGGGAGAGGTCAATGGTAGATAACACATCAAGTAAGCACCTAGTCGTGGATGATGAATGAAGGTAGTAAAAATGTAAAGTAGAACTTGAAGACTCATGCCAGACAGCTTTAGGTATGATATAACTCCAAATCCCATTGTGGAAAAATGAATAAAGAGGTCCCCACCAAACCTCATTCTCAACCCTTCCTCCAAAATTTAAAAACACATTCTGGGACATAAATGTTGTCTCCTTGAATACTCTAAACAGATCATTTTAATTTTGAAAATAATACTTAAGACCACTGTTATTGTCAAGAGGATGAAAAGAAAGAAAGGAAAACTCGAGGTTGAAAACAAATTTGTGTGTCTAACCAGACAGAGGGGTCATGGAGGACCCATTATGACTAAAGAAGCAGCCAAAGAGGGGTATTTCTAAAGTGCCACGGAAGCAAAATGTAAAGATTCCCCTTGATGCATATTCAGTGTTTACACCAAGCACAGAATCAGAGAAGAATGGCAATGTGGATCCTGAGAGCTAACCAGAAAGAGGGCTGCTCTCTCCATCCAACTGAGACCAGATCACCCTAGAAAGTAAAGTATTACCTAGTTCCCAGCACCTATCATTCCAGACTATCCAGACGAGTGGAAACAAGAGGCTGCTTTGGAAGAACAAGGAATCTGAAGCCAGATAACCAATCATCTTTCATGAGCAATACCGCCTTTCTACTTCAGAGGAACATGTTAAGGATAAGTTTGAGGGATAGATGTAGTCAGGATCTCAAAGAGTTTGGGATTCAAATCAAGGCACTCAAAGCTACTAGCCTGCAGTAACTGAAATCAATAAACCCTTTGCTTAAAACTCCTCACTGAAATTGACTACCAGACTAAGAATTGCTTCCACCAGGCCACTGGAGAATGGCCGCTGTGGGGAACCCATGAGCCCAGAAGCTTTAAAGCTTACAACCTCAGCTTCAAAGTTTACTGTGTGACCTTGAGCAACTTCCTTAAACCCCTGAGCCTTAATTGACTCAACAAAGTAAGGACTATTTTATATCCCTTCCAGAGTTGTTCATGACTGTGAAAGATATAAATAAAATGTCTCATAGGGTTTATGGCACAGAGTAAAAGCTCAAAGGACCTCATTTCCTTCTCCATAATCCTTCTCTCTACTTCTCGAGCATGATGTGTGTGCCTCTACTTACTTCATTCTACCCGGCAGCATAATTAGCCATTTATTGTCATTCCCCCTCCCCCAATATATGGCAACCTCCTAGAGGGAGGACACCCTGCCATATTCATATCGTTATCTTCCAAGCATTTCCAGAGTAGGGAATCTCCTATCATTGGTGGCAACTAAAAGTTTGGATAATGAATCAATAGATGAAAGAGTATAAACAGAGAAGATGTCTGTTTTCATGATTCTTCTGAATAGACCCAGGCATCTCAAAGCAAGTTTGCCCTGGTTCACAAAGAGGGCCCCCACCAGACTTGCATTCCTTCACTCCAATAGCAGCAAGCTCAAAGCCCGCCATTGCATACCCCTACCACACCAGTATCAACCCCTCTCCCTCCCCCAATCATAAGAGCCTGTGGAACCTCATTTTTATCCCAACTCATTGTATCTTTATGTACAAGGTCAAGTCTTGATCATGAGAGGTCAAGTCTTTATAGAGGGTAGAGAATGGCTGGATGGGATTAATTGGGTAATATGTGAGCATATACAAATTTTCTCTTTTCTTTTTTTAGTGTTTTTTAAATTGATTTTAGAGAGAGAGGAATGGAGAGGGAGAGAGGGAGAAACATCGATGTGAGAAAGAAGCATCAATCGAGCTGCAACTCGGGCATGTGCCCTGACCGGAAATCAAACTGGCAACCTCCTGGTGCATGGGATGGCACTCAACCTACTGAGCCACACCAGCCAGGGCTGAGCTTTTTCTCTCAGTTCTTGTTGTAAGTTATGCATTTAAATTACTTGAACTCAATAGGAACAGCTCTTTCTGCTCTGGGATTCTGACAATATTTCTCCTGATCCCAAGGTGATCTTCCTTTTCTGATGCTGTAGCCAAGCTTTAATTTCTCCTCTTACTTTTAATTAAAGCCCCCATCACCCATTGCCTCTGAAAACTCCTTTGAAAGTGCCTGATGGGACGAAAGGTTCATCGCTTTCAAATCAATGTGAAACCTAGTCATGCTTCCTCTCAGGCAGTGGGGCTTGAGCCCTGTGAGTCTGTGCCTGCAGCGACACACAGAACGCACACACTGGATATTCCAGTGACTCACATGGTGCAAGAGAAGCTGCCCCTTGCTGATTCCCAAGACATATCCCCTGGATTCCAATGATTCCAATTTTAATTCTGATTGACCACACTACCCTCCCTTCTATAGGAATCATAAAGATGTGATAAGTAGTCAGAGAATGCATTTTATGGAGTTAACAACTTGTTCCTCATCTGCAAATAAAAATACTGGACTTGGTAACCTCTAAAATTTGACCTACCTCTTTACTTCTCATAACTCACATAAAGTTAAAGGAGCCTTAGACATTACCTTCCTAACGCCTTCCTTTTAGAGATGTGAAAAAGAGGGCAAAAGGTATTTCTGATTAGTCATCCAGTCATAAAGCCTGCCATCTACTGAGCTTCTACCATGTGGCAGGAATTTATATTCTTGTTTACAGGTCAGGAAACTGAGGTTCAAGAATGTGTAAATGCTCTTCAATAAATGGTGTCGGGAAACATGGACAGATACATGCAAAATAAATAAAACTAGACCACCAACTTATACCATACACAAGAATAAACCCCAAAAGGATAAAATACTTAAATGTAAATCCTAGAAGAAACCATAGGCAGCAAAATCTCAGACATCTCTCATAGCAATGTGTTATAGATACATCTCCTAGTGCAAAGAAAATTAAGGAGAAGATAAACAAATGGGACTACATCAAAATAAGAAGCATCTGCACAGCAAAATAAACCATCAGCAAAATGAATAGAGAGCCCACTGCACGGTAGAACTTATTTGGCAATGATACATCTGATACTAAAGGATTAATATTCAAAATATATAAAGTACTCATATAACTTAACAAAAGGAAGACAAACAATCCAGTTAAAAAATGGGTGAAGGACCTAAATAGACACTTTTCCAAAGAGGACATGCAGATATGGCCAAGAGACATGAAAAAATGTTCAAAGTCACTAATGACAATGAGGTACCATCTCACACCTGTCAGAATGGCAATCATCAGCAAATCAATAAATGGCAAGTGCTGGCCAGGAAGTGGCTAATACACCACTGATGGGAATGCAGACTGGTGCAAAAATTATGGATAACAGTATGCAGTTTCCTCAAAAAATTAAATATGGATCTGCCATTTGACCCAGTGATTCCACTTCTAAGAATATATCCTAAGAAACCTGAAGCACCAATCAGAAAGAATGTATGCACTCCTCTATTCATAGCAGCACAATTTACAACAGCTAAGATCTGGAAACAGTCTAAGTGCCCATCAGTAGATGATGGATTAAAAAAAAAAAATGCTACATTGACACCATGGAATACTATGCAGCAGTAAAAAAAAAAAAAAAAAAAAAGGAGCTCTTACTCTTTGAGACAGCATGGAGGGACCTTGAGAGTATCATACTAAGTGAAAGAAGTCAATCAGAGATAGACAAGTATCACACAATAGCACTCATATGTGGAATCTAAGTAACAAAGTAAACTGATGAACAGAGTGGATGCAGAGACCCAAGCATGGAACAGAATGAGGAATCTCGGAGGGAAGGCGAGGGGTTGGGAAGTAATCAACCAAATGCCTTGTATGCATATATGCATAACCCATAAACACAGATAATAGGTTATGAAGAACTGGGGGTGGCGGAAGCAGGCTGGAGGGGGTTAATGGGGAAAAATAAGACATATGTAATACTTTCAAACAATAAAGAATAATTTTTTTAATTATGTAAATTACTTTTTTATGTCAGGGTTAGAGACAAATTCTTCTAGTCTATGTTAATTTATTATATCCTCATCTACCCTAATTAACGGATAATCCTGTTTTCTTCTTAACAGGAAGAAGTACTATTTTCTCATTTTTCTTTGGAAATCTGCTCATACCTTAGTGTTGGGGTTTTTTTTCCTGATGTGTGATCATTTATTTCCCTCAGAGTAATGTTTGCTTAAAGCTTCATTAAATGGGAAACCTTTTGAGCCAAGACCAGATGGACCAAACCAATTAATGAGCTCGGAGGGAATGAGATATGGTGTATTGTCTGTCTGCGTGACGGCTCACCTGCTCTTTAATGTGGTTGGTGGTCTTGGCTCTGAGTGTATGGGGCGCTTTGCTTGTCCCCGGATGCCCTCACACAAAAGGAACAATGCCAGGTCTGCAGCTCTGGAGAAGGCTGTGGGGATGCACAAAGCTGGAAGTGCCTGGAAGCCATTGTGTGTTCTGAAGAACATCAGCCTTAGTTCTTCCCACATTTATGCTCTGTCGCTATGACTAGGGGCATTCCTTGATCTGGTCATCAGAGCCAGACCAGGAGACTGAAACTAGTCTGTGAAATGCTGTCTGAGCTCCAGAATTGAAGAAATATGTCCGCTACTGTGTCCCAAGATTAATGCACTTCTACAGTTTTGATGTGCGCAAATGTACCCTTTATCTAAAATACTTTAATTTCTATGGTACTTTATAAAGAACATTCTGATGGATCCATTCTTTTTTATAACTTTATATTAACCCTGTGGTATAAACAGTTTTATTGCCAGGAATTTATAGGTAAGGAAATTGAGACTCATAAAGATTAAGGGGGGAAAGGAGACATGTATACTACAATTCATAATACTTTAAACAATAAAATAACATTAGATAGGTAAATGATAGATAGATAGAGATAGATAGATAGATATAGATATAGATATAGATATAGATATAGATATAGATATAGATATAGATATAGATATAGATTAGATATATGGATATAGATATAGACATAGACATAGACATATAGATATAGATATATAGATATAGATATAGATATAGATATAGATATAGATATAGATATAGATAAAAAGACTTTCCAAACATCACACAGCTAATAGGTAAAATTTAGAAGTAAAAAAAAAAAAACAGGATAGTGCTTTTTAGTTTGTTGCTTCATTTCATGATGTTATATGTTCACACAAACACACAAACAGATACTAGAGAAATATTTAGTACATGTCCATAACTACAACTTATACACCAAATTATTGTGCATTCTTCTCATATTCATTGTGTTTGTCTCCTGAAATAAGTACTATTTTTGCCAACGATGAAGTTAAATAAAAACTTGATGTCAGCTCCAACTGACATCCATATTTCATCCATAGATGGGGGCTTTCCTTGTGAAGGTTTCCCCTCCCCCTCTACTATCAGAGAGCAAGGCAATACAGGAGACTTGTGCAAGGCGAATAAAATGTAGTTTATATTTTTATGTGTGCTTTAAGAGCCTTTAAATTCTGTTATAAATGTTTAGTCCCTAAGTAATTTCACTGAGGACTTGAGACTTCTTTCTTTCTAAATTTGAAACTCACACCAAGAGGTTATATATTCTTTCACAAATACTTTTCTTTATAGACTAGAGGCCCAATGCACAAAATTTGTGCATGGGTAGGGTCCCTAGGCCTAGCTGGCAATCAGGGATGATTAGGTTCCCTGCCTCTGCACCTCCTCCTTCCCTCACACCCGCACACCACCACTGCATGGTTCCCCCCTCCTTCCCACTTCCCCACCCCTACCTTCCCTCTCTTCCTTAGTGCACTGCCACCACTGGTCACCTGCCATGTTCTGTGCTGCCCTCTGGTGGTCAGTTTACATCATAGCTAATTCTCCTGGTCTCATCGTCAAACTCTGAAGGGAACACTTTGCATATTAGTTTTTTATATATATAGATTGGCACGCCAACTGTCCTATTCAACATAGAACAGGTCAAAGTGTTCCAACATACATGATCCTGCTAGACAACCCCAAGGACTCATGTGAACATCTAGATATAAAATGTGTGCCACATAATATATATTTTTTTAAATTTCCTTTTCTTCAAACATTGATATTTAACTAAACCTACAGGAAAAAGACTTCAAGGCACACGAAACTTTTGAGGGGCTAAATGTCTACTCTCTTGTTTGTGTGTTCCTTGTTTTCATTGCTTCCCTCTTCTGATCTCTCCATCTCCCCATCTTGAGATTCTAGAATACTAATTTCATCAGCTACATGGGAATACAACTACTATTCTCTCCCTACTCTGTGGATTATATTGAAAGGTCATCCATCAAAAATATCTTCCCCCTAAATGAGGCTAAATACCACAGATGTGTGAAAAAAATGGAAGAGTTTGATATTCTCCTAGAGATAAAAAGGTACCCCTATCAGATTCATTTCCCTATGGACATCAGCAAGAGCAGCAGCTCCCTCGAATATAAGCTGTTGTGGGGTCGAATTCTGGGCTCAAAATAAGACCACCGGAGGCTGATGATTTATTTAAAAAAAAGCAGGCAAAGATGTATTGAAATATTTGGCCAGGACAGCCGCAAGAGCACACACACAGGCGGCTCCATAGGACTGCGCTGTTCCAGGTGCAGGCAAGTCTTTTTAAAGGCCTAAACCACAAGAATTTTCCTTTGTTTCTAAATAGTAAAGACTAAATTCTAAAGACTGGGGATAGCCCGCAGGGTTGGTTCCCAGTCACATCCTGCTGGACATTGGAATGTGGCCCTATCTTGCGATAGCCGATAACACAGACGCAGAGCTCAGCGGTTAGTCTCTAAAGGTTATCTTCAGTTTCTATCCCTGAAGCTACTGAGTCAGTGGGAATAAAGTTGCCTCAGCCTCCAGGTCTCCACCTGGAAGCTGAGGTAAGTACCTTGTGTTTTAATCAGACTTAGTAGGGTTAGTAGAATTCAAAAAGCAGGCTTTATCAAAATATGATTGCTACCATATTTCAAAGCCAAAAGTCTAGGGAGGAAACATACAAGACATTTCAGGTACTGTGCTAGCAATTTTCACACACAAACTTCATACGATACCCTTATTCACTAAATTTTGCTCATGGGCAAATAGTACTTCATAAAGAAATTCAATAATGTGCTCGTTACAGCACTACTGACTGGCAGAATCAGTATGTAAGTACTGTAAGCCAGCAAGTCCTCATAATGGCAGCAATTGCTAGTTTCAATTCCTGTCAATAACTCTCCCAGCTTCCCCTGCTGCCCTCACATCCTCAGTCATCAGCTAGGAGCCTCGGGAGCTTGATGGCTCAGTGCTTTTACTGCAGCTATTTCAGTACCAGGATTGGGGACACCTCCCATTAGTCGTACAGAGAGTAAGGGTTCATTCAAGGGATTTTTCAAAAACTGCTAGAATTATCCTGCTTCATAATGTTTACATTCAACACTTCCTTCTTTTCCCTGGATCTGAAAATGCTACAATTGAATTAATATCCCACAATTATTCAGAATTTCCTGGGGGAGCTGACTCTTCTTTCACCCCCTCATGATCAGTTTTATTTCCTACAAATAAATTAATAAAAGCAAAATGCTTCTCAAAAGACCCCATTTTTCTCTACATGTCTGCCTCGCATCTAAGCTGTGTCCCAGAAACCTACCATGGGACAGCCAATGTTTCAGCAAACCTCAGCAGTGACAGCGTTAAGACAATGAAAAAGCCTCCAAGAGAAATAGCATTTCCTTTTCTTCCAGACACTGGAGGAATGTAGTTCCGGTATCAATTTTATCCTGCAGCTTTAATTAAGATCCCCGTTGTCTATTGATCCACGCAGTATGGAGATTTACCTTGGGGGCAGAAGAATCATAAGCTAAATAAACAATAGTAAGCAGGGTGTCGGGAGGATCAAAGACAGACTCGGGCTTGATCCAATCGATGTGTTAAAGACAGAAGCGGGAGCTGCGGGAAGGGAGAGATGAGCTTGCCAACTTCCCCGGTGCCCTTATTGGTGCGCGAACATTCCCGTCTGCTTGCCCTTCTGTCTTCATGTGTCACCGATGGATCCGCGACGTGATGGTCCTGAGAGGAGCGGGGTAGAGCCAAAGCTTGAGGCCTTCCCCTGGGAAGCTTGTGGGGAAGCTTTCTAACTCCTGACTATCAAAAATTAAAATTCCTCACTCAAGGTTTTCTGGGCCTACCATTTCATGTCTGTTCCCTGTATCACTAACATCACCACCAATCTTGTCTGAGAGGCCAGTCTCTACAAGAATTCTGTCAGCGGCCTTGCAGGGATAAAGTAATCTCATGTGTATTTGTTTGTATAGCCTTACAAATCAGAGTGATGGTAGGTGTGCTACAGGTGTTTGTGTTTTGTTGTTGTTGTTTTATAAACTGATTTATGTCCAACAGGGGATCTTCAGAATGCCAAGTTCATAAATAAATAAAGCAATATTATTATTGGAGCAATAACAACACTCAAGAGGGTTGTTGGAGCACTGTGTCAAGGCCCTAAAAGGCATAGCCTTAAGAGAGCTATATCATGCGCATATAACCCATACGCATGTATGTTGGAGACAGTATTGAGAAAATTCACCCCTTGGGGGGGGAAATTATTTTAAAATACATTTTATTGATTTTTTACAGAGAGGAAGGGAGAGGGATAGAGAGCTAGAAACATTGGTGAGGGAGAAACAGTGATCAGCCGCCAACTGCACACCCCCTGCTGGGGATGTGTCTGCAACCAAGGTACATGCCCTTGACCGGAATCAAACCCAGGACCCTTCAAGTCCAAGTCCGCAGGCTGATGCTCTATCCACTGAGCCAAACCGGTCAGGGTGGGAAAGAATGATTGTGTACAGAGTAATCCCCTGAGGGTGCAAAGGCCTTTAAGTGTAGAATTTAAGACAAACAAACAAAACACTAAGAATTGTACCTGAAGAACTATTTCTGTAATGAGAAAGAGAAGCAGTGGATGAAAAAGACAGGGAAAAGGAGGCTGGTCATATTTGTTGAGCATCTGCTAAGTGCCAGGCATGAGTATAAATAATTTTTATCCATTAACTTATTTAACCCTCATAACAGGCCTATGAGTGATTTCCTATTACAATTTCCCTTTTTCAGATAGAACACTGAGACTTAAAGAGTAATTGACCCAATGTCACCCAACTGAAAAAGCTTTTAACTCATAAACCAATGCTCTTCACCTCTACAAAAAGACAAGAGAGGAAGAAGAGAAAAGGCGAGGAGGAGGGAAACATGCATTTTAAGTGCTTTCTCATCAGATTTTCATCTATTTCAGAGCATTGTGAAAGAACACTGATACAAACACTTACTAGGTGGCCCTCTCCAAAACTATGTTGGCCAGCCACTGAAATAATGTATATGAAAACGATATGCCCAAGTGGAGGATGCTTACAAAGAAAAGTTACTGTCTTTGCTGCACAGCCCTCGCCTCAATCCTTTTTCCCCCCTCTTCTTAAATAGGAAAAGCTCATAATTTCAGACACTTGAAATGTAGATACTGCGGAAATTTATGAATTTTTAAAGATCAAATCCCTTCCCCACTCCCAGATGAAACCCTGGAACAGCTGAAATCACACTTTTGCTTGTGAAGCAGCAACTTGAAAAAATGGGATCCGTGTTTTTCTCCGTGCAGTGATCAAAAACGCTGTCTCTACTCATCGGGTCCTCTGGGATGGGAAGGAGTGTGGCGTGATGGCAACTCCAAACAAGCTTTAGGATCAGAGCAACAGGGTTAGATTCCTAGCTCTCCTACCTCTCAGTTGCACAAACTTTGCATCTACGTGTACATTTCACCCACTTCTGAACTCAAATTTACATCTTCCATAGAACGTAATTTTTGGCAGCTTCTGTATAAGCATAATTAATGAAGAACAAGTTTGAAACAGCAAATGCTGAGCATATGGGTATTCCAGAGACATATCAACATCATTATCAGGAAAAATGAGATGTCATTCAGTGTGTGCATAGCAGTTTTCAGATCCAACACAAATGAAAATTAATATCCCTCCCCTTGGTGCAATATGGACCAAGTATCCCATACAATCTTCCCTAATGGCAACATTATAGGTGTCTCGGAATATAATAAATAATATCACATACGAAATAATTGCATGCTCTTTCTACATTTCCGATATTGGACAGCCCCATGGGATTGGTGCCAGGAGCAAGGACATGGACTAAAGAATTTTAGCAATTTGTGAAAGCTTTCCCTTTGTTCAGATAATTTTTAATTTCCAGCAATATATTTTATTTTGTATACAAACACATATTTATTTACATATTCCATATATTTTACCTTTTTTATATGCCTAGTCTTTTTTAAAATTTATCTTTATTGTTGAAAGTATTACAGATGTCGCCTTTTTCCCCCCATTGACCCCTTCTATTCCCTCCCCAGACTTTCACTGCTATATTATCTGTTTCCATGGGTTATGCATATATGCATATAAGTTCATGGGTTAATCTCTTTTTGCCTGACCCCCTTCTCTCTGTTGCATGCTTTCATGTCTCTGGATCTATTTTCTTTGTCAGTTTCTGCACAGAAAGAAAAAAAAACTACCATCAAGCTGAAAAGGGAACCCACTGCATCATGGGAGAACAGATGCACCAATGGTACATCTGATAAGGGATTAATTTCCAATATATATAAAGTACTCATACAACTCAACAAAAGGAAGGCAAACAATCCAATTAAAAAATAGGCAGAGGACCTAAATAGGTACTTTTCCAAAGAGGACATATGAATGGTGAAGAGACATGCAAAAGAATGCTCATAGTACTAATCACCAGAGAGAAGCAAATTGAAACAGCAATGAGGTACCACCTCACACCTACCAGAATGGCGACCATCAATAAATCAATAAATGACAAGTGCTGGTGAGAATGTGAAACCTAGTACACAGCTGGTGGGAATGCAGACTGGTACAACCACTATGGAAAATGGTTGGAGTTTCCTCAAAAATCAAACATGGAACTGCCATTTGACCCAGTGATCGCACTTCTAGGAGTTTACCTTAAAGAAGCCTGAAACACCATTCAGAAAGAAATTATACACCCCTATGTTTGTAGCAGCATTATTTACAAAGGCTAGGATCTAGAAATAGTCCAAGTGCTTATCAGTATATGAGTGAATTAAAAAGCGGTGATACATTCACACAATGGAATACTATGCAGCTTTAAAAAAAAAAGATCTCTTACTTTTTGAGACAACATGGAGGGAACTAGAAAGTATTATGCTAAACAAAATAAGCCAGCCAGAGAAAGACACATACCTCATGGGAATCTAATGAACAATATATTTTAAGTGAACAGATTCACTTAGAGTTTATAGTGTGTTGAATAACTAGCCAGATGGGGATTTGAACAGTTTCTAGGCCCTCACATGGGGTCTATATCTTCTTGTAGACTACCCATATCCCAAACACTCAGGTCCTAATGGAAAGGAAATTACTTTTATTCATAACTTCCTGCTTGCCAAGCATACCACCAATATTCTCATGTTACCTTCCCAGGTTTTATAAATGTAGAGACTGAGGTTCATCAAGATAAGCAACTGGGCCCGGCCAGTGTGGCTCAGTAGTTGAGTGTCAACCCAGGAGGTCACAGTTTGATCCTGGTCGGGGTATATGCCTGGGTTGCAGGCTTGATCCCCAGTAGGGGACACGGAGGAGGGATTCGATTGATGGTGATTCTCTCACTATCATCTCTCTTTCCCTCTTCCTTCCTCTCTCTGAAATGAATTTAAAGAAGAAGAAAAGAAGAAGAAGGAGGAGAAGAAGGAGAAAAAGAGGAGGAAGAAGAACTGGCCCTGGATCACAAGAAAAAAGGAAAATATTCTATCTTTGAAATTATAGGCCTTCAAGTATAAAATTAGTCTCTCATTGGAAGTCTCAGACAACCAAGATAGGGAATGGTGATTAAGAATTTATGATTAAGAATTCCTACTTGGAGATCCTCAAATGAGCACAGGTTATACTTCTCTCTTTGTCAAAGTAACTATTTCTGCCCAGTGTATCAGAATTTTGGGTTTTCTTGGTGTTTGGAGGAGTGTGATGGGCTGCCCAAATAGGCATCACCAGCAGGGGAAAAGATTAAGGGCAAGCTTTCTGAACTTCACAAATAAATCAGCAAGGAACGCTAAAAGAAAACTTTGCACCTTATGGCCCCTTTAAAAAATAGCTGTCAAACCAGAGAGGAGACAGCAAATTATATCTTCTGTTTCTTACAAAAGTAATTAGAGTTGATAGGACCTTGAGAAGACTAATGCTCTGGATTTTGGTTTAGACTTTTGTCTATCTGTATGTCTGTCCCTTCACACAGTAGTTGCTAGCATATACTATAGTAAATGACAAATGAGTGAACAAAATTAATGCATGGAAGAATGAATGGATTCATTCATTCATTAATTAGTTAATTAATTAATTAACTAGTTAAGTAATAAATCAATGAAAACTCTCACAAAGACCATTCATAGACTTCTAGTTCAAACCAGGAAGGGCCTCTAATGACAATAATGAAACTTAAATTTCAGAAAATTTCATTTTCATAGGGTTCTTCCAAGATCCTGGGGGTACCATATTTTTCGGACCATAAGACGCACTTTTTCTTCACCAAATAGTGGGAGGAAAAGTGCCTGCGTCTTATGGTCCGAATAGAAGAAGTGCCTGCGTCTTATGGTCCGAGTTGCAGAGCAGCGGGTCCCCCGGGACCTTCCGTGTCCCTGGGGACTGCATCATCCTTCCCCCCGCCCCGTATCCAGGCTTCTCAGTAGTCCACTGAGATACTGGCAGAGTGGCAGTGGGTCCTCCCTCACCTTCCTTACGGAAGCCCATGTGTGCAGGAAGGCGCGATGCTGCTGTACTGTGTCACCGCCGTATGCTATTGGAGGATAGCATGTAGTAGGCGGTGTTACAGTACACAGTAGTGCGCATGCCCCTCACTCCAGTCATCGGCTTCTGAGGTAAAATGTCATACACACACACTACACTACACTACATTTTGACCAAATGAGCTTCATGAATTCTGACTCTAGCGAAGAAGAGTTCTTGGGGTTTTCAGAAGACTAGAGTACTCAAACCTTTGTCTTTATGTGTTAATGACAGTGATAATGGTTCTCAATGCCACTGTTGACTGCTGTTCAGTTTATATGGTTCAAATATTATTCTGTTATACTTTATTAAATATTTTATTACACTATTTGGTTCAGAATACTTTTTTTCCTATTTTTCTCCTCTAAAAACCAGGTGCGTCTTATTGTCGGGTGCGTCTTATGGTGCGAAAAATACGGTAGTTACTAGTATAGTAATTATTCAACAAGGTCTTAATATCTTGCAAAATTTGCAAAAGCAAAAAGTTTAAACCACAATTGCCTAAAACCTTTGTATCTGCTTTCTTATGTAGAGTGACCTTAGAGGGGTTGTCTGTATTTTTTGATCAGCTAAGGAAGAACATGTATTTGGTTTGGGTTCAGTGTCGCTCACAGTTCTTTCCATGTAAAGTTATTGTTGCAAGTAGGTCATAATAACTTCCAGGAATATTCTTACTGTGCTGACTCACCTGGCATCATGGCACAGGACTTGAGGTGGAAACATGACACAAATGTGTCCCAGAGCTCTTGGCATCAGAAGTATGTAGGCAATGGAAGAAAAATAGGTTTGAAATATGTGGAGGCAGACGCTCATCTGTGGAAATTTCCTCCATTCAACAGGCGTAAATCTGTAAAGCAGAGGATTTCATTCGAATCAATCTCAAGTCAAGATGAAAAATTTCTTCTGTCAGGAATGTGCGTGATGCTGTATATTACACAATTATAAGTGCACTCTTCATTGATATGAATCATGCAAAAAAGACTGTATCAAACCAGATCCCTGTGTTAGTAAAATGCAAACCTGTAGCAATATAACATACAGCACTATGTCAAGATGCGTGCTCTATGTGTGCCAATGTATCAAATCGGAGCTTAGCATATCAAATATAAATATTTAAGTACATATCTGTATAGATATACACATATAATTATGAATCTCCATACAATGCGGCCACAATTTGAATGCATTATTTGTAATTATGCCTCAATTTTAGAATAATTTTGTACATTTTTACAGAATTAACCATATAAATACATCTAAGTCCATGTCTTGTTTTCCCCATGAGCTTCCATGTGTTCCGGCTACTATGCAGAGTTGAAGTCACTGACAGAGCCCCAGGGCCAGACTCAAACCTGCTGAATGAGGTCAAAGGTAGGACTCATTTTGATGCTCAGTGTGTGGAAATGGCTAGTTAAGTCAGCCGACAACTGCATGATACACTGGTTGAGTTGGTAGAGGCACATGTCAACAGCATTCTTCTCTAGAAGATGAGCAGGCTCTTGTCTGTCCTTTGCTACTGGATTACTTAAACCTGCCCTCACTGGAGAGATATAACTAATATTACAAATATGTCATGTGAGGATGCAATGCTAGACAGAAATACCAGGGGGACCAAACCAGGGTGCCCACCTTCAGAGTTCTTAATTCAGAGTTAGAAAAAAGACAGATAAAGAATAATTCCAAGACAGCGGGTGTTACTCAGTGTGTGGCATAAGAACCTACAGGGGTTGTTGGTGGTGCACCAGTGAAAAGGAAGCATATTTGAATGCGGAATGAAATTCACCAGGCAGACAGGACTGGGAGAGTATTCTAGGAAGAATCACAACAGAAGAAAAGGCCTGAGGGGAGGAAGAGGTAGTGGTGAAGGGGGGGGGTGCATTGTATTCCAAAATGTATAAGGTGATTGCCTTGGCTAAGGTACAGGGTGATGCCAGGAGATGCTGTTTAGGGTTTAGGCTTGAGGCTACCTCCTACAAAAACCTAATGAGGACATTGCTAAAGGCGTTTACCATGTGTTCAACTCATGAGTTTGACAACCAACAGTTCCTACACTTCCCATTTTAAAAACATGAGAAAGTTAATGCCCCCAACTTGTAGGAATTTTATTCCAGGAGTTATTTTGTGTGGTTCAACTGACGATCCCTTCCAGCTCCACCTGGCAATATTTCCTTACTGGAGCACCTCCAAGAACTGACTCAAGCTTCAATTAAATGAGAAAATTGTAAGCACAGGCAAAGCAATTATAGGGCAGTCCAAATGAAGTAAGGTAGAATTGCTTCTCTAGACTGTGCTTCAAATCCAGTGTTAGTTCATTAACTGCATAGAGTTTTAGCTTGTGTTCCTGCCCGCGTGGAATCTCCTCCCAACTATTCAACAAAAATACAAGAAAATAAGATTTTTTCAGAGACATCAAAGGCATAAGGCATCAGGACTACCTAAAGTCACTTAAGATGACTTGTGTGATGACTAAAGCACAGGCATATGGACTACCTCATGAGACCACAATGACTATTTCAAGCCTCAGTGAGCACTGTCTTGGGCTGAACTTGGTAATTATCCTATTATTGGAACTACTCTGTGCATCCTATAGCTGAGATTGTCAACAAATCCAGGTGGGGATATGGTGTGGGTATACATAAAAGAGCAACCTTTTTGACAAATACACGTGAACACACAAATTGTAATGAGTGTTATCGCCAGGAAAATGAGAAGTTACTAAAAAAAAAAAATAACACTTCTTCCAATGATGCTTGCATTGTCAAATATGCTAAGTTTGTCTTTCATTTTGTTGTTAAAATGTGTTGCTTTGAGAGTCTGAGAATTCTGGCAAATGCCATCAGAATTTTTTTTTTTAATCTCTCATCTTCATCTTCCAAACCAGTATTAACTCTAAGTGTTCTAACTGGGGACAATGTTGTCCTCTAGATAGAAGACATTTGGCAACAGCTGGAGACATGCCTGGTTGTCGTAACTAGAAAGGATGTGCGATTGGCAATTAGTGAGGCCAGGGATGCTGCTCAACATCCTAAACACATAGAACAATGCCCTCCACCCCCAACAAAGAATTGTCTGATCCAAAATACCAACAGATCTGCTGTTTCAAAACCCTGCTCTCAGCATAGGTTGAACTTCTGGAATAGTCAACAACTACCAAGGCCAAGCCTGCCCTCTTGATGTTCTAATGGCGTCAACTCCAGCAATCTAGTCCCATGCTCCACTCTTAGCAACGCACACCAATCATAATATCTTCTATGTTTTATTGGTTCCACCTGTAAGACTATGTTTTCCTGCTGGCCATTATTTTTTTCACTCTCAACATGGACCTTCTTCATGAATTACCTGACCAGTCTTCTGAATCCTAGTGCTTAAGTGAGTTTATATGTCAAGTAATAGAACTAATTTACTACACAGGATATCTCATCTTTTTAATTTATAGTCACGCCAAACATTAAGAGGGTAAATGCACCGAAACCGGTTTGGCTCAGTGGATAGAGCGTCGGTCTGCGGACTGAAGGGTCCCAGGTTCGATTCGGTCAAGGGCATGTACATTGGTTGCGGGCACATCCCCAGTGGGGGGTGTGCAGGAGGCAGCTGGTCGATATCTCTCTCTCATCGATGTTTCTAACTCTCTGTCCCTCTACCTTCCTCTCTGTGAAAAATCAATAAAATATATTTTTTTAAAAAGAGGGTAAATGCCCCCCAGATTCATTCCTTGCTTTGTATCTGTGTCATTTTCTGGTCTAAGGCCATAGAAGGCCCGCATCTATAGATTCTCCAGAAGGTTAGAGTATTGAATGAAGCTGAGTCATCAAAACGATGACACCAACCTGCCACTCCCGTTCTAGCCCAAACAGTGTCCTCTAATTATATTCTCAATACCAATATAGAGTCACCATCCTTGTACAGACTAATCTGGGGTTTAAGCCCTCCATATGGCAATGCTACATGGACCTGTGACATTTTATAACATTTCTTAAGTGACTTAGGATAAATGTCACTAGGCTATTGGAAAAAGTAAATGGGAGACCTTTAAATATATAATCATTAAGTAGCTCTTTCCTTGTCCAAGCATGACTTTCGCCCTCCTACACATACTCCCGACGTTAGACTTATCTGAACCTGACCGCCCTAATTAGTATAGGGCAAGTCTTACTTGGACCATCTCATGTTCAGAGTTAGAGACATTCTCTATCAAGTATATAATAACACTTGACTTTTACATTCCATTCAGGATGCAGTTTTCATTTCATTCATGAGTAAATCTAAGTGATGTAGTTATAGATATTTATAGATGTACCGAGAAGAGCTGTTCTTTTGGAGGTTAATTAGAATATATTTTTAAAATTAATTTGGCCTGTTTCTTTTTACCTTTCAATGTAGTTACTAGGAAATGTTAAGACATGTGTGCCACATGTTCTATCTCTCTTGGATAGCACTTCTCTGGGCTATAGAGAGAATAGCTACTTTAGAGTCTCTGTGAAGTGTGGCACATTTACCATATATAGTGCCTATGAAGCCTATTATACATAGGATAGCTACTGGTTGCATACCACTCAGAGATTTAGCTCAGAGCATTTAGTCATGTGGTGAATAAACTAACTTAAAAAGAAGTTTGTGTTGGAAACATTTCAGAACTCTTTTAATGTTAGTAAAGAAGGCTCAGATCACAGTTAGTTGCATTATTAATTGATAGAGTAAATAAAGAAGGTAGCTGGAGACCAGGATGGCAGGACACACACAGGCTTTATTGGAGGGAAGAGTAACCCTGCCTGCTGCTTCCACAGAGAGGGGCTGAAGAGAGCAAGAGCCAGGGTACAAGCACCTTTAAGGATAGGGGGTGGGGCTTAGGGCACTCAGCACATGCTGATTGGTGATTAGGGACCTAGGGAATGGGGGGGGTGGGCCTTAGGGTTTTTGGCAGGTGCTGATTGGTGGTTCAGAGCTCAGGAATGTCTGGTCGCAGGTGGGGTTTACGTCTGTCCATCAACTGGAGGAAGGGAGGATCTATCATTAATAATATTCATTATAGCAATCACATAATCACAATGCCATCTGGCAGGTAGTGACAATGTGGGACGCACTGCAGAAAATAAACATCAGAAAGGAATCATCTTTTCTGCCAGATTAATCATAGGGCTGATCTTTGTTTCTTTTTTTCCCTAATGCTCACAAGTCTTGTTTTGGTGAAAAGTATAAGCAGGGTAATCATTTCTTTGTTACACTATTGATTTAATGGTTCCGTCTTATAAAAATAACAAACACCAAAATCCAAGAAGAGTTTCAGACTGATGATTTCGAACTTACTGGAACGAGCTAGTAGATAAAGAAAAGGAAAGAAGGAAAGAAGGGAGGAAGGGAGAGGAAGGCCCAGACTATAAATCAGAGGGTCCCAAAGATCCCCTTCTCAGTTGCAATTAACTTACTAACGCGGCTCACAGAACTCAGGGAAACATTTCACGTATTAGGTCACTGGTTTATAAAAAGATAGAACTCAAGCACGGCCAGATGGAAAAGATCCACAGGGCAAGGCCTGGGCTACGGTACTTATGTGCTCTCTGCAGAGGAGCCAATCTCCCAGCATCTCCAGGTGTTTACCAAACAGGAAGCACTCTCAACCCACTCCTCTGGGGGCTTCGTGGGGGCTTTATTAAACCATTGGATGGGGTTCGGAAAGCTTAATGTTCCAACCCTTTAGTCACAAGGTTGGTTTTCCAGGCAACTAGCCCCAGAACCAATTCTTTGGTTTCCTAAGGGCTTTCCAAAGTCGCTTCATTAGCATAACAAAGGATGCCCTTATCTCAGGAAACTCCAAGTGTTTGGGGAGCAGTACTCCAGGAATCTTAGGGAAAGACCAGCTATAAATGAGAAATATATAATTCACTGTGTTACAGATTCAGATTTCAAAGTCTTTCCAAAGGTCAAACGTTGTGTATCAGTACTAATAAAAAATGTGGCGAGCTTGGCAACACGTCCCAGCAATTACAAATGACTTCAAGGACATAGATAGAAGGCATTTGGCAATAGCTGGAGACACTCTCTTCTTTATGCCTAACATGTCATTGTGACTGTTCGCCTCCATTCTCATTTCAAATGTAATAAAAAATAAATAAATAAACAAAGTTACAAATATTCTCCAGGGATTTATTTTAGATTGCTTACTTAATTGAGGATTTGAGAAACAAACATCTTGTAAAGTTCAAAGCAGAACTGACTAGAGATCAAAACAAATGGACATAATTTTTTTTTTTTTTTTTGCATACAAATTATGCCAAGGACTAAGCTAGAAGCTTTAAAAGCTTTATCTCTTTTCACCCGGAGATGTCTGGCCCTATTTCTCAGATGAGAAAACTGAGTTGCCCAGGAGCCTTTTCTCTCGTTCAAGGTCACCTGTCCAGCAAAGACACAGAGCCTGCTGCAAACCCACATGGAACTCCATACCCAATGATCTCTCTGTCAGCAATCTCCAAATTGTCCTGATTGCTTACCCCTATCATAATTAATCTCCACAACCAATGTAGAAAGCTCTAATTATTTTAGGACACTTAAAAAATATATGAATAGACTTTTATAATTGCAGGTTGGTAAAGGGGTAAGAGTCGAAGCTGCATTATGTTATGATGTTGCTATTGCTTACTTTCTTTGCTATCAAATTTATGACTGAAACTTTAACCAAGACAGGAATGGGGAAAGCCTGTAGGAGGAGCTCTCACATCCTTTGCCAGACCTGAAAAACCTAGCGCAAAATCTCTATGGGGATAACAGCCTCTCCCCTTAACTTCCTCCTTCCCTCTAAGAACTTCCTTTTTTCTTCTCTAGGGAACTTGCACATTGCATGCTATGGCTGCACACACCACACTGCAATCCTTTCTCTTTCTTGAATAAATCCTTTCTGCTGGTGGATTACCTAGTCAGTTTTATTTACAATTAACATTACAGTATTAGAGTTCTTTTCAATCTACACCTTGCTTTGCAGAAATCTTGTAAAGTCAATTGTCTATTTTGTGAGTGTTGTTGTGGTTAAAACTAAATATTGGACAACACTAAGAGCAAATGAATGCATAAGGGTATCCGCTTCCCTCAGGAGGCCTTGGGCACCTGCCATTCTGCCTGAATGAGGGCATCTTTCTAGATCTGTACATTAAGTATGTGTTAGGAAGGTTTTTTTTGTTATTTCTCAAGTGTTCCGGATATCAAGGGATTTCAGATAGAACTTCTATGACATTCTTTTTGTAGGTTTTGTAGCTGGCCTTTTGGTACTTGAATCTTCCCACTTTGCAGACCATTCTTCTACCCCATAATGGAGTGTTAGCATCCAGGCATTCTGTAACCCCACCACTTGACTTCAGCCCTTGCTACCAGATCTTTTTCCCTGGAATCAGTATTTGTGTTTTCTTGCTGCATGATAAGAGCCATTAAGACCTACTGATTAATTCAGCTGCACGGATCTGCAACTCACCTCCTGGCAATACCATCAGCCGATGTCTGAAACAGCTACTCTGACAACCTGCTCTAATGTCTTTGTTTTGGTCTGACTTTAAATCAGAAGAAGAGAATGTCAAATTAAAACTTCCTCTTAGGGACTCTATTAAACACATTTACCCAGTCATGTAAATGACTGACAACAGCTGAAGATGCTGCCCTTTCCCAGTGAAATTTCCATTTGAGAGATTAAAGTTTAAAATCCAAGAGCAGGAGGTATAGCAGCAACTGCCTATGAAGGTTCTCTCAGGGGGTTAGCAGAGCCCTAAATCTATCAAGAACCCTAAGAAAATGGTTTTCTGTTTCCAAACATACTTGGGAAACCTTCTACTGCGGATTCTTCTGTTGGATACTCATTCATAGAGCACATACAGATATATAGTTAAGCCATTTATAAAAACCCAGTTAGCTTAGTTAATTCTTTTTCTCCCAAATTTATTTAAATACAGGATTACTGTCCCCTTCCCACACTCCAACAAAACACTCAGAAAGGTCGCAGAATATTTACTCTGCCTTTAAAAGCAGAATTGGTGAAGCCTTAAAGGCAGAGCTTCAAGGGGGTTTCAGAGTGAGCACCATATCACTCTGTTAGAGTTAGTCCAGAGAGTAACTATGAGTGCTAAAGGTGTTTCTAAGTAAACCACGGGAAAACATGCTAAGTCGTGTTTTATACTGCCATTGCTGTTTCTTAGTTTTTATAGGAGAATGGAACATAAGAAGTGTTTAGGCACCTGGTGAGTTTTCCAGAATTTAGATTATGCAAAGCCATATGTCTACAAAAATACAAATATATATGGCTAAGTGAGCAACTATCTGTCCATCCAACCATCTGTCCATCCAACCATCTGACCAACTGACTGACTGATTAGCCAGCCAGTACATATGATGTGCATTGGCAGTTTAATAAAATAAAAGTTGCCTCGTGCATGCACAATATATATAAAGCTCTCACTGGTGCCAATCTAGACAGAGTAGGAATATTCCTACCTGAACCCGTTCTCAGATATAGTCAGTTATATATTGCTTTCTCTCAAGTTCTAAGAGCATGTGACATTAAAGTTAAAGTTATAAATACTTCATCACAAGGGAAATTAGTCAAGCACTCTGAAAATGTTTTTACTATTAATGTGCTATACAGGGATATATTAGAATAAGTTTAACCATCTTATCAGTCATTGTTTTTATTGGTGTTTTTATGTCATGTTTTTATATCATCTTGGTTGTTGTTATGTCATGTTGTTATTGTTTGTTTATTAATCAATTTATATATTATTTTCTTTCATTATTTTACTAATTTTCTTTCATCTTTGACACTTCTATTATACAGAAAGGGCAAATAGCAATATTATAATATTTCTTCTAATTAATTTCCTTCCAATGTGCATGAATCCATGCACTGGGCCTCTAGTATCAATATAATAATTCAGAAATTTAGAGATAAGGTAAGCCTCCCTTAAAGACCTCACTGGCATGCACAAACCATCTTCCTTCACATCAGCCTCCTTTTCAGTTCTACATTTATTTTCTTTATGTGTGTGCATATATATTTCAGAGAGGAAGGGAAAGGGAGAGGGAGATAGAAACATCAATGATGAGAGAGAACCATTGACTGGTTGCGCTGCTGGCAACTGAGCTTTTCCTGGGAATGTGTCCTGCCTGGAATCTAACTGTGACCTTTTCATTCATAGGTCAAAGCTCAATCACTGAACCACACCAGGCAGGCACTACACTGATTTTTGACCAGTTGACATTAGGTTTCCCTTCTCCCTATAGACCCAGGTCACCCCAACCTTCACATTCTCTACCTTTAATTAACACAGGTAGCCCTGTCCTTTTCATATGCTCTTACTGATTTGTCATGGGGCAGAGTGCAGAGAGCCCAGGGTTTGGAGTCCAAGCACCCAGCTTCACTTTTTCACTCTACCACTTTCTTGGGTATATCACTTCTCCAAGCCCCGATTTCCTTTTCCTTAAAATATTATAATAGCAAGAGAAAGGAGTTGCCAGATACTTGTCCCTTAATAAATATTAGTCTAATCCAGAATCTTCTTCTTTCCAGGAGTGCTCACACATTTCTTTACATACTACCACTCCATCTTCTTTCTTTGTGACTACACAAGTATAAAACTTGGTCCCAAAGTTTTACCTCTTAATCAGTGACTGGCTGAGACAAAGGAATGTAAGTCCCATGCCCTTGCCTCAAGGTAGGCAAACTCTGTGCTATCGCTACTGATCTACTCCCTCAGATGTATTTCTACTCTCCAGTCCATTCCATGATTGACCATCAACTGAGGCCTGGCTGCTTGTCTCCTGTGCTGCTGCATGGATCTGCAGGGCTTAAACCTCAACAGACTTTAAGCAACCTTCTGTGATCAAAAACTTTACTTCTCCAGGAAAAACTACACCATAATTGGCCCAGCTTGCTTTGCAGATAAATGACCTGAAATTGTCACCCTTCAAATGCTCGAGGAAGTGATGCATTTATTTGTGTTCACACGGCTCCTTTGCTTGCAGGCTATGGCTCACCTTCCTTAACAGGGAATAAATGTAAAAACTATTTTCTTTTCACCTTTATTTAATTAATAGGAACACTTCCCAGCGGATTAACTCCTTTAACATTTTAATGGAGTCCCTGAGCTCTTGAGTTGCTGTGCCATGATATAGCTCTATAATTGTTAGGTTGCTTTAGCTCTTGTAATTGAGTGACTACAATGTGCATACGTGTTAGAAGGTTAAATGGACTGAAACATGACAAAAGAGGTGGTTAATAAAGAATAGAGTTTATGGACCCAGTTGTTTCCCTCACCTGCCTAAATAATAAGAGAAGGTTTGCATACCTCTGAGATCCATCACCTTTCCATAAAGGGTGGAGTGAGATTGGATGAATAACCCTACGTGTGAAACTATGAAATAGGGCAAAGTGAAAGTATAACTTTCTACTTCCAATAGTCTCTCTTCGTGGTTCTCCAAATCTGGGAGAGCAGTCAGTCAATCTCCCCCCAATCCCAATGTGGGTAAAATGAGATCATATTCTGTAAAATCCAAAAATGAAATCAACATGGCACTGCAGCCTATTAACAAGGGATGAAAATGACTTACCTGGATTTATTTGAAGACCTGGCTCTTCCTCCTAGATGAAAAATTTAGCATCATAATTGTGTGACAGAGCTATTCTTACATTTTAAATGGGAATGGATGTAATTTGGGTTTTAGTTATTAGGGACTAAATTTTGCTTTAAAAATTAAAAACGTAAGTGCTTGAAAAATAATAGTGACATTTAAGTAAGATAAAAATGAGACCCTGGAGGAAGATGATGGCTACCTTAAATATCTAGAAGACAAGTGTCTATAGAGTAAAAATAAACTAATGATTGACAGTTACATTGAGGTATGTTTTTATTCATGGTTTTGAGCCCCACAAAAGTGAAAGGAATGGCTTGGGTAATTAGTGAGTTCTTCATTACCAAAGGGTAGTCAAGCACAGGAAGATCCCATTTTATAAGAGATTTTTAATGTTGAGGAGGTTTGTCCTAGATCTATTCTAATGCTAACATTCTATAATTCTAAGCATAAGCAACAAGTTGAAGACTAATGTTGAAAGGGCAAGATATACCACAGAGTGATCAAAAATATGAACAAATGATCTAATGACTATGATTAGACTATGTTCAAATATCAATTTTCTCCCTGTGATGATTAAGGCAAATGAGGGTTCTTTCTGTATAAATCTACATAGAGAATTTAGAAAAAATACACTTATTAGCATTTTGTAGAGACCAAAATTTAGGTTGCAAACCTATTCACTGGAAGCTACAATTTTCACCTGCCTTTGGCAGTGTGTCAATATTGTTGATAGATCCTTTAGAAAGTATTCAACGTGGCAGGAAATATTTGGTAGCTACTGCGTTCCTTCTTACCAAAATCAGTTATGGTATAAAATTTATTTTTTAAAAAATTCAAAAAGAGCTACTTTGGAATTTGCTTTGTGCTTTTACTAAACAATAATGAAATGCCAAGTGCCACCATGGCTTGGAGCAAAATCACGTGTCCTAGAGTATAAGCCATGTATGAACCCAGTTCATTCAACTAACCCCAACCCCTTCCATTATTCTCAACATTGTTGTATTGTTGTATTTATGTATTCCATCAGTATAATCCATTTTCAATCTATTCTCTTCTGCATTATTTCTGTTTGTTTGTTTGTTTGTTTACTTCATGGACTTCAAATAAGATTCTTCTCTCCCAATTAGATGTCTATTGGATAAGAGATTCCACCAACCTAGCCAAATTTTAAAGAGCTAAATGTTGTTTAGCAGTAGAGTAGAAGTAGAAGAGTATCTGGATGTCCAAAATTCTCCAGAGTAATTTGAGAAGCCATAAATGGCACTTATAATGCAATTGTTGACCTCATGGAGCTTATGTAAGGGTTATACTTAGTAGGATTATGTTCTAAAGCAGTGTTTCCCAAAGTGTGGTACACATACACCCAGGCATACGGAAAGAGTTTGGTGGGGGGCTGAAACCGGTTTGGCTCAGTGGTAGAGCGTCGGTCTGCAGACTGAGGGGTCCTGGGTTCAATCCCCTTCAAGGTCATGTACATTGGTTGCGGGCACATCCCCGGTAGGGGGTGTGCAGGAGGCAGCTGGTCGATGTTTCTCTCTCATCGACGTTTCTAGCTCTCTATCTCTCTCCCTTCCTCTCTGTAAAATATCAATAAAATATATATTTTTTAAATAGTAAAATCAATAAAAGCAAAGTTTTAAAAAAAAGAGTTTGATGGGGGTATGCGTTGCACCAGAGTTTGGTGGGGATATGCATTTCACCGTGCTTAGCTGCGCCTAATTCTACATTCTCATGAGTCAAGTCAATTTCATCCTTCTCATTGATACAAATAAATGTTATTTATAACTTTTATTTATATTTTATTATGAGTAATTTTATTTTTATTTTATTATTATTTTGTGTATGTACCAAAAAAAGAAAAAATAAATATATTTTGATTGTTATTAAAATACATACTTTTTTTGATGAGGGATACTCAGCATTACAAAAATTATAGAAGGGGTACACATATGTCAAAAGTTTGGAAAACACTGTTCTAAAGGAAGAAATAATCCTGAAAATATACCCTGTGATTTTAAATATTAGAAGCACCTATCTTGGTAAAATGCTCAAACTTTGAGAAGTACATGAGAACTAAAAAACTGCTAAGATCTCAGAGACTTATGTCACCCATCTCAATAGACAGTGAGAAGACCAAAAGGAGTTTTAGGGGAAATCTCTTTTCTTTTTCTATTTTGTTTAAAGTTTCAGAAAATTTTAGATGAATTCATGTTTGGTAAGTATATGTATAATATAACTATATAATATTTTAAATAATTTAGTCTATTGGTCCAAATAGTGCATAAAGTAAATTAATATGGAAATGCAAGGGATTCAAAGAAAGAAAAGAATCTTGATAAAAAGTTATAAAACTTGACAGTTATAAGACTCACACCTTCTGATATCAAAGCTTAACACAAACAGTAGTCATCAAGACTGCGTGGCACTGGTATGAAGATAGACCCATCCATCAATTGAATAGATTTGAAAGTCCAGAAATAAACTCTTACACCAATGGCCAATTGATTTTCAATAGGGAAAAATGGTCTTTTTAACAAATGGTGTTGCAACAATTGGATATCCATAGGCATCAGATTAAAGTCATTCCCCTACCTCACACCAAATGTAACCATGACCTCAGAATTAATAGTAGACTAAATGTAAGAACTAAGGTTACAAAATTCTTAGAAGAAAACCTAGATGGTGTCATGAGCATTGATTTGGCAACTGTTTCTTAAATATGATTAAAGGCATAAGAAACCGTTTTTTCTAAAAGTGGAGACTCCAAAGGATTTTTTAAAAAATGCAGGAGGCTGGAAAGTAACTACAGCGCCTCTTCCACTCCCGCCCACCTGAGGAGGGCTGAGTGTCCTAGACCAATTCCTTTCTAGGCCATAGTGGGGAAACTCTCCCTAGCTTATCTAGTCTTTCTCTTTTTTCTCTGCAGCCTGCTAGAATACTCTAGCAGGTGACTCTGAGTCACCTCAAATTTTACATTTGAGTAGTGACCTGTGCCGCACCAGCAAGCCAAGGGTTTGGCTAGTGGCTAGCCTGAGGAAGAGCTGGTGAAGGATGAAGAAAAGACAGACAAGAGAATAAGCTGGGTCTAGGTGGATCTTCTGTGCCTGGATGAGGCCACAGAACAGATCCAGATCGCAAAGCTGATGCTTTATTTATAGTCAGGGGTAAACAAGGTAATTTACAATGTTCTTGTAAGTTTCACTTGTTTTGGTAGCACTTGCTGCCCCTCCCACAGCCCATTAGCTACCCAGGAAATACCTAGGGAGCAGTCACAAGATCAAGCTTAATCATGGTTAGAGGGCTGTGCCTTCCAAGCTGGGACTTGTTTGCTACTTTGCCAGCAGGTCAGTCCAAGGCTTAACCCTATAACCGCTCCCTACAGTGACCCATACTTAGGTGAGGACATTGGGGTGAGGTGGGGGTGAGTGACCAGACCCTGCCTAACTCCTAGGACCTCTGGAGTCAGGGGTGGAACCATTTCTCCAGATAACAATAAAGTTATGTTTTGCCTTGCTTTGCCTAAGTTTTGGGGAGAAAAAAAAACAAATTCTTTTACAGAATCTCACAGTGAACAAGGGCATATGAGGAGAATGAGGATTTGGGTTTCCCTAGCTACCCCAGCCAGATAATGCGAAGGGGGAGGTGCTGAACAGAATGCAGAGGATCTACACTCTAGAATATGAGGAGATCTCAAGCTAAAGAGAAATGCTGATCTGCTTGGAATGGAAAAGAGAGTCAGACCTGGTAGGAGAAAAACGCAAGTATTAAAAAAAAATGCAGGAAGGGAAAGGTTTGCACTATTTTAAACCACAACACCGAAGGAAGCCAAAAATACAGTAGAGGTCTAACCGAATAGAGCTAAAGGTCTTAGTCAAAATTCAGTGGTGTTATCATAAGAATAGCCACATGCAAATAAAGTGTTTTTTTAAAAGCTGGGCCATATGTCTTCTATTTGATTCACTCTTGGAAGAAAGAAAGTCTCAGGAGGTTGCAAAAGGATTATCATTAAAAATGACATCAGCAAGAGAAGGAATATGACATATTAAGTAACACATTTGTGTCTGTGCTTCTTGCCTGACTGCCCAAGCCATGTAACCGCCCTCCACATTGCCTTGCACAGCTCCCTTAAAGGAACATCGCATTTGGGAAGATAGAGACAGCAACTTCCTGGTGCATGAAATTTGAATATAGCAGCCTGCTACCCTCAGATAATTTTCACTGCCTTTATCATCACCTCGGTAATGGGAGGCAACGCATTCTATAAAATGCTATCTCATTAGTATCCCTTGATCTCACCTTATTGGCAATAACCTTGTTAGTACTAATGGTCATTACACTGCACGGAATGGTAAAGAGAATATGCAGAGCATAGGGTAGAGATAAAGCTCAGTATATGCAAATGCAAATAACTCCTTTCAAGAAGAAGAAAATGTTTTGCCAGACACTGTGTTGGAAGCTTTGCTATATAGTCTTGTTTCTTTATTCGTGGGTTATAGTCAGGATTATTTTTATTTGACAGATAATGAAACCAAGACTCAGAAATAATAATGTTAAAATAGCACTGTTGATAAGGGACATTGCTAGAACTGATTCTCATGTTCCTCTGGTTCAAAGACCACTCTTTCTATGACTCCGTAACCCATAGGTGAGCCCAAACCAAGAACATTTTTACAAAGTGTTATTCAATTATTATTAGGACTGGTTTAGAAATAAATTCAAATGAACTTAAAATACCTTTATTTTTATTTATCTTTTATATATACATAAACATAGCAGCACAATTTACCATAGCTAAGATCTGGAAACAGTCTAAGTCCCCATCAGCAGATGAGTGGATTAAAAAACATTGTGTGGTACATCTACACAATGGAATACTACCCTGCTATAAAAAGAAATTCTTACCATTTGCAACAGCATAGATGGAACTAGAGAGCATTATGCTAAGCAAAAAAGCCACTCAGAGAAAGATATATATCACATGATCTCACTCATTGGTGGAATGTAATGAACAATATAAACTGATGAACAGAATCAGATCCAGAGACAGAGAAGTATCAATCAGACCATCAAACCTCAGAGGGAAGGTAGGGGAGGATGGGGATAAGGGGAGAGATCAACCAAAGGACTTGTTATGCATGCATATAAGCCTAACCAATGGACACAGACACCAGGGGTTGAGGGCATGAGTTGGGGGGAGGAGAGGGGGCAGGCAGCAATGGGGGGATAAAGACACATATGTAATACCTCAATCAATAAAGAAAAAAAATTAATCAATAAATAAATAAAATAAGTGACCATTATAGCAAACTATCACATTCTTTTAAGTCTCCTTTATTCTTCGATAATATTTACCCTTCCTTTTTATGATATTGATATGTGGACAAATTCATTTATCCCAAAGAATTTTGTATTTTTGTCTTTTTTTCAGCTTGTTCATCTATTCTCTATATTTCCTATAAACTGGTAGTTAGATACAGAGGCCTAAGATAAATTTTAGATTTGATATTTTTAGTTAAAAATGCTTCTTATAATGAATATTGTTAGTATTTTTTTATATTATGAGCTACAAAATGACATCTTTTCCAATTGTAGTGATGCTAAGATTGATCAGTAGGCATGTGTTTTCAGCCTGACTCCTCTTTATAAAAATCTCCCACAAACCTTTCCTCTAATGGCTTTCACTGAATTGTACCCCAGAGGACTGTTACTTTGGACTTCCCTAAACCAGTCTACAGGACTAACTGTGGCCATGCAGTCTGTGTCTAAATGCCAGACCAACGGGATGAGCCAACACACCATCCTAAGGCACTAGTAAGAACATTGAGCTATGTAAAGGGCCCTTGAAGGGAAAAAAACTTTCTGGTAACCTGTACATTTAGATATTTGAACACTGGATTTGGAGATTCTATTAGGGAAGAAAGGTACTCATATTCCAAACTCTAACTTGACAGAAAATGAGTTTCCTATTTTCTTATTTTTCTTATTTAACAGCTTCCTCCCATCAGTTTGCATCACTCTTAAAACAGTGTGCTGGATTGACAGTAATGAGATTGAAATCAAGACTCAAGTCATGATCATGCTGCCATTGTACTACCTAATTATCCTATAACCTTGTATATGCCACACAAATACTTTATTTTTTAAAATTTCTTACCCAATTCTTTCCCAAGGATATTTTTCCATTGATTTTTAAAGAGAGTGGAAAGGGGAGGGGGTGGCAAGAGAGAGACAAATATCAATGTGAGAGAGACACATAGATTGGTTGTCTCTCACATGCACCACGATCAGGGATAGGGATTGAGCTTGCAATGAACATACTAGTATGTGCCCTTTACTAGAATCAAACCTGGGACCTTTTAGTCCGGAGGCCGATATTCTATCCTCTGAGCCAAACCAGCTATGGTGACACAAATACTTTAAAACACCATTGCCTCAGAAGCAGAGAAACATCGATCAGACCGTCAAACCTCAAAGAGAAGGTAGGGGAGGGCGGGGGTAAGGATGAGAGATCAACCAAAGGACTTGTATGCATGCATATAAGCCTAATCAATGGACACAGACAACAGGGGGGTTAGGGCATAAGTAGGGGGAGAAGGGGAGGGATAATAGCGGGATATGGACATATATATAATACTTTAATCAATAAAGAAATTTTTAAAAAAACTTAATCTGGAGTAATAGCCTCTCAACCATGGGATCTCCTAAATATTGATCAAATAAAAGTTCAATTTGCTAAAACAAAAACAAAAAAATAAAGTGAAATAAAACACCATTGCCTCAACCTTCATATGTCATATCTACTTCAAGGGGTTGCTTTGACGATAATTGAGGCAGTGTGTGTGAAATACCCAAACATACTGAACAATCGATAAATTTTCATTAAATCAAAATCTTTCCTCTACATCTGTCTGTGGCTTCTCAAAGAAAGAGATATTTTACCTGACACATTTTTCTTCTATATCTAGGGCAGATTAGTCCTGAGGACAGGTCAGACATTATGATATTCCTCTTACCTCTTTGTTTTCCCATGAAGAAAATATCTGTATTTTCCCAATGCCAGGTTGAACTGATGCAAGTGCTATGTAGTCTTTCTCATACCTCTGGCATAAATCCTTGCATTAGAAACAGTTGGCATAATTATCAGAATTAGGCAGTTTTAATGCCTTTCATTTACAATTTAAATAGCTATATCATATTCTTTAGGAAACTGAGTATGCCACAATGTCTACCATATCTGCTATTTGAAACAAAGCCAAAGACAGTCCATGGCTTTCAAATCGGCCCTGCTTACAATGTAAATGATGCACATTGAATGCTGTAAAAAGTAATAATTTAAAACGCCTACATCCTATCATATATTTTGATGACAGCTACAAGGAAACTGCTAGCCCAATTCTCTTGATGGTTTTGTGTGAATATATTGAACCAATCCATTAAGCCTCGATAATAATCCAATTAATTGTTTAGAAACATTACCCAGGCTCCCTGTGTGTGGTTTTTCTTGCAGAGAGACGAGGTGTCTGTTTATATCACAGAAGGAATGACCAGGTTATATATCAATATGCTCTATGCGCAAGCTCTCTCAAATGGATTCACTATTGATCAGTCTATTTGCTATTGTTAGCAATCTTGCTTGACATCATGAGGCCTCTGAATTTTTTACCCCTTTGTGGCACTGTAAATCATTCCTCCTCTACCCAAGCAAAAGTAAAATTAGAGTTTGCATATAGACAGTTTCCTCTTCCACAAGCACAATATTAATCCCCCCGAAGTATGCTTTTATTACATATAGATTTTTGAGGATTTAGGTGTGCTATTTAAACTGCTATCATTTCATAGTAAAGTTCAATGTGCCCCAAAATGATGGAGGAAAAGCACATAACCTTCCTCTCATCTTCCAGGTAATATGACAGAGACTTGGAGAGATCAGATGCTTTGGAGTTAGACAGACTCTGAAACTTATCACTAGGAGAACTTGCCCTTTCTGACCCTCGGTTTGCTCACTTCAAAATGGGAATAACTGCAATGTCCACCCCCACCCCCTGTTTTGCAAACATTTAGTAAAATGGCTCATAGAAACTATGGTAAGGCCATAGTATGCGTTATTACTGTGAGCCACAGGGCTATCATTACTTCCCTACCCTGCCTCTTATGTAATCCTTTTCCAATTCCAACAGCTCCTCATTAATCAATTCCCCAGAAACCTCCTCTCGGGGCTCCTCATTGCCATCCCCATACACACGCAGGTTAAATTTGTTTGCCATCTCAACTACAGCCTTGTTGATATTTGCAACCTCCTTATCCTTATACTTTAAAATCATGGACAAACTTCTTGAGTGTCTTCTTCCATATGCCATTCATATGCTCCTTGACGACCTCACCCAAAACCCAAGCAAGGTTCTTGATGCAATCAAAGGTGTTATAATCCTTCCAGAATTACATCAGTGTCTTCTCAATGCCTTTGGCAGTTCAGCAATAGCCTGGGCTAAGGTCCTCCTGAGGTAGAAAGCCTTAAAAGTTGTTACAACTGTCCGGCTGGCCTTGCTCAATGGTTTATCATCCACCTATGAACCAGGAGATCATGGTTTGATTCCTGGTCAGGGCACATGCCTGAGTTGCAGGCTGGAACACCAGTGTAGGGAGTAGAGGAGGCAGCCGATCAATGATTCTCTCTCTTATTGTTAATGTTTCTCTCTCTCTCCCCCCTCTCCCTTCCTCTCTGAAATCAATAAAAAGTGTATTTAAGTTATAACAACTCCTTGATCCACAGCTTGGATCAAAGAGACGATGTTTGAAGGGATAAATACCACTTTGATATTGGGATAAAGGTCACCAATAAAGAAGGATGTCCATGAGCTTTGTGGATAACAAGCAAAATTTCAAAAGTATGTTATTCTCTAAACAGTAGTACATCTCCATTTCACTGGCATGACAACACTGGCATAACAACTTAGGAAGGCATCTTGAGAAAGGAGCTGGTTCATCTATGACTTCTTATTGCTCCTGTAGTAAACTGGCAATGTGTGCTTATTGATATGTTTGAAGGCCCCGGGGTTCTCCCTGTGCCAGATCACAAAGGGTCTCAATCTGTAGCCTGCAACATTGCCCCTAGGTAAGACTGTTCTTCGGTACTTAAAAGCCTTGAAACCTGGCATTGACCTGGCCTCCTTGGAGGGAGTTCTTTCCGGCATCCATTTCCAGAATAGGAAAGTTTCATCCATACTGAATATTTTCTCTGGCAAGTGTTGATCCTACACCATCAGCTATTTAGTCCCCCAAATTCCTGAGCTGCCTTCATATCACAACTCTTGATGCACCAATCACTTTCACCAACGGAATTAATAAGGATTCTTGACTCATTTAAACCACCCAGAACAAACAATAAATTCAACATCACAGTTAAGTCTAGCCTTTTCTTTCAACATCACAAATTTTTGCTTTGGCCATGACTGTCACTGTGCTGAGAGGGATACACGTTTGTACCCGGTCTTCCATCCATGTCTTTAGAAGTTTGTCCATGTCTGATTTAGGCCTTCGTTGAATTTTAGTGAGTCTCATTGCCTTCAGTGAAGCAGATCGTTTCACAGCTTCCATCATTTGTTCTTTTTTTTTCTCAAGGTCATAGCAATGGTAGAATGAGAGTTGCCTGGCTGATTTTCCACCTTTGTCATTCTTTAACACTTTTATTTCCATTTCCAGGCCAGTTACTTAATGTGGCCTCGTACTGAAAACATTAGCAGTGGATCTTGTACAAAGAGGCCATGTTGAGCAAAACAAGATTAAATCAAACACAAGAGAAAATAATGCAATAAGAGACACAGTAAGCATGAGGTATAGAAGGCTGCTGCCAGCATTACACAGCATATTGTTTTACAGCAAACTTATTTTTATAAGGAGGGAATACACTCTAACATAATGAGTATAGTGTAGTAAATACATAAACACCGTGAAGTAAATACATAAAGCAGTAACATAGTCATATATTTTTATTATCAAGTATTATGTACTATACATAATTGTATGCACTAGACTCTTATAGAACAGGCAGTGCAGTCAATTTGTTTACACCGGAATCTCCACAAATATGAGTAATGTATTGCACCATGACAATATGAGAGCCAGGATATCACTAAATAATAGGAATTTTTCAATGCCTTATGAGACCACTATCATATATGCCATCTGTCACTGACCAAAATGCCTTTATGCTGCTTATGACTATGAGGCAATATAAATAATGTAAAATGTGTATCATTGGACTCCAAATTATGGACAACACCGCAACCTCATCACAGACTTTTTTTGTTGCTGTTGTTGATTTCATTGTCATTGTTGGGAAAAGTTCTGTTATGTTGATGGCATAATCCATGAATATTAAAAGAGTATTTTGTCTGCAGGATATTTCATGTTTGGTTGAAAAGACAGTGAAAAGATGTCTAAGTGGTGAAGACCTTTGCACAGACTCCTGAGAGCCGCACACGACAAGTTCAAGAAGATACAACTGCTCGCATGAGCTCCAGAACTCAGGACTCTGGGCCATGCTGTGTCAAGCAGAGATTGTGGAGCAGGAGAACATCGTTAAGTGATTGCCAGCCACACAGCATGAAGTCTGATACCATCATGGCTGCCTCAGTGATGGCAAAAATCAACCTCAGAAATGGAGCTGCATTTACTTTCATCACTAGTCCACAGCCCTGAGTTCCAACACGTGAGTTTCTTACCTCTCATCATCTACAATCTAATCTCAACTTTTCAGGGATGCTGTGAGGATTAACTAAAATGCCAAACAGCATGAGGGAGGGAGGTGGCGGGAGGGGAGAGGGAAATGGAGTCTTTGTGTAAACAAGAGACCCATGTTCTGATGAGAGAGGTGCTTTCGCCCTACCACCAAGCAAGGGAAGGACAGAAACATAGCAACCTGTGATTTTTTCAGAAGTGCCTGGACTCGGGGCTTCCCTCCCACAATACTCTTCACACCTATCACCAAATGTAAATCAGGCACAAATATCGTGTTTCTATGAAGATTTAGCAAAATGGGCTTCTGATCGTCTGATCTTAAAAGGAATTGTGGGGAAAGGTTAACGCTTACTGACTGATGCAGTTATAGGAACCACCTATGGTGCTTTTACTACAGTTCTTAGGCCTGACAGCCTGCCTCCCAGCCTCCTGAGCGTGTCTTAACCCAGGTTCCGATACATCTATTTTTTCCCACTTATTGAAATCTAACTTGGGGCTACATTCTTTTGATGTCACATTCCATTGAAGTCTCACAACAATGCAGTTAGACATTCTTTCCTTTCATTTTAAAAGGAATCAAAGGTTTGAAGGGTTCTTAGAGTTTTTAGGAGCTCCCCCCAAGTTCACACAGCTAACGAGCAACGGAGCCAGAATGTAACCCTAGGATGGCTGTGTCTCTGCCACCATGACAGGTTGGAAAAATATTTTATTTAGAGGCTGCTTTTCGAGAGGACTGTGAATCGTTTACTGTGGTGGCTTCAGTGCCTAGACACTTAAATGTGTTTTCAGTGAAGAAGGAATGAATGGACAATCAACCACTGATTTCTCTAAGATTCCAGGGCACAGGCAACCTTCCCGCTTTCCTTTCCAGGATTGCAGCTAAGGGGGAGAACCAGAAAAATATGTCCTAGTAGAGACAGGGTTGGGCAAGTGCCTCTGGGATCTCTGGGCCTCCTCTTGATTTTGCACCAAAAGGTGAATCTGATTGTGGGGGATACGTGCTATTTGACTTTATGTTTTTCCTAAACGAATTACAGTCAACAGAGTGCAGTGTAATAGAAAGAGTTACATTATACGCCCTTGGGCTTGGTTCATGACCTTGGATGAGCCATTTTGCCCATTAGAGCCTCAGCTGAAAACTGCATGGAGGAAAAACAAAGATCTCTGATCTCAGGAAGACATATGGAATCAGATACCTATTTTACCCGCCAGGGTGCTCAGTCACTCAGTGCCATGAAGTGGTAAGTCACAGGCACGGGAGCCTGCCTGTCTGGGTTTGGATCCCGGAGCTAGCTTTAACTAACCACATGACCTTGGCAATTTCCTTCATCTTTCTCATCAGGATCAATATTTGTCTCATTTCTCAAAGCTGTATTTTTACAAAGTGACAAAGAAAACAATGTCTAAACATTACTGAGAATGTTAGAAAGCATTCAGAAAAATACACATAAAAACCAGTGGCAGAAAGAGTTGTGTGTAGAAGAATAAAGGAATGGTGGTTAATTAGAGGTGATGGGGTGGGGACCTTTGTATTTAAAGTCTGGAGGGGTATTTTCCATGTGGATTCAAGTTTTAGCTGTTTCAACTTCTTGACATTGAACAGCATAAGAAACATGGCCTTTTCCATGTGCTGTGCTTTATCTAGATAGTCGTGAAATATAAGACTTTTAATAGAAGTAACAATTGATCAAGGAGTTGTTAGAAGTTCCACAAAGGCTATTTTTTTAAAAAAAGATTATAGCATGAGGAGTTTTATAAAATCACTATGTGACATTTTTAAACTAAAATATAATGTTCATAATTATTCAGTCCCAACATGTACCTTTTATGAATAAGTAAATGAAAAAATACTTGCTTAAAAATGAACACAACTGAATAAAAAATAAAAGAAATGGGGCACAGTAGGTATGGATCATCTACTAATTGAGTAGGATTATCATAATGATAAGCTTGCTTTTCGGAAACATGAGAAATGTGAATGCTACCCATGGTGAGAGAACATTTTTCCTCTGTTAAACCTTATATTGGTATTCTGTGGCTGCTGTAACAAATGACCACAAACTTAGTGGCTTAAAACAACACAATCTATTACTTTACAGTTCTGTAAGTCAGAAGCCTGACACTGGTTTCAAAGGCTAAATCAAGATGTCAGAAGGGCTACATTGCTCCTGGAAGCTCTAGGAAGAACCTGCTTCCTTGCCCTGCTCTGCTTCTAGAGGCTGCCTACATCCTTTGGCTCATGGTCCCCATCCATCTTCAAAGTCAGAAACAGAGGGTTGAGTCCTTCCCACATTGCATCACTCTGACCTTCTCTTCCTCCTCCCTCTTCCACTTTTAAGGACCTTTGTGATTATATTAAGTCCATCCAGATAATCCAAGAGAGTCTCCCCATCTGAAGGTCCTTGACGTAATCACATTTTAGAGTCCTTTTGGTCATATAAAGTAATATATTCCTAGATTCTGGGGCTTCAAATATAGACTATCTTTGGGGAGCCTTTATTCTGCCTTCTATAGACCTTTTTTGAATCTGTGTGTTGTGGGTAAGAGCATGTACTCGGAAGGCAGACTCTATAGGTTCAAATCCCAGCTCTGCTGATTACCACCTGTATAATCATAATCAAATTTCTTACTACCTGGCCTCAGTTTCCTCCCTTTTAAAGAAAAGCTTTAATAATTCATACACATCTAGTTTTTTAGAGTATTAAATAAATTAATAAAGATAAAATGATTTGGCATATTAAGTGCTATATAATTGTTAACTGTTAGGAAATAAAAATATACCAGTTAAGATAAAAATAACTTCTATCTATCTATATCTATATCTATATCTATATCTATATCTATATCTATATCTATAACTATATCTATAACTATATCTATCTATCTATAGCTACTGGATATATGCCTAAGTTACTGTTCAACCAGTAGCTATGATATGCACTGACCACCAGGGGGCAAGCACTCAAAGCATTGGCATGGAAACATGGAAGGGGGGGGGGGGGGAGCCAGGAAGAGATTAACCAGAGATTTTTTTTTTTTGCTACATCACCAATTACTCAGATGTTTCTTTCTAATGGAATTAACCATTACATTTCATAAGTTCTGAAATGGCCAACAGACCATAGAAAGACATTTCTTTAGGCTCCTGCTTGAAACCAGCAGCTTCAACAAACTGCTGGCCTTGATTCAGGGCCAAAACCAAAGATTTTATATGCATACTGGAGGCCTGGTGCACCGATTTGTGCACCAGTGGCGTCCCTCGATCTGGCCTGCACACTCTTGCAATACAGGACTCCTCAGAGATGTCGGACTGCACTGGTGCATGAATCCTTGCACCAGGACAGTTTTGGCCTCATCCCCACTGGCCAGGCGAGGGACCCCACCAGTGCACAAATCCCTGCACCAGGCAGGCCTCTAGTATGCATATAAGATCTTGGGTTAATAGCTTCCCACCTTCCCTCCTCCCTCTTCCCTCTGAGATTCATCAGTCTGTTTCATGTTCCCATGACTGTGCTCTGAGCATCTTCCCCCTGGTGGTCAGTGCGCATCATCGCTACTGACAAAATGGTTGGATGGTCGAATGGTTGGATGGTCACTTAGGTTTTTATATATACTAGAGGCCCAGTGCACAAAATCCGTGCTACCGGACAGGGCCTCCCTTCCCCAGCTGCCAGCTTCCTTTATTCTGAGCTGCCCCCTGGTGGGCAGCGCACATCATAACGAGCAATTGAACTCCTAATCAAACTCCCAAGGGGACACTTTGCATAGTAGGCTTTTACATAGATAGATTATGAAAAAGTTTAGCCAGAGTCATAACAGAGGAATAGGCACTTCACCATGCAATGAATTTGTCTCAATCTTCCCCTAGGGCTTCTGAGTCCTGACCATTCAGCCAGAGGGATTCAAAGAAAAAAATGAAAAACATCTCAAAAGAGATTTTTATGGGTCAAGTCTGCAAGCTACTTGTATCACATTCCATTCAGTTACTGCAAAATAGGTTGGTAAATGTGGTCTAACTAGGTCCCCAAAAAGAAAAAGAAATGGATTTGGTGAAAAGCTAGGGAGTCTCTGCTACAAGAAGCCACAGGGTCAACATGAACAGTGACGTTCAGGGCATCCTGGCCCCTCTGGCAAGCAGATGAGCCATTCAAACCAAGAAACACCTTGGTCACCTTGTGAAAGAACATTTCTGGAGGAGATAAAAAGCTGGATTGGAGATTTCTCCAGCCCAGACTATATGCTGCTTTGCAAAAAGTGGAAGCTGCGACTGTGGATATAAGGGGAATAATTCCATTGTGAACATAGCCACATGATTACTGAATGAAGCAAGGACCACTGTGGAGATAATCAGTAAGCAATTATGTAAGTGAATCTTGGATGAGAAAACAAATTTGGACTACAGATATGGATCTAATCATTATTGGCAAAATAGTTAGCTTTAAAGTAATTAAAGTCAAGGGTGTATAAGAGCAGGTACAGTGAGAATAGGACCAATGATGAAAGGAAACCATAGGAGAAGAAGTGACTGGGAAGGTGGCAGGAGAAGAGAGTAGAGAGAGGGGAGTACAAATAAAAGGCATCTTGTCCACAGTGTCAAATGCCAACAAGAAATAGAATAGCAATGGCCCATCGCCTTAAGAAACTGAGAGGTCACCAGTATCTGTGCCAGCAGCTATCCTGATAGAATTCCAGTGGGAGGAATGTTGCTGAAACAGACTGTAGTGTGATGGGAGCAAGGAAGGAAGAAAGGTGAAGGAGATAAGGTACATAGGGACAATTCTTCCAAGAGGTTTTATTGTGGAAAAGAGGAGAAAAATAGGAGATGGTGGTGAAGGGTTCCTTTTCTTTTCTTTCCTCTTTTCTTTTGCTTTTCTCTTCTTTTCTATTCTTTTCTTAATATGAGATAACTTTGAGCACATTCCCAAGCTGAGAGGTAAGAACCAGTGAATAAAGGCTTGAAAAACAGAGAAGACAGGGATGATGGACAGGTAGGAGGTGGGAGGCAAGTGAAGAACCCCAACTTGTCTTAGCATTCATCGTCCCATTCTTGTTAGGATATTGAGGGGACAGAGGAGCCCATTCCTGTAGGATGGGGGTAAGGCTGAAGAACAATGCATAGTGGGGCTTGAAAGGCCCTTTCAAGGACATGCATAGTTGATTTTGTGCCACTTGACATCACTATCTGTAATTATGGAAATGAGCAAATTGCATGATTCACACTCTGCCTAATAAAATGCAACTTCTATTTTCATTCAATAACCTGAAACCTCTCACCATACACCAGAGAATAGAGCAGATCCCAATCCTAATTAGGAGACTCTTTCATTTATTTATACCTACTTCGACCCAAAAGGCTTTAAGGTGATTAATTAAAAAGAAGTAATCCAGATAGTTCACTCCTTTCCTTGGATAAGGATTTAATGCCAGAACAATCACAGCAAGCAAGGAGTTTGGAGCTATTGCACCCCCTTAAGCCCATCACCAGAAGACTATGGAGACTGCAACCAAAGCTTTCCAGTGCCTGAAGCAGGAAACTGAAGAAACAACTACTCATTTTTTTAAGTGATAAGAAAAATCAGTGTTAAATTAACTTGGTATAAGAGATTTAGTAGAATTGTTTATGTGTATTTAAATCTAACCCCATGGCATAAATAACAGTATTTATAAGTCATAATTAGTAATAAATCTATTCTTTTTTAAAAAAAATAGGAATAACTAACTGCTTATGATATTAAATGTGGGATTGCTAAAGAGGTCCAGAGAATGTTGCAAAGTTAGCAATGCAACAATGAACTCTAGGCATCAATCTTCACACGGAAGCCACAGCTCAAGTAATATTATTGTCTAGGAAGAAATGTAGGCTTTGCAAGTTCAAATCCCTGCAGAGTATGCACCGACTAGGACCCACTCACATTCTTCCCCACACCGTCTCCCCAGCCCTCCATATTACTTCCCTTCTGGCCTTTACTTTTCCCCATATTACTAACTATAACTGAGCATATATTGTTTTGAATGCTTATTTTCCTGTCTGTCTCTTCCCATGAGAATGCACGCTCCATGATGAGGTGAGGGATTTTTGTTTAGTCGGGTCAACGTTATATCTCCAAAGCTTATAATAGTCCCTAGCACTCAGTTAATACCTTCACAGGGAGGGAAAAAATGAATTGGTAGAACTGACTCATATTTCAGTCTACCTCTGTCTGCCATTTCAGCCTCATCTTCCAGTGCTCCCCAGACTCGGGCCACACCCAAGATTCCAATTCTCAAGTGGCTACTGTTGTTCAGGCTCCTGTTCTTTCATACAGTTTCTCCACTGATTTGGCATCTCTTTTCCCCCCTTAACCCCTTTCTCAACACACACACACACACACACACACACACACACACACACACACTTTTCTGTCCCAAAGATTCCTACTCAATCTTCAAGCATCAAATACCTCAGCTTAAACATTGATGTCTCAGCTTTCCCTCGCCACCCCAGATGGTTCCCTCACCCTTTCATTCAATATTTACTCATCCGGGTGATGTTATTGAGGGTTCTCCATATATCTGTTCCTGTGGCGGACACAAAGCAAACAGACTTGTGTCTGTGGAGTATACCACAGCTCCCCTGCGCCTTTCCCATCTCTATTTCAGCATCTGTCAACCTCCAATGCAATTGTGTTTCCGTCTGTCTCCTCAACTGCATGCTAAAGACCTGCAGGGCAACGCCATTTCTTATCTGTTTCCATTTCCCCAGCACCCAGTGCAGTGTTTGCTGCTTGATAAATGTTTGAATGGACGAAACAACTTAATGACCAAAGGACATGAAATGTACTGTTTCTTTCCTTCATGTTAAGTCTTCTTCTTTATAGTCCTGCCATTGTAGATTCCTAGAGCTGTTGACGTTATTTTTACTCATGGTCTTTTTCTCGTTCTTCCTATCAACCCTCTACAATGCCCCATTATCATTTGCTATGCCATCTGCTTTGTGCTAGGGCGCTATGCTAGACACTGTATAATACTAAGTACCTCGTTGCATACTCGCAACAACACTGCCAAGCAAATGGGATTGTCCCTATCTTACAGAAAACCTTTCTTTCCCTTTTCTAATACCCCTTTCTCATTGTAAATATCCTTCCCTCCTCAGAGCACTGCAGCCCTGCCCCCGCCATTAGAGGAAGGCTCTGAAGCCTCAATGTTTTAACAGGGAGATCCAGATCCGTTTATCAGTTCGGCCACTCCTCCTCTGTTGCTAAACTTGCCTTTGACCATAAATTGTCCGATACAGATCTTGGCAAGGTAACAAGTCTAGACTATATTGATTTCCTTGACAAGTAACAAATAGAACATCATGATGAGTTATTTCAGTGAAGACCAAAAAGAGTTACAACTTCGGACAGCTGTCACTGAACCCAGTGCTACCTGAAGATTGATACCAGGACCTCTCTCAGAGAAAAAGCTCAGAACAATCAGTCCTCCCCCTCAAGCCCTTTGATTGCTAGTATTTACGGGCATTTGAGTTATTTGGCAGCATCTACAGAGGCCTCAGTACATCATACCTCACCGAGACATTATCCTGTACACAAACCAAAGGGGGGGGTAGTAATTAAGGTATGAGAATGGCCTCACTAGACCTCAGCCTCACCTATAACACAGTATTAAACATGCATCCTCAGCCTGATTATATGGGGAGGTTTGAGAGTATCTCCAGGTTTCTAGTGCAGAGAGACACTGGTGGAATCCCAACCCCTCCATTTGTTGGCTACTGACCTTGAGAAAGCAATTTAATGTTTCTCAGAATCTTCTACCTTACTGGTACAATGAAACACTATTCCCAGCTTCCACAGAATTTCTGGGACAATTAGATGAAATAGCATAATGAGTCTAGTGTTTCATGATTCATGTTAATTCCCTCTCTTTCTTTTGCCCTATTCCCCCTACTTCTTTCACTTTATATCATGGAAATCTAGAATCTTTCAACTATAATGGAATGAGATATCATCAATGTCAAACACCCAACTTCTACCGAGAGAACTCCATGAAAAAGGACATCTTGCTTCCAGGGCTCAATCACCCATAAAATCACCTCATGAAAGCTTATGATTGTACAAGGCACTTGATGATGAATGAAGAAATGAATGAGTGCCAAAACCGGTTTGGCTCAGTGGGAGAGCATCGGTCTGCAGACTGAAAAGTCCCAGGTTCGATTCCGGTCAAGGGCATGTACCTTGGCTACAGGCACATCCCCAGTAGGGGGTGTGCAAGAGGCAGCTGGTCAATGTTTCTCTCTCATCGACGTTTCTAGCTCTCTATCTCTCTCCCTTCCTCTCTGTAAAATATCAATAAAAAAAAATTAATGAGTAAAGAAGTGAACAAGTGAATGAAAACAAAACGCAGCCCCATACTTTTATGCTTCCTTGACTATGACCCATTATCCCTGGTAACCCAAATTTCTCTGCCGTAACATCAGTCTTTCTCTATTATGTGTGCGTTTGTCTGCCCCTCTCAGACTGGAGCCCTTTCACCACAGGGTTCATTTTCTCTAGCACCAGGGAGAATACCTGGTACAAAGAACCGGATCAGTACATATTTGGGTGAAAAATTAATGAACATATGTTTGAATAATTTAAAAATCTTTTTTACATTAAAAAATTTTACTATAATGACCTACATTCCTGCTGCTATGCATGTATATGTTGTGTAGTTATTATGCTGGTTGTGATCATTCTAACACAGAGGTACATTCAGCACCATGGTCAGGGACACTCTCCCAATAAAGGGGGTTGGGGTCTCCCTGGAATAAGGTGGATATTCACTGCATGAGAGACTGTCATGGGAATTAGAGATCATCAATATATGGTAATGTGGACACTATGAGAGCCTAAAGCCTCCTAAGCCTCTGCATAGAGTAGGCATCTGATAAATGCTAATTGATGACTGAAGGAAAATGAAATTCCATTGCATCTGATCTAAATTATACATTAAGACTGTCCTGACTCTTTGGGACTGCTAATAAATGGAAAAAAGAAAAACACTTTGAAGCATAAATTCTTAAAGTGCAGAGAGTTTCTCCCCCTAAACCTTTGCTTAATTCTTTTGTTAAAAGAAATTTTCTTCCTCTTTAGTGACAACAATCTCAACTCCACAAGATATTTGGAGGACTAATTATAAAATATGCTCTGTGCAATTTATAAATCATTAACCACTGCCCCAAGCCCCGAGTTAACCCTAGGAGTGGGCAGTTTGGGGAGAGGGACGGAAGAGTCCCTGCCCTTGAGAAGCTCCCAGGTCATGGGACAAACAGTTAGCAACATAACATAATAAAAACCGTATTGGTTTTCTAGGGCTTCCATAACAGATTACCACAAAGTGGGTGGTTTTAAAATGACAGAAATTTATCTCTAAGTTATGAATGCAAGAAGTCCAAAATCAAGGAGTCAGAAGGGCCTCAGTCACTTCCAAGTCCTTAAGGGAGACTATCCCATGTTTGTTTTAAGCTTCTAATGGTTGCTGGCTTCCTGGGCTTGTGGCCTCATCACTCCAGTCTTTGCCTCCACCTTCTCATTGCCTCTTCTCGGTGTCTACTCTCTTCTGTGGGTTTCTTATAAGATCACTCCATTGGATGAAGATCTTGCCTGAATATTTCAGGATGATCTCCTTATCTCAAAATCCTGAACTTAGTTACATTTATAACTACCTTTTATTCCCCCAAACCAGATAACATTCACAGGTTCTGGATAGTAGGATATGGAAACATCTTTCATATGGGGACACAATTCAAGCCACTGCAATAACTAAGCATACCAAGTGTAACTGTCTTTATATGAGGAGCAGAAACTGAGGTTTATAAGGTTTAAATAATTGGTCCAATATCACTGAAGTGGAATATGAAGTGGAATATGGGACTTATGCCTCAATCTGACTCAAAAGCATTTGCTCTCTACTTCTCAACAATACCTCAGTCATCTACACTAATAAATGAATAAGATGCAAATTAACCATACCTTCATAACACCCACCACCCAATCAGGAGTGGGTATGCAAATTAACCCAACAAAGATGGCAGGTTAATTTGCATATGCAGGCACTGAGTAGCTGGGGGCAGGGTGGGACACTTGTGGCAGGTGTTCTGTACTTCCCCAGCCCCTCGGGGACAGTGGGCAGTGTGGGAAGATGGAAAGGCAGCTCCTGTCCAGAGCGAAAAGGTGGTGATGGCAACCAGGGGAAGAAAGGCCCATTCTTGCACAAATCTTCATGCATCAGGCCTCTAGTGAAATTATAATATAGTATCATGCAGGATCCAAAATGATCATAAAATCTAACTCAGATCAAGTAAGGAGAATTGTGAAAAGCCTTGCTGAGACTGGTCTTGAAAGATGCATGGGTATTAAAAATGTTGCCTATAAGGAGATAATGATGTATACATAAATAAGAATCCAATACTACATAATGCACAGTTGCCATAAAGCAAGTAAAGTACTTTGAATAAACATATTTCAAAGAGGAAGGCCATTACTACCGGGATGGGGATGGGAGTAAGAGAGCAGGAAGCTGAAAAGGCTTCCTGGATGGATAGCAGTTGAAAGAGAACTAGAAAGAGGAGTGGGGTTTGGATGTACCAAGAAGAAAAAGAAGGTATCACAAGCACTGAGAATATTAAAACCAAAGCATGGAAGAGAGAAGCCATGGGGCCTGCTGGAAATCTGGACAAATATAATTTGGCTACAGTGCAAGGCAGTCCAAAGCAATTATTGAGAGGAAGAGATGAGGCTGGAGGCTTGGTAGGGGCATTTGATGAAGCAACTTAATGTTGTACTTAGGAATTTACACTTGACTCTAAACTGTGGAAGCCAATGAAGACTTCTGTTCAAGACACATAGTGAAAGAAGCTGATTGTTTTAAGAAGTCAAGGAAAATGAGATTTGCTTCTGGTTCTTCTAGCTTCTTTGTACCTTCATTCTCAAAGTTCAACCCTAATTAATCCTTGTTTAGCCTTTGTTTTGTGAAAGAAGGTGGTAAAAGAAAGACTGGCTCTCGGGTATGTTACGGCTATAGGAATTTTTAAATGGTACCGTGTCAGCCATTTGCTCCCTGTTAGGAAAGTAACTCAATTGTTTTTGGTCTCAGGGCAGAAACCTTATTATCAGCTCCTTAACGCTCTGAAATGCGTGGTCTGTCTCCATTGACCATCTCTCAACCAGCTGAACTGTTATGTCTAGACACTGCTGAGGCCTAATAGGGCTGGAATGTCTAATGAACTTGCAAATGTTTGATCGCAACTTCTTCAAAATTGAAAGGACGTGGCCTTCAACTTCACTGAAAAGAATCTGAGGCAGAGTGAAACAGGGTGAGTAAGGGAGCTGGAGGTCATTTCCTTATACTGCAGGGGCAAGTCAATCCCCACCATCACTTCCGCTCTGGCCCTGGATGAGACCACAAGACATAGCAACAGTGACTGCTCACCTCTGACAGCACCATTGACTGTGCACCAGCAGCTCCTGTGGTCAAAGTCAAAAGAGGATTGAAAACAAGAATCTAAACAAAGACCCTTCCAGAACACTTCTTCCTTGTCCCCTGAACGCGTTCATCTGCTTCTCCCATCACCTTTCCCCACTTAGATGAGATGAGTAAGAGAAAACTGACTTTCTGCTGCTTCAGCATAAATGAATATCTGATAACAGAAAGCAGAGAATGGTGTCAAATGAATCTTAGGAGACTTTAATATAAAGAAAAGTACTAATTATGCCCAGCATTTGTAGAGCATATTATGAAGCACTTTCGCATGCATAATTCCATTTTATCTTTACAGAATTAAGGAAACAATACCTTAAACATGCTTAGGCACGTGTCTGGAACATAGCAGGCATTCAATAAACATCATTCTCATCCTCATTTACCACTGCACTGTGCTTGCTGCCTGTCACTTTTTCAGCCTGACTCTAGGCTGTCACTTCCCATTGCTCTCTGCAGTGAAAACTTGGGCAATATTGTTCTCTTCCCTTCCTGCTAACAAACAGAATCCTACCAAATCCCTTCAAAATGAACCTGCAGACGTATAGAGTGACAGGTTTTGTAAATCATTTTAATGGGGGGAAAAATTATTTCTCTGCTCAACATGAACACAGCCTGGGTCTGTTAAACTAGAACAGTCAAACACTGGCCATCTATTTCAGCTGCCTAACAACCAAATTACACCAGGACACATTCAGTCCAGATAATTGCCTCATGATAAGTTATGCAGATGATCAGCAATGTTAGTACAATCACATCGTCATGGCTTTTTCTGTCGTGCAAGTAGGAGACTGGCCCTTTAAGACGAACTCATGGGGAACTTGTGATAAAAATAATAATTCATCCGTAGCTAGAGTCCTGCAGGGTGTGAGATATTTATTTCCCATGTGAATCTTTCCTCCACAGAAAACATCTATGCACACCGGTGTACATATGTAGCTCTGCTGTAGGAAAACAGTTAAAGAACTGCTGGCAAGCACCTCTTTTCTGTTGCCTGCCGTGGTTAAGTAGATCTGGCCCTTTTCCTTGTCTATCAACATTATATTCATCCTTCAATGTCATTGCCAAATCCCCTGCAGTCAGAATTAACCACTTTCTGGGCTCCCACAGCTGGGTACAGGAATGACCCATTAGCCCTTAATTCTTTCTGCCACGTGTAATACTTGGTTGTTTATTTGTTAGGCTTCTCCACAAACCTGAAGGCAAGACAACACCTCTTTATCTTTGTAATCTCTCCAGGGCCTAGGGTGGTGCCTGACACTTGGGTGGTGTTCAGCGAATGCTCGTAGAATTTAAATGCAAGTCAGGTAAAAAAAAAAAAAAAAGTATAGAGCAAACAATTTTTTTGAAACAACCTGCAGACCCATGTTGTTAGAGCCTTCCTGGTTCAGAAACACGGGAACCTCAGGGGAGACCTGGTTCATTGCCTACAGTGTACACTCAGCAGGCCCTATGGTAAAGGGCCTCGATACCATATCGATTGTTGGGGACGTATACTGACCCCAAGACACTGAGGCCTTGACAAGTGATAAGGAAAAGAAGATGTAACTAAACTCAGCATGAGAAGCAAGGTGATCAGTCTCTATGAGCAAGGAGTCCCAGAGACCCTCCATTGACATATGTCAGTCAGGCCTGCCAATCGAAGAATTACCCAGTCAGAGGAGTCATCATGTGATCTAGAGGTCACGTGATCCATATATCTGGAAAGACCCAGAGTCCACCTCTGATGTTTCATTGTATAGGACCATGGACTCAATATTTTAGGACCCTTGGAAATAGGGGTGTTATAGCTGCCCACAATTATTCCCCTTACTTCAAGTTCTAGTCAAATAGGATCTGTTGATATCTTTCAGATAGTGTAGTGTCGTACAGAAAACATGACCCTTGTGTCTGATTCATATCCCAAATCTACCAATTGACAAGTTGTGTGAGCTTGTGCAAGTTAATGAAGTCACTCGGCTTCAGTTTCCTTTCTAAAATGGGAATAAGATCTTCCTCATGTAAAAGGATGTTCACTACCATCTGCCCCTGGCTTGGAATACATTAGCCTTACCCACTTTGGGTCCCAATACAAACACATGCATTTCACCCACCTCCCTACTCTGCAAGGTATCTGGTGGTTTTCTTAAGGCTTATGCAACTATTGTAGGCATTTTTTTTTTTGGAGTGGCCAAATACTGTGGTGTCTGAGGCCCAGAGGCACAGATGGGATGCAATACCATGGAGGGTATAAATGAATGATTGCTGTTATAGAAGGAACGAGTAATCCTCTCAGATGCTGTGCAAGGCTTAGTCAGGGTTTTCTGTTGTTGGCTGTGGTTTTGCCTTCAAAGGTTTAACTTCCTTGGGCCAGGTGGCTTCCCCTCAGCCAAGCGCAATCTTCTAGAGAAGGGGGCAGTTGTAAGCCATTAGCAGCCAACACTCATGGGAGCCAGAGATGGGTGTAATGGACCCAGCAAAGGGGAGCTGGGTAGAAAATCACCACACAGATAACATGGCTGAGAAGTGTGAAAGTATGGGGAGCACTTGTACCCCTCATGGCAATCATGACCCCAAAGCAATATGTCCCCAGATCTGAAAGCTCCCAGTTCTAACCTTAGAAAATAGTTGAGCCTGACTACACATGAATTATTAAACATAACAGATGCTATCACTGCTCCACCTACATCCCTCTCACACTCATCTTTATGAACACATCTTTTGCAATGAAAGCAAGCACTTGCTCCTCTCTGCCCAGAGGCATTCTTTTGGCCACCTACAGAAGCATCAGGGGGTTATAATGCCATAGAACAGGCTATCTTCATTTTCATGTCTCACCAGCGGGTGCTGCTTCTTTTAATCACCTCTCTAATAAGCTACTTGCTCTCGAATTCTGAACTCGGAGTCTTCTGGAAAAACCCATCCTAAGTCCATGTTTAACCACTAAGACTCAATATCCATATTTCCAACACAGCCTAATTCATAAAAAAAAGTATATTATATTAAGATGTATGATAATTCTTTGTTAAAACATTATTTATTTTTAACTTTACAGATCATTTCCCTACAAGTCTTAAAAATAGTTAACTGTATTTATGTACACATGCACACACAGAGAAATCTCATTTGGAATGTTCTACAAATTGAACAAGTCTTTTAAAGTATATGACTCTCTGAGGTTGCCCTTAGAGTCCCTGACTGACAGATGGGTATTCCAGTCTTGACTCCTGGTGCTTCCCCCAGCACCAAAGCTGCTCCACTGATCAGTGGAATCAGGCAACCAATCTCTCCAACTCCTCCTTCTCTCTTCCTCTTCTCTTCCTCTCCTCCTCCACTTCCTATTCTTCCTCCTTTCTTTCTATTTTCTAAATTCATGAACATTAAAAAATGCTAAGCCACTTTTAATTCCCATTCTTGCTACACTAGCAAATCTGAATTGTAAAGTAAAATCAGTCCTGTAAGATGAAATGGATCTATTATTTCCTGTACTTCTCCAGAAACTGAGAGAGTGACAAATGGAGGACCAGCACACCAGGGCAGTTTGCGTTAATTAATACTAAATTTACTGAATTTAACAATGAATTTTAAAGAAATAATTCTAAGATGTCAGTTCAATTAAGGCACTGCCACTGCAATAATGGATGTGGGTGGTGCCCAGCAAAGTTGATCATGGCACTGTTACAGGAAGCAAGCAAGAAAGAAGAGGAAGCCAAAACCAGTTTGGCTGAGTGGATAGAGTGTTGGCCTGCAGTCTGAAGGGTCTCAGGTTCGATTCTGGTCAAGGGCATGCACCTTGGTTACCGCACATCCCCAGTAGGAGGTGTGTAGGAGGTGGCTGATTGATGTTTCTTTCTCATCATTGTTTCTGACTCTATCCCTCTCCCTTCCTCTCTGTAAAAAATAAAATATATTTTTTTAAAAAAAGAAAGAAAGAAAGGATATGAAGCCCTTCTTCTGGAAGAAGAAGAAATCACAGAGCTGCTTCGCTCTGAAATTTCTCTACCTTTTCAAACAAAAAGATGTATTTCAATTAAGCTCAATAACCTAGAACAGGTCAACTTAGCAGTGTCCCCATTTTACTAAGGTAAAGTGGAGTCATTGCTTCTCTGGATCTGAGTGGAAAGCAGAGCAGATTACAGCAGACCCTTCAATAAAGTCGCTTTGTTCACTGTAATTTTGTTACAATGATGAATGCTATAAGAACTTAACTCTTGTTTATATCAACTGCCCTCGGGTAAAATTGGTGTTGTTATATAAAGTCATTCCACTTAAAGTCACAGAACCTATCAAGGACAGTAAGTGAAGACTTGCTGTATTTAGGGTAAAAGTTTCTAACTGACACAGCCTTGGCTTTCCTCCCCAAAGTGACTGCCTCTGTGGGACCCTGAGAAATGAACCACAGCAGCTTCATCATGTTTGGGAAACTGGAGCATGAAGGGGAGAGGAATCACAGCCACAGAATGTAGATCCAGAAGAATCTCGTGAAAAGTCATCTAGTGCCATTGCAGAACTGCCTAAGCAACCATGAGGACCCGGAAATTGGAGCCTAATCCAAGACCACACAGTTCACACTTCACATCGGCAGCCTGTCCATTTCTCCTTGCACAACAATGTGGGTCTCTACTGGTGCTAAGTATAAGAAAATATACTGAAAAGACTAATTTAAAAAGTGAACTAACAAAATAAATAGAGAGAAGACTGACAGCTGTGGGGTTAGGGTAGGGAGGAGGCGGGATAGAGCAAAAAAAAAATAGAGAAAACAATCATGGGCATGGACAACAGTGTGCTAATTGCCAGGGGACTTGGAGAAAGGCATAGGAGGGATACATGGTAATGGATGGAGACTGGACTTGAGCTGGTGAACACATAATATGGTGTACAGGTGAAGTGACATAGAATTGTGCAATATAATCTTGTATAATTTTGTTAACCAGTGTCACCCCCAATAAATTCAATAAAAAGGAAAACATGGAAAAAACATTTAAAAATAAATAATAAAAATCTTTAATTAAGAGAAGCATTCCTCTAAGCTGTCACCAAGAACAGACATGCAAAACCTCTCTTGGTTTCAGTTTATTCTTCTATAACATTGCTATAGTAATTACTAACTCCCCATGTACACATCACACTCTATCTTCCTTAATTAATATTCACTGTCCCACTCTATTAAACTCTGAACAGGTTTACTATGTCTGAAAAACAAAATATGTGAGCTACATGGCTGATCTGAGGCAGGGTGGTGAGGAGAATGAGGGAGTGAGTAGTCAGAACTTATCCTTAAAACTCTTTCTATGTAAGTCCTCTGGTGGTGAGTAGTGTGGAAAGGACAGAAGAGACACTATCCATCTAATAGTGTTTAACTAACCATCCATTGCAAGTGTGTGTGTGTGTGTGTGTGTGTGTGTGTGTGTGTGTTTGTCTTCTGTATTTTAGAATTTTTCATAAAAATGAATAGTTCTTCTGGCCTGGACACCCCTGGGAATTTCTGTTCATTTTCACAATCTGAAAAAAGAACAATTTCATTTTTTATTATAAATATTCATGTGTTCAAGATTGTGCATGTCGTTATAATTCCCAAATTAGTTCAGAAGGAAACTGACATTTTATTCAAATTCCTTTAATCTTCACTGAAACAGAATAGGATGACATTTTACTCTGAAAAGAAATAGAATATTTTCCTTGTCTTTGTCACCTGAAAGTTTCCCCTTCCCAATAAAATCCCATTTACAGAGCTTCCTCCCAGTTTTACTAGAGGAATCCAAGTGATGAAGAGTGTGAGGACACTACAAAGTCTATAAGGAAGGAACTGACCTACACAAATTTTAAAGCAAAATGAAGGTGACAGTATGAATCATATACAGCAGCTTATTCAGTTCCCACACCAGCCTATTATTATCCCTCACTCTACAGATGAGTGTCAGAAAAGTTAATGGTTTACTTAAGGTCACAACACTCTGAAAATAGTAGCATAAGAATGTAAATGTTGCTATTTGGACTGCAGATCCAGTCATCTTTCCAATCTACCATAGCTGCTAAATCCAATAAGCCCCATAGATTATAGTTCTGTTTGTAAAAGCTTCTCACCAGCCTGATTTCCTCCTAATGAGCCACGTGACCTACCTACCACAATGACTCCTGTTTCACAGAAGAATAAAGGGAAGCATAAAGAAATTAAGTAACTTAAAAATATATTATACAAAAGCACCTGAAGTTACATTCATTCTTGTCCTTGAATATTGTCACATAGTGGGGCCTAGATTCCTTTCATGAACAAAGCTTTATTAGTTTCCTGGGCTGTGTAACAAGTTACAAATTTAGCAGCTTAAAACTCATTTATTACCCCACAATTTCTGAAGTGCACCAATTAACTAACTCCTCTGTTAACAGGATCTCACAAAACCAGAAGCAAGGCATTGGCTGGGTCTCATCGGAGCTCAGCATCTTTCAAAAATCACGCAATGGTTGGCAGAATTTGTTTACTTGAAACTGAACAAGGCATAGCTAGTAAAAGAATCTAACTTTAGAAGATGCTTAACCCCCTTTTTGAAAGGGCTCATCTGATTAGGCCAGACCTACCCAGATAATCTTCCCTTGATTAACTCAAGCTCAAATTAATTAAAGACCTTAATGTTATCTGTAAAATCCCTTCACCTTGACTATCTATAGATATAAAAACCTAAGCAACTGGCCAACCAGCCAACCAGCCAACCATTTAGCAGTCCAACAAGTAGCTGTGATGCGCACTGACCACCAGGGGGCAGATGCTCAGCGCAGGAGAGGAAACCACGGGCATGAAAACATGGAAAAGACTGATAATCTCAGAGGGGTGTGTGGGAGGGGAAGGCCAGGAAGAGATTAACCAAAGATCTTCTATGTGTATGAGAGGCCGGATGATTTGTGCACTGGTGGGGTCCCTCAGCCCGGCCTCTCACAATCCGGGACTCCTTGGGTGAAGTGCGAGAGCCAGTTTCAGCCCAATCCTCACAGGCCAGACCAAGGGACCCCACTGGTGCTGCACGAATCCGTGCACAGGACCTCTAGTATAATATAACACCACAATGGGAATGACATCCATAATATTCACAGGTCCTGCTCACCATCAAAGGAATGGGACGATGACTGGAACATACACTAAGAAGTGGGACCCTTGAGGGTCATCTTAGAACTCTGCCTACCCTAGAAGCAACTCCCCAACTTGCAGTTCTCATGTTCATGTTCAATATGTTACTGGTAAGCCATGTACCACTGTGACATTATTTCTGGATTCTTTGCAGGTCTTTTAAATGGATGCCAGATCATTGGTCAATCAGTTATGCCAGGATGAGTGTCTAGCTGACATGCCTGGCATAGAACAAAGAGGCCTAGATAGGCCAAAGCAAATAAAAGACTCAGTACTTTCTAAGCAGGCACATCCAATGTACTGTGAAGAAAGCTGGATTACACTATTGATAAAAATCAGTAGCTACATTTTTATTTATGAAAATTGATAGATCTCTTTCACACTCATAAGCGTAGTCACCAATGAAGAAAACTTTTATAGGGACTCAATCAGGACGGGACCCAGAATAAACAAAGGGGCTGTTTCAGGGTCTGTAAGACTAGACCCAAGAGTAATACAGCCTCTGAAAGTTTTGTTAGAATTCAGCTTTAAGGGGAACTGGAAGGGGGGGGGGGGAGAATCCTAGAATAAGCATCCAAACACCTGATCTAATTTGCACTGTACCCTTGTGTCTGAGTAGCTCTCTTCCCCTCCATGTGTCTGTGTCCTTATCTATAAAATGAGTGAGAGACCTGCTCAAGTTGAGATGATATCTAAGGTTGCTCCTCTCCTCCATATAATTGCTGTGATTTTGGGGTCACGTGGAAGGGCCTGGAGTGCAGTCCTTCAACCCCCTTAAGAGTCACTACAGTGACAGATCTCACTTCCCAACCAGCATGGTCCTCTCCTGGCATGAGAGGGATCATTGTAAGATGATCTACTGAAGGAAAGCACCTTTTCCTATGTCGTCAGGGACATTTTTGGCAGGCCAATATGTTTCCCCTTTTTGGTGCTTCCCCTTCAAACAAAATATTGATCATCCATGAGCTTAGGTATAGTTGATGGTGCCTGTCTTCCAAGTCCATGGACAAGTCATGTAACCACCTAAGCCTGTTCCCTATTTAAATGGAGATGAGAATGCCTACTCAAAGAGGTGGTAAGATAATTCACTAACGGATGTACAATCAACTATCCAGCAGGAGTCCTGGCACACAGTAGGCACTTTTGGCCTCCTTCCCTTAGTACCCTCCATCTTCTTAGAAGGCCAAAATTGAGGGCATTACTTATGAAAGGTTAGAGCCTGTCTGCCTGTTAAGTGAGCTTACAGAGAATTCAGGTCTGATAATCAAAATTAATAATGGTATTCAATCTAATTTTCCGAGCCAGAGGAGTGGAAGGCTGAGCTATAATCAATCTTTAGAGGTCAATTCACAGAGGATTTTCCAGGTAAAGCCTTAGTGTGTCCCCTTGTGCAGAAAAATGTCACTCTCATCTGCCCTGTGCTCACACTTGTACTTCCAGCAAGATGCCCTCTGGCTCTCTTAGACAAGTGAAAATACACCCACCCTCTTATCTGCCCCTAGGCAGCCAACTCTTGGTTAATGTCAAGTCTTTCTTTTATAAATTGTGAGTTGTTTGATTACTTTCTAAATAGGATATACTTGTCTTATACATGGAGCAAAAATCAAATGTGTTTGTCTTTAGTGTCCTTGCCACTTCTAAGTCCAGACAACCAGATGCCAAGTTTCTGTGAATCCTGCCATCGATAGTGATATTTTTCCACAAATGGTAACATACTACATGCACTGTAGCTTCCTTTATTCTGCACCTTATTTTTCACAATACATGTTGGCTGTCACCCTATATCTGTTCATTGCAAGTTGCTTTATTTTTTATTGACTGCATAGTATGCTATTGTATGAATGAACCATAGTATATAAATACATATACATATAGAAATATTTGTATATATGTTCCCAATCTTTAGCTTTTTCAGACAATCTATTGCTATTTCTGTAATTAATAATCTTCTATTAAGATTAAATTATATTATTAGAAAAAATTGGGGGAATAAACTCCAAGGAATAAAATTGTGCCAGCTCTTCTTCTTTTACTTACATGTATTCATTCAACAAATATTTATTGAGAATCTAATAAGTACCAGCCTTATTCTACATGCTAAGAATATAGCAGTAGACAGAATACACAAAATTTTTCTTGTGGTGTTTTTATATTTTAGTTATAATAATTTAGATTCTGAGGATAAAAACTCCCTATGTCTTTGGCCCATCCTCAATGAGTGCTTCCATAAAAGTTCAATTTTATAAGCATTTATTGGGTGACTACACTATCCAGGGGCAGTTCCCAGGTTTGTCCTTTACAAGTTGTGTAACCTTAGGCAACTGATTTAAATGCTCTGAGCTTCATTTGCTCCCCTACATACTTTACATAATGAATGCCTAACTATTAATATTGCAGTGAAGATTATATGTTAGGATTTTTTGAAAATATATTTTATTGATTTTTTTAGAGAGAGGGAGAGGAATAGAGATCTAGAAACATTGATCAGCTGCCTCCTGCACATACCCTACTGGGGATGTGCCTGCAACCAAGGCACAGGCCCCTGACTGGAACTGAACTTGGGACATTTCAGTCTACAGGCCGATGCTCTATCCACTGACCCACACTGGTTTTGGCTACATGATAGGATTTCATAATACAATAAATGACTTATTTCCTGTTTTTCATTAATGTCTGTTAATTGAATTGATAGCACCTATAAAGTATTTAGTCCAGTCATTAGTGAGAGAACTAATAAAATAACTAGTGTACTTCATAGAGACTCAATAAATATATCTTCTCCTTCCTCATTTCCCCTACATTATAAGGTGGTGAAGTCAGCCTATATTAAGACAAAAATCCCACAATAGAGCCCTGGCTAGATGGCTCAGTTGGTTGGAGCATTTACCCCAAAAAGGTTGTGCCTTCAATTCCCAGTCAGGGCACATACATAGGTTGTGGGTTCGATTTCCAGGAGGGATGCATAAGAGGGTAATCAATCATATTCTTTCTCTATCTATCTATCTATCTATCTATCTATCTATCTATCTATCTCTGCCTCCTCCTTTCCCTTTCTCTCTCTGAAATCAATAAACAAATCCTCGGGTGAGGATTTTAAAAGAAGTCCACAGTACAATTGAAAAATGGCGGCCAGATTTAGTTTTGAATAGTTACTTACTACACATCCAGAACTGGTGTCAGCAACAATGCATCAATGTCCATACCTGCAATCAACACCCAATTTCAGATTCTAAATCAAACTTCCTAAGAAATAGGCCTCTCTACAAATAATAAAGGCTCCCTCCAGCATGCTCCTGTGTTTCCTCCTCCAGGGAGACGCGGGGAAGACTGTTCTGGCCACCGCTTTGGCAAGTTTTGTCATTTGTGCCTCTTTGGTAATGAAGCAAGTTATTGAAATTATGGGCTGTTGGCCATTTCTCCAAAAAGAGAAATCTTTTCAGCATGACATTTATGTGGAGTGGGATGTTTATCAGCAAAGAGCATTTCTTCCTAAAGCAGCAAATGACTCCATGAGGTAAAATTATGGGGTGATCTCATACTGATGTCGAACAGGAAGGGGGAAATGTCAGCAGTTACATCCAGAAGATTGGAGTGTCTGTAATGTGTCCTTCCCACGGTGCACTTAGCATGAAGGGCTATTTCTACAAGCCATTTCCAGGGTGTTTTACCTGGAGTAACACAAATACCTGATCACCATAAATAGGGAGAAAATAAGAGGCACTTTGACTTCTGGAAAGAAATGTACTCATTACTATCAAAGAGAGGAACGTTGGGCTGATTGAACGTATATAAATTGACTGAAGACCTGTCTCGTGGCTAATATATCCTCTCCTCTCCATTAGTCTATGACTGCGTTTTTTAAAAATCCATTTCCACAGTGCTGCCTAATAATAAATATAAAATAAAGTGAAGGTGATTCTCCTTTTCCAGCAAACAGAGAAAAATGGGTCTTGTCTCCCACCTTGGAAGCTGTAGTTTGTCCACATAGCTGGTTCTTCCCTAATCTCGCGGCAAGCGCACACATTAAAACTTTGATGTGGCAGTATCAAGCAATTGCCCTCACAAAGTCAAAATGAAAGATGGGACTAGCGTGGCCCAAAAGTCAGAGAGCTTAGGGAACATTGCTTTTCTGTCCTCAGCAAGCTGTCCTCAGCCTGGAGAAAGATGTCTCCTATCCCTGGAATGGCTCTGTACGGAGTATCCTCCCCACATTGTCCTTCCCGTCACTTCTCCTTTTGTCCTTTAAGAATCACTCTTGTCATCTTGTCAAGAGTTCTTCCTGACCCATTCAGGTTTGGGTTGCAAACCCCACGGTGTGTCCTCAGACCTCTGTGCTATCATCTTCATTTGCCTCTCTCCTTGAAGAAACACTTAATCCTACACGGCAAGATCACGCTGCGTTTACCTCTATAATCCCAGCAACTAGCCCTGGGCCTAGAATGTAGTTGGAGCTCTTTAATGCTGAATGGAGTTGCGTGGGTGGGAATAAACAGATCCAGAGTGGCCCCTGGAGCAGATCTTGTACCCGCTCCCCATTTAATAGATACTGATAGGAGACTGAGGGGTTGTCCAGCATCATACAGCAGGTTGGCTGCAGAGAGAAGATTAGAATTCAGGTCTCCTAAATCTTAGTCCAGGACTCTGTGTGTGTGTGAGGTTCTGTGCCGTGAGCACGGCTCATGACCTCAGGGAATTTATATTTCAAATACAAAAGGAACTACGGGATGCATGAGGCATGGTTGAATGTAACCCTTAGAGATTTACAAATGAAACAGTATGGGAGTATGGAGATAATATGAGGTTGATTCCAGGGCAACTATAGAAGACACTTCTGGTGTTTTGAATCACATTGCCTTGGCCATCTGAGTTTCAGCATCTCAACTTTATGTTTTCTGCTCCAGTGCCAGGAGTCACCCAACATTTATACAAGCCCCATGGAAAGGAGGGAACAACCACTGGGGGGCAATGCTCAAAAATAAATACCTTGATCACTCATCCTTCTGTTAGGGAAGACATTTCTTAAGTATACATTTTTATTGATTTTAGAGAGGAAGGGAGAGGAAGAGAGTGAGAGAAAAACATCAATGATGAGAAAGAATCATGAATCAACTGCCTCCTGCACACTCCCTACCAGAGATCGAGCCCACAACCCTGGTGTGCCCTGACGGGAAATCGAACCATGACCTTCTGGTCCATAGGTCCACACTCAACCACTGAACCACCCATGCCAGGCTGGGGAAGCTATTTTTATCTTTGGGAATGGAAGTCCTGGAGAAACTAAACCCTATTGCCCACAATGACCTTGAGAACACATGCTTTCATTGGCGTTTTCTCCCTTCCTCTCTTTCTCTCGGCTCCTTCACATAAGCTCGCGATGATCATATCCCATATAAACTGCCTGCTCAGCCTGATTTCTGCCTCAGGGGAAAGGAAAATTAAGACAGGAAGTCAGAGGTTCAGGGTTGCTTAAGACTTCCCTGGGCTCCGGACACTTTTGCCTTTATGGGTCCCTCTCCATTAAACGATATATAAATATTTTTTAAATTATATTTTACAGCAGCCTTGGTATAAAGACAAATGTAAAATAGAATCCAGAATAGTCATTGTTATATGTTCACTATTCTATCCTGCTTTTCCTTGTAACTTTAAAAGCATTGGGAATTAAAATACCACCATGGCCCTGGGCTCTGTGCTCCCAGTGCCTAATGGATGAGTCTGCCTGCAGTTAGCGGAACAGCAGGAAGGCCTCAAGGATACAGCGTCATTGAAGCTCATCCTTAAAGAATGGGCTTAATTTGAACAGACACAGGCTTGGTCTTCCTATCCTTTCAGCACGGATTATTGTTTTGTTTTAATATTTATATAATTACATCCGTAAATCATGTTTACTGTAGGAAATGCGGACTACTCGGAAATATTAAGATAAAAATAACAGTCACTTTTAATTTTACCAACCAGAAGAAACGCAACACTCAATCGCATTTCCTACGGGTGTTGGTTGTGGGTCTTGGAGTTTGGCGCTTTTTGTCTTAGCTTTTTTAATTTTTATTTTTTTTTTGCATCATTTACAAATATATGTGCAGAATTTTGCCTCAATCTTGGAGATAGTTTTTTTTCTTCTTTTTTTTCCCTGGCATGTATCATCGATGATGACAGTCTGTCTTGTGTCTGACAGTGACTTCTTTAAGCAATCCGTCTTTTCTGCCTGGTAACTTTCAGAACTTTGTCTTTATGCACGAATGCTGCCCTTTCGTTCCAGTGTGTCTAGGGTGAGATGTCACATTCTCTCCTCCATTCTTCAACTTGTCTTTCACAGTTTCCAACCCTTTACCCCTCTCTGCTGTATTCCGGATGACTTCCCCTGGGAATTCTTCCATTCCATTTATCCACTCTTCCCTCATGGCTGGGCTACTGTTCAAACAGTCATCAACGCTTTCTTCTCATCCATGGCAATAGTTTTCATTTCTAAAACTAGTTCTCTCTCTCTCTCTCTCTCTCTCTCTCTCTCTCTCTCTCTCCCTCTCCCTCTCCCTCTCTCTAAGCATGTCTTTGGCTTAGGCTTTTTAAACAATGCTTTAAAAAAGAAAAGAAATAAAGGGGATCACTTTCTAATGACAAAAGGCCAATTCACCAAGAAGGCGCAGTTATGTCACACGAAAGGCATTGAGAAAACAGAGCCTCACAACGTGGAAGTCAAAACTTGACAGAACTACGAGAAGCGCTTGGCAAGTCCGGCATCACAAGGAGAGATTTTTAACAACTGACCGCCGATGAGTGACATCTATGACCATGTTTTCACAAATAGCACGGGACCAGGTGACTGCTCACAAATGAGATGCGGTGTGGGGACTTCCATAGACGCACAGCTGGCAGATGGCCACACCGAAGATTCAAATCCAGGCTCACCTGACCCCAGAGTCAACGCACTCCCCGGCAGAGCCTGCTAACGAGCACCGGGGAGGAGACCGCCACATCGGAGGACTTTCTGACCCACAGGATGCATCCGGTGAGTATGCCCCCCTCCGCAGCAGTCAGTGGCTGTTTCTCCCACCTGTTAATGACTGGGGTTTGGGTGGGGGTGGAACTGGCTCCCCGAGGCGGCCCACACAGGTTGTCACACTGTCAAGGACCCCTCTATTAACAAGCTGTCAGCGCGCTGCCAGCAGCCGCCATGTGGTTTGTGCAGGGAGCGGGCGCTCTGGTGCGGAGACTTGGCTCCATCATTCAGAGGAATCTGAAAAAATAAGGCAAGAGGCAGATGTCTCCCAGTCTGTTCCTCCAAAACAGACTCGGGGAGATGGCGTGGGTTGGCACTGGAGGAAGAGGGAGACGGGCTTTCAAAATAAGTATAAAGGAGGGGAAAACGGGACATGAAGGAGTGAAGAATTAGAATGGTGCACTTAAAAGTGCTGTCTCTCTCCTCCCTCCCCCCCTCGACCCATGAACCAAGAGGTTGAGGTTCTATTCCCAGTCAGGGCACATGCCCGGGTTTCCACCTCCATCCCCGGTAGGGGGCGTGTAGGAGACAGCCAATCAATGATTCCCTCTCATCATTGATATTTCTCTCTCCCCCTCTCTCTCCCTTCCTCCCGGAAATCAATAAAAGTAATTTTTTTAAATGAAGAGTTGTCTTTCCTCTCCTCCAGACTTCCCGTGGGCAAGTCCCTAAAAGCCAACATTGTCTATTCCTTGCCACCGTGGACATCTCAAGTTCCAATTTTAAGAATAGTTAAAAAGGCGTGGTTTAGATTTTTTTAAAGTGAAAGGTGCCTTTGGCTTGCAAGCTTTTCAAAGTCACCCTAAATAAAACACAGGGGAAATCTGTCTGTTTCTGAGGCCTCTGTCCCTTCTACTAATTAGTAAGATTAACCTCTGAGCCGACAGGCCCTCCAGCTCACCGCTAACAAAGATGTCTGTAGAAATGCCAGCTTTGCCGGTTGCTTCCAATAAGGGGATGGCACTCCCTCATTGGCACTACGCTTAGAGCTGGGGCCTCGGTGAAAATCTTTGTTTGCACCTGTAGCCTCAGGCTGGACTCCTGCCTGCCTACCCACAGCTTCCGGCACCTGCGCCATGAAAAGATGCTTGAATTCTCTCCAACCAGTAAGACTGCACAGCCTGCTCACCACAAAGCTTTATGTTTCCAAAAATTACACCGAAGCTGCCTTGGTCGGACAAGTGGTGTTTTAGTGCTCTGATTTCAGGAAATCATAAAATACATCTCTCTCTCCATTTCTGCCTCCTTTCCAGCTCACGTGACCAGTAACATTAGGGGTTAGGCCCAGGGAGTCAGTCAAAAGCATAGACTTACTTCCTGGTGGGGACCCAAGTTGGTCTAAGAAACAGGAAAGAGCCACTATCCTGACCTCTACACCACTAAAGAGAGAGGAAGAGGAGGGACGTGCAGGTTGGGAGGTTGGGCGGATAGTGAAGAACAATGGGAGAACAGAAGGAAAAGGGATGTTCAGGAATCTGTGATCCAGCAGGATTCCTTACAAGCACCAGGCAGGCGACCCTATCAGAGCGACCCTGGAAGGCAAACAAACAATTCAAGCTTTCCACCCTCCTGACTCCAACTTGTGCCCAACCCCACATGCATGTTCCTCCCGCGGGCTGTCTCCGTGAGAGTCCCTATAGGATTTTTTCCCGTAAGACTTTAAGCTCCAAATAGAAAGGAAAGAATCAATCAGGCAACAAACAGCATTGGTTTCTTCTGTTGCTATGACTGCCAGGAATGCGAGCGGCAACGTTTTCAGATTCTTCTAGCGTCTTCTGTTGTCAGCTATTATGGAACAGGGGTTGAAAACTAAAACCCAGGGGTCAAATCTAGTCTATCACTTACTTTCATAAATAAGGTTTACTGGAAATACTAGCATACCCACTTGTTTATGAATTGTCTATGGCTGCTTTTATGCTGCAACAGTGACTATCTAGCCCATTATAGATAAAAAAAAATCTCAAAGTTCAAAACATCTATAAATATTGGATAAAATACCTAAAATACATTTTCCAGAGAAGAGCTGAGATGAAAGGAAAGTTAGTAAAAAAAAAATAAAAAATAAAAAAAAAAACCACAAAAAAACAAAAAACAAAAAAAAAACTGAACAGAGGAAAAAACCGAACTCACACCCTGGCCAGGTGATTCAGTAAATTGGATAGTCATTTCGAACATCAAAACGTTGTGGCTTGTTCCCCTATCAGGGGTCAGCGCAAGAATGAGAGGCAACTGATGGGTGTTTTCTCTCTCTCTTCTCTCTTTTCTCTCTCTTCTCTCTCTCCCTCTCCCTCTCCCTCTCCCTCTCCTTCTCCTTCTCTCTGTCTCTCTGTCTCTCTGTCTCTCTCTCTCTCTTCCTGTCTCTCTGAAAAATCAATACAAACATATCCTTGGTTGAGGATTTTTTTAAATTAATTCACAAAAGCAAATAAGCTAGTGAACACCCCAAGATCATTCTTTTCTCCCTGAAGATGCAAAATGTGGGACCTACAATCAGGGACACCATAGAATTCGGGGACCCTATTGAGTGAAAACCTCACCAGGCAAAGCAGCAAAGAAACTACCCTTCAAAGAATGACATTAAGAAAGTCTATCTGTCTTAGTCTTATCTATGAAAATTAGTAACCACAATCCAACCTGCAGGCAAATCTGGGGCTGGGCTTTACACACTGTGGCGAGAAAACAGCTAAGGCAAGAATTTATTTTAAAATAGTTGGGATCAGTAGTAGCCTCGTGGCTTGGAAAAAGCCAATGCATGTCCTCTCTGGGAGAAAGCACCTTATATAAACACAAGCCTTAAGGAAAGTCCACTGTTAATGTTCCAAGGAACATGAGCTTCTAAGAATAAATAACTTAACACATGAGAAAAACAAACCATTTAGAAGAAGTTAGCAAAGAACAAAATCAGTTCTACAAATAGCAGCAATAATACTAGTGACAATAGCTAACATTTGTCTAGGTTATACTCCATGCTGGACACTCTCCTAAGAACCGTGCATATATTTGATCATTTGATCCTCAAAACAAGCTATCGAGTAGGAATTATTTTTCTTCCCATTCTCCATATGAGGAGAGTAAAGCACAGGGTCTTTGGATTTTACAATTATTAGAATTAGAACCTAGAAACTATGTATGTATTACATTTTAAGACATAAGCGATTAAGATTATAAGTCTCAAAAGTGATGTTTATTTGAAAGAACGATCCAAAGAGAATTTATAGAAATAAAAAGCAAATGAAAGTTAAAACTCAAAATGTAGGCTATATAACAGATGAGACACAGTTGGGGCAAAAAATATTGAACTGGAAGTAGTTCCAGAATGAAAAGAGATTTATCAACTAAAAGGTGAATGCATAAAATGTAATTAATAGTAATAATAAATATATAGCCCAAAGATAAAACATATGAATCAGAGGTTAAGAGACATAGGAAATAGAGCAATGAGATCTAAGGACATGCCTAATCAGAATTTTAACAGTAGGTAATGGTTTGTAAATATATAATATTTGAAAAGATCATGGCACAAAATTTCCCAGAACTGATGAAAGGCATGAGTTCTCTCACTTCTAATCTGAGTAGGATAATTAAAAGAACACCACACTGAGACACAATATGATGAATCTATCACACACCACCTACCAGGCAAACTCTGTGGAGGGACCCAGAGAAAAGGAGCTCACCTCCAGGCACATGGCACTTAGACTGACAGATGACTCCCAGCAGCAACAATGGAACACAGTTGAAATGTTCGAAGAGAATAGCTGTCAGCTGGGAATTTTATCACCATCAAGGCAATATTTAAAGAATAAGGGTAAAATAAAGATAGTTTCAGACAAATAAAACCTGAACCAGTTTCCAACAGACCTTTGCTAAAAGAACTGCTAAAGAATGTACTTTAGAAAGAAGGAAAATGATCTCATAATAGGTATGTTCTTCCTTCCCCAGCTTTGTTGCAATATAATTGGTACACAAAGACTGCACATAATTGGTGTATGCAATTTAGTGAGTTCAAACATATGCATACACTTGTGTTACCATCACCACAATCCTAGTAATAACCATATCCATTGTCTCCAAGAGTTTCCTCCAAAGTGTCTATTTGTTGTTAGGTTCTTTCTCTTTCTTACCTCTTTCTTTCTTTTTTTCTTTCTTTCTTTCTTTCTTTCTTTCTTTCTTTCTTTCTTTCTTTCTTTCTCCTTCCTTCCTTCCTTCCTTCCTTCCTTTTTTCCTTGTTTTTCTTCCTTCCTCTCTTTTTTTTTCATTGTAAGAACACTTAACATTAGATCATACAAAGGAATACAATTCAGCCTTAAAAAAGAAAATCCCACCATTTGTGATAACGTAGATAAATCTAGAAGACAGAATGTTAAGTGATATAAGTCCTTCACAGGACACATTGCATGATTCCTCTTACATGAGGCATCTAAAGTCCTCAAAGGAATATAAGTAACTGATGAAATGGTGGTACCAGGGGATGGGAGCCAAGGGGCATACAGGGCAGAGACAACTAAGATAGGAAAGGGCAGAACCAGAGGCTTGGAAGGGCACGGGAAGAGGGTAAGTGCAGAGTGCTCACTCAGGAAGCCCGGTCTTAGAGGAGGAGGAGCAGGAGAATGTAGAAACAGGGGAACGTGGGACACAGGATGCAGTATGAGGTATACATAAAACCAAGCATGTTGAAGAGTTGGTAGCGAAGGCCAAGGGAGAGGAAGAGCAGGTGCAGAAGGAGCAAAGAGAGATAGTAAAAAGCTAGAGGACTGGCCACTCCACAGGTGAGAGGAACACCTTTCGGTAAAAGGGGAAAGGAAGAAACCATGTTTCAGAAATACAAGGTAACTAACAGCAGAGGAGGAAGTGACCACACACCCACTTTCCCACCATCATGGGCAGGGCCCAGTCCGTAGACGGCCTTCCTCCACAAACTGCAGCACACACAGCATCCAAAGCAGCATGAGCTTGGAATCAAGATAAACCAGGGTCCCAAGCCTGAAAGTCACCCTCAGTTACTGAGCAGCCTCGGGAAAGTAATTGAACGTTTCTGTCCATCTCCTTTTCAGTCCTTAGCTGGAATCCCAATACCAGGCCCGCCCTGTTGGTGAGGATCGCGTGGATGGCATGTGAACCCGCGTTCCAGCTTCTCCATCTGAAGAAATGCAGAATGGACTCATGGGCCTGCCAAGCTCCTTCTTGCTCTGAAGTTCTCGGCGTCGATAGCTCTCCGGCCTATGACCTCGCAGGCAGTGAAAGGAGGACGAGGTCATATGATGGCAGATGGAAAACCCATAGTGCACACGCTGGGAGCTCCTGGCAAGCACGAGCAATGCTGCCCGTGCTTTGAATGAAGAGGCAGGAATCACAGAGTCCAGGAAAGGAAGGGGGCTATGTGGTAACTTGCTGGTGATTTTTATGAGGGACGTACTTTTCTAGAGGCTGACAATCCCTCCCCACTGGATCTGGGAAGGTGGCAGGCTGCCAAAGCCAATGTCTTCACTCACTTGGAAAACATCACTGAGAGCCCATTATGCGCCAAGCACTCTGCTAGACAATGGGGCTATGACAGTGATTGAAACCGACCAAAGCACTGCTTTGAACAGCTAGCATTCTAGTAAAATAGAAAATCTATATGATAAGGTAATAAGGGCTATAACTAAAAAAATAAAGCAGGGGTGAGGAGGGAGGAGATGGTGGATGGACGCAGGTGTCATTTTAAACCGATTGCTGGAGAAGGCTTCACTAAGAAGGTAATGCTTGGGTAAAGGCCTGAGCATGATGAGGGCAATCGCCATGTGGACATCTGGGGACCAGCACACCGAGCAGAGGAGACTGTAGGTGCCAAGGTAGGAATGTGCCAGGTACTTCCAAGCCCAGATTCAGGATTTCAAGCTTGTCACGGCCAAGTGCATGGTCATGGATGCCAGACTCCTCTCTAGACAGTTCCATGGAGCTCAGTTAATATCATAAGAAGCTGTTATAAATCAAATGGATTCGGAGCCCCCTGACCTCACCCCAGCTGTCTGCACATAGCCATGGGCCACCTGCAGGAGACCATGATAGCTACGCGGGATTACTGAAAGCTCACGTGGTTTCCTTAAGCAGCCAAACTTCTTAATATATTCTGTTATTTTCCTTTTCTTTTTTTACCGGACAAAACTATTGGAAAATCTATTTTGTTCCGGCTAGAAGGGAAGCCCCTTTCCTGCTGGCTCCAAAACAGACTCCAAGATTAAAGCTTCTTTCCTGAGAGAATAAATTCTCTAACTCAGCACTGCTAGCCAGTCACCGGGATTATTTATTCCAACATAGCAATGACCCCCATAATTTGCTGTTTCACTCTCATTCTTTCTTACGCCCCCAATTTTATTTTTGCTTCTTTAGGTGACACATTCCAGGCAATCTTCTGGCGCCAATAAGAAGCTAATTTTGAGATAAGGATGGAAACGTGTTCGAAAACATTCATTACGAGGCCAGGGGTGTCTGTTTAAAATGCTGATGTTTCTGTTCTCCCCGGGATGCAGAGGAGAAAGCCGTGAGTCTGGAGTGGTGAATTTCACGTCAGTCTCGCTGCACATTCTGAATGGATCAGCCTAAGGTGGCTGATTCCTGCCTCCATCAGGAACTGACATTTCATTTCCATGGCTCTTCAGTTGTCAAAGCCTTTCTCACAAGCCTTAATTTACTGTCACCTGGCTCCCTCCCTCACCATTAAGGACCTAATCACTAAAATCCCATAAGCAGTGTTGGTTTTCGCTGGCCCTGGCCTCCCTGCAGCATTTGCAGCTCAGCCAGTCCTCCCTGACGCATTCTGCTGCGCCCTCAGCAATGTGACTTTACCCAGTTTCTCCCCAGCACTCTCCCTGCCAGGCCTTGCTGGTAGATGTCCCAAGGGTCCCCAGACATGGCCGCCAGTCTTGAACATTCAGTCTCTGCTGGTCTGGCTCGGGGTGCCCATTGTCAGGAGGACCTGGGGCCTTCACACATGCCTCTACCTCAACAAGTCAACAACGAAATCATGTTCGTCCTTTTTTAAAATATATATATTTTTTTATTGATTTTTCACAGAGAGGAAGATAGAGGGACAGAGAGTTAGAAACATCGATGAGAGAGAAACATCAACCAGCTGCCTCTTGCACGCCCCCTACTGGGGATGTGCCCGCAACCAATGTACATGCCTTTGACCGGAATGGAACTCTGGACCTTTAAGTCTGCAGACCCACGCTCTATACACTGAGCCAAACCGGTTTCGGCATGTGCGTCCTTTTGTAGCTTTGGTACATGAGGTGTGGTAATGACTTACTTCCCTCCATCCGCACCGTGACCCCAACTGGCCCACTTCACACACAATTTCTTTTGCAAACTGTTGCTTAGACTTCCTGATCTCTATTCCTTCACTAGAGATTAGCATTTTCTCTTTTGTGCTGCTGCAACTAAGATAGACATCTATCCCTGCATATATGTACAGGGCTGTCATTGTTTCTTGCACTAGGCTCTTAGCAGTCACAAATGAGTTTGTTTATCTATGTCTGTCCCGTGCCTAGCACAGCGGCTCAATAATTGTATTGAATAACAGGAAAGAAGGAAGGAAAGGAGGGAGGGAGGTTAGGAGGGAGAGAGGAAAAGAGGAAACATTTTATCTTCAAAACTGATTTTATAGATTGAGGGGGAAATGTTCAGAGAAATAGAAAAACCTGCTCCGATCTACAGCGAGGAACTGTAGTCTTTTGACTTCAAATGACGAGCAATTTCCCCCTCTGCTCGGAGACTCAGCCACCACTTTTCTTGCACTTTGTCCTAGAAAATGGCATGGGTATTTTCTTAAAGACAAATCAAGAAGTTCAATTCTCTGACCTACAATTGAGTCGGGGCTTTTCGCCTGGTCTCTCCTACGCTCCCACACAGCTGGGAGGGAAGAGTGTGTGGATGTCTCCAGTCAGCAGGAAGTCATCAAAGCATTTCTCAGATAAACACCGCCAAACTGAAGGTGCCAGAAACCAGCATACCCAATCCCACAGCCATTCCATAGGACACAACCCCAGCACACAAAACAAAAGGTTGTGAGCACACCTCGCTCCTGCCACCACTGTCCCTGGCACTGCTGTCACTCCTCACCCCGTTCTGGGCCTTCTATCATCCTCTGTCCCACGGAAACGTTACTTCCAGTGCCTGACAAATGGACAGATCCAGTGCACATAAGGAAGGCACTGACAATGTCTGCCCACTAGGGCTTCTCTGGACAGTGGGTGAGCCCAAGAGGATGGGGCCATATGGGTGTAAGCCAGAAAGCAAGGGTGGGATTGAACCCAGAAAAGAACCCAGCCTACCTGAGCAGGGGGCCAGAAGGAGTATCATTTCTGAAGTACCCCTGAGGATGCAGATACAGTGCCTACTTGCTGTGTCCATGTCTATCACAAGCAGCTTTCTCTCTGCTTTCCCGATCAGAGCCAAGACTGTAGTAGCCGTGTGAGTTCATTGATTTCTTTCTTTTTTATAGGATAAATATCAAGTAATATAAAATTTAATTAAGGATTCTCGAACACACAGAAACATGGACAGGGAAATTGAAAGCCCTTGTGATTTTTTTTTTTTTAACAGAAAGGCAGCTGAGGTTTTTCATTCCAGGATAATCAAAAGGAGAAGATTTTTCATTAACCCTCATGTTTCTTCACTGAGCATTTCCCTAAAGAAATCAGAGTCGCAAGGACCTATATGGCAGTCCCATCATCCTGGTATCTGGGCAAGAGGCAAGGGCCTCAGAAAATGGATTGGGAAGGGCATGGTCCTTGGTACCAATAAGACGTGTATTCCTGTTTTATTGTTTACTAGCTGGGTAACCCAGGGCAAGTTGCTCAATCTCTCTGAACCACATTGAGCAAATATTCATGAAGTGCCTCTGTGAGCCAGGCAGTGTTCTAGGCACTGAAGACAAAATAAATAGCACCAAAACATACAGTCCCTGCCTTTATAGAGCATGCATTTTAGAGGGAGAATAAACAAAAGACAGACTATGTCAAATGCTAAGATCTGTGAAGAAAACAAACACAACAGGATAAAAAGAGCAAAGCCTAATGGAAGTGGGATGATATTGGTCAGACTTCCATTTGTAAGAACCTAAAGGAAGGGAGGGGGGAAGCCACACAGATACCTGTGGAAAGAATATTTGATGAAGAGGAAATGTATGCAAAAGACCTGAGACTCCACTGTGCTTGTGGTGTTTAAGGACAGTGAGAAGGAACCCCAAGGAGGTCAGGGTGACTGGGGTGGATAGAATGGGGAGAGGTGGGAGATGAGATCGGGAAGTAGAAAAGTGGTCAGATTGTAGAAGACCTTATAGACCACCATAAGGACCGTGGGTTTATTGGGAATCATGTGGGAAGCCATTGGATGGCTTTGTGCAGAGGAGCAACATAATCAGACTTCAATGTACATTATGGATCACTCTGATCGTTGTGTGGAAGTAGGGAGGCCAGCTGAAAGACTCTTAAAATTGTCCAAGTAAGAGAGAGTTATGGCTTGGCCCAAGAGGCAAGTAGGGAAGCGATGGAGGTAGTGAGAAGTGGTTTGGTTGGGGTTGTATCCTGAATATAAATAAGAGCCAATAAGATGTGCAGATAAGTTAGAAATAATAACACCAACATGAGAAGGCTGTAATGAGGACCAAATGAAATAACATGTGTGAAGTGCCTTGTGTACTGCCATATTCTAAGACCACCTCTGTTCCCACACTCCCACCATTTCTTTTTTTTTAAAATATATTTTATTGGTTTTTACAGAGAGGAACGGAGAGGGATAGAGAGCCAGAAACATTGATGAGAGAGAAACATCAACCAGCTGCCTCTTGCACACCCCCTACTGGGGATGTGCCTGCAACCAATGTACATGCCCCCAACCGGAATCAAACCTGGGATCCCTCAGTCCACAGATGGACGCTCTATCCACTGAGCCAAACCGGTTTTGGCTCCCACCATTTCTTATAAGAAAAGCAAAACCACTGGAGAATTCACACAATCTGTTGGAAGGAGAGGAGAAAAGAGAAGAGATCCAGAGTCCCTCCTTCAGCCAGCACAGCATGCCCACCTTCCCTGCTCCCAGACTGCCAAACACCTCTACCCCTGGAGAACTCTGGCTAAGAGGAGGCTCCAAAGTAAGCCTACGCAGATCAGCTAGAGGAACTGCAAGTGTCTCCCCTACCGCGGGCCTTGCACATACCATTTATCCTCCTCTCAAATCCTCCTTTGCATGGTTCCTTATCTGGGAACCTGCTATGGGCCCTGTAAGATTCAGCTTACTATGAGTACTTAATTTTAGGAACCCCTTTGACCCTGCCCTTCTTTATTCTGAGTCAGAGATGGCCTCTGTATCTTCTCCAGCACCCTGGAGCTTAATGACAATCACTTCAGACTTCATCACATTGGACTGTAACTAGGGCAGGTAAGATAATCTATCTATATTTACTCTTCCATGTACAAAGAAAAAGTCAGTTTTTCATTCAGGTAATAACGGATCTTCTCTCCTCCACAAGACCTTCCAATTGTTAAATAAGAAAATAAAACTAAATTTAGTTTAAGCTGTTACTCCAGGGTCTGATTCTAAATGTAAAGAATCTGTCTCTCATCCTTTTTGGACTATAGATGGAGCATATCCCTTGCATGGCCATAACACAGGCACAGGAGAGTAAGCCAAAGTACCCAAATGTTTTTTTAAGTCTCTACTCACTAAGATTCTATCAATCAAAGTAAATCATATGCCTGAATTCCAATTCAAGGAATGGCAAAGTACACTTCACCTATAAGGGTGGTGGGATATATGATTTTGCTAGGACTGTCATAACAAAATACAAAGGAGTGGGTGGTTTAAACAAAAGAAATTTATTTTCCCACGTTCTGGAGGCTGGAAGTCCTAGGTCAAGGTGTTGGCAGGTTTGGTATCTCCTGGGGCCTCTCTCCTTGGCTTGCGAACAGCCACCTCTCACTGTGTCTTCTCACCACCTTTCCAGAGTGTGTGCACACTCCTGGTGTCTCACCAGTCATATTAGATTAGGGCCCCGACCCTTATCAATTTATCTGATCTTAATGACCTCTTTAAAGAGCCTATCTCCTAATACATTACATTGTTGGTTAGTGTGTCAAAATATGAATTTGGTGGAAGGGACACAATTCAATCCTTAACCCAGGGTTGGTGAATTTTACTGAACAATAATTTTTGTTCTCATCTTAAGGTTTTCCTTAAAGTTGGAGTCCTACTGACCACAAATTAAAATTCTGATTTTAGCACTGAGCTATACAGCCTTAGGAAGATAACCCATAATTTTCCACTTTTAAAAGTGAAATAATTATAGTTACTAACTCGTGTTTGTTAAAAATTGAATAAAACAATTCATATAAAGCCAACACAAAGCAATTGCTCAATAAATATTGTTAGTGTTTGGCTCTGTTCAGTTAGCAAGCTTTCATTTCACTCAGCGAGGAGGCTGTCCGAGTTGTAGCATCAACCACGACTTCCCTTTTGGAACCTGAATTCTCTCCTACAGCAAACATTATTCTCCCAAATCCATCATTCTTCAATCTGTTCCTGCAATATGGTGATTCTTTTTTTAAAAAAATCCACTTAACATTTCTCTGCCAATAAGTTAGAGGCCAGAAAGAAAGAGGATGGTAGACATTTGTCTTTCTAGACATTCTGCAGATGGCTGGCTGCCTCGAGGACATGTCATGGCTGCTGAGACCTCAGCTAAATGGTTCATTTTTATCTGCTAAGTAAAAAGCCTGAGCTTAGAGGAGGATGGTATAAGCATTAAGCTTAAAAAATAGTAGAGAAGGAGACTGAGAAGAGGAGGAAGAGGAGGAGGAAGAAGAGGAGGAGGAAGAAGGGAAAGAAATGTTGCATTTTATCACATCCCAAGCATCATGGTTATTATGTCCTGGTTACATACTCATGAGAGAACCTGAGACCACAAGTAGTGACGTGAGTAACTTAATATACACAAATAGCAAGCTGAGGAGTCACTGATCCGGGATAGGAAATCAAGTCTTCCTGATTCTAGAATCCATTCTTGCACTTCACTACCATGTCAAGTTGGAATGCTGACCATAGGAAAGTCACAAAATCTGATGGACAGAAAGCCAGAGAGGAACTGTCTAGAGATATAAGTCCACTCCTGTGTTAGGGTCTCATCATCTCCTTTTCTTTCACCTGGGTTCTGTTACGGCTGCAAGATTCAACATGACTCTTCATGGTAATGACTGAGGACCTTCAAGAAGCCTCAGCTGCTCCCCCTAGATCCAACTCAGTGACTCAAACTCTCCATTCCAAGCAGAAGAGGTAAGGACTCTCTTCTGGGAAGGGCCCAGTCCCTCCTGGATGATCAATCAGTGTCGCTCTTCATGACCAGGGGCTCTAGTTGACTTGAGCTAACTTTTTTCTAGTCCTAGTTCTAGTCCTAGCGGGAGGGAAATATACAGCAGCTTCCAGTTTTCACCCTCCAAGCAGAGGAGCAACAGAAGCTCTCCAGGGTGACCATAACCCACTGCAGTGAGAGTGCCGGGAGTAGGGAAGGAGAAAGATAAAGTGCTCTCTCTGTGGCCTGGCTTTTCCCTTCAATCCTAGGAGCAGCCTTCTGTGAGGGTGGAAATGAAGGTCAGAGAAACCAAGTAATGTGAGCCAGCCCCTGCTGGTAGGACATGAAGCCCTGGGATACTCTGCAGTTAAAGGGAGCTCGGTAAAGAAACTGAGGAGTGAGACCACAGCGTGGTAAAAAAGAAGGAACAGGGGCATGGGAACCAGACAGCTCGTGATGTGTGCAACTGTGCGATTTTGCATATTTTTTAAATATATTTTATTGATATTTTACAGAGAGGAAGGGAGAAGGATAGAGAGTTAGAAACATCGATGAGAGAGAAACATCGACCAGCTGCCTCCTGCACACTCCCTGGGGATGTGACTGCAACCAATGTACATGCCCTTGACCAGAATCGAACCTGGGATCCTTCAGTCCACAGACCGACGCTCTATCTACTGAGCCAAACTGGTTTGGCCTATTTTGCATATTTTTAACAAGCCAGTCTGGATTTCTTTACCTCATCTGATAAATGGGCGTGAGCTGCATCTGATAAGTCTATGGGATGAAAAAAAAAATAACATTTATAAAAAAGTTGACATGACTCTTGTTTCTCTCCCCAGTCCCTGTTATACCTTTGGCCGCTGCTTAGAATCTTTAGAGAAGTTCTCAAGGCTTACACACACAAAAAAAAATGGGATCAGAGCTGATTATGATATTTGAAAGGAGTGAGAATATCCAGCCACAGCCCAGGCCCCCTCCATCCCTGAGCTCATTAGAGTCAGCCACAAACATTGTACTCTAAGCCTGCTGTTAGGCTCGCTGTCAGACCATGTCCCTCAGGGGGAAGACAGACCGGCCTGCTCCCTTCCTCCTTCTCAGAACCAGAGTGATGGAGTTAATGAATGAATGTGAAGCGGAAATAATTACATTTTAACTTTGAACACAAAATCCAATTGCTCTGCCAATATCTTTCCACGGCAGAAACCCTTCTAAGAAGAGGGAGGAAAACTGAAGCAGAAAACACAGATTCAAATTGGCAGCCAACTCCTGAGTGGCAGACTTGAAAAGGAACTACCTGGGCTGATAGAGCAGCAGGCACATAAGGATCGGATTACCCCTTTGCCAGCCAAGGTGAGAATGTGTCACTGGCTTCAGATGAAATGCCCTCATTTGTGCTTCTCGGATACACTACACCACCTTCACCAGGTGTTAAGAATGCCAAAATAAATAGAAAAATGTTCCTATCCATAAAAACTCACCAGTAAGAGGAAAAACATACTGTAGAAATCAAGGTAACGAATGCCAGCTTTCCCAATGGACCCCAACATTTCAGTGGCTTATAAAATGAAAATGTCTTTTATGCTCACATCATACCCAACTGTCTTGAGTGGCTTTCCTTCAGCCTGTAGTTACAAAATCTGAGCTACATGATCTTCAAGGTCAAAGGATGGCTAGAGGATCATGTTGGATGATTTCAAGGGCCAGGTCCAGAAGTGATACACATCACGTCTGCCCAAATCCATTGGCCATAGCCCCAATCTAAGTGCAAGGGAGGCTGGGAAATCTAGAGGACCACACAGATATTGGCTGAGAATTAACAGTCTCACCACAGTTAAACAAATAAATAAGGGCAATGCAATGAGTTAAGGACATGGTTGATTCATGGTATAGGATTGGCAGTGGCCCAATGGAGGGAATAGTAAACTCTCCTTGGGCAGGTCCAGGAAAGTTTCATGGAAAAGATCATTGCTATGGATCTAAAAAGAGTAAAAAAGCAAGATAACAAGGAAGATATAAGCAGGGTGTTTTCAAGCAGAAACACAGACACATGAAATAACATGACATGTTTAGAGACTGAACCAAATTTGGCATGTGCAGAGCATAGTGTGCATGGGGAACGCATGGAGGAGGTACTGGAGAAGTGAGAGAGATCTAATTCGGAGGCTTGGAGGGAAATTTCAGGGCTATGGTAAAGGCATGCTTAGACCTGAAGTCCTTCTCAGGCCCCAGGAGAGGTCTGTGCCCCAGAAATATGAATTGGGGGCTCATGCCCCCAGCCAATAAGCAAGGCCTCCTATGCCTCCTGCCCTCATGACAAAACAGTATGGGCTGCTTTCCAGAGCAGTGCAGGCTTCTCCCCCCTGTTGCAGCTCCGGTGTAGCACCACGCAGGAGAAGGAGGCTGGGCTTCCGCATCAGGCAGACCTGGCCGTAAATACCTATCCCACCATCACTGGGCGAGTTGCTCTCTAAGTCACAGTTTTTCTAGGAATGCAACTGAGAGGGCGAGGCTAACTCCTGACTAGAACTCTGCCTCCTTGTGGGGCAGGGCGGAGCTATCCTCCATTTTGTGTAGCTGGACCCTAGCCCTCACCCAACCAATCAGGGTCAGCCAAAGCAGTGACATCACCACGTAAAACCCCAGGACTTGTGGAAGTTCATGCTCTCTTCCGCCATGCGGGTTGGAGAGAGTGGGATGTAGCCCAAGTTAACATGGAAGAGGCTCTCATGTTAATTGCATCGGATTTGGCTCCCTGCTGGTCTTTGGGAATCACGGAATCTCGGCACAACACAGCATGCAGATGAAGTGAAATGCTACTTGTAAAGCTACAAGAAGGACATCTGACAGGGCAGCTTCCAAACACGTGGTTAGCACTACCCACCCTGTCACGTCCAGTTCTTCCTCCCTCTGCCTAGTGGAGCTCTGGGTCGCACAATTGATGGGTTTCGATTGCTTGCAAGGCTCTCTTTCTTTGCACAGGGGTGTCCTTAGGCTCCGAGTTGGTTGGAGTAAAGATGTTTATTGCCTTAACCCCCAGCTCTGACACAACCCCCCTGGACAAAGTTGCTGCACGTTCCTGGAATCAGGAGACCGCTCAGTCTTTCCTTGAAGCCAGACTGACACTGGAGTCTAGGAGTCGTCTCAGATCCATTATCTCATTACATATGGGCAATCGCCCTTTGCAATGGACAGCATCATTCCCACTTTACAAATGAGGAAAAACCACAAAGGGATTTGAAAGGCAAGGCCAAATGTATTCCACTTTCTTTAATATAATTCTAAGATTCTCTCTGGTATTAAAAAAAATAAAAAGTGACCACTCTTAATTCCTGTCTTAAAATATAACAGGAAAAGATGGGGGTATTTTGCCAGGAAATGAGGTGACTCTAAAATCAAAAACTGTCTAACTAGTTTCCCTTGTAAATAGCGTGGAAAGTAGGTATTCCCAAAGCACTAAGCAATAAACACCAAACTCCAGAGAAAAAAGACAGAAGACATAGCGGGTATTATTGCTTTTGCTTGTACTGAACTGAAATACACTCGGCATAGGATTAGCAAGTAAAAGAGCAGGTCCCTAGTGCCTGTTAACATAATAAACCTCCTCCTTCTTGGGTAGTACCACGTTACTGAGAAATCTCATAACTCATACACATTTAGATACATAAGATACAGAGACACGTGCACACCCAAATATGTTTATGCATATGAATATGTACATGCACGCATACCCAATTGACACTAACTAGACTTATGCATTTTCTTTTTTTGTTTTGCTTTATTGTAACATAACATGCCCACAGTAGGAACGTATGGGAAGGGGACACTTGGATAATCTGACCCCTTCTCCTTACAGCAAACGCCAAGTGGAAAAGTGAAATGAGGGCTAGAGTGCACAGCATTTCATGCAACATTAATGACCCACCCTCGTCCTTCTATTGGCTCCTATAGCAGAAAGTATCAAGAACCCATGTATGTCCCCTAGCCCCCCCCCCTTGGTCATCTGTCAGGGCCCCAGATAGCCTCTCTCTGGTCCTAGGATCATGCTCAGTGTGGGCTCAGGACGGATCACAAGGACCCAGGAGTCAATGTCCCAAGAACTGCTCTCAACACTGAGATGTGAAAGGAACTGCTGGACCAACACCCCAGCTTCCTCACCCTCAGTGGGACAGAGCCTGGGGTGTGCTCTCTATAGCCTCTCAGGAGGTCCCCATCAGGACTCTGCTCCAGTGTCCATGGCAGGGATCTGCCAATCAATGTGCCCTGTTTTTGGCCCTCCCTACACATGCCTGTCTCACTTCCCCACCCCACTATTGTGCTCCCTGAGTTCACTGCCCAAATAAACTGCTTACCGAAACCCCCATTTCAGGCTACGCTTGTAGGGGACCCGGACTACAAAATCTTTCCAATGCTAATGCCTCCCAACCAGGTCTCCCACACCTGACAGTTCCGTCTCTCCTGAAAAATGCCCCTGGCCCGGGCATGCTTCCCCGCCAGTGCCAGAGGAAAGCATGGCTCCCTCCCCTGTGCCTTGACTGTTCTGTCTCCCCTGGTGGCCTTCAGGAGGTATCCTGTCACGTCTCCAGGGCACTCTAGGACGGAGCAGGTGTTCAGTAGGTAGCAGGTGAATCATCTCATCCCCTCCAGGCCCAGCGCACACAGCTCCGGCACATCTGCCTGGTGCTACAGCCCCGGGAGAAGGAGCCACCTGGGAAGCCCAGAAGTATGCTTTCCTGTAACAGATGGACAAACCAACAGGCTTCTGGCCACTGGGCCCCTCTGCTGCTACGGTGTTGTACCTAAGAGGAGCCAGCCTTGTTCTGGAGCTAAGCCATTTGCCACAAATCACTCCTTTCCCTCTTATTCCAAGCTTTTCCTCTCATAGCCTTCCTGTGTGAGCCTCTCTCCTCCCAATGTCCCTGCATATTTCCAAAGAGCACACCCCTCACTCCCTCAGAATGAGGCTGTCCTGCAGCTGGGTTCTCAAAGTCACCCCACATTTGAAAGTTCTCGTGACTATCTCATAAGTTGTTGTAGCAACCCGGAGGGTGACAGACACCCCACTGCTCCTCACCTTCAGTGTGGACTGCCTCCCCAGCTTTGCCTCAATCCCCTGTCAAGCCTATGCCCTGATCCCCATGACTATTCTCAAGCCTGAGCCCCCACAGCCAAGCTGGCACTTGCATGGAGATGTCTTTCCTACCAGACTCCCGTCCCCACAGCTGATCATGGTGCCAATTACACACAAGGCCTTCTATGTGTGTTGAATACACAGAACTTTCCACACCAGGGGGCACAGGCCTCGGAGTGCAGATACAGATACCCTTTGGAGAGGAGACACAGTCACCTACATTCACTGGGGAGCACTGAGTCTCTGAAGAGTAGAGAAGTGGACTCCTAAGCGGGGAGAAGGCTCAGGAAGGAGAAACATGAGGACAACCAAGGCATGCTTGTCTTCATTCGAGTATCTTTGCCTGGGAAGAGGGTGAGGGGATAGAAGGTGGTTGGATGTTAAGAGAAAGAGAAGACGACATCCTCTCTCAGCAGAATATTTCTTCTTAGAGCAAAAAGGTTAAGAACTCTGAAGTCAGACAGAATGTGATTTGCAGCCTCACTTTTCAGAGGTTGTTCATGAAGGACTCTGGAAATGCCAAAATGCAGTGTCTGCAAAGGAGTCTTTGGAAATGAGCTCAGGCCAGTGGGCACTGCTGCCTGTTGACCAGTGTGGTGTATCTCCAGCTTGCTGGAGGCCAGTGGGGGGAACGAACAGAAGGCCATAGCTGTGCCGACTGCCTTCCAGATGCCTCTTCCACAGAGTCGAGGGAGGAGGTGGTTTCTATTCATTGAATTAACTTAGAAAAGTGTTTAGAAAATTTCCTGGCAGGGATGAGCAGGGACTTGAGCCAGGGATAACTCTGGTAGGGATGTTTTAATGAGATTCGGAGTAAACACTATAAAGAAAGTCACCGTCACAGCGAGGAAGAGATGCTGGCTTTTTAACACACCTGGTGGAGGCTGAGCCTGGCCAGTGGTACACAAAGCTGGCCCGCAGACGTGTGGGAGGCTCACCACAGATTTGGCAGTGGTGCAGCAGCTGTGCTGGAGCCCTGGCCCGGTGTCATGGAAATAAAGTTTTACATACAGGTCCAACTAAGGTCTCCTAACCAACGGTGGGAAGCAAGATCCTTCACCATTCTCCATCCATTTCCATTTTGATAATTCAAAATGGGAGATGATCCCTTTTCTTTAAAAAGGTGGGGGAAGTGGATGTTTATAAAGTGCCCACTATGTACCACGTTCACACTAGGTGTCCTACAGAAATTATTCCATGTAATCCTCACAACGGCCTGAAGTAGTTAAGTAGTGTAAGCTAGTGCCTATCAGTCAAGAGAAGAGAAACCTCTCTAGGTATTTTAGCAGAAAGGGGGTTAATATAGATTTTATTAAAGACAGGGCAGGGGAGTGAAGGTCAGTGAGAATCCCTGTTGGCTTTGAAGAAATCAGAAAACTCTTGGATCACAGCAAATCTCAGCCAATACTCTCACCTGCATGCCACACAGAGGTGAGGGTTCCCAGAAGCTCACCAGGAAGCCCCTGCACACAGTCTGCCCCTATCTGTGGGCATGACTACCCACGCCAGTCACAGGGCAGGAAACGCTTCTCTTCCTCTCTGCCTTCCACGTCTGCGTGAATGTCTTGCGTTGGCAGGACCCAAGCCAGAACCCTTTGGACCAAAGGAGACTATTAAAATGTAGTTTTCAGCCTTTCAGCCTCCCCTACCCCCAAAACAACGAAGAACTTAAAGTCAACAGGCAACAGACATAGAGAGGCACTCTGATGCTCATTTTACTACTGAGGCAACTGAAGTTCCTAGACGTGCAATAACGTGGTCTAAAAGTTCCCTCTGCTAGTTGGTGGTAGGAAGGGATAGGAATACGCTTGAGTTCCTCTGCCCCCAGAATGCAGAAAAATTCATGGAATTTCCATTGAGGTGGAGACACAAATTTGAGCACCACTTCTGGGCTCCAGGTGGCTGCATATTCGCCAACGCCACCAGCTTAGCAAAAATAAATAAGGCACTCAGAGTGAGGTCTTCCCATCAGCCATGCAAAGGTCTGTTTGATGTTCACCCAAAGTCATTAGGAAGAATCTGAAGGCAAAAATATTTAAACCTGAAAAAACTGCTAAGGGTTATCCCAGAAATGCAAGTTAAACCACAATGAACTGCTGGAGTCCAGCAACATGGAGGGCTAGCAAGTATGTAGAGACTCCCAGCTCTCAGACGCTGCTGGCAGACATGCAAATTAAACAGCCCTTTGTGAAATAATTTATCGCTACCTCTAAGAGCTAAATGTGTTCACCATCTAGGAGCAAGAAATTCAGCTCATAAAATAAGTCACAGGGAAAACAGACAATAATAGTATAACTACTAGACTGATTGTGGAGATCACATCTTAGGGCGGATAAATGTTGAATCACTGAGTTGTACACCTGAAACTAATATACTATTATATGTCACCTATAATTAAAAATTATAAAAGAAACTCCACTCGTAAAAAATATTTCCTAAAGAGATTCTTGCATTTATGCTCCATAATGTGAGACACATGTAAAAATGTTTATAGTAGCATTGCCCTTAGCAGACTAAAATTTAAAGCAAACCTAATGGCCATGAACAGGGATGAATAAATAAAATGGATTATATTCATACCGTGGACTTTTAGAGAGCGATGGAAATGAATGAATTACAACTAGACTTTGCAAGATGTACGAACTTTGTAAGTTTGTTGCTGAAAGGGAAAAGAAATCAAGTGTCACTCCATTCATGCAAAAGCCAAAACTAAATAACACACTGTGTAGATTGCATACATGTAGCATAAAATTATAAAGAAAGCCAAGCTAAATATTTATTTAAATGGAGAATAATGGGCTATTTTGTTTATTTTTATTTTTTTAAAATAATGGGATGTTTTAGACAGAGATGGGAATAGAATGGGATGGGGGCAGGCTTAGTGGGGCTTCTATGGTCTTGATTATGATCTAATTGGGATAGTAGGTTCAAGGGTGTTTATTATTCCTTATACCATGTCATATATGTTATGGACACTGTTTTACATGTATGATCCACTTCACATACAAAGAAAGTTAATGTCATAGTGGAGATGATCTGTCAGCCTCTGTCTTTTGTCAGGCCATCCAACCACAGCCTGGTACTAGGGGTAGTCCATGTCCATGTCAGAACAGCCTTGTTCATCCCATCTGGCCTTTCAAGTGCAGCCCTGCTCACACTCTGGGACAATGTAAATTTTACTGCAAACATATGAGCTGCATCCCCAGAATTCCTCCTGACCACTCTCCCTTGCCAGCTCCACAATGCAGAGTAACAAACCACAGTGGTTTAGAAACTTGATTTGAATTTCAGAACCTGTATTTGAATCCCAGTCCTGCCACCATGGTCTGTGCGATCTTGGGAACATTACCTAACCTCCATGTTTCTTAGCCAGTATGATAGTACTTAGCTCATGGGATTGTTGTTTTATAACAACAATGAGATGCAGTGAGCTAATGCATGTAAAACACTTTGAAGAGTGACTGGCATGCATTTAATATCACTGAATTGCAAATTTTTACCATTATTTCTCATTTTTCCTATTGCTAGATTTGTTGATCAACTGACCCTTCTTGCTTGACCCCACTATGTGCCCTTGTACCAGTTTCAAAAATAGAGATCAGCACACTATGGCCTGTGGGTCAAATAGGGCCAACCACGTAGTATTTATAAATATAATTTTATTGGAACACAGCCATGTCCATTCATTTATATATTATCTGACTGCTTTTGTGCCACCATGACAGAGATAAAATCCTTGTAACAGACTCTGCAAAGCCCATCTGACCCTTTACAAAAGGTGTTTGCTGACTCCTGCTTAAGAATATGATTGAACTCTGCTCTCCTGGCTTTGATCTTGCTCCCCTTCCATATCCTCCTTATCACAGACCTCATTTCAACCTCAGTGGTATCTGTACCCTACCTCATGACTAGAAGCTAACATAATCTTATGTCCTTGGGCTTGAGGAACCATGAAGTCAAATCCAACTATGTTGGCCATCTCCCTTCATGGATAGAAGACTGGACATATCACATACCCAAGCCATTCCTGACCACAGTAAGTCATTTGACAGCAGGTTCTGATCCTATAATTCATTATCTCATAATAGAAATTTCCAACAGCAAAGCATGTCATTACCTCATCTTAAAATAGAACATGTGAAAACATAAAAATGCCAATATGACATATCTTTAAATCACACAAAGATAAGTATTAACTATCCTGCATGACTTGGCCATAAAAATGTTTTAAATCTTAAATATTCACTATATTTTCCTCTTAAGGAAGACAGAGTCTTTAAGATAATAATCATGAAGCCATATGATTCTCCAATGTGTCTTAAGAGGAAACAAGTCAATGTGAAACACGCATTTATTTTTTTTTCCTCATATTATCCCTACACCACGGACCTGGTCCCCATGACCTCCCCCGCCCAAGACAGCACACCTACTTGGCATTTCTCAATGAGAAGTCCTCCCAGAAGGATGAAGGATGACACTAAGACAAAGACTAAAAAAAGAAGCCAGAAAGCATGCAAAGACAAGGAGTTTCAGCACATCACCCATCCCCGCCCAGAGCAGAAAAAAAAAACAGGAGTGCCCTCCTTTGTGTGCTATTTTGGTCACATGTGATTAATAGCCTGTCACACTGTCAGGGGATCCCAGACTCCATCAAATCGACACACAGGGCACATTTCTGTGCAAAAGGTGCCAGGGGGTTGCACTGTGTGTGTGTGTATATATATATAGAACACATACCTGCCACCTGCATCTCTTGATCCTGAAATACTGCTAAAATTCCTCTCCCCACACACACTCCCAAAGTGTGTGTGTGTGTGTGTGTGTGTGTGTGTGTGTGTGTTGCCATTTCATTCAAGCGAGCAGCTGTGAAAGCTATTCTACTGCCTGCATAGCAACAGAAAAGGATCTGGTAAGTGTTTAATGAGGGGGAGGTGTGATAAAAGGGATAGGGCAGTTAAATTGGGTAACTCAGGAAAGATTGAAGTAAGATAATGAATGTTGTTGTCATGGAAACCAGGTCACAGACTATAATCTAATACAGCTCTATCTATAATATTTTATATTCCGAGAAATGGGCAAATCCTTTCTTTTTCACTCATGAGTATTATTTTTATAGATATTAACCATCTAGTCAAAGTACTTCATTTCCCCACCCATTAGTGAAGCAAATACGTAAATGAGATATAAAACACTTCCTCTAGAATAGAACACAAAAACCCTTTGTGAATCCCAAGAAGACTATAATTTATTTTTGTCCCTTATTAAATTGGCTGTCAACATTCCTCTTTTCTTCCCATAAACATCCTATCTTCCAGGCCTGCTCTTTAAAATATATATATATATACATATATATATATATATATATATATATATATATATATATATATAAGCACATGAGAACACCCAAGAAATTGATATTTTTCTGTAAAGTTTGGCTTTGCAACCAAATGTGCCCCAACTTTCTGTGTCAAAAGAGCTTTCCAATAATCATTCCTGGAAGTTTCTGGACTGGCTGATTTCCCAGGGAGAACTTAGCACATGGGATTTAAGGTGACTTTAAAAAAACACAGTATTGTTTTACTAAAATAGAAATAAAAATTCAGGACTCAAAAACCAAAATCTAAATGTAAGATCAGCATGGGAGAAAGAATGGTACAATACATACTTGTTGCCCTTAATCATCCTAGTTGTGCTTGTGGAACCAACAATTTGAGCTTCCGGTGGTCAGAGCCAAAGAGAAATCACACACAAAAATAATTAAGTAAAATAAATGAATGAATAAGTCAAGCTTTTTAAAAACTCATATTAAAAAACATTTCTTACTTGGTGGCTCATATATAGACCATTGAGAGATATTGTGCCTAATAATCCAATTGCAAATGCCGTAATAGTTCCAGTAGGTGTGATCCTTTGAAAGCATTCTGGAGGGGTAGGGAGAGAGGTGATGAAGGGAACAGTGGGGGAATAACATAGAAGATCTACAGAGCATATAAACTTGTCCTACTTGATCCAAGAATAGCCAAATTTCCAAGAACTCCCATATATTCACTTGCAAATGTTCCTTATTTCAATTAACTTGTGGGTAAGAATTGAAGAGCAGATTTTTATTTTTATTATTATTCTCTAATCTAGACTGCAGATCTACTCTGGCTATTATTATTATTATTGACAACTTTTTATGAAAATGGAGGAGCAAGTTCAATACTCTGCAACCAACTGCCAGATGATGGTGTTATTGCAAAGGCATTATTACAATGGGAAAAACTCTGAAGATGGTTCTAAAATGTTCATGCTGCAACTGTGTCATCCTGGAGAACTCGGTCCTATTCACACTCAATCAAAGGCAGAGACCAGTGGTGCTCATCAGAGCTTCATGGGCTTCTCAACATTTCCCAGTCTCCTTTGCAGTTAGGTTGGGCTCCGTGGCTAAATTTTCACCAAAGGAATGTAGGCTAAAAACTGATGCCAGCCCTTCAAAAGTCCAAAGTAACCCTCCAACCTGCTTTCTTCCTTTGCAGTGGCAACCTTGGAGGCCATATATTCTAAATAATATGCTGCTATATGAGCAAAAAATAACATTCACATTCAATCTTGCTACGCCATTGAGAATTTAGGGTTTACCTAGTGTGAGAGCAAGCATTGTTTACCTGGATAACTAATATACTGGCCAACAAATAACTTTCACCACTTTTTTAAAAAAGTATATTTTATTGATTTTTCAGAGAGGAAGAGAGAGGGATAGAGAGTCAGAAACATCAATGAGAGAAAATCATCGATCAGCTGCCTCCTGCACACCCCCCACTGGGGATGTGCCCACAACCAAGGTACATGCCCTCGACCGGAATCGAACCTGGGACCCTTGAGTCTGCAGGCCAACGTTCTATCCGCTGAGCCAAACCGGTTTTGGCAGCACATAATTTCTTGAATATACTTGATTTCATGCAGCCATCACGTGTTTAGAAATTTGCATGTTTATTTTTAAGAGAGATTGGTCTATAGTTCTCTACAGTTATGCTAGTCAGAAGGGAAAAAAAAAAGAAGAAACTTATCTTTTGCTCAAATATTTCCAGTGGCATAAGTTTGTGTTCTAAAATTGTTAGAAAGAACTAATGCCTAAACCTATATGGGTCTGACAGGCTTCTAGGGGATATTTTTTAGAGATTTTTCATAATTTCTTTTAGGTTTTATTCCATTTTTTACTATTTCTTCTATAACAGTAGTTTATTATATTGTCCCCAAAAGTCATTCATTCATATATTCATCTGTATTGGCATGTATTGACATGGTATTCTACATTTTATGATATGTCTATATAAGCATATACAAATAGCTATTTATGTCTTTTTTATCATTCCTGAGGTATATGGCTATTTTTATTTCCATGATCACCTTTATAAGAGCTTGTTTCATTGGTCTTGATCTTTTAAAAAAAGAGAGAGAGAAAGAAAAAAGAAGCAAAATGAAAAGAACAGAAACTCTAGTATTTATCGCTTACTTCTTATATTCATATGCATTATTTTCCATTCACTTCTTTGTTGGATAGGACATGATTCAAAATACAGTCATTAAATAAAGTCCATCAATGCCATTATTGATCTCTCTTTATTCTGTTACCTACTTAATAATTAAAACATGTTTCATACTATTTCCTTGAGTTTTCCATTTTTCTCTTTTTTATTTTGTATATCTATGTAATTCATCACTTAAAGTTTTATAGTTTCATTTGGATTTTACCAATAGCAATTTAGCCTATTCTCTTTCATACATTTAATGTTTTCATATCATTTACCTCTAATATCAATCTGGTTTCCTTTGGTTTAAAATTGCTTACATGTCCATTCCTTCACTATTAAACGTTATTCTTTCATTTGTTTATGGGCACCTAGGGTAACTTATATAGTTGGATTTCATATTATTCTATAAGTTTTTCACATTTGACATTGACAGGTAGGTTTAATGCTCCCTAAATGTCTTTCTCCTTTATTATCCTGCAAGACAACGTTAAAGTGTGGAAAATGCCAATTAAAATCAGAATGGGAAAAGCACACTCGAGTTTTTGCATGGGCAAATGCCCATGCAGGCATGTATGTATATATGCAATTATGCATGTTTGCATTCGTTTGTATACACATATGTGCATGTGACATGTGTGCAGTCTGAAACCAAAGATACTGAAAGGTGACCAAAACAGCCCAACAAAGACCAAAAAAACCACACTGTATCTTGTGGGGCATGTCCATTAGCCTCTCCGTGCTACGAAGAGTTGCAGACCAGCAGAACGGCTGTTGCCAGAACCTATCAAATACGGTGAACTGTCACACTCTCGCTGCAGGAGAGGCAAGGGGCAGAGCTTGGAGATAAACTCCAGATTCAGAAGGATGGGCAAAGGCTCATTTAAATAAAGGCTTGAAATCAGACTTAATGACACTGCCGGGGAGCTGCAGGATTTCGCCTTATATCCTTATGCATATAGGTCTCTGGTGATAATCCCCGAATAAACAATCTGGTTTGCCTGAGTCTGAATAATCAAATTTGTAACAGTGTTGTGATATTTCTATCAACTCCTTTCAGGCTCTCGGAACAATTTCTTCACAGCTAGAGGCTTATGGTGGCTACCGCTCTGGACTACCTGCACCCTAGATCACCCTCCCTTCCCAGTCCCGCCCTCAGCTGTCCCAATGAGCTACCTAATTCATCTGAGGCAGGGACCCAAAAGGGCCTCCCTCAAGGTCTTGGCCAACTGCCAGATCCTAGTAATGGGGCCGGACCAATATTCTGTTTTAGAAAGAGTGACAAAGATCACACCTTGGAAAAAAAAATAGTTGCAAAATCTGGGCTTTGTAACAGTTGTTACAGATACATGTTCTTTTTGAAATTCAGGATTCCATGTGGAATTATCTCTCTTTCCTGCAGAGGAAGACCCGTTTACCCTGAGAATAGAGAAACTAGGAGCCAGAACACACCTGCTCCATGCATTTATTCACAGATAGATCCAAAAGAACTATATGAGGTTTTTTCTCCCCCTCCAGCAAGGTATAAAAATATGCCTCTTTTAAAGGAAGAACTATTTTAACGCAGCCCTGGGGTAGTCACACGGGCTTTTGAAAGAGAGTTTAATGCACTGCCCTCGCCGGGAAGCATTTCTATTTCTTAGGCATCATCCTCTCCTCCACTTTTTATGCTCTGCAAATGGAGCTCACCTGTTCAGTCAGCCTATAGTCATAGGGATCAGGGGGAAAAAATGCTTAATTACATTTCAGATGTCAATGGACATCTGGGGAGGGAAGTGCCCCGAGTAAAGAGCCATCCTCACACACCTGTGGCCTCCTGGGGGTGGTTGCTCTCAGAGTCCACTGTGACCTCGTTGGCAGGTGGCCCGACAGTCCAGGAAAGGACCCATGTTGGCGCTTGTCCATCTCACCCCATTATGCTACTGGCAGTGTTATCCTCCTGCTGTGGCCCGATTCCAAAAGGCCCAGACATACTCGATCAACAACTACTTTACATACCAGTCTTTTCTTCTTAATTGTCTTATCACATAACGCAACGTGGTACACATAAAAACCAAGAAATATGATCAACAAAGACTGAATGAGGCACAGGTGTTCCATGCAGGTCTCATCAAAGCACAATAAAGCCAACCCATTAACGAGGTTTAGATGCATTACTTCCTCCTTCAGCAGATTTTTTACTCCACCACCACCACCACCCCACCCCATCCATACCCACATTCACAAGCTGGGAAACATTGGAAAGGCAGAGAGTGTTCCCTGATGCAGCCTGGTTAATGGGCCCTGGAGGAAGAGGGGAAGCAGCCAAACACTCTCTTTTGTGCTTTCCTTGGTGAGGTCACGAGCAGCAACCCCACACATCAAAAGTGCAGAAGGTAAGATTGCTGAATGCTTCGCACAAAGCCTCATTTGCTATCAGTGTTGGTGTTCTCATCCCTCTTTTGAAATCACAAAGAGCCCATTCAAGCTAGACAAAGCCCTCCTTGCTTCCTCAGATGCCAGCCCCTGAACAGTCCTGAAATGCAGCCTTATCCCAGCTTTGAAATGCCAGCCTCGTTTTCAGAGATCCCCCTGTGGCACACAGACATTGCGTGATAAAGCTTGGCCTACATATGAAATGTGCATGGCCATTCCCCCCACCCATCCTGCCAGCTGCCGCTGGTTTGAGCGCCAGGCGAATGAGGCCAAGGCCCCCCCACAGCCCCAGCTCCAAGGGGTTTCAAGAAAAACTGCCGCTTCAGGTCTCTGACATTTGTAAGAAATTGTCATATGGGCATTTGGCACAGATGCTTCAAGGGGAAAGTTTCTGCATGAGATAGGAGACTCAAATACTTCATCCGTAATGTCCCTTCAACAAAGATGCTACCAATGAATGCATCTACTGAGCCCATCAGTTCCTTCATGAATCCCCTTTCTCCATCTTGGCTCAGTCAGCAAAGGTAGGATAGGTCCATGGTCAGCAAACTGTGGCTCACAAGCCACATGCGGCTCTTTGGCCCCCTTGAGTGTGGCTCTTCCACAAAATACCACGGCCTGGGCGAATCTGTTTTGAAGAAATGGCGTCAGGAAAAGTTTAAGTTTTAAAAAATTTGGCTCTCAAAAGAAATTTCAATCGTTGTACTATTAATATTTGGTTCTGTTGACTAATGAGTTTGCTGACCACTGGGGTAGGTCAATCAAGTAAAAGTGTAACTGGAATTCAAGTAACGTCAATGGTTACAGGAAAGTTTTACCTCCTCTCCGGTGTTGCATGATATGACTTTATTTTTTCATACAGAAAACAAAGGAGTGATTATCTATGACCTGGAATCTCTGCACTGTTAAAGCTCATCCATCAGAATTACCTCTAAAAGGAAACTTCATAAATGAAGTGTCTCTACACTCACTAACACTCCTTGTTTCAGCCATGAATGAGGTCACTACATAAACTCTGCTAAAAACAAAATAGGCAAACCCAAAACTTGGTGGGTTCCTCTCTGCTGCTATGATCAGCAGCAGTGTCAGCAATGACTGAGCTCAGAAAGTAGCAGGAAAATATCAATACCAGAGCCCTTTGCAGCCCAGGAACAATCCAGCAGCCATCTCCCAACTCTGTGCACCCCAGAGCTCCAGGGTGGGCCAAGGAGCAGATTGATTGCTAGCCTTTGCGAGGCATTCTTCTTATGTGAGAAGGAGCTGTAGGCTAACCATTACACAGCTCCTTGGAGCCTCAAATGGGACCTCTCTACAGCTTAGACGTATTTTGTTTACCCAGCTCCTCAGTGAAGGTTAACAAGGTATAAAATAATATGGCACACAGCCCTAATACGCACCTCAGTATTCCAGAAATCCAAGTGCTAAGTGCTATAAAATCATAGAAAGAAAATGAGAAGCATTCCTACCAGTGTGCATTTAAATTCCAACACTGACACTCTGCTCTTCGCAGCAATTTTTTTTTAGGTCAAATTTGAGTCAAAGAAAGCAGTGCACTTCAAATTCTCTTAAAGACACTGGGTGATGGGTGTTTCTAGAGTATTCAACAAAATGCCGGAACTCTGTCAATTTATAGTGTTGCTTGCTATCTATCCCGAGTTGACTCAGGAAAGAAATCAGAAAATATAGTTTTCATTTCCTTGGAAGGAAATTAGCATCATGATACTTAATCACATACAAAAAATTATTTGAGAAGCCTATGAAGAGAATTTTAGTTGTCTAGAGAATGGAGAAATAGGCAGATTAGAAACATGTTTACCACAGTTTTAATATTTAGGGTAGTATACTTAGATACAAGAACCGAGGCCCAGAACAAAGGTCTTACACTGAAGGAGACACAAGTAAGCCCTTAGAAATCCAGAGAACAAACTGGAAAGAAATGAATAAAATTGGTTGAAAACCCATTTACCAGAATGGCTAAAATGCAAAAGAGAACAGTGACCAGATGAGCATAACAACATGGAAGAACTGGATCTCTGGTGCTGCTGTTGGGACTGTAAACTGGTGCAACCACTTTGGAAAACTGTCCCGTGATACCTACTAAAGTTGCTCACCTACCTGTTCTATGACCCAGCGATTTCACTCTCCGGAAAGCACACAAAAGAAATGTATAAACATATTCACTAAAAGGCATGAACTAGAATGATCTTAACAGCATCATTCTCAACAGCCCAAAACTGGAAACACCCCAAAGTTTATTACATGGAAGGTTAATAAAATCGTAGCATAGTCATACAATAAAATACATGCAGTAATAATCTATAGTAATAAAAGCATAATATGCAAATCAACCGTATGGCCAAACATCGGAAAGACCTTCCAGAAGACCGTCTGAACGATGTCACGGCTGTGAGGGCTAGCCAAGGCAGCCGAGGTTGTAAAGGCCTACTCTTACACTAATTTTGTGCACCAGGCCTCTGGTAATAAATAAACAACTCTAAACAGCAGCACAGACGAAAATCACTTAAGTGTTGCTGTGTAAAAAAAGTTGAAACAAAAGATTATATATCGTGTGATCCCATTTATGTAAAGTTTGCAATCAGATATAATCAATCTTTGGTGTTAGAAGTTAAAATACAAGATGGTGTTAGAGAGGGTAAAGAGTGGACATGGGAGACTTTGAGAGACTGGAGTTCTTAGACTGTGTATTTATTACATAGATGTGCTGAGGAAAAAATACTCCACAAGTATTCCTTCAGGTAGAAAGTATAAAAGCAACAAACAGACATTCCCTAGTATACAATAACTTAGAATGTCCAGCACTCGTGGGCCTTTCTTGCAAAAACTGGTAGAGGCTGAAATTTGCTAGCAAAAAAAAAAATCCATCAAAATTTGTACAACAAGAAAGGAGAAGCCAGGGAGCAAGGGCTGCTAGTTAGATTTAAATTCATTTAAATGTAAAACTTAGTCTGAGCAACGATGAGAATTATGAGGTCCTTGGTTCATTTCATTTCACTGCAAATTCATCTCTGCTAAATTAAAGAAAAATTATATGTAATCCTTTCAGTAAAAATAGCATGTGCTATATAAAACCAATCTTTGTTCTCTATCTCTCTTTCTACATGTATGTATATTAGTAAAGGGATGTCTGATGTTGTATTGACCAAATATTAAAAACAGTTGATTCTAGATAGTGGAATTTCAGGTATTTTTTTTCTTCTTTGCATAATCCATTTTACTGTATTTTTTATTTTAAAGAATGAACACTTATATGTTTATTAAAAAAGTTATTTTTCTTTAAAAAAATAAATTGAGAACAATATAAATAAAACAAAATCTATACACAAGAGTCAGGTAAGAAAGCATGCTTCCCTTAGCAACACTAAAGGAGATATTTAAACACAGTCAGCATTCAATGAACATAATTTAGCAATCAACAAAATAACTGAGAGTCAGCATGTAAATTATTCATATTTTAATTTTTCAACTGTTTGCTCTTTTCAAATATTTATTTCTCCTTTAAAGCAAACGCATTTAAGAATGTAAAATAGGAAATAAAGAAAAATTTTGTATCAAACTGGGTTTAAGTTACATATTGAAAATTTGGGCTCAACAGAAGGAACTTCTGATGGCATAAAACAGTCAAAGCTATCTTAAATGGTTACTGAACTATATAGTTCATTAAAATTGACTTACATAAACCATTTTTCTACCTTAAAAATGTCCCTCCCACCCCCATATCTCCACTCCTAACACAAAATCTTCTGAAGCAGGCCAAAGCTGCTATCCCTCTTGATGCTCCTTTTTCATTGCTCATGGCACCCAGTCAGGGGGTGCTATTGCAGATTCACTCCTGAAAAGTCAAACACATCCTTGGATCCATACTTTCCCATAGTCTCCAAAGACCGGCTACCTCTCTGGTCTTTTTGTGCCTATTCTCATAGCATTCATTCATTCCTAAGTTCCCTCATGGAACCCACTACGAGCTGGGCACTGAGACAGGCCATCAAGGAAAGACCTCATGAGCGAGTTTTCTGCCATCACTTGGGTTAGAGTTCCAGAAGGAAAAGGGCAAAGCAGAGATGTCTATGATACAGTGTAACAGAGGGAAGTAACTGGCCCTAGGAAGGGGGCATTGTCCAGTTGGGGAAGTCAGGGAAGGCTCCCCAAGGGGTGAAGGGTGAGGTAAATCTGAACCATATGACAGCCCAGTGCAGAAAAGTCTACACCAGGCTGAGAGAGTGTGGCATGTTGGGGGAAATGTCTAGTCATTCGTTTAATCGGACACAGTCAAGAGAAGAAATGGAGAGAGCAGAGAGGATGCCGCAGTGATGCCCCGTGGACCAGGCCAGAGCTGACTATTCACCTGGGGACACCAGAAGACTCCAAGCCTCACACAATTCTGTCTGAACATAACAGCCAGGTCATCTTTCCAATAATGTATCTCTAACTTTCTCATTCCCTAGATTAAAATGTGTCAGCATCTCCTCAATTGAGTATAAGCATCTTTGAAATAAATGTCAATTATTTTCTCCTTTTGAAGCAGACTGGTGGACAATGCTACTTAGTCCAAGCATAATTCATGATGATAATGAGGAAGATGTAAGAGAAAATACTAGAGAAATTGCCATTTTGGCTCCCCATATGCCATAATGTTAAGTTGAAAGTTCTAATGTGTATTCGCACGTCCCTAAATGACTTTTATCACAGAAGCTGCCCTGAAATGACTGCTCTGGCTAATGTGGCTCCATGGTTAGAGCACTGGCTTACACACTGAAGTGTGTCAGGTTCGATTCCTGGTCAGGGGCATGTACCTGGATTGCAGGTTCAATCCCCAGCCCTGGTCAGGGCATGAGCAGGGGCAACCAATTGATGTGTCTCTCTCACATCAATGTCTCTCTCTCTCCCCATTCCTCCTTCCTTTCCATTCTCTCTAAAATCAATGAAGAAAATATTGGCAGGGGAGGATTAAGAAAAAACCAAAAAAAAAAAGTTGGCCTCATTGGAACAAAGAGACTTTTAAAGTATAATCATACAACACTAGATTTGACTAAATAAGAGACGTCAACTAGTGTATGAAACTTTGAAACAGATTTAAGATTTCCCTTCAGAAAGCATGGGCCTTTATCATTTCTGAGTGAATAAGAGAATGAATAAAAGGATAAAAAACAAAATATAGATCATTCTTTAAGACATGACATTGCATACTTATCCAAAAATGCAAAATTATCCAAAAATGTTGAGAAAGCCTTGTAGACTTATTGTAATGAACTGATAAGATAATCAAAATTGTGATTTAACTAAAAAAATATAGGTATTGGAAGTACAGATGTGCTTAAAAACACTTTCTGTTAAGTATTCAAGAATCTCATTGCAATTTTCTTTCTTCCATCAATTCTGGCAAAACCCATGCTTTTTGAAGGGCAGGGGGTGGTATCAGTGATGATTCAAGCATGGTGATTTCCCTTGTGGAAAAGGAAAAGGCTTAAATGTGCACCATCTCTTTAGGGGATTCCATCCAGTCAATGTACATATATTAGCACATATTCTGATTTAATGGAATCAAAATAACTAAGTTGTAGTCCACTCCCCATTCATTCATGCGCTGAAGATGTAATGACAAACAGAAGACAGTCACAGAGTCATGGAGGAGATAAACAGGAACCATAATAGAAATATGATTAGAGCTTTAATAAAAAAATATGTACAAGACACTGTGGGATCCAAGCTGATGCATTCCAAGTCTGTGTGTGGATATTCCGAAAAGTGGTCTAAAAAAGATAGAGACTGAGCTAAATGTTGGAGAATGGGTGAGTTTCTCGGGCAGGCAAGGATGGGAAGGGCATCTGAGCAAAGGTCTGAAAGGTGAAACCACCTGCCTTGACCACAAGGTGCAGGAGGCAAGCAGCACCTAAAAAAGGCAGCTAAAAATCAAATGATCAGCCCCCAGGGGGAACAGTTTCGGGTTTGCCTTTTGAAAAGTTCATTCTGGCAAGATTGAGGAGTCAGGGCAGTAAAGGATGAGACCACTGGCAGAAAAGCAGTTAGAAAGTGTCATTCATGATAAACCCAGTGAGAAATGATGAAGGCTCCAACTCCTTAAAGATGAGCTGCTGGAACATGGCCTTTTTAAATAACGCGCTTGGTTCAATTCTCTCTCAGTGGGAGCTTGTTGACATAAATGCCAAACTTCAAAAGCAATTAAAATTAGAGAATCTGACTCTGAATTTTCATTCTTTAATTTCTGGGAGAGATTTCTATTCAGACTGTGACTCTGGTGAACACCGCAGGGCTTCCTAATTTATTTTAAGCCAATGGCTCTAAATCGTGGCATGCCCAGGAGTGACCAAGATGCAAACAGGGGAAGCCCATTAGGGGAGGACTCTCTACCTCACCCCACCACCACCACCAAAAAAAGTCTACATACCTTGGTTGGAAACTAACGTGACCATAATTTGTTCACATCAATTGCTAATAACCAGTTCTAATTTCCAGGCTCTGATGATTCAAGAGAAAGATACTGAGTTGTGTGTTTTGTTTTGTTTGCCAGAGGGATTCTTACCTTCTTAGGTAGGTCACTTTGCTCTATGGAGAAAATGGGAGCTTATCAGTTTTTTCCTTCTCATCTCTGTTGTTTCTTGCCAAAAATCCTTACAGTTTTAGTATGACACCATTTGCAGATTTATACTCATGATATAGAAATACCTTTGTTATCGTGAAGATGTGAAAGACTGAAGAATCAGTCCTGTGAATTTAGGTGGCCATCAGGACCAGAAGTTGGGAGAAATCCCCAGCATTCAGTTCATTATCATAGGTCCAATCCATTCCAGAATGCCCATAGTTCAGTAGGGTCCAAAGCAACCCAATGGAAAATTCTCCAGGTGTATGAGATGACAAAAATGATCTCTTATATGAGACCTTTGGAACACATCCCTTCCTTCTAGAGCTCTGCCTGTCATCTCAAGGACATCAACAATTAAATCACTATGGAACCAGCTGGTAGGGAACACGAAAAATACAGAGTTGACTTTCCCAAGGTAATAGTACTGAGTACTCTTCTCTTAGTTTTTACCTGACTCTGAAACCAAGCTGCTCTTTAAAAAATAAATAAATACCAGAGAGGAAGGGAGAGGGAGTGAAAGAGACATAGAAACATCAATGATGAGAGGGCATCATTGATTGGCTGCCCCCCTGCATGCCACACACTGGGGGTTGAGCCCACAACATGGGCATGTGTCCTGACTGGGAATAAAACCGTGACCTCCTGGTTCATAGGTTGATGTTTAACCACTGGGCACACTTGCCAGGCCCAAGCTGCTCTTCTATTTGAGGTATTGAAGCTAAATAAACTATTTGTTGAAATATATATTTGATCTAAGCAGTTCATTCATGTTACACCCCCTTTCTTCGCATGTGATTCAACTTTGTAAACATTGTCCTAAGGTTTATATTATTATATTTATCCTCTTGGTGTTTTCCATATATAGAAAATTCTTATCGCATCCTGCTTTGTGTGTTGGGGAGGTTGGTTTAGGGGTGAGAGTTGGAGGCCCATTGTGGTAATCAGTGGCTACTGTGTTTGTTTCTAGTTCTGTTTAACCACTGACAAAAATGCTGACAATTTAACTGCACAGCAAGTTTCAAAAAAATATGTGTGTGTTCATTTGAGTTATTTTTAAGTTTGAGCTCCACCTACACACACCTGCTGAAAGTGTAGAGGAGATGTAGGACATGTGGTGACAGTCCTTGGGCTGAAAGACCTCAAAGGAACTTAAGAGAAGCTTAAGGGCTCTGAGATCCCTTTGAGGGAATTGTCAAGTCTGTGAAAATGCTTCATTCAGGTGTCTTTCTTCTATTGGAACATTAAACAGTCAAAAGAAAAACAACAAAGTGCCAATTTGCATTTTCAGTGGAAAGCAGAAATGTAGACCTTCAAAACAGACTATCCCCACTTGAAAAGATCAGCCAGCCATACATATTAATAGTGAAGAGATCAAAGCCAAAAGAGGTTAACGGTTTTACTCCCAGTTGGGTAACCAGTTAGTGGAAGGGGTAGGAGTAGGTTGGGTGTGTTCTAATTCCCAGTCCAATGTTCTTGTCACCACCCTGAGGACACTTCTCCACATTACCTATGATCAAAGGGAGTTGTCCATGGTGGTCTTGGAAAAAATGGGAGACTTCATTTCATAAGACTGTTACCTACGTTCCAACTCACCCGTGCTAGAAACTTTGAGTTATCTTTGACTTTCCTCTCACATGCATTCCTCTGTCCCCAGAGGAGGGCTTAGACCTCTCTGCCCCTTCTCCTACCCCCACAGACGCTGCTTCACTTCAGGCCTTCATTACTATGGAGGAATAAAACGGGGATTGGTGCAAGCAAAGAGTCAGTTCACTGAGTTGGTTTGAGCCTTAATAGAAGCAGCTTACCCAGGGTCCTTGACCCTCAGCAGCAGCTCCTGTGACACGAGGAACTCCATTATAAACCCAATTCTGAAACACTAGCTAAGGCTTCTCTGATGGAACACCCACACTAGCACCTGGTCACCAGCCCGGGAAATAAACCTGCACCTTTAGATTTGCACTGTGTTCCTGCCTAGACCCCAGCAAAATGTAATTCCAGGTGTGCAGAAACAGCACACTGACTCTCTTTCTTTGAGTCTGGACCTAGTGCTTTCGGAGACTCCTAAGCGAATGAGACTTCCAGAGATAATGCAAAAAGAAAGCAAGTGGGAGGCCAGAGGATGGCCCAGAAACCTAGGGAGATAAAAATGGAATTACTCTGGACCACAGAGACCTTCAAGAACTAAGGGGAGAATTAAGGCCAGGGCAAGGCATTTCACAGACTAAATTACAGCATGGTTTAAGTCACAAATTCTTAATCTAAGCCACAGACATCTTTGACTCAGTCCTCGCCTCCCCATACAATAACTAGTTGACTCCACATAAAGATGAGAAGATGAACCATAAATAAAAAGGGACCCAATTTCATATAGAAGACAAAAAAAAAGGCAAGAAAAGTAAACAAGATAAAAGTTCTACATAAAGAAAGAAAAGAAGAGCTCATGCAAATGACTCTTCAGAGTCTCAAGAACTACTTGAGCCTTTTTTTTAAAAAAAAAAAAAAGGCCCTCAAAAAAAATAAGTAAAGGTTCCAAAAGCTTCAAAAGAGATAGTAAGATGATAGGTGTATTACAATGAGCTGACAAAGCACATGTAGAAAAGGAAACAAAAATGAAAACATTATAGAGATTAAAGTCATATTAGAAGCAGAAAACTATTGAATATATATAACTAAAAACACAGCCAGGTGCCTGGCTGGCAAAGCTCGGGTAATCACTAAAGTAGCATGAAAAAGAACAGATATTTAAAGGACCATTAAAGGGAGGACAATGGTGCAAGATTCATAAAGTTATGAGTTAAGTAAGGCATGGCTTAACAACTGTACACTAACCAAATGATTCTTCAAGTACAATTGCAACTGAGAAATATTCTAATATTATGTAAGAATGCAGGAAATCTAACTCCTATGAGCCCTTTATGGAGAAAATTATTAGAATATTAAAATGAACATAAAGAGTAATAAACCAAAATGAAGAAAATATAAATAAAATGGCAAGGTAAAAGAAATGCTGATGATTTGTTTTAAAATAGAAGAAAATTTGACAACTGTGGATATGATAGTGAAAGATTTGTAAATGTTATAAAACTTGACAAAGTTAAAACAGTGAAATTAGAAGTGTTGAGAAAATTGAGAAAAAAAGTATGTTTTCTAATTGTTCACCTTTTATAACAAATATTTCCAAAGATGCCATTTAAAGTTAAATTATATAGTTCAAATATTATTCCAAACTCATGAATTTTTTTGTAATAAGTAATTTTTTTAGGATTAACATATTTTGTAATGAAGAAATACTTATTGTAAGAGTAGTCATTTCAATAACAAGTATTGTATTTTTAGGCAATTCTTCTTAACTTTGACCTACATACCTAGCTAGTTTTTTCTGTATATGCATACAGAAATGTCTGAAATGAGTTTCATCAGAACTTTATTATATCTGGATTTTTTGTGTCTTGTTTTGTCTCAGTGGAGTGAAATTTGTAAAAATGTTTATCTTTCGATGATCTTTTCTCTATTGGTTGAACATTTTATGATGAGCAAGGAGCATTTTTTTACAATAATAAAACTTACTTTTCATAAAAGAAAGATAATAAGCAAAATGAGAAAAATATTTGTAACAAGCAATAGTCCATATAAAGCAACATAAATATTAACAGTAAAAAGACAAATACCAGGGAATATAGGCACAGAACATTAAAAGCCAATTCACTGAGAAAAAATACAAATATTAAAAACCAATAAAATATTACTCAATTAATTATCAAAGCACAAAGCACAAAAAATATTAAAGGCAGAATTAAGACATAAATATTTATCCATTTGGCAAAAATTGGAAACATTATCAGACTACTTTTGGCGAAAGGGGGCAAATGTCCTCCTGTACACTATTGGCATATGACTCCTAGTTCACTGTTGTTACAACGTCCAAGCATATAACTTGGATAAAACAAAATGTATTGAGCATTTTTAAATATAGTGAGATTCAGGCAAAATCAGGACATTCAAGAGGTATTTTGGGGCCAATAATCATCTTTCCATGTTCTCATTCTCTTCCAGACTATTCAATATTTGTCTTTTATCTCCTGTTCCTTAAATGAAATTGCGCTATTGTACAGTTATATCCAACATAATTTCATTACTTTGAATCACCAAAAGCAACTGGAATTTTTATGCACTGTTAGTAGGAACGTAAAATGGTAAATTGCTTTGGAGAATTATTTAGGAGTTTCTAATAAAGTTGAAATATACACTACAACCCAAAAATTCTGCTCCTAGCTGTGTACCCAAGAGAAATGAATGTGTACATCCATAAAAACGCATATGAATATTCATAGCCTTATACATAATAGACAAAAACAGAACGCAACCCAAATGTCCATCAACAGAATGACTATGGTTTAGTCACACAATGAAATACTACTCAGAAATCCAAAGGAGTGAGCTACCGATATGCACAGCACACAACACGAATCTCACTGACATGATGTGAGCAAAAGGAGCCCAGGGAGTACACACTGTATGCTTTCATGTATATGAAGTTCTAGAATAAGCACACACACCTATGGTGGTGATAAGTGTCAGGACAGCGGTTATATTTGGGGAGGGGGCTACTGACTGGAAGGCGACATGAGAACATTTTCAGGGGTAAGAAAAATGTTCCATAAATTGATCTGGGTTTTGCTTGCACAGGTATACACAAAAGTTAAAATTCTCCCAACTGTCCACTTACGGTTTCTGCATTTCACTTAAGTAAACTGTCCACAGTAACGTATTACTGGCTTGAGAGAAGGGCCATTTCCCCGTGGGGGACGGATCAGTTCAGTTCCAAGCGCCTTCTCTCCCAACACTGAGATTCCTGGTTGCCTGGGAGCCCCAGAGTATGGGGAGGATCTGAAGAGCAGGGTGGATTCAATCCAGGGAGAGGAAGAGGTGACTGACCTCATTTCCTTACTTTGGATGGAGCTGTATCGGTACTGTTTGGTAAAACAGCACAAATGTAAACGAGGTGTAAACTGCTTTCACATCTCATTTAGGCAACAGATGAGGTGTGAAATGCATTTCACAGGCACAAGTACTGGAGGGGCATGCTTAGCATGGAGCAATGTAGAACATTTGTTCTTCTTCCCTCAGGAATGCTGGACTATTTCTGAACATGGCTCCTGGAGGGGGCAACGGAGGAGGGGTGAGGGTGTATGTGCAGGGGGAGGAAGGAGGTTGCTGCTGTATCCTCTACCTATGGTACCTTCCTTCTTTTCTCTGCCTGACCACCTCCTTCCTACACATCGGGTCAAGCCCAGCTCAAACATCACCTCCCCGCCCACCACTGGCTCTCAGAAGCTGTGGCTCTCCCCACTGGTCACCCACAGCACTTGGCTCAGCATTCAGGTTTATTACCGATTTCCCTGATTTCCCTCCGTCTTGTGTTAGGAGGACCAGGAGTGTGTATTGTTCTTGTAGTCCGGGGCTTGGACTCAGTAGTTGCTCAATGAACCTTTCAGGAATGACAGTGAGTGAGACAGAGGAGGTAGAGAGGGCCAAGAATGTATCCGGGGATGGCAGTCTAGCAGCCAAACCCTCTTCAAATACTCCAAAGAAATAAAAGTCCCCAAGATGACTTAAAAGCTTAGAGGATTTACGTTCTTTTAGATCTCTCACAGACGTACATGCCTGTACCCTTCGGGGCGAGCTTATTGGTAAAGATAAAAGTGGGACTTAATGTGTTCCGATCACTGAAAGGGTGTTTTGCCCCCTTCTGTGAGAGGAACTTCGATATCTCCGGCGGATAATGGTTATATCTCTATCACCTGTTCTAAAATATGTGCCTGGGTTTGCAGGCCTTTGCCCCCTAACAGGATGGTTCTCTTTGAAGAGAACAGGTTGGGTTTAAATCCCCAATGTCTCTTCTGATAAGAGCTGCTTGTCTCTGCGTCTGCTGCAGCATACATATTAAATGTTGACTCCTTTTTTTTTTTTTAGAGAAGCAAGCAAGAATGTATTGACAGAAGCAAAAACATACTTAGGGCAATGGAACAAGGACGGGCATAGGAGAAGCAACAGGAGTCTTCGCTGGGCTGCTGTGGCTCACTGGGAAGGCAGGGGCCTTGGAGACAGGCTCAGGCTGATCCCTGGACAAGCTGCCACTGCCCATTGCTCCCCTGGTTGCAAGTCTCATGGGGTCCCTTAGAGGTTAGGGGATATGTGTGGGTGGGGGGGGGTCTTAGGGGTCGATCAACAGAATATTCATCAGCTTTATGCTGATGTACAAAAATGAGATTTATTCTCTCGATTTGTCCGTCCTTGGGTGTGGTTGACAAATGGCTGACTAATGGAACTTCGGTTCTTTGTCTCCCTGAGTAGGTGATGTAAGCTATCTTCTCTCTGGCTGGGGAGAAGTGCAAACCATTTACCCTCAAGAGTCCCTGGTTTAGGGAGGATAGGATTTACTAGGTGGCTGCTAATTGCTCTTTAACTGTCTTAGTCTTCCCATTCCACTTGTCCTGGGATTTTCCTAGCTTCTTCCTATTTACTTATGGTGCCCAAAACAAGGCCAATTCCAAGCTATAACACAATTAAACTATCACACTAGAGGAACTGTACTTAGGAAATTCCAGGGAACTCGAGATGGCAGCATACTGTGAAATAACTATTTCGCGGAGACTGAGATCTGAGATCAAGCCTAGACACAAACTTGACCTCAAAAAAATTGTTTAACCTCTGCAGATCTCTGTTTCCTCCTCCATAAAATATGAACAATTCTGGAATTCAGTTTGCACTTTCCCTACAACAACCCAATGATTGCTTTCCTAGGGTTGTATCAAATTCAGATGCACACCGATATTCATCCCAGCACTGGTTATAAAAACAAAGGGTTGGAAACAATGCGAATGCTTATTCATGTGGGCATGGATAAATAACATTTGCATATGAAAGAGACCTAATAGCCTACTTAGATGGGTCTTAAAAACAAAGGATGCGCAACACATTAAAGATCCAGTTTTGAATTTATAGCACAAGAGCATTTGAGTAGAGGAACAGTCAAGATAGAATGGGATATGAGATACTAGGGATGAAAGAAACAAAAATAAAATGTCGAATAAAATAAAAAGATAGGAATCTAGAGACATTAAATCTTGGTTTAGCAAGACAGAGACCAAAAAAAAAAAAGGCAACTATTTCTAAGTGGACAACTTTTTATTTTTCCTGCTTATCTCAAGCCAAAGTAAAAAAACAAAACAAACACAAAAAACTAAGATTTTCAATGACTTCAAACATGGCCTCACATTTTCACCAGATCATCCACCCTGTGTTTAAATAACATATGCTGCACAACGTAAGCAGTAGTCACAGATTCTGCTCAGTATTGACAGTCAAGGCATTTTTTTTTTTTTTACTGTTAATGCAACGTTAATTGGGACCATGCTAACATTTAATTAATTTTAAGTACAAATAGATCATTTGTCAACAAAGGGGGGTAAAAATATTAATTGAAACATGTGAATGGTTATTTGCAAGTGGAGGAAAGATCCCACAATTAGAGTTAATCACAGTGTGATTAATTGATTTTAATTGATTCAGGATGGTTTCCTGTGGCAAAACACAAGTCTGTCAATAAAACTTACAATTAAGACTCATTATGGGGAACAACGTTACTAAGGCAATCAGCCATGGGACAGAGTAGCAGCAGGCTGCTTTCCTTATGATGCGGGGGGGGGGGGGGGGGGGCGCAGCATCCCAAGGAGGACAACAAAGGCCCTGAGACTGGGCATTCTAGGAAGGCAGAAGATGATGTGCTCAGGAAAGTCTTCAGCCAAAGGTGGGAGAACACTTGGGTCTGGGAAATGGAAGCTTTGGAGATAAGAGGGTTGGGGAGGGAGATTGGTCCAGCAGTGGATGGAGAAGGACAATTGAGTCAGCAGCTCTATCCCTCAAGTACAGAGATCAGCAAGGCTCAGCTACCCCATGGGGTATACAGATGCTTGGAGCCAGAGGTTCTAAAACACAAGATCTGTAAGTCTTATGAAATAGAAATTGGAGTCTCCCTACTAATGGGGATTAACACAGTCAGGGCTCTGAAAGCCTGCAGGGCCCCAAGCCTCAGTCATGACTGCTGCTCAGAACAACAGAGGCCCACAAAGCACCCCAGAAAGACTCAGGCGGGCTCCCCTGGTCTGCAGATGATTCTGGTGGGAATTCAAGGTCAATCTGTTTACTCAATTATTCCGTCCTCGGGAAATTGAAGAGACTGTCACTTGTTTTCATCACATGCCTGGAAGGTGAGGCTTTCCATGAGGTCATCCCATCAAACTTCTATGAATTCTTCTCCCTCTCCCTCTCCCCAGGGAAGAATCTTGGAACCTGTCAACAAAGTGCTTTTTTATAGATGTTGGGTATGAGCGTAAAAACTTTTTGTTTTAGTTTATTTTTTTTAATTGATTTCAGAGAGGAAGGGAGAGGAAGAGAGAGATAGAAACATCTATGATGAGAGAGAATCATTGATTGGCTGCCTTCTGTACACCCCACTCTGGGGATCAAGCCTACAACCTGGGCATGTTCCATGACCAGGAATCGAACCGTGACCTCCTGGCTCACAGATCAATGCTTGATCAGTGAGCCATGCCAGCGGGGCTGTTTTAGTTTGCATCCACCCCAGAGCAGAGCTATGATATAACAAATATATTTGGCTTTTGTCCCCAGTTCCTGGTACAGTCTCAAAAACCCTTGGAACTCTGACTGATAGGAGTATCCTTGTTATGGTAACAAGGTGATTCCTGGCTGAGGTCCTACACAGCTTCCGGATGAGAGATGGTCACCAGGAACACGAACCAGTGACCTGGCAACTTTGGGCCAGTTCAGACTCTGGGGAGGGGAAGAAGGCTGGAGATTACATTCAATCATGTGGCAATGAGTGGATCAATGTCCATAAAAGAAAACCCTAATTAAAAACTCTGGATATCATCCCTCAGTGAGGCTTCCTGGGGGGTGAACACATTGATATGCAGGATGGGTGACTTGCCAATTCCACAAGCAGAGGTTGTGAAAATATGAAATAGGAATGGAGTCCAACCCCCCCCCCCCCTCAGCCTCCCTTAATACTTTTCCTACCCACCTCTTCCATTTGGCTGTCCCTGAGTTGCATCCTTTATAATAAAAACTAGAGGCCTGGTGCATGAAATTTGTGCATGGGGGGGGGTTGTCATTCAGGTCGGTCTGCATCTTCTCACAATCCAGGATCCCTCAGAGGATGTACAGGGATCGAGCCTAAACTGGCAGTCGGACATCCCTCTCACAATCTAGGACCACTGGCTCCTAACTGCTGGCCTGCATGATCACCCTTAACCACTCTGCCTGCCTTCCTCGTCACCCCTAACCACTTGCCTGCCTGCCTAATCACCCCTAACTGCCTCTACCTCAGCCCCTGCCACTGTGACTTCGTCTGGAATGACGTCTGGAAAGTTGTTCAGTTGTCTGGTCTAATTAGCATGTTACACTTTTATTATTATAGATGTAATCATAATAAATATAGCACTTTCAGAGAGTTCTGTAAGTTGCTCTAGCAAATTATCAAACTTGTGAGAGTCGTGAGGACTCTGAATTTATGTAGCAGGAAGGACAGAAGGGCCGGTGGCCTCTGAGATGGGACAGCATTGTGAAGACTGTGCCATTAACCTCTGGGGTCTATGCTAATACCAGGTACTTAGTGTCTTCACTGAATTGAATGTTAAGACACCCAATTGATTTCAGAGAATTGGTGTCAGAACACAAAAGCTGGAGACAAGAGCTTGGGTGCAGACAATTTATTTAAGAGGCAGTCCCAAGAGGCAAATGAAGAGAGGGAGACAGATAAGGAAGAAAAGCCAATGCAGGGTGCATTGATATGCTGGTTACCTCTATGGGCAGTGGGGGTTAGTGCTCTTGGGGATGGAGTTATTTTGTTTTGATTTGGGGTGTGTGTATGTGTGTGTGTTTGTGTGTGTATGTTTAAATATTTTTACTGATTTCAGAGAGGAAGGGAGAGAGGAAGAGAGAGAGAGAGAGAGAGAAACATCAATGATCAGACAGAATCATTGTTCAGCTGCCTCCTGCATACCCCCTTTGGGAAATCGAGCTGCAATTCAGCATGTGCCCTTGACTGGAATCGAACCTGGGATGCTTCAGCCCACAGGCCAACATTCAATCCACTGAGCAATCCAGCCAGGGCTGTTGGGGATGTGTTAAAGAACCAGACAGAACACAGCTCCAAGAACAAGGAAGCCAAGGGACTCCTGCACCAATCCTCTTCCCCGGCTTGTTAAGGACTTCTCTGGGGAAGTAGGCTGCTAATTTCTCTCCCACTCTGGTGGTAGCACTTCCCTTGGCTTCGGTAACATTTCCGAACCAACAAAGCAAGGAGACACACAGCTATGAGCTTGATGTGAATACTAAGAGCATGCAGGAATTCAAAAGGAGGTAGTTTGGATGCATGACAATTACCTGTTGCACTCAAGCATCTCATTACCCTCTATAAATTATTCCAAGCGGCTTTCTTCAAATAAAATTACAAACAAATCATTTATTAGGCAAAATACCACTTTGGGACGCCTTTCTTTTCCTCCCAGTGTCACCCTGCAAGAAATAGCCCTAGAAATGGCACTAGGGGGCACTTGCCAATAAGTCACCAGGCTCATGCCATGCAACACGGGTCTCCTTCCAAGGAAGGATTGGATTATGGATGGCACCCGCCCCTAAGAAGCTAATCCATGGGCCAGTCAGAGACTCCTGGAAGTAAGGAAGGAGACGCCATGTTGTCAGTGCTGGAACTGGAGCAGAAACAGAGGGCGCAAACCAAGTCCTGATAAGGAAGAAATCCCAGTATTACACACAAGGATGCGTCAAGATGGCCCGAGGCAAGAGCTACCTTGGGCAGGGCAAATGTCTAATGCCCAAATGACATTCTAATATCCACTGAGCCCAGGCTGTGGCTGTGTCCCTGCAAGAGGCCGGGGTCCTTCCCTGATAACACAGTGCTGGCCAGCGTAAGAGCCCAATGCTGCTTCCAAGAAAACGGCTCTCACAGATGCCTAATCTAGAACCTGCTGTGGCCCCCAGAGCCTGCTCTGTCCACCTTGACTTTTACTTTCCTCTTTCCGTGACCTTCATCCTATCCTTGGCCCAATAGTTGTCCTAAAAAAACACATCTCACAGATAGTCACTGAGTAAAGGTTTGGAGGAGAAAAAGACTCCATTCAAATGTAGGTCAGGTAAGATGCATGAGTGCTCATTAAGGAGAGAGGAATAGGATTAAGAAGACATGGATTTTGACCCAGTTCTGTACTATTTCTTGAAGCTCATACACCTACTGGGGCATTGGAGTTGACATCCAAAATGAAACCCCTTTTCTGAGACAACTCACCACTTTCAACCTGCCTTTATTGACTGGAGCAATAGTACTTGCTTATAAACTAGTCATTTTGACTCTTTGAATTACGGGGAAATTGAATTGTAAATACTGTCTTCCCTTCTCTCCAAATGTTGGCTTTATTCTTTCATATTTCATCTTTCAGTCTTACTCCTTATACTGGGACATCTGGCCAAACTTACCCCTTTCCAACTTTGGGATGGATCACCATAACCAGGAGGATAAAAATTACGTCGGCCTCATCCTGAGTGATTTGCCCAACACTTTGGCTAGAAACATGGGATATGGGCCCAAAGGAGAACAGGCAGCGTTCAAGTAGGACAAACACAATAACCATACCCATCTCTACCACTTCCCCCGTGTATCTATCACGTAAGTACAATATGTATTGTACCTACTATGGGCCAGGCATTGCACTAGGTTCTGAGCTTATGACGGTAAACAAAACCAGTACAGTCCCCACGCTCACTGAACTTAGAGTTGAGGGTTTCCATCTAACTTTGGGAACAAGCTACCCGCCATCTCTAAATTTCACATCCCCTCTGTAAAACGAAGATAATAATATTTACCTTTCCTTGTTGTTGCAGGGAAAATTAGACACGGCTTCTGGCGCTTGACATTAGCAGTTCCGCTGTGGCGCTGCGCCCAGGTGGCAGCTGCGATGGGCCCCTTACCTCCTATTCTGCCGTGAGATTCTGGACATGGCGCCCGGCTGCTCAGCTTCCCAGCTCTGTCCTCAGGCCTTGCTGGGCTCATCCTAAAGTCCTTTCACAAATTACCCTTCTGCTCAAACCTGTCTTTCATTGTTTGCTACTAAAAACCTTAACTGATCACGAATGTGCTTGATACATGGTAACTATAGTTACTAATCCCTCAGCTTCTTGTCCCTCTAATAAGAAAAGTACGGCTGAGAGCCCTGCCAAGTGGCACCCGAAAGGAGCAGTCCTGAGAATTCAATCAGACCCAGACCCTGGCCGTGGCAGGTGTTGAGGACAGCCCCACGTCTGCTGCCCGGGCAGGGGGGACCGTCCCTGCCATTTTGCAGGAACCAGAAGTAGAGAAGCCGTTCCACTTTCCACATTCCGAGGGAAAATAATGATTTCTCCAAAGGAGCTTTCATGCACCGAACTGATTAAAAGTAATAAGAGGCGGCTGCTTCGACTCTAGATTTAATTTCAGACACTTAAATGCTTTATGGCCTTTCAATTGAGTTCTGTGTAGTCGGTGGAGCAGGAAGGCAAGGAATATTAGATGTTTCCTTGTCACTCAGCAGACGTTACAGGGAGCCAGGTCCCCACCTCTGACCTGCAGAAGGTGGGCCCCAGACATGATTGTCTTGTTCGCTCCAAACCTTGATCTTGGTGTCCACAGGAGGAGAGTCCTGGAATTTTGTTAAACTGGCCCCGAGATGATGTGACTAACCAGGAAACCCTCCAAGGGCAGCTGGGCCACTGTTCCGAGGTCTGCGCAGGTCACTCGGAGCCTGCCTGAGAGGAAATGCCTGTCTTCTCAGAGACACATCTGGCTGAAGTCAAACGACTAGGATTTATCTGGTCTCATTTCTCCTCACCCAGCCTCACCTAGCCCAGGATTCACATCACCCCCAGTTCTACCACTTATAGCCTGTGATACTTTAGTTCTCTTGACCTCAGTATTCTTACCTTTAAAATGGGATGGTTACATTTAAGACACAGAGAGTATTAAATGCAATGTCTATAAAATGTTAAGACGATAGAAAATGGTTACCCGTTATCTCTTACTAAAAGGCCAATAAATGCAACCTCCTGTGCCCATACCTAAACCAGGGCAGAGAGTTCAGACAGCGGCGCAGCCTCCTTGCTGACTTGGAGAAAGGGGATGAGGAAAAAGTCACCCAAGAAGTGATGTTGGGGTGCATTTAAAGTATGATTTTGCCCATTGTAAAGTAGAAGGTTGAAATGAAGAACAGCATACCGCTGGCTGGGAGGAGACAAATGAATGGCTCAAGAGTATCCATCAAAGAAGTTATATCCCCTAGAGCTCCTACAAAGCAGTAAGAGCAAACAGAACACCTAATTTTTAAAAATATATTTTATTGATATTTTACAGAGAGGAAGGGGGAGAGATAGAGAGCTAGAAACGTCGATGAGAGAGAAACATCGACCAGCTGCCTCTTGCACACCCCCTACCGGAGAATGTGCCCGCAACCAATGTACATGCCCTTGACCGGAATCGAACCTGGGACCCTTCAGTCCACAGGCTGATGCTCTATCCACTGAGCCAAACTGGTTTTGGCACACCTAATTTTTTAATGGGCAGAATACTGAACAGGTACTTCACTAAAAAGGGTAAATTGACCAGTAAACATATAAAAGATGCCCACTTTAATTGGTTACTGAAGAAATGCACACTAAATCCACAATCCTCGATCAACACTCACCCACCAGAATGACTAAAGTTAGAAATATCAAATGATGGCGGGGCTGTGGAGCAATTAGAACTCATGAACTTTCCTGGTGGGAGTATAACCTGGCAGAGAAACTTCAGAAAACAGTTTAGTGGTATCCACCAAGTCTGACTAAATGCCAAGCTAAGGAAGAGCAATTCCACTCTTATGTATAAATCCAACACAAAGAGGATGTATGTTCATTGAAAAGCCTGTAAAAGAATGTTAATAGCAGAAAATTTCCTCATAATCCAAACTGGACAAACCAAAATGTCTATAATAGTAAAATGAAGGCCAGCTAGTGTTGTTCAGTGGTTGGGTGTCAACCCATGAACCAGGAGGTCATGGTTCACTTCTTGGTCAGGGCACAAGCTCGAGCTGTGGGCTCAATCCCCCTGAGGGGGTGTGCAAAAGGAAGCTGATCAATGATTCTCTCTCATTAATGATGTCTTTCTCTCTCCTTTTACTTTCCTCTCTCTGAAGTCAATAAAGACATATTTTAAAAATGATAAAATTGCTGTAGCTGGTTTGGCTCAGTGGACAGAGTGTTGGCCTGAAGGCGGAAGAGTCCTGTATTCAATTCCAGTCAAAGGCATGTAACTCGGTTGTAAGCTCGATCCCTGGCCCTGGTGAGGGCATGTACGGAAGGCAACCAATAGATGTTTCTCTCTGTGTGTCTCTCCCCTTCCCTTCCACTCTGTCCAAAAATCAATGGGAAAATGTCTATGGATGAGGATTAACAGTAAATAAACAAACAAACAAACAAACAAACAAATAAGTTTGAAAAATAGTAAAATGAATAAAGAATGACATGTTCTTTAAATAGAGGTGGTTGGGTGGGGTGGGGGGAAGACAGTGCACAATGAAAAAGAACAAATTACAAGAGCATGTAACAACATAAAATGAATTTCACAAAAATAATATTGAGAAAAATAGCTAGACATAAAATATGAATGATTCCATTTACATAAAGTTATTAAACAGTCAAAATTAATCTGTGCTTTAGAAGTCAGGATAGGGGGTATTCCTAAAGGCAGGACATCACTGCAAGGGCACACTAGGGGCTCTGGGGTCATGCTCTGTCTCTCGATCCGGGTGCTGGTCACTCCACGTGTTCACGCTCTGAAAATCCATCAAGCTGATAGTACAGGATATGCGCATTTTTCTGTACGCATGTTGCACTCCAGGAACATTTATATTAAGCAAAACGGAAGTGAGGGGTGGGCTCATTTTGCCTGAAATGCAAATTGCCTAGAAACTGAACCTTGTGTTTCATAACCACCTACCCAGTCTGCTCTTAAGAGCCGAAGACGGGAAGGAAAGGCGGATAGAGGAGCAGGAATCTGAGTATCTCCTAGAGAACAAAAGGAAAGGGAGGCAGCGAGAAAGAGTACAAAATGAAGACATGGAAGCAATCAAAACAAAGGCAAAAGGAGGAGCAATGCTCAGCGAGACTGCAAAGATGATACTTTCAGGGGTAGTTTCTATAGTTTGTTCCTAGAAGGCCTGCAGGCTAGACAGTAACCGACAGAAGCAGGACAATGACTTGCAAAGCCCAGCGTTTTTGTTTTCTAACTTTTATATAAGGCGAATGCAAGCAAGTCTATTTAAAACACACAGTCTACAGAATTTGTTCTCACTGCTTTGATTCAGGTGGGGTGTGATACATTCTGAATCAAGTGGAGTTTTCATGCGATTCTCCCATCAGGGGAAAGGGAGGTCCAGCAAGGGTCTGGGATTCTTAGGACAGAAGAAAACCCTTCCACTGTTTCCCACCGCTCCCTCCTCTCCCAGGATCCATCCCTCCCCTTACCCTCATCCCTGCCTCAGCCTAAATCCCAAAGCTGCCACGCCCACCTTGATGCCTCTTTCCCTCCCCCTCTCCTCTTCGCTGCCTGTCAGCCTCTTGGATGTCTTCCTGTCCTGCAGATGCCTTGACAAGAAGGGCCGGAGGGCCTGGGCTCAGTGCCTGAGGTCTCCCCCCTGCAGGCTTTGATGGAATGTAAGTGGAATCCAGCATCATTCATCACTGTCAGGTCCTCTGGGCCCTGCATGTTCACGTCGGCGAGTGCAAATCCAGCTTTTCCCACATCGGAAAGGCCCTCACATGTTGGCTTGCTGTTCCAGATTCCCAGGGAGGTACTAGCTCTTCTCCTTCCAAGGTAAAGGATTTGAGGGCAGAGGCTGGGATTCATGAGAAATCCTGGTGTCTTTCCACGTCCTCCGGTGCCTATGGAATAGCTGGAACCTGAGGTCATGGTGAGGAAGGCAGCTTGCTCCTACTCAGGCAGAGACCCGAAGATCCTTCCTTCGGGAAGGTGGGTATTTCATGCCTGCTTTTATAAAAAGACTCACCAGTTAGCGTAAGAGCCCAGCTCCTGGGTCGTGAAATCGTGAAGTCCAGTGATTCTCAAAGTGTGGTCTCCTGACCAAGACCAACAGCATCAGCATGACCTGAGAATCTGTTAGAAAGGCAAATTCCTAAGCCCCACCCCTAGATGTACGGATCCAGAAACTCTGGGAAAGCAGGCCTGGGGAGGGGTCACGGGACTGCAATCTGGGGTTTAATAAGCCTCTGGTAATTCTGTGCAAGCTCAAGTCTGAGCAACACTGCTCTAAGCAGACTTAGGCATCACTTCCCTGCCCTCTATTCTAATTAGCTGGATCTTCTGAATTTCTTCGGAGGAATGGGGACATATATGCAGTACCTGCTTGAAGACCGAGGAATCCTAAATTAGAAAATCTCTTGAGGAAGCTTTCTTCTCAGCTCTAATATCTATGACTCTATGACTTCAAAGTACTCTCATGATATTCCCAAGGTAGAGTTAGCAGGAGCTCATTTGTTATTCAAGTCAGGTGCAATGATCCAGCCCCTGGATATGTGTCAACGCCAGAGCAGTGGAGCTACAGCCAGGAGTGGCCACATGCTGGGACATCATAGTGTCCTACACTGACAGATAGATCCTTCCAAGCTTCCACACCTGCCCCCTACTATTTGCAAATTTGGCACATGCTGCGGCATCAGTCATGCGACATGGATAGGTCAGAGTCTCCCCATTTTGCTGATGGATATCTCAAAACAAACCACAAAGGGGAAAAAACAGACTTCCGGTATTTCTCTGCTCCTTTATTCAAACCAGATTCTACCCTATTGTCCCCGGGACTGGTAGCACTAAAGCCAGCCTATTTAAAATAAATCTACCACAGTCTGATCCAAAGATGTTTGTTCGCCTGATTTTGTCCCAGACTGAAAACTGCACACGTCCAAGGTTTAAGAGCTTATGTTGGGAGAAATTGAACATTATCTCAGGATAATGTTTTCCTGCCGCTACTTAAATTTCCAGAGGCATTTACAAAAATTAAACATCAATGGGAAGCCAAGGCCTTTATTTATAAAGCCAGCAATAGACATTGATCCAGCGATAATGTTATTATTTTTCTTATTGCTCCTGTCAGTGTGCATTTCATCTTCATTGGGTTGGATGAGTATAGGGTGGCACGGGAATAGAATGTTGATTGGCTCACGGTTTCTTGCTGCTTTCAAAAGGTCTGTGGTGTCTGTCTTAAGGCCTTTAGAATGCTAGTTATGCACAAACACACATGAGCATACTAAAGCTCTTAGATAATTGGTGTTTCTTATCATTACTTCTTGGCTTTTTTTTTAAGTGACACATATATTTTTTTTAATATGGTCAGCATTTTGTTAACACAGAACTTACTCATGCCTCTTGAAATTAGCTTCAATGACATTCGAGCCACTTAGCAAACATAGGTGAAGCAGATGGGCCCCTTTGAGGCAAATGGGGAAAGTAACTTCATTTATAAGAAAAATGGACAAGAACACTGCAGAGCGCTGACTCCTTCTGGACCTAGACACAGAGGAGCCGGAACCAGACCAGGGTAAATGAAACCATAATATACCCTGCAGATGTCCAGGGGTCTTGGGAGAGGGATAGAAAGAGTCAAATGTGGTCAGCAGGAGGTGAACTTAGGAAGTCAGGTGAGAAAGTCAGGAAACTTGGGCATGAGTAACTCTCCTGGCCTGACACTGTGTAAACAGAGGCGAGAGGAGTTTAGCCTCAATCACTAAGGAGATGCCTATGAAACCCCGCACAGTCTCCTTCCATCTGACACACACACACAGAGTTCAGGCTGCTGAGAACTGAGGTCTAGATCAAAGGTACCTAGCAGATACTCTGGGTAGGGTGATAGAAGGAGAAATAGCAGCTGGCCCGGTGAATCCGTGTGGTTTCCACAGCAACACACGTATTCCTGAGGTTGCATTCAAGGCAGCGTCCTTCTCAGCCAAGGTCAGTTTCTCCCTTTGAATTCTTGATCTCTTCCCTTGTCTTTTCAGCGAATCAATTAGCCCATCTCTCTTCTATAGAGTCTCAATCGCATCTTTCTCAAAAACACTTAAAAAAGACTCAAATCTTCCTCAACTTAAATGTATCTCCCTTCCACTCCACATTTCCTGAAGCTACAGCCCTGTCTCCTCCTCCTCACACCCAAAGTTTTCCAGAAATTTTCTCTCCTTGCTGTCTCCATATGCTCCCCTCCCACTTACTCCTCAATTCACTCCATTCTGTCTTCCACCCTCATTACAAACTTCAAAAAGCTTCTGTGAGCATCAGGTGACTTCTCTGTCGCTGACGTCCAAGGACAGTTTCAGTCTTCACTTTGCTTAAAATGTCAGCAGTGGTGATGACTGCTCCCCTCATCTCTAATCATCTGAGCTCCCAGGATTCCACAATCCCCTGGTTTTCCTCTTACCTCCCTGGTTGTTTCTATATTTTCTTTGCAGGGTCTTCCTCTCTATCCAACATGCTAGAGTTCCTACAGTGTCTAAGGCTCATTTTTTTTAACTTCCTCTCCCTCACTACCCCCATCAAAAACATCACCAAATCCTGTTACTTCGGGCCATTTGGATTTGTTCATTCTGTTCACAATAAACAAATTTGTCTTAACTCCTTTCACTGTTGAGAGCTGCATCAGCCACCCCCAGAACAAAGAGAGAAATTTGCCTAAGGTCATATAGTTCACTAAGAGTCACTAGCAGTAGCCCCAGCTATTCTAACCCCTGGTGCCCCGGTGTTTCCTCATTACCCTAATATAATCAGACTTTATCCAGAAAAGCCAAAAATTAATTATGAATATGATGTCATTTATCATCAAGACATTGTTGAGGAAGAGGGGAATATGAGATCCCTCTAAGCAGAAATATGCTCTTCTGAGTTGGCAGGATTAGGAAAACAGAGCCAAGATTCCGTGGATGTCCTCAGAAGACCTTCCTGAAGACCATTCTCCTGAGAAGTTAACAAAAATTGAGTTTCCAACTTTCTCCATCTCATCTGGATAACAGAGGGAGCTGGCAACGACTGAGGAAGGAAGCAGACAAGCAAGACTAGAACTTCAAAGGTTTGACTGCAACTGTCAGCACGAGGTGAGAACAGCAGATGAGACAGTAACACTCCCTGCAATAATCAGTCCTTAAGGACTATCTCATGGAATGTAGAACAGACTTGTGGTGAGTGGCTCCAGGAAGCAAATTAAGACTCAAGGGGAAAGTTACTGATAGACAGATTTCAGCACAATAGGAAAAAGCTCTGTTGGAACTGTCCAAGGTGCCAACTGGAGACTGGGCAGAAGGAACACTTCCATCTGAGGCTGTATACCACCTTCTGATGGGGACTGTCACACAAACTCTTGTACTGGGTAAGTGAGATAAAGGAAGACCTGGCTTTCATATCCTGCCTCATGGCTAAGACAGTGCCTGATGGTTTGACCTTCACAAAGATCATTGGTAGGTATTATTGCCTACTGTTGAGAATTTAGGCACACCAAAGTTAGATATATGACCTTAATTATGCAGAAAAGTAATGGAAGATCCAAGATTTTATTCATCCACTCAACACAATTTTATGGAACATTATTATGTTATACCAACTGAGATGGGGATGATAGATAGTAATTGGAAGGGTATTCTCATATCATCACGAAGATAACAAATAGAGGAGGCCTATTAATATTCAGTGAGCTGAGATGGAGGTTAGCAGGTCTAGGAGGCTATTGGATGCAGACGGGGTACACTTAACTTGCTAGAAAGAAAAGAAATGGTCGAAGAATATGTGACCAGAACCAGGTATTGAAGACCCAATGAATAGAACTTGAAAAGGTAAAACAAAAGGGGGGGGGGTAGAAGTGGGGGGAGTAGAAGGGATGCTGTTGATATTCTATTGTGATCTCCTTTACCAAGACAGTGCTTCTACATTGCTCAGCAGCTGTATTGACTGGTATGGTTCACATGGGTCCCCTTCTCAGGATAACTACTCCTGGCCAGTGGCAGCCTCCTCACCTGGAAGGCCACACACCACACCTACAGGCATAGTCCTCTCCAATGACAAACATGGAGGTCTATGGGCCTTGCCTGAAATTGGGACAATCTCTATGGTGCAACTCATACTCAGAACTCTCTGTAGGATCAGTTGAAATGACATTCTTGCTTAGATTCCTCCCCTAACTTATTCTGCTTCATTCCCTTCTCTTGAGACCAAGCCCTTAATAAATCATATGATTCCCTGTCATTCTCTCTGATTTTAGGGAACCCTACCTAATCCTAACCCTACCAAAGTCAAGGGGGAAGGATGTTCTAGGCCGAAAACAGCAACACATGTGAAGGCATGGACATAAGAAAACGCAGTGCAATACAGAGCAGCAGTAAAATGCTACCGTGTGGCATGATATAAACTAGGTAGGTAGACAGGAAACACAATCCTATTATTTCCTGACATCTAGCTATCATAGTCTCCCTCTCCATGTAACTAGACTGAGCAGTAGTATGCTACATGGCTACCTTAGAAGCAATACATGTAGGCCACAAAATGAGATTATAGAGGAAGGCATTACAAAGCAAGATTCCTTGATTTATTCTGTGGCATTTCACAAAGCAGGAACAAAAATGAGCCCCCTGGAATTTCCTGATTCTCCGGCCACATTGCCTCTATGGAACTCGCCACAGACTCCACTGGTGGGTGAGCGAATGGTCTCAATAGGCTATTTCTGTCCTCCTTTGACTCTCCAGAAACAGTGGTCTCCCCTGTCCCTTTCACTGGATCCATCTGCTTTCCCTGCCTTTCATTCTGGCCTCTATTCATAAGGTCTTGCCCCTGGGTCTCTGTCAGCACTAGGCTTTCAATCCTAAAACTTTCCAAAGCCAATGAAGCTGTTTAATCACAAAGTTGGGCTGCCAGGGAAAGAATGCTAATTGGAAACTTTCATTTCATGAGGTCCTGGGGAGTTTAAAGAGGGATGTGTTTCTTTTGTCTGTCATGCCATTAGCACAGAATAGACTCAGGAGGGGCAGAAAATCAAATGCCGTCCCAGTATGAGAAATTAACCCAATACACAAATCCCTAAGCAAATGAGAGACCTCTGCACTTTCAAAAAGGAAGCATAATGGCCCAGTTGGAGGCAGCTGAAACATAGTTATTTTCTCTTTGGAAGCACGGGACAGGTCAATGGTGAAAAGAAATAGACCCCAACCAGACAGGTGGGGTTCACAATGAGGTCGAGTCCCAAACAAAGTCCAACCCCTGTATCACTGCTTATGTTCAGAATAAAAACACATAGTTTATTCTTGTACTATTATTTATTAATTATTATGTTGAAAAGTGAATAAAGCTGTAAACCTACATTTACCCCACCCTGAAATGTAGACCCCCATTTCACAAGTATCTCTCTGCATTCTAACCCCCTTGCTGGTTCCTGGAATGACAGACAGGAGTAAGATACAGTTCTTGTGCTTAGAACCTAGAAGAAGAAACAGATACTACACAGGAAAGTAGTCATGGCACAGTTGCCTAAACTCAAGAGAGAAAAAACACATTACATCCTCTCGGGTAGAGGTGGAGGCCAGTATAGACTCCCTTTAATGGGAGAAGAAAGACCTTCATTTCCTTCCTAGACAGGACACCTACCGAAAACCAGAACACCAACCACGTGTCAAGGTTTCATATCCTCCCCTGCTCCTGTTGATTTTGCCAACAGAACAATTCTGGCTGACTTAGATCATAAAATAATCTATCTGGAGAATTTATGATGCTTCATAGAACAAAGGAAATGACTGAAGGACTGAACTTGGACAAATGCTGGGAACTGTGAAGCTCTGAGGACGTGGGTAGCAGAAGTTAATACCAGCTGGGCAGCATACCTCTGCAGAAGCAATGGGCCCCAACAGATTCTTTCTATTGTCAACTCACTCTGGGAAAGACAGCATCCAAATGGACCAGCTGAGGGCATAAGACCAATTATTGCACCCTTCTCTCCTCCACAGGATGAGCAAAGTAGTTCCACAAAAGAACATGAGATGTTCTTGCCAGAGGAATGGAGGGCGGTGCTCTCAGGATTCCATATAGGGCACATAAGCCACATGGGCCTGCCTGAGATTTTTAGCCAAGAAGTGCATCAGAAGATTATAAGAAGACAGAAATTAAGCCCTTTCCCTGGATACAATGACTCAGAAGTCCTTGGATGGGGCCCAGGAATCAATATCTTAATAAACTCTTAAGTGGCTCTACCAACAAAAAGTCATCGAAGCTGGACCATCTCCTGGATGAGGTCTGCCAATACCAGGAATAAGCTAAAAAACTGCCATGAAAAAGATGATTTTTCCCCCTATCCTTTTGAACTCCCTATATTTAAATCCAGCACAACCATGTTATAAGACTTGAGGAAAACAGGGCTGAATTCATCCCTGTACCTTCCTGGTCCTGGAATATCACCTGATTCAAGAAATACAAACATGGATATATGGCTGACTCTTCACTGTTTTCCACAGGGATCCACACGGCCCCCTCTCTGGATTTCTAGCCATAACCAGCAATACTGGTTGGTTGTAGGGTCAGGGAAGAGTCAGCGTGGATCCTGCACCCAAATTTATCAGGCTCCCCGATACATGTCAGACACCTAGACAGTGGCTGTTCCAAATTACACTTCCTTTGTTAAGTGGAGGGAGGTAAGAAAGGAGGAATTTTCTGAGCCACTGTCCAAAGTTTAACTAGAGAATTAATCAACTGAGTACTTTTTCACTGAGATCTAGGAACAGCTCTCTGTGCCCTTTCCCCAAACATTGCCCTATGTCTCTTCCATCTGGTTGGTCCTGAGTTCTATCCTTTTATAATGAGCCAGTGATCTAGTAAGTAAAATGTTTCTCTGAGTTTTGTGAACCATTCTAGAAAATTAACCAAGCCTGAGGAGGGGGTCTTCAGAACCTCTTGAACTATAGCCAGTAGGTCAGAAGCAAAGGCATGTGAAGTGGGGGAGGAGTAGACTTAGCCTGTGAAGACTGGTGCCATCTTTGAGTAGATGTTGTCAAAAATGAGTTGAATGGAGTTGGATTTTAGGATACCCATGTTGGTATGGAGAAACCCTCTCCAACACCCCCACACACACACCACCACCACCCCCAACACACATAGTTCCAGGGACCTAATTCAGAACCGATTATTTACTGTTCATGACTGCTTGGAGATGGAGGTGAAGGAAAAATTCTTCCCCTCTGATCCTCCCTTCCAATTTAAGCCACAATACAAATGGGGGGGGGGGGATTTCAAGGTTTAACAATAGTCTCCAACTGATCTTTGCAGGATTGCAAATAAAGGAGGCTGTATCCTCAGGAGTGCTATTAGAGCTAAGGTCTCTCAGCTCCTATTGTTAAAGAACATTCATTACCAGGCTCATATAAAATCCTGAGAAGGAAGCAAATATGAGTCTGCAATGTTCTCTGTAGTTCTTATGCAATTGCCTCTCGGGGCTCATTAGAGCTACTATTCTAATTCACCATTATAAATTCCTTCCAGTGCTCTCAGAGCCCTGGGTGATTGGTCACCCCAAGTCATCATTTTGTGCTGACACTGCAGAACCCCCCTGGTGGCCCAACGTCCATGGCAGGGTCTCTGATGACCATCTGTGGGTGGTGGCCCTCGGACAACCTGGGATGGCTTCCCAACTTGTTACTGGTTTTCCTGTTCTGCTGATTGGGTTAAATGATAACTCTGCAGACTGTGTTAGGCAGCACCTGCCTTATTTTCAGCTAATTTATTTTAAATTGGTTTAGTACAGATTTTTTTTTACCCAGTAATGTCTACAGAGCTATGAATTCATTTCCTCACCCACCCTCCTGATTGTGATCAAGGAATGAAAGTGACTATAAAGCTTTATGGCAAGATTTTAGAAGAACAGACAAAAGGAACCAAACCAAGCTAACTCCCAAACTGGAAAACAGACAGAAATATTTCAAAAGATTCTTGCCCATGGTGGGAAATGATGGGATAAGCAGTTACACAAGACCTAAATCTGATTATATAGAATATGTTGTACTTATTTATTGAACTTCTATAAAATATATGGCCCTTTATATTCCCCCCCTTTAAATATATTTATTCATTTCAGAGAGGAAGACAGAGAGACATCAATGATGAGAGAGAATCATTGATCAGCTGCTTCCTGCACCCCCCCATACTGAGGATCAAGCCCACAACCTGGGCTCGTGCCCTGCCTGGGAATCAAATTGTGACCTCCTGGTTTATAGGTAGATGCTCAACCACTGAGCTATGCTAGCCAGGACATATTTTCCCCCTTTTATGTAATCCTACCAACAACCCAATGGAGGTGGGTATCTATTAATATATTTAATAACAACTACATCTTAGGGAAATTAAGTAACTTGCCCCAGATTACTCAGCCAGTAAAATTTGAACATGGGGCAAGTCAACTTCATATCAGAATCACTTCTACATCATCTATATTTTGTTTTGTTTTGTTAATCCTCACCCTTTGGATATTTTCCATTGATTTTTTTGAGAGAGTGGAAGGGAGTGGGAGAGATACACAGAGAGAAACATTGATGTGAGAGAGACATATCAATTGGTTGCCTTTCCATACAAGTCCTGACCAGGGCACGCCATCGAGGTACGTGCCCTTGACCAGAATCAAACCCAGGATCCTTCAGTCTGAGGGCCTGTGCTTATCCACTGAGCCAGCTAAGGCTACATCACCGATATTTTGAAATCCCTTTGCCTTGACCTGCCAAGCAGCTAAGACAGGAGGTGATTTGGGGTGTTATGAAAGGATTCTTTACTTTCAAAAAGGATTCTCTACAGGGTTCTTTGAAATTGCCAACTCCCCTATAGTGCTGAAAATATAATTTAAGTTATAAAATTCCTATTTACAAGAAACATTTCTGCACCACTCCTGCTGTGGAAAGCAGAGCAGGGTTCTTAAACTGTCACTTTTTTTTTTTTTAATGGAAGCGCCAAAGATGTAAGGACTGAGAAGGTCAAGTGTCATGAGATCATGTAAATTCAGTGATTAGTGTGATTTCTGGTACACAGTAAACATTCAAAACTGTCACCTGTCATTATTACTTCAGGTGTCTCAAAATGCACTCTGTGCAAAAATGCTCAGACATTTCTTCCCTCTCATCAAGAAATGTCTTTTCTCTTTGGATCTTGAGTTGTCTATATCATTGCTTTGGCCAATGGAACATTAGCAAATGTGATATAATCAGAGGCTTGGAAAATGCTTGAGCATTCTGGCTTGCCCACACCTCTTGAACTTGGAACCCTGAGACCATCGTGGCTAGCCTGCTGGAGGCTGAAAAGAAATATGGAGGAGCACCCTTACACCCTAGGGAGCACCCAAGCTGATAAGCATCCAGACCCTGGCTGCAAACCTGCCAACTAGTCATGCAAGGAAGGCCATTCTCCATCATCCAGCAGACCTGCCCGCTGACCACAGATGCCTGAGAGCCAGCCATGATCAGCTGAGCCAGCCCATGCCAGGACTTAATGACTCACAGACTTGTAAACAAAATGAAATGGCCTTTGTTTGAAACCACAGAGTTACAGGATAATATTTTACACAGCAAAAGTTAACCGATACACAGTCCTAGGGCATTTTCTCTCTGGTATGTTCCTACGCCTTACAAGAAGTAGAAAAGAAAACCACAGAATAACAAGAAGTAGAAGCTATCCACAAGAGAAAACAGTGCCCAGAGTATGAACTGAATCACTGGGAAGTTAAGGGGCTCAGAAAAAGGCAATTAGCATTCAGCTCTTCTCTCTCCCCACTCCCTGATCTCTCCACCGCACCCGTCTCTCTCAGTGAATTTTTTCAGGCTAACTGGACCAATTCCATGCCCCCATTGTCATCTCCAGCCCCGGGGGGAGCAAGTCAATTGGAGTTTTAAGTTCATAAATGCAGAATTTTCCCAGTGTGCTCCTTCATTTCTTCTTCCCTCTTCAGATCTCTTTCGCGGGTTACGCAAGTCAGCTAGCAAACCAAGGGGGAAAGTGGATGAAAGACAGACAGAAGCTGCCGGAATGTTGTATGACTAGAGGGTGTTTCTCACCTTCAAAGCACATTGACCATAAATTATAGGCTACACTTTCACAGTTCATGTTTCTATATAATGTCTACTTTTGAGTTCCCTGGCAGAGGAGAGCATGTTCCTTAAATTAAAAAAAGTATAACACAGATGACGAATGGTGTGTTCCACTCAGCATGGAGAGGAAGGCAGTGGACACTCAAGAGGAATCTGTTTTTGTCTGGGCAGCGGTCAAGTGAATCGCTCTACCTTCCATCCTGGAAAGAGCTGATAAACCATTCTGATGAAGAAGGAGAAAGTGGCCCATCCCTTCCCTCAACCATAAAAAAACAAAAAAAAACAATGGCCCCAGAATAATGAATAAAGTGTTCATTCAGGTTTAAGGATTATATTTCAGCTCCTCCCTCTTGAAGACATTTAGGGGTGGGGGGGAAATGTGACACAACAGATATTCAGTGAGTCCATACTGAATTACACGCTATTCAAATATTTAAATGCTTCCATATTGGCCAGTAAACAGTAAAGCTGCCATAAATCCCAGGATTAATAAATAATGTCAATTCTGTTTATCTCAGAAAGCACACATCGCTGCAATGTCAAAATGCGTTTCTATTTTGGGTTCTGAATCTGCTGCCATCCACGGTTACTTGTTTAATGAACTGAGAATTTGTCTCCTGGTTCAGAAACCTTTGGGAGAGGGAGGGAGACCAATCAGCCATCTGTACACGCCCACAAGAAACACCTAACCCTGCTGGGCTGAGGTTATGGCTGAAGAACGTTCAAGGTCAATGGGCCTTAAAATATGTCAGAGCCGGACCCCCGACTTGAGCTCAGGGAGCTTTGCTTTATTTGACAACACATACCCCTGTGGGGGGCAGCCATCCCAGACATTCGGAACAAGTCTCAGAGGAGACTCTGTGCTGATGTCCCAGCAAATGACTCCATGACCCACCTGTGCCTCCTCAAGTGACCTCTGTGCAAAAGAACTTCATACCGCCCACCCATTCCTTCCCATACTCCATGCTCCCCAGGTCAGACTGAGCCAATCCAAACAGCCTGTCAATAACCATAGTTCATCTTTCTTTTTGTCCACGTCCCTTCTTCTTGTCTCCGCCCTTGTGTCTTTGTTCCACTTCATGGACAGCAGACTAGCCAGTTGTCTCCCTCTCAACGGTGCCCGCTCTCCTGTGACTGGCCTGGTCAGGGCCCACAGTCATTTGGATTCCCCCCATGAGAAAGACAAATAAAAGGTCCAGGTCCTGCAACCAGGAGAGGCCAGTTTTCCCCTTGCCTGCTACCTTCCACTCCTGCCTCCTATTCTCTGCCTGTCCCTCTGGAGCCCTTCCCCCAGAGGCAGCACCCACATGAGCCAGAGCCCAGGTATCAACCTGACTAACTGCAGAAAGGAGAAATGAAAGGAGAGGGGCCAAGGCCTGGGGACCAATAGAGACCTCAATGTAATATGGGGCAAAGGCATGAATCTCACTTGGGCTGCAACAAGCTTGCCATCTCCCAGTGACTGTCATCGTCACAGGGAAGAGTCTGATGCACTTGTCAAACCGTGGCTCTGAAAGAGCATCTTTGAGATGGTGAATGCTGTCTCTGCCAAAAGAGTACACTGAAAACCTCAGACTCCCGACAAACAACTAGGAAATTATTGATGTGATGAAGGATTTGTGTTATACATATGGCACTTTGAAATGTTTCTAGGTTATATAAAGTATATACATATGTATATGATTTAGATATAATAGCAATCATATATAATAAAGAGATAATATGCAAATTAACCCTCATGCTCTCACAAGATGGCTGCCTACGACCAAGCCAGCAGGGCCATTAGTGAGAGATGATCAAACGACTGAATAGCAGGCTGTGTGGGGTGACCAAGCTAGCAGGGGGGCTGTGAGGGGCGATTAGACTGGTGGGGGGACAGTGAGGGGTGACTAAACCAGTAGTCAGATATCTCCTGAGGGGTCTCAGATTGGAGAGGGTAAAGGGGACCCCTGGGCTGAGGGGACATCCTATATACCCTTGTGCACAAATTTTGTGCACTGGGCTTCTATTATAGTATATAAACTATATACTATGGTACATAATATATAGTATGTAATATAAATATACATATATGGAATATATTGATATAATTTATACATTGTATATATAGTTTAGTTCTAGAAATAAAAGGTGCTATATTTACTTTTTATTTTTATATTATATATCAGTTATTAAATGTTCTAAATATTGTGGTAACCTATCTAATTGGTTATATGTAAGACATAAAAAGAGCAGACAATGGCCTTGCACCATCATAGATGTGGAATCTTTAGTGTCATGGCAGGCTACAGTGAGGAGAAGGGGGAAGATATCATACAACCACATAAAAAATAGTGAAAAAAAAGACTTCCTGATGGTGTTTTCTTACAAATATGACTAAACCAATGTAATCTTAAGAAGAAAATCTACAAAATTTTCTGGCTAGAAATTGTCGAGACAGAATTAAAGACATTAATTATTGAAGTTGAGATCATGAAAGATTATCAAAATGAAAGAGCAGTTATCAAGGGAGCTACCCCAATAGGAGAGTGTGTGAATGGGAACAATCAATCTGAGAATGCCAATGGGGGTTAGAAAGTTGGAATTATTTAGACATAATATTTTTAATCCTCATCTGAGGACATGTTTTTATTAATTTTAGAGAGAGGCAAAGAGAGAAATGAGAGAGAGAGAGAGAGAGAGAGAGAGAGAGAGAGAGAGAGACATTAACATGAGAAAGAAATATCAATCAGTTTTCCTCCTATCTTAAATGTTCCCCAACTGGCAATCAAACCATCAACATTTTGGTGTCCAGGACAATTCTGCAACCAACTGAGCCACCCAATTAGGGCTAGACATAATATTATTTTTAAGTATCTTTTTATTGATTTGAGAGAGAGCGGAAAGGAGAGATATAGAGAGACAGAAGCAACAATGAGAAATATCCATGGGCTACCTCCTGCACACCCCCTACTAGGGATCAAGCCAGCAAAACGGCTATCTCCTGCTTCATGGGTGGATGCTCAACCACTGAGTCACACAGACCAGTTTTATATATGATGTTCTTTAAAAGAAAGTAACATAGCTATGGCCTATACTCCTATGTAATATAGCTATTATTGGTGCCTTTGAGATGGTGTCAGGAAGATTGTAGTTGAATGGAGACAAGTGCTCAGATTGCTTTCCAAATAATAATAAACAATATGCTAATGATATAGAGTTGAAGAATCATGGGATCCTATGTTATAAACACCCACAGTAGTTTTTCTGCCTGAACTGACCCACACATTGACTGTTTCCCCTGGACTGATTTGGTCACTGACTGCCTCTCCTGGACTCATTCTCTATGTTCTGTGGAGTAATTCAGATATGTTTTCTTCCCTGGACTGATGAAAGCATTGCTTGTCATCTCTTTAACCATTTACCTTAGCATAACACAGTCATTTACTGTCTTCGCTTCACTAAGGGTATATTAGTGTCATTTGGTCATCAAGTTCTTCCTAGATTGACTCGATTACTTATTGACATAGTCATCAATTATCAAATCTTCTCATGGGGGGGGGGATTTCATCTTCAACTATCTTCCTTGACTCAGTCATCTTTTCCCCTTGGCCCAATTCCATCATCCATATGTGCCCTGAGATGGGTTGGTCATCAACTCTCTTCCCTACATTGACTTAGTCATAGTTCCCCTTGGAGTCCCTGGATCATCAATTGTTTTCCATGGGCTTGAGGAGATCACTCACTGCCTGCCATCTCATTATTAATCATTTTTATTAGAGTGACTTGCTCATAGGTTATTTTCCTTCAGCTGAAGAGATTTAAGCCATATCCATCAACTATTTCCAGTGGCTGACTCCTTTTTTGACTTATTTTCCCCGACTGACTAGTTTTCATCTCTTTTCTCTAGACTGCTTCAATCATTGTTTTCTTGAGAGTGACTGGCTCATCATCAGCTGTTTTTCATGGATTCAAGGGATGATTCACTGCCTGCCATCTCAATATTAATTGCTCTTTTGGAGTGATTTGTACATAGGCTGTTTTCTCTCACCTGAGTAGATTTCAGCCATTTTAACCATTTCTTCTGGTTGACTCAATCATGAACTTATTTTGCCTGACTGACTCTGTCATTGACTTTCCCCCTGCCTGGACTAACTCAGTCATTGACTTGTTTTCCCTGGACTGACATGGTCATCAACTCGTTGTTCCTGTCTGACTAGACCATTGACTTATTTCCCCTAGACTGATTTGATCAAATTTTTCCTGGAGTGACTCTGTCATCAACTACTTTTCCCGAGGCTGATTATTCTTTACAATCTATGTTATAGTTTGTGAAAGTGGGGTTTCTAAGATTAGAAAATAGGAATTTTAAATTAATGTATGTGAATACATACACATATCACACATACATGTGTACATATGTATGAATATGAATTTTCTTCAGAAGGTTTATTGCAGGTTGCATTTCAATGAATAAAATATGAGGAGGTCTTTCCAAAGTTTGTGTTGTCAAAATTTAATTCCCCCTCTCAATACGATAAATCAAGAATGGTATATTAAGTATATGTAATATTTTGCTCATTTTTGCAATTTGTTTATTTGGACTTGTGTTTAACTTTGCTTTCTTTTAACTTTCAGAGTACTTGTTAACACTGCTCTTGTGATGGAGTTATCATTGTGCTTTTTTTAAATTACTAAGGGCCCAGTGCACAAAGGTTCATGCATGGGGGGTTGGTCCCTCAGCCCAACCTGCACCCTCTCCAATCCGGGAGTTTCTGTCTGTCTTTGCAATCATATAAGTGAATTGTCTGAGACCCAACTCAGTTTGTTTTGGTGCTCACAGAACAGTAGAGGATTTTTGGTTTTTTGGGGTTTTTTTCTTGATCCATTGGTGGAGATTTCCTAGAAGTTGCAGGATATCTTCCCTTTAGTTTTTCCTTGACCCTCTGACTTTACTTATGTCTCTCACCTTTGCTTTCCCTCCATCCCCCACCCACAACAGTAACTTGCTCCAGGCTCTCTTTGCTCTAGTGTCTAGGTAGGAGATTCCACAATGCGTCTGCCACCAGAACTATGATTCCCAGCATTCCTGGTGCTCCCGAGCTCTTGGTTTCTGCTTCTTTTCCAGGGGCTGCACAAACCAAAAGGACTGCGAATTCCAGCAGCCCCCAGGGTGGGCTGACAGGACCAGACAATCCAGTGGTGTCTCCAGGGCCCCGCCTGGCCACAGGCACAAAGAGGGCAAAGTTCCAGGGATGCCTGCCACATCAACCTGGCTACACGAAGGGCAGGTGGGCATACTCACTCCTAATTGGCTGTGGGTGTTACGGAGGTACAATCAATTTACATATTATTATTAGCATGGATAATTTATCAAAATATAAATATACAACATATTTTTATATATATATATATATATATATATATATATATATATATATATATATATATATTGATTTTCCACAGAGAAGGAAGGGAGAGGGATAGAGAGCTAGAAACGTCAATGAGAGAAAAACATCAACCAGCTGCCTCCTGCACACCCCCTACTGGGGATGTGCCCGCAACTAATGTACATGCCCTTGACTGGAATTGAACCTGGGACCCCTCAGTCCACAGACCGACGCTCTATCCACTGAGCCAAACTGGTTTGGGCACATGTTTTCATTATGAGAGTTTTATGGGAGATGCTTGGGGACAGTAAAGTAACAGGAAGTCATGCATAGGTTCTAATACTCTCTTGGCTTGATCAATTAAGACTGAACTAATCAACTAGGTACCAATCAATTGCATCAGTCAATTATGTCAATTAATGAAATATCAATGCTATTGCCCCCACCAGTCACTTGACTCAGAACTCACATCGCTTCAATCCCACACTCACGCCTGTGACATTAAGCTCTAAATAATATGCTCATCTCACACCCAATTCATATAGTTTTAAATATATGACTGCATTATTGTGTGGGTTTACTGACTATCATGAATAACACTATATATAAATAAACTACACTATCTAATACAAAGGTAGATTGTTAGCATGGAAGTGAAATATACAGTGGTTTCCCTGGAGTGACCTGGTCATTGACTAGAAACCCATCAGAGGAAAAAGAAATGCCTCTCTGTCTAGAGAAATAACATTCAATTCAATTCAGTCTGGGTGTGACGTGGGTATAAAATCAATAACATCAATCTAAAAGCAATAATACAAATATCAATAACACATAACATCAAACATACCTTCAAACTCCTCAGCTGGTTCATATTCCTACCCACGTCTACCGTATTGTTGGTCTGTAGAAACAGGAAGAGGAGCTTATCTTGACAATACCATCTGTGGGCGACTGCATACCACACAGGCAAACTTCCAGCTTCACCCCTCACTTGCCTGGAGGAATAAGAAGGAAATAGCACTGCAGAGTCACAGAGAAGGCAAGCATTTTACCTAGTTCTCAGATCCTGAAGTCTAGAGTAACAGGGTCATGGACTACTTTGCTTACTAGTACTCCCTGTGGGGTCATGCTCTGTGATATTTTTACTAAAGTGAGAATTAGATTCACCCAGCAAGAGATGTTTCCTGGCTTACTGTCTGCAAATGGGCTGGAGGCAGCACCAGTGGTAGACAGAGTCCAGATCCCCAAATCTATCCAGAAAAACTGTCCCCAAACCTCAAATTTTATTTTATTTTTTTTTGAAAATGCCTCCTCCCAAACCCCTTCTTTTTAAAAAAGTATATATTTTATTGATATTTTACAGAGAGGAAGGAAGAGAGATAGAGAGCTAGAAACGTCGATGAGAGAGAAACATCGACCAGCTGCCTTTTGCACACCCCCTACTGGGGATGTGCCCACAACCAATATACATGCCCTTGACCGGAATCGAACCCGGGACCCTTCAGTCCACAGACCGACGCTCTACCACTGAGCCAAACCGGTTTCGGCCAAACCTCATATTTTAAAAAGACCCCAAAAAATATTGATAACATATATGAAAATATTTCAACACTACATTTTAACTTTATTTTTTTAAAAAATCTGACATCAGGTCCCTGCCAGTATCGTCCACTGATAAATATGAGTAAGAGAAGGAGCATTTTTGCTCTCCCCCAAACACAGCTCTCACTCAGCAGCTCTATCTCCTGAGGGTGGGAAGTTCTAAACTTCCCTGCTCTGAGTACAATTTTGAAAACAGTCAGAGTTAATGAAGCCACTACAACGAACTGCTCTTCCAAGAGAAGAAGGGTGAAATAGGGACTGAGAGAGGGCAGACCCTGGTGGTCAGAAATCTCATCAGAAACCCAGGAGCCGGAACAAACCAGATTGATAAATTAAGCCAGGGAACCATATGACCTGGGGGAATGGCAGATTTCTGTCTCAAAGATCAATTTCTGTTCTTGCTCAAGCTCATGGTTCTTATAGGGAAAGGGAAGAGGGGGCACCTTCCTCACAAGTTAGCTTTCATTGTGACACACAGCCAAACCTCTGTTTTTGTGTGTTCAGTTACGTTTTAAGGGGGCAGTTGATCATGGATCTTTAACACACAGCTTCCGAAACACTCTAAAAGTCACCTCCAGTCCAGGAAGTTGGAAAGGGTGAGTAGTCTAGAGGAAATTGTATGGAGGGTTTATGAGCGAAACCTGCACTTGGTGCCCATCATTCATTCCCACAGTCCATTGGCTGGAGTTCAGTCACATGACCAGACTGAACTGCAGAGAAGGCTTAGGAATGTTGGCTAGCCTTATGTGTGAGAAGAAGAAAAAACATTTTCATACAGTTCCATTGCCTAAGGACCGGTCCAGACATAATGATCAGAACTTCCTAATGTACTTCTTTGATTTTCTGTAAACCCATAAGAGGATAGCAAACCCTAAGTAGCCACTTTAGAATCTAGTTGCACATATCAAAACATAGCAGGAGACTATGAAGGTTCCCACCTTTCTGTTTTGGCCTGAAGCAGCTCAGTGTTTTATAAAGTCTATTCGCAACGAGTTCTGGAATGCAAGTTTCTTTTGGGGTTAACAAATAATATAGCAGCATCGAGATTTTTTTTCATAAGAAATGGAAATGTGCTATACAAATGTATTTTCCTGAGCCTGACAATACTAGAAAATAGAAAGCAAGCACAACAAATAATGCTGTTCCACTATAAAAATAAGAATGCTACTTATCTATTTAGGTAAATACCACAAGCCTGCTGTACGTTTTTCATGATAGAAAGTGTAGAGGTCAGGCTGAAATATTCTTTCTGCTTAGACCATACAGACCTCTTTTCATTTTAACTTACAAGACTTTTAACTTACATTTTAACTTATAAATAAGCATGTTGTAGTGCTTATTTAGATATTTGGGAAACAGACTAAGCTCTCTGAACTATTGGCTGCGTGACTTTGGCCTCCCCATCTACAAACAGAGGAGTACAATTAAGACAAATAAGATGTTACAAAGCACCCAATCCAGCATCAGCTTTATTGTAGGTGCCTGATAGCTATTACAATTAGTTGTCGACAGAAGGAAGTAGAAATAGCCACAAGAAGGTCCCCTCTGGGATTTTGACAATGTATGGAAAGGTGGGCTACAATAATTCTACCTAAATTTCAATGGGCAAAGCAAATAAGTTGTTACAAGATGGGCTCTTTTCTGGCCCTTTCTATAACGGGCAAATTCCTGTTTGTCCTTGAAAGAAACTCAGGTATCACCTCCTCCAGGAAACTTCTGTGATCCCATTAAGTCTGGGTAGGTGCTTCTGGGCTGTGGTCTCCTTCCGTCTACTTCCAACCTGTGCCTGTCACTGACAGTGTATTTATCAAGAAGGAGCCCACAATTGCTCATTGATCTCTAAGATCTGGTGATTTTAGGGCAGTATTGTGTCTTCTTTATTATATTCTGATCACCTTGCAAAACATCTGGCACTTAACAGACCATAACTGAACAAAGGCATGTACGCTCGAGCCCAGGAATGCCCCAGGAATGTTTAGGAACTCGTGGAGAGGGAGGTGTTTGTGTGAGGCACAGCACTGCAGACCATGTAGGAGAGCCATGTTCACGCCCACTAACTCTGGCTCCTTCCAAACCAATCATTAAGGTCCCCATCAGAAAGCTTTTAAGCAAGACTTGTGACAGCTTGCTTCCTCCAGGATACTATGGATATAAGACGGGGGGCTGGATTGAGAAAAGCAGGGAGGATCAGAAGGCCAAGTTCCTTTTCATTGACACCATAGAAAAAGATTCTCATCCAGTGGGAAAAATATATATGTATCTTGAATGGAGTTAATTTCTTTCCTTTTCACTCAAAACTGAAATAGGGTTATTTTCTTAATAGCTGTTGGCAGCTTGTTTTCTGTGGCAGCTTTTTCAATTGAGCTCATACAGTAATAATTCACTTCAGAACAACTGAAGCAGTTGGAGAAAATACCAGGTGAGGAAAAAGAGGGGAAAGGCACTGACCAGGAGAGCTGGTTGGATTTTTTTTCCCTCTCTTTGGGAGATTATTTATCATTAAAGTGCAATATATTTCTTCCAGCACTGGAAGATTCACACAAAGACTAACAAATCACACAGTAAACCAGCAATAAGCCGAACAATTACTCCAAGCTAGACGATGTATTTCCTATGGGAAATGGGATCTGAATCGCTGAGGTTTTTAAATTCACCTCAGGATGCTCCTGGGCCATGTGGCCAGTAACGGGAAAATTCCGCTATTTGGTATTCTCCCCCAAGTGAGCTGGGCATCATTATGACATGATCACTGTCGTTATTTAACATTCAACAGCTCTCCACAGGGGCTAGGTACTGCTCAGATTCCATTAAAGACTGGCTCCTGTCTTCAACCCCTTTGCATCCTAGAATGACAATAGAAAGAAACTCGGGGAATGGAATACATCTTAAAGATATACCGTGAGTTTCGCCTGGGATCCTTTACATGACTTGCATTCTTGGGTGTATGTGGTAACTTCCACAAGGAGTGAAATTTCTCTCTCTTAAGACTGGTGACTCCAACGCTCAAGTCATTTGGTACATTTTTCTCTTTTTTTCATGGCCAATAAAAGGACCAGTTAGCCTGAGTATTTTGTAAATAGAGGTAGCTAAACAAGCAATCCATTTAAAAACTAAACAATGCACAGTTAGAATTTCAGAGTTAGGTAGAGGAGGAAAAAAACCAAGTGACTTGTCAAGGGTCACAGAGCTATTTAGTGACAAAGGCTACTTAGGACTACAATTAATAAACAGCTACTCTCACAATTTCCAATCTCTCCCTCTCCACTGATGGTGCCTACCAACACACATCTATAATAATAAAAGTATAATATGTTAATTAGACTGGCCATCCTTCTGGAGGAAGCTGGGACTGCGAGGAAAGCCCGGGCCCCGGATGCCAGAGGGAAGCTGGTTCTGGCAGCAGGGGAAAGGAAGGCCTACTCTTGCACGAATTTCATGCACCAGGCCTCTGGTCCACCATATTAAAAAAGGGACAAGTCCAGCCAGCATGGCTCAGTGGTTGAGCATTGACCTATGAACCATGAGGTCACAGTTTGATTCCCAGTTGGGGCACATGCCCTGGTAGTGGGCTCAGTCCCCAGTGTGGGCCGTGCAAGAGGCAGTTGATCAATGGTTCTCTCTCATCATTGATGTTTCTGTTTCCCTCTCCCTCTCCCTTCCTCTCTGAAATCAATAAAAATGTATTTTTTTAAAGAGACAACATGAAGAATAGAAAAGAAGTTAGGGAAAGATAGTAGCAATATGGAAGACTTTATCCATGTGTTTGTATTTCTTATCCATGTAGATTTTCTGAGATAGTGCAGACATATTTGATCTTTGAGCTTGGGGAAATGAACTTAGTCCATCTTTTATAGGTCTCATCTCATTAAACCCGGGATAGGTTTCTCTTGCTCTCATCTAATTAAAAGTCCAAAATATTCCAGAATCATTATCTAGACTTTCTCTCATCAGAAGCCCAGCGTAATGCAGAACAGAGTTTCTAGAAGGAAAGAGTTTTCAGAAAGTTCTGAAAAGACATCTTTTCCCATTGAGATATGCATGACTATTCTAGAAAAGTAGAAAAATAATGAATGGATACACTAAAGGCAAAGCTGGAGAAAGGCAGTGGGGCTTTCGTCTTGTACAAGTTTCTGCATATAATCCTCGATTTTACAAAAGATCTCCACTTCTAGGATTTAGTTTGATATCTAAAGATTAGCTGAGGTCACTTTGGTTCCAAAATGACATAAAACTTATGGGTTTGATCCCATTTCACACACTGGGAAATCCATGCCCTGCTCAAGATTTCACTGAATTCTCTGTGGCTTCCTGTTCCCATAGCCGCATGAAGCCATGTTGGCAGACACTCTCCACCTTACTTTCACTGAACTCGCTCAATGTCCGTGTCCCTCTGCCTGCTGCTCACCCTGGGGTAGAACACTAGGACTTCCCTAAAGCACCATTCCCAATACTGCGTGCTGCATTCACAGAATGGGTGAGTATTATACTGCATCAAAGTATAGTCTACCAAACAAACTTGATTGCTAGACAGCCTTGTGCTGACACAGTGCCCGGCACTCCTGCTGCACCCCATATACTTGCCCCCAAAGATTTCCACCTCAAGCCTGTTGGACACTTGTGGCGCTCTCCTTCCAAATTAGTTTTGCATCTACTTACATGGCTACATCCGCTCCCCAAAGTTCTTTTCTCTTTTAACCCAGGATAATGAAGCTACCTACAGTTTTTCCCCAGCATGTCAGAGGGTCCATTAGGTCTGACAGTGTTTCCCAAAGTGTGGTACGCGTACCCCCAGGGGTACGGGAAGAGTTTGGTGGGGGTACGCGTTGCACCGGAGTTTGGTGGGGATATGCACTGCGCCGTGCTTAGCTGCGCCTAATTCTACGTTCTCATGTGTCAAGTCTTGTGAGGTGTGCGATGGTTCGGTGTGCAAATACATGTTATTTATAATATAACTTTTATTTATATTTTATTATGAATAATTTTATTTTTCATTTATTATTATTTTGTGTATGTACCAAAAAAGAAAAAATAAATATATTTTGATTGTTATATTTAAAATACATCCATTTTTTTTTGACGAGGGGTACTCAGCGTTACAAAAATTATAGAAAGGGGTACACATATGTCAAAAGTTTGGGAAACACTGCATTGGAACATTATCTTAAACCATTCCTAAAGTGAGACATTTTTCCCTCCACCATACCCCCTTCAATCCCCAAACACTACCCTGGTTCAAATGCTCATTACCTGGTGCCTAAGCAGAATCCTTCCCAGCTTCCAGTCTCTCCCCTTTTTAATTTGCTCTAGTGCTAGCGGATGCATATTCTAAACACCAGCTTCCTGTGCAGCCACACACTCCTCCCCCTCTCAGACCCTCCTCACTGCCACTCATATTTGCACACACATTTTCAAAATTTAATTCTCTAGAGGGAAATCTTGAAAGGCGTGAATAAGTATCTCAATATATCACCTCCTAAGGAGATTTGAAGCTGATCAGAAAATAAAGCTACAATGAATGCACCATTAAACAGGAGCTGTTAAGAGCATGGAGGTCAAGAAATCCAGTTATGTTTCCCATGCATAATCATAATTAATGACACAAGCTATCTGTGGCACTTCATGCTCAGAACACTTTATGGACATTGGCTAATTAATTACACAGATAAAGATATTGCAGGTCTGTCTTTTGATATCTGTGAGTTCATTAAATTCCCCATTTGGCTAACAAAGTAATTTCCTGTACTTTTCAATTTTGATGTAGAGTGGAAGGAAAGGAGAAAGCAACAGAAATGTCATATAAGAGTTAGCCTTGTGCTCCCTCCACTTCCTGGGAATCTGTAACAATAGGTTTGCAGGGGCCTCACTCACCTTTTGGGGAAGGGGATATAGGGAGGGCATCCCCAGCCTTAGCCAACCTCTATGTTAGAGCCCACAGCTGCCAGGCTGGCACTAAGACCCTGGGTAGAAACACCTTATCCATCAGGGTTACTTACCCCTTCCTAGGACATGGCAAGAGCGTGGAGGTCTTTCCTTCAGGGTAATGAACCCAGGGTCTTTCTGAGACCCTCCACATGCCCTGGATATCAAATAACTCCTGAGAAGATGCTAGAACTCACCTGACAGGCCCAGACCCATTTTATTTCTTTCCTCCCCTGAATTGTCCTTCCCACCCTACATAGACCCTTGCTAGAACTTTAACATTCCTCTGTGAACTCCTTTTGGGAATCTGAGCCCTAGACACACAGCTTTGGACATCTAGCTTCACTGTAACCCATAAGACTGGGGGCTCCATCTTCCTTGGGAACTAGACCCATAGAAATCTAGTTTACCTATCAGACTAGAACTGAAATATCACACATTCTTCATGAAAACTGTTGGAGACCGTCTCCCACCACCACTGCCTAATTACCAAGCAGTATAACAAGGGTTATGTTATCGTGTGCCACATCAAAAACAAAAAAACAACTCAATAACAACTTGGGAAGGATAAAGAAAAAGAAGAAGGAGAACTGCCCTTTTCCAGAAAAATATGGAGTTACCCCAAAAGCATAGTTTAAAACTAAGACTGGGAGGAATATCTCACACATGTATTTTGTAACTTCAGTGATGGATGGGGAAAACAGGGTGGTCATTAACATCAGATCAGTGACAGGAATAAAGAAGCTACAATATGTCTTCTCAGTCAGAGAGAATTGTGTGCATGTCTAGAGAAGCTTAGAGAAGTTTCATAGCATCATGTGGGTCCAGTTGGTTATTTTCTTTTGTGTTCTAGGGTCTCCATTCATTGTCCCATCTGCAGGTGTCACTACTTCATGTACCTCAAGTCATTTTCTTATATTTCTTTTTCTAATTCAGGAAAACTCCTCAAGTAATTTATGTTCCAATTGACTACATGGGTAGTAAATATTTTGAGTACTTGATTTCTCAAAAACATCTTTAATCAAAAGAAGGGCTGGGGACATTCAGAATTTGAAGTTAATTTCCTTCAACAACAACAACAAAAAGTATTTCTTTACTCTTGATTGTGAGAAGTCTGATGTCAAGCTGATGCTCACTGCATCTCAGGAAACCTGCTTCTTATTTGTAGAAACTTTAAGGATTTTCTTCTTATCCTTGGAGTTTTATATTTTAATTTGGTTGTTTCTAACCGTGGACCTTTTTCTTAGGAGCCTGCTTCATGTGTGGTAGGCTAATACACTCTGAAAACTATTTTATTTCTTCATCTCTGAGAAACTTCCCTCTGTTTTTCATTGGTTTCTTCCACTCCATTATCTCTATCGTCCTTCTGAAACTCTTAATGCATGAATGTTCAATTTCTTGTTGCTCAATTGTCTAATTTTCTTATTTTCCAAATAGTGAAAACTGAATCCATGCTATCTTTCTAACAATAGAAGATTGATTAAATGAATCATTACACATTTGTTGTTGAGAGGGGAAGTCATTTTTAAAATGATAATTTGTAAAAGGAAATCTAGACAGGCATGCAATTTAATCAACAACTACAACAAGATTAAAGTACAAATGTACTAGAAGACAGCACCAGGAGAAATAAATTTGGAATCTCAGACTAGGGAGGGCTTTCTGAATATGAAACCCAGAACTATCAAAGATCATTTCATATATTTGAATGGGATTTATATTCGTTTAACCTCTGTTTTTGGCAAGCCTTGGCCAAGTATAATATACACAGTCCTGGCCAGGTGGCTCACTTGGGTGGAGCACCAAAAGGTTGTGGGTTCGATCCCCAGTCAAGGCACATACAGGAAGCAAGCAATTGATGTTTCTCTGTCATATCAGACCCCTTCTCTCTCTTTCTTTCTCTCTCTCTCTGTCTCTCTCTGTCTCTCTGTCTCTCTCTCTCTCTCTCTCTCTCTCTCTCTCTCTCTCTCTCTCTCTTTCTCTATAAATATAACCTTGGGAGAGGATTTAAAAAGCTATAATATAACAGATAAAAGTGCACAAAAGTGCACACGGATAAATTTTCACAAACTGAACAACTTGGATCTAGAAAGAAAATGCTACCGATACCTAGAGCCTCCTCCTGTTACCACCTCCCTGAGGGTCACACTTGCCTGTTTGGAGGATGGAGAGATAGATTATAGATAGATAGATAGATAGATAGATAGATAGATAGATAGATAGATAGATGATAGATAGAAGATAGATTTAGAGACAGATTAACACAGCATATGCTCTTTGTATCAGGCTTCATCCTGAGATTCATCCACATTGTGGTCATTTTTACTGCTCTATACTTTTCCACATGTGGATATAATCCAATTTAGATACATTCTATTCTTGATAGGATGATCTCTTGGACTAGACTCCTTTTTCACTATAGGAGATTTTCCTTGACAACTTATCTTCTATCTTTGGTCTTTAACCTTGAGTTTTCTTTTCTAATATATTTTTATTGATTTCAAAGAGGGAAGGGAGAGGGAGAGAGAGAAACATTGATGATCAAGCCCACCACCTGGGCACGTGCCCAGAATGGGAATCAAACCAGCATTCAAAGGTGTATAGGACAATGCCCAATCAACTGAGCCACACTGGCCAGGGCCTAACTTTTCTATTTCTTTTAATCAGTAATTTGATTTCTTTTTCCCAGTTTTATTGAACATATTTTTAGTTTCCAGGGATTCCTTGTTGGTTTGTCCTATATATGTGTATAAAAAGGCTCCATGTAGGAGCTGGAGACTAGCGACTTGCAGACATCCCTGTGGGGTTCAGGCTAGGGAGCTGTCTGCAGGTGAGGTCTCCCACAATGGCCATGTAAAGAGACCTTGGGTTTTACATTGAAATGATTTCTTGGATGGAGCTGCTTTGTTCCTGATGCTCTTATTTCTCTCTTTCTAATGTTAATTTCTGCTGAGTTCATTTCTGATCTGCTCAGCTTTTCAGCAGATCCCCCAAAACCTCAGGAAAATGCCTTCCTAAGATCATACATTTTCTTTAGAAACTAGTTCTTGGATTCTGTGCCATTGTCATGGGCTCTGTGTATGAGGGGAAGAGGGAAGAAGAGGGACACTCCCCAGGAGATTCGGCTGTGGCCATTTCATATTTTTAAATGTTAACCCTGAGGATCATCCAACGGGCAGAATTCTGTATCTGCTGACCTTGACCTCAAAGCCTTTTGTGTTCTCCCTTGGAGAAGACTGCTCACATCTGCCGTGTCTCTCCAGTTGTATTGTCTCTATCAAACCGATCGCAGCTGACTTTTATCATCAAGGATTTCCTTAAACTTGTTCTTTCGCTGTTGGTTTCTGCCCTTGCCTTCTAGCACTATTATGTTTAAGTTATTTTTCCTAAAAATCTTCCTTTGTTCTTTCAGGGGGCTTTTGGGAGAAAGGAAGGCTAGACATAGCAGTCTGCCATCTTAAACCTGAACCCAGGGGTGCACTTTTACAGGTCACTCCCGTAATGAGGAGACTGGCTGGTAATGAGGCAAGAATGGCTTCAAGAAGACCCGCTAGTGATAATTCAAGCATGCTCTGACAGGTCCTTATGTTCGAATGAGGATGGTAGCAAAGTAAATTAGCGGAAAGATTTATTAAGAATTATGGAAGTGGTCTAACAGGCATGGCTCAGGGGTTGAGTGTTGAACCAGGAGGTCACAGTTTGATTCCTGACCAGCGTACATGCCCAGGTTGTGGGCTCAAACCCCAGTGTGGGGCATGCAGGAGGTGGCTGATCAGTGATTCTCTCTCATCATTGATGTTTCCATCTCTCCCTCTCCCTTCCTCTCTAAAATCAATAAAAAATATAGTTTTTAAAATCTAAAAATAAAAGTGAACTATGGAAGTGGAATTAACAGCAATCAGTGAGGGATTAGATGTGGGAATGGAGAGTCAAGCTTCTCAATTGTAACCAGTGGGTAGAGGTGCTAGTTACTGAGTTGGCTCTTAACCGGAAATGTAGTGATTGTTGTTGCTGATGTCATTTTTATAATTATGAAGAGGTGACATTCTAATGCATCCAAACTGTCCTGATTGTAGCCTTAACATTGCATGAGCTATAAAGCTCAGTATGTCCAGGTTGAACCCAGTTGAACACTCTGTGCATTTCCGGGGTGAGCCTTGAGGGTGAGATGTGGCCAGGATTCCCTGGAGTCTTCACCAGGCAAGCTCGGGAAATAGGCATCAATAACTTCCAGCAGGTTCGGGCCCCGAATTGTTCCTTAGGCTACTAAGCTGCTAAGACTATGTCTCCTGAACAAGTTTTATGGTGAAGTGCACGCATTTTGAAAAATGGAATGTCTTGGGTAGAAGTTTAATCTTTTTATTTCCTCTGGTGAACTCCAATATAATTAACTTCATGTCAATAAATGCTATACTTTTATAGCATACAAAATCTGGACTGTTATATTTTTATGTTGTTTGCACTCCATATGGAGGCAGTCTTCGGGGAGGATGCTAATATCTGATTTCAAGTGGGAATGAGGGAAATAATAGTATATTTTCAGAATCAAGAAAAAGAGAAAAACTGAATTCGAAGGAGATAGTCTTCAAACCCAGACATCTTTACCCCATCACCACATGCTCCCTAACCCCTTCCTTGCATGCCTACTGATGCCTTAGCTGTTGTGTGATCACAGCGGACTGAAGGATGATTTTTTTAAGAAGAGTGGTTCTTTTGTTCCAGATGTTTCATAAAGAAAGTTCTGAGCACTTTGGGGATATTTTATAGAAAAAATACCAGGGCTTGTTAAATATCTTGGTTACAAATAACAAAAAATCCTATGGCAGAATAAAAAAAAAAGAAAACCAACAAACAAAAATGAGACATCTTTTTCAATCCAGATTTGAAGCATCTATAGTAATTAAAATACATGTAAAGTTCCACCAAATCAGAGCATTATTAAATCATATTTCTATCTTCTTGGTCAGATTCATGAGGAAAAAGAATTCTAAGAGACTCAGAGTCCCTCAAAAAAATCAAAGAAAAGGCTTTTTTAGGCTTTGCTGGGTGGTGGGGAAGAGAAAGGGGCAGCAAGTGTTGGTTTGGGGAGAAAGGTGAGAAGGCAGGAAGTTTGACCAAAGGAAATGGATGCTCAAGTGATAAAAAGTAAGAGTAATACCTCCCTCTTTGGCACCTTGTGAATTTATAAAGCACCTTCACTCTAATAGTTTTAACCTTGTTTTCCGGGGTAGGCAATGGAGGGTATATTACTAGCTCCATTTTGTGAAATAAGCCAGAGATTTTAAAGGAACATACCCAGTGTTTCACCGCTGACCGGTCCAGGGAAGCCCCCAAGACTTCTGAACCCCAGTTTTGTGCTCGGTGGTAGCTCTTTAAGGACTACAGTCCTTCTTCATGGGTTTGTACTGGCCACAATGGTTCAGGTAGGCCAAGAAGCAGCCTTATCGATGTTCTTCTCTGCCGAAGGAAAAACAAACAATCCATTCAGCTCAATCGGTCTAATGTAAAGCTGTCTGTGTAAATGGGGAGGCGGGGAGGCAGTAATTTTGGTTTCTCGCTAAGATGTTATGCGACATTTAAAATTGCTTTCTAATCACATTGTATTGATTATCTTAAAGCAATGTCCCCAAACTAATGAGACTCAATCTGACATGAAATTCATAACCATTGATCTGGGCTCCAATTTGTCATTTGTTTATGCATACAATACAAAGTCCCAGCCACTGCTGAGGACTGTCCTGTCACCATCTGCCATGGGCACTGGCTTTGGTGTGTGAGAAGGAGAGTGATGAGAGTGTACGAGTAAGTGTGTGTTTGGGTCTCTTTGTCTGTGGGTGTTCAAGTAAGGGTGTGTTTGGGTCTCTTTGTGGGTATACAAGTAAGGGTGTGCTTGGGTCTCTTTGTCTGTGGGTGTTCAAGTAAGGGTGTGTTTGGGTCTCTTTGTGGGTGTACAAGTAAGGGTGTGCTTGGGTCTCTTAGTCTGTGGGTGTACAAGTAAGGGTGTGCTTGGGTCTCTTTGTGGGTGTACAAGTAAGGGTGTGCATGGGTCTCTTTGTCTGTGGGTGTACAAGTAAGGGTGTGTTTGGGTCTCTTTGTGGGTGTACAAGTAAGGATATGTTTGGGTCTCTTTGTGGGTGTACAAGTAAGGGTGTGCTTGGGTCTCTTTGTGGGTGTACAAGTAAGGGTGTGCTTGGGTCTCTTTGTGGGTGTACAAGTAAGGGCATGTTTGAGTTTCTAAGTCTATAGGGGTAAATGGGGTGCTCCAAGGGAATCTATAATGTAGTAGAGCAATCCATTACATTACAGCCATGTGGAGTGTAGAACTTTTCTTCTCTAAAATGAATAAATGAGAAAAGGAAGCAGAATGAGCATGGAGCTTTGCAAAAGTTCCCTGGTACAGAGTCTAGCACAGGGTTCAATGCACATTTGTTTATGGAGGAGATGCTCTCAGGAGAAAGGGAGTAGGGGATGAGGATGGGGCAGGGAAGGGAGCTAAGCAAGAACATGCTCTCAGGTAGAGAAGCGTTTCCGCCTGATCCTCCTGGGAGCTCTGGAGCACGACTGGTGTCATAGGCCTGGTCCCATCTTGAGGCTGAGCACATGCTTTATGTGCACCAGATTGCCACTGGCTGCAGGAAGAGGGGAGGGGTACAGGACATCCTACTGCCTAGAGGAGGGGAGCTATAAGCCAGCAGCACAGACACTAACAGTAGCTGGGAGACAGATACTGGCCCAGGAAAGGGAGTCTGGTCATAGCATCAATAGTGCCCAGCAGGTATCCATAGGTTTTTATGTGGTAAAAAGCAAATGCACCCAGAATACAGTTTGCATCTCCTGCATTTTCTGATCAACAGCTATGATGCAGGAGGCCAGACACCACTATGGTTGTGAGCTGGCATTAAGGCTAAGTCAGGTCCAGAGGTCCGTCCACTCTGGTGGCTTTGGGCTGTAATAGAGTCCCAAATGGGTGAAATCTGAGCAAGGTCTGCAGTCTAGGTAGTTGTGCTGTGCCGATGCCGGTCTCTCCTGGTTCTGATAACACACTCGTTTTGTCAGATGTTACCTTAGGAAGAAGCGGGGAGATAGGTGCCCAGGAACTAACTCTCTGGACTATTTTTACAACTTCTTAGGAGTCCATAATTATTTCAAAATAAAAAGTTCTTTAAAAGAATAAGATCAGGAGTTAGAACAGGAGGTTTTAGTGTTGGTTCCAGCAATGGGCTGTGCAATCCACTACATTACAGCCATGGGAGGGGAGCTAGTATGCTTTTTATTCTTCTGTGTATTTCCTGTCCTATCACAGGCCCTTAAAAAACAGACACTAACAGCCTGAGCAAAGAAATCACTCAATGATTCCACGAATGAATGAGTGATTAAACAGTTAAGCTTGAACAACTTACTTAAGCTCCCGCATCGGGCTATGGGGTGATTGCAAGAACTCAAGGTATTCACATATAAACAATGTGTGCCACCCAACCACTGTCCTTCGTACTGTCCACAGGCCTCGTGAAAGAACAGTGTGATGGTACCGTACATTGCAAACTCCAAAGCTGGATGCAGACGTCAGTTCTTTCTATTGCTGGACTTGGTTCCAGCACTCTTATGCTCTGCTAGAGTCCTTATCCCCTGTGACACTTTGGAAAGACTCTCTCCCGGTGTCCCCAAGCATCCTGGTACAGAGGGTAACACTTAAGGAAAACATTCCCTGCCAGGCACTGTGCCATGTGCTTTGCTTGTTTACCACATTTACCACCTTAAGCCCTGAGGGAGGCATTAGCATCCCCCTTTCAGAGAGGAAACAGACTCAAGGAGGATGGGCCTCCCAACAGTGGATCACTAATGCACAGCTGGGTGAGTGGTGGTCCCCCATCCCGGGCCAAGCAGCTCTTGCTCGACTGAGAGCCTGACGTCTAGAGGACACCCTGATCTGTGTTCCAAGTCACCACTGCGTTGGGGAAACTGGACAGATATGGGTGGTGACACTCTATCTCCAAAGCTCTTTATACAATCTGATTACCAATTCATCTAAAAAGTGAAAGCATTATTTATTTATCATCTGTGCACTCTGGATGTGAAAATGGTCGCATTTAAAAGCAAGACTGTTAAAACTAGCCCATGATGCTTTAAAGTGGGCAGGAGGCATTCAAATAACTCCCAGAGAAGGACAGATCACAAGTCCGTCATTGAGATGAGACCCCTCCGATTATTCTGAGAACGCTTCGTCTCTCCCAGGGAAACGCTACACAAATAGTCCGTTGGAAGTTTGCTGGAGGAACGTCTCCAAAGTAATGATGCTCCTCAGGCGAGCAATGAGCTCTGATGTGAGAGACTGAGCTGCTCAGCCCTTTGTCATTCAGAATCTGCAGAGCTCTGTCCACGGCTATTCCCTGAAACAGCGCTTTATAGAGAAGAGGCCAATTGGGTTGACCCAACAGACAAATGAATCATCAAATCAAATGACTGAGGGAGGGAGGAGGGAGGGGGAGAGAGAATAAGGGAGAAAGAGAGGGGCGGCTGAGGAAGTTAGAAAGGAGGGAGTTCCATGAAGTTGGTTGAGGTGGCAGGGACAGAGCTTGGCATTGCTGAAAGCATGGACTTTTCTGCAGAAGAAATACAAACTGCAAGACTTACTGGGTCTTAACTTCCATTTTAAGATATGAAAAGTAAACTCTGTTCCAAGACTAGTTTTTTTCTAAGTAAGCCAGTTGGTTCCGGGCCTCATCCAGAACAAGCCTCTCTTTAGCCCCACCTGGTGGTCCGTCTGCCTTCAAACCACAAGTTAAACTGGAAGCTATAAAAAATGTGCAGAAAATCCTGTACAGTCCTGGGTTTGGGGCACACAATGGACTGGGAAGATTTTTCTAGAGGCTGAAATCAATATATGTATATAGGTTCTCTCTCCCCCTTTCTCTTCTTCTCCCTCCTTGCCTCCTCCCTGTTGCCACAAAATGTAGTCACAATTTGTTTCAAATGTGACAACAGAGAGAAAAGCTCAGATGACACCTCTGGACCCCTCCTGGTGGGATGGTGGGGCCTCCGAGCAGGCAGGAATTCACAGCTCAGCAGGAGCAAATCTGTCATATCCAGGCTGTGAAAACCATGATGCAGAGGAGCAAAGCTGAACTGGAAGCATAATTCGGACTCTGAGAAAAGAACAAGGTACATTCTAGCTCTGAATTCTGGACTACACAGCTTCTAGGAAGGGATGCTTAGCTGGTACATTATTTTAGGGTGTTTTTAGGTGGACATATTGATGGATTAACAATTACCCACAGGATCTGTACTGCAGGTACAAGAAAGGGTGGAGATGTTTATGGATGGTTTGGGAGGTTCCCACCCCTTCCAGAAGTATCAATACCTTAGACCAGTGGTCAGCAAACTTATTAGTGCCCAGAGCCAAATATCAACAGTACAATGATTGAAATTCCTTTTGAGAGCCAAACTTTTTAATCTTAAACTTCTTCTAGTGCCACTTCTTCAAAATAGATTCGCCCAGGCCGTGGTATTTTGTGGAAGAGCCATACTCAAGGGGCCAAAGAGCCGCATGTGGCTCGAGAGCCACAGTTTGCCGACCACGGCCTTAGACTATGAAACCTAGGCCTGTGAAGGGTCTTGTGTCTCTGAGGACAAGGTGAGGGTATGACTGCTGGCTATAAAAGCTTTGACTGGAACCTCCCACACTGTTGTCCAACCTCTGCTCCCTGCAAAGTTGGCCTCCAGGGGCCTGCTTCCCTGGTTGTACCATAGCTCCGGCAGCAATACAACTGTGGGAAAGAAGCTGGTGCAAAAGATAGATACAGGGACAGTAAAGCATCAAACAGAAGGTCAAATTACAGCGGGAAGGTTAGGGAGAGGTGGGGGAGATAAGAGATCAACCGAAAGACTTGTGTGCATGCATAAAGCATAACCATGGACACAAAACTCTGGGGGGTGAGGGCATGTATGAGAGTGGGGGGGGGGGGCGCAATGGTAAGATATGTAGACATATAATACCTTAATTTAAAAAATGAAAGAAAAAAATAAAATAAATTAAATTAGAAAAAATTAAATAAAAAGAAGCTGGTGCAGCAGTGAGCTGACAAATATCATTTTTAATTACTAATAGTATATTTTTAAAAATGTGTTTCACACGTTAAGAGCACAGATGGTGAGGCAACCAGGCCTTAGGAGAGAGTCGTGCCAAGGAGAGAACAGGTGGGGATGGTGGTTCATCGGTGCCCAGCCTTCTGACTGGGATCCTCCCAGTGTGACTGTGACCTTCTCTGCCTCCTGCCCTTGAGCTGGGGATCCTGCTGGCAAACGCAAGCCCACCTAGACCATGTCAGAGTTCCTGTTGTCCCGAACTGGGGTTGCTTCCAACTAAGGACAGTATCTGAAACCACTTTACAATACCCAGCTACATAGTTTTTGTCTTATTGTGTGTGTGTGTGCGCGTGTGCATGTGTGTGCATGTGTGTGTGTGTGTGTGTGTGTGTGTGTGTGTGTGTGATGGTTATTCTTGTTTAGGATCATTTTCATTGTTGTGCATTTATTTTTCTTTCTGTTTGGCTATTTTTACAAGAAAGAGGAAAGTGATGCCCAGCCGGTGTAGCTGGTTGAGTGCCAGCCCATGAACCAGGGCGTCATAGTTTGATTCCCAGTCAAGGCACATGCCCAATCCCCAGTAGGGGGTATGCAGGATGCAGCCTATCAGTTATTTTCTCTCATCAATGATGTTTCTATCTCTCTCTCCCTCTCCCAAATCAACTACATCTATGAAAGAAAGGAAAGTGAGAGGAGAGTGGAAGCAGTGTGATAACGACCCTGATGAAATGCCAGCTATCCCTGCAGAGCCACAGCATCCATAAACCACAGACACCATGCCCCCTTCCCTGTGTAACCCCCAGATTGGCCTGGGCAGTGGTTTTCAAAGCAGGGGTCCCTGGTTCTATGGCATCAGCATCTCCAGGGAAATGCAAATGCCCAGGTCCCACCTCAGACTTCCTGACTCAGCAGAAACACTGGGAGTGGGGCCCTCCCGGCGCTGTTTGAACCCGGCCTCCAGGAGGTTCAAATGCTCTCACGTTGGAGAGCCGGTGCCTGGGGTGTCCCATGCAGGTTTGCTCACAAGGGAGACAATGCCCTGGTGTGGCCCATTCCAGCACTCTGGGCTTACAAGAGTCTATTTCCTACCACAGAACTCACCCATTCCTGGCTTCACAGCCTAGCTCCCTGGTCTGTGAGGAATTCCTGGATTTCCATGCCTGCAGGTGAAGGGCCAGAGCTGGGATTGTGGAGAAGATGTGGGGGTAAAGCATCCTTCTAACTCCTTCCACAATGTCTTCTTCCCAGCGTCTCCCCCCGCAGGTTCTGTTGCTCAGAGGGAACAAAGGACGGAGAGCTGACCTGAAGGATGAAGACAGGCTTGGGAGCAGATCCTTGTGATCTGACTAGCACTAGAGAGAGGCCTGAGCCAAGCCCCAGGGCACAGAATGTAGCCCACCCCAGGGAGCACAAGGAAGCAATTTACCCTTCACCTCTCCAGCCCTGGCAGACACCCAGCAGCCCAGGCAGGGGAAAGGCACAGAAAATAAAGCATCTGGATCTTCCTTGGAGGATGACAGATACAGTGCCCAGGAGGGGTCTGCCTGCCTAGCCCCCGGAAGCACTTAGGGAAAGGAGGCGAGGAGGCCTCCCCCAGTGTTATAGTTATAGTAGCGTGATGTTTGATTTATAGTTTAAGGATTGAAAACAGTGTGAGGATAATTATTTGTGTGATTTAAAATGGGAGTGAAAACATTTATTTTTATGAGTGATTCATAGTTTAAGTGTGAATTGTATTTCTGATCTTATTCTGATTTTATTTTAAGTAGAAGAAATTTTTTGAAATGTGTTTAAAGGCTTAGTATAAGTAACTCCGTTTACTGTGACTGGAATCCATTTTGTAAAACTTAAGTTTTAAAAATGACTCTGAGCCCTGACTTTGTGAACGCCCTAACATGTGCTTATCTGGGAGTTGTAACTGTGTGAACGCCCTAACAAGTGTTTATCTGGAAAGTTGGAAAGTGAGGCAGAAAGTACCTGGAAACCCCCGATTAGACACACTGAAGACCCATTGGTTGCACCCAGAAGGAACAAGGGAACACCCAGAAATGGCCATACGAGAAGGGACCTAGAGGCACTGGTCAGAGACCACGAAGAGCTCCTCCACCTGATGTGATCCCTCCGCTCCCTTCTCCCTGTTCGAAATACTGTGTGAAGATCTGCCTGAGTGAAGCTGTCACTCTGCCTGTGAGCGAACCTCTGAGGCCTCAATTGTGACCGAGATGCTGTCGCAGCGTGTTCCTGTCCAGTGTGTGTGTGTCTGTCAGCGTGGATCTCCAGGTGACCTGCCTAGGCTTCTGGAAACCACCAGGACTCTGGTAAATAAACCGTGGGATTCGTGCATCTTAATATTTGTCTGTGTTTAGTTTACGCTCGGTCAAATTTAATTAAGCACTGTGGGCAAACCGTGTAAGTCCAGTTCTCTGGCTACCCCAAGATTGACTAGGGCTTCCTAGTCACCAGGAGATGGTGCTTCTGGGCCTGGCTAGAGACTACAACCAGTGCTGGAGAGAGACTGTTTTCCTAGGAGCCCAGGGGTCAGGGTGTGTAGGGAAGAAACCAAAGACTCCACAGTCCTCCAGGGAACCCCACTGGGGAATTTCCTGGGGAAAGAGAAGAAAACAATTCTCTAGGGAGCCTCCGATAATGAACAACACTGTCCAATCAGCCTCATTATTGTTCCCATTCTACACACGAGGGAACTGAGGGTCAGAAAGGTCAGGCAATGGCCAAAGGCCATAAAGTGGCAAGGGTCAGAGGCAGAACCTTGTGCCCTGAGTTTCTGTAGGTTCCCCTAAGACATCCCTTGCCTGTTGTGCTCAGCAGAGAATCAGAAAGATGGTCGTGATCGTATGTCCTGCTCCTTTTACCAGAAGTCAGCCCCCGGGACTGTTGACAGCACCTAGGCCAGTGAGGAGGGTGGGAAGTCCATGGTTAAAGAGCCAGTGTGCCCTGTGTCTAAAACCCAGCACAACCACTTACACCCCCCAATTCGTCTCATTCTGGGTCTACCCGAACTGTCAGAGGTCTTTTAGCAGTTTCGTTCACTCATAACCACCCTTCCTCAATACCACTGTGCAGAACTGACCTTCCTCTTCCAAAATTCTTTGCAGTGATTTCTCTTTATTCCTCCTCCTTACCTCAAAGGCCCAGAAGCACCATCTCCTGGTGATTAATCTCTCCTCCTTCTGCTTATTCTCTCTTTTACTACTCCTCTCTCCCCCACACTTCCTCTCCCTTACTCCCTCCCAGTTCATCCACAAGAACAGAAGCCAAAGCAACAAGACCAAACAAACGGCAGTGGCTAAGGTGATCAAGAGCATCTCATACCATCCCTCAGCATCAACCTGGACCTCGTACCTTACAGCTGCTCCATTAAAGCACCCAAGGAGGTTTGGTGTGGAGGTGGTTTTATAGTGTTTGCTGAAGGGGGTGGTTGCATTTTTTTTCTCCATGCCAAAATGCGGCAGAGCTTTTTGGAAGGGGACGTAGAAAATAAAAATCCCAGCCAGACCCTCTTAGTATTGTTCCGCATGCCAGAAACTTGATGCTTTTTCCGTGTGGGAGGGGAGTAACTGCAAATGCCACCCTTGGCACGGGCCCAGGCCTCCTCCCGGCCAGCACACTCCTCAGCCTGGTGAGGGGCACTGTGAACAGGAGACAGCAGAACAATGGGAAAAGCAGGCTCGGAGCCTTCCACCCAGACGCAGAGGCTAAAAATGACTTCCACCCACATGACTTGTGGTTTTTAGCATAAAAGGGGACAGAAGGGAGCAGAAGGCTTTGTAAAGGTGGCTTAGAAAGGGGGGAGCTGTGAGCCAAGGACAATTTTATCTATTTCTACAGCCCACAGCCTTAGGATCCACCCAGGCTAAACAAGGAGATAGATGTTTTTAGCATTTGCAATTCCATTTCAGAAGAAAACATTTAAGCAAGGTCCGGGAGAAGCTAAGATTATGTGATCCCACCTTTCTCTTTTCAGATGAGGGTCCAGCAACTCCAAGTTCATTGCTTAGGATTCTCCTACTGAACAAGATGAGAAGAGTGAGGGTCACTTACTTTAGACCCTCACTCTGCTTTCCATCACCTCCCACATCTGCTTTGCAAATGGCTGAGCAGTGCCCCTTGACTATTGGAATTTTCATCAAAGGGGATTAGAAGTTAGCCACACAGTCATTGGGGGTCCCACAGGGCAGCTGTGATCCATATACCCCAAGAGCAGAGTGTCTACACAAGATTATGGGTTCTCTTTCATAAGCTTGGTGAGAAGATGACAGTCTTTCCCCTCAGTTTCATTTATCTACAAATATTATACTCTCAAACTATATTTTCTAATTCCTATCCCTCAGGTGGGTAGCTCCTTAGTATTCTCTTTTCCCAATCTTGCACCATTTCCTCAGGTTAGTTTTCCTTGATGCAGAGACTGAGACATGACTCTGGTGCACATGCTACTAGGTGTACTGGTTAATAATTCGGATTTTTTTCCCATTAGATGGAGTTACACATATGTTGATATATATGCGATTTGATATGTATGCTATTTTGTTGTATTGACAGCAAGCTTCAAAAATTCATGTCAAATTTGCTGAAAGTGTTAACATCATAGATATTTTTACACTTAAAAATGTCAAATTTCATGCCAAAAAAAGAGAGCATTTGCGGGAAATTATAATTTATTATTTTATTTTGAAGAAAAGTGCTGCTGAATACTTCAGGAAGCTTATGGTGAACATGCTCCATATCAAGATACTTGTGAACACTGGTTTAAATGCTTTAAAAGTGATTATTTCGATGTGAAAGACAAAGAATGTCCAGGTCAACCAAAAAAAGTTTGAAGACCAACAATTACAAGCATTATTGGATGAAGATGCATGTCAAACTCAAAAACAACTTGCAGAAAGATTAAATGTTACTCAGCAAACCATTCCCAATCATTTACAAGCAACAGGAAAGAGTTTAAAGGAAGAAAAATGGGTGCCACATCAACTGAACAAAAGACAAATAGAAAAACCAAAAAGTCATCAGTAAAATGTTGCTTCAATGGCACAGAAGTCTTTTTTGCATCTAATTGTGACTGGAAATGACAACTGGATTTGTTTGGGGCATCCCAAACGCACAAAATCATGGGTTGATCCAGGTCAACTATCAAGATTTGACTACAAGGCCAAATCGCTTCGGGAAGAAGACAATGCTTTAAGTTTGATGGGATCAGGAAGTTGTGGTGTATTATGAGCTTCTAAAACCAGGTGAAACCATTAATACTGATTACTACTGCAAACAAATAATCAAATTGAACCACGCTTTGATCGTGAAATGGCCAGAATGTTCCAGAAGACACGGCAAAGTAATTTTGCTTCATGATGACGTACCATCTCACACTTCAAAACCAGTTAAAGATACATTAAAAGATCCTGCCTGGGAAGTATTAACCCACCCACTGTATTCACCAGACCTTGCTCCTTCAGATTACCACTTGTTCTGATCAATGGCACACACACTTTCTGAGCAGCACTTCAAAACATACGAAGAAGTAGAAAATTGGGTCTCTGAATGGTTTGCCTCAAAACAAGCATAGTTCTATTGGAACGGTATCCACAAATTACCTGAAAGATGGGGCAGTGTGTAGCTAGCCATGGGCATTACTTTGAGTAAAGCACTTTTGATGTTTCTCTTGAAATTATCATATTTTCTTTTATTACAAAACCTATCACTATTAACCGGTACACCTAGTATATTAAGGGAGAGCTCTCAGGAGAAACAGGAGGGAAGAAAGATAAGGCAGAGGGCAGATGAAGGAGCAAAGCAAGGACGTGGTGTTATGTAAAGTCTAGGCTTGACTTGACCACAGCGGGCTCTAGAAATAAACTACAATTCAAAGTTGTCCTCACCTTTAGCTTCCTAGAGGAGTCTGTCATTGGTTGTGGGCTTCTCCGGGATGGAGCATGTGTATCTCCAAGGAAAAGGCAGCTCCCATCAATTAAGGACAATTCTCCGAAGAAGGGGTCTATCTCTGATTTTTCAGCAGCTCACAACCTCAGCAGCTGGGGAGTGGGGGGTCCCAGCATGATGGAATCTGGGCAATGCACCAAGAGGATCTACTACATTTGGCAAGCCAGCAGGTAGACCTTTCAGATAGTCCTTGATGAATCCTACCTTCACTGTGCCCATTCCTAGACCCTAAGCCAAACAGCATCAGAAGTGAAATGTGCCATCCTTTCTGTCTTCTATAACAATGCTGGACTCAGTAGCTCCTGTCTTAAGCTCTCCTAACCACTGCCCTAATGCAAATCCCACTACTGTCTCCTAAACCAGCTCCCCAGTCTCCCCACCAGTCTTTCTGCTTCCAGTCTCTTGACCGCTAACACATTCTCCTGCCAGCTCCCAAATAAAACTGGGTCATTAGCGCCTGTCACTCCCAGTTTAAAACCCTTCAAAAGCATCCTATCATCCTCAGTACAAAGCTCAAACTCCTCAACATGACAAAGAAGACTCCTTGTGACCTGGCCCCAGACTGCTACTCCAACCAAATCTTCACTTTATTCTTCAATCATACTTCATTCCTTTTTAGTATATTTTCTAAATATTTTTTATATATTTTCAGTATATTCCTTTTTAGTATATTTTCTATATTTTTTTCTCCAATCCAAGTATGCCTTACTGTTTTATACCTCTAGGCCTTTAAATGGTAGTCCCATGGCCTGGAATGATCTTTTCCCTTTATCTACCTGGTTTATCACTTGCCCATTCTTCCAGATTAAGTATAAATGCTTCCTCCTACCTGAAGCCTTTTCTGATCTTTGTCACCATCACTTCACCTTGAGCAAGCCTCTATGTTACAATTCCCATGTTGTATAGATGTTATTCTTTTTAATAATCATATACCCCACTAGACCATGAGTTTTATGAAGGCTTGATCTATGTCTTTCTTTTATACATAACCACTTCTAATCTAATACCTAGCATATGGTAGGCATCTACAGATCTTCCTTGAAGAAATGGATATAGTGGAGCAATTCTATGAAAGGATCTGAATATTTCACCTCTATATCTCATCACCAATCCTGAAAAGTTAGGGGATAAGTCTTCTAGGTAGTTAGCAACTCTCTCAAAGACTCACATCTGAGTGGTTTTCTAATTTCATGCTAATGTTATTTTTATAATCATTCCTACCTCTAAGTCACTGATTACATGTCCCAAGGTCTTGAAAGACTTCTTTTTTTTTCCTCTATACAAATTTTATGCATTATTAGGTCATAGTCTAGCAGTTGTTCTACCAGGAAGGTACCCCCAATAAATATTAAATATGTGAGTTTGTTTTTCTCTTTTAGACAGAGAAGATTCAAGTTATGCTACAGTCTTGGTATAGAAAGAAAATATATTTTTAATTGCTGGAGTAATATCCCTTTGACAATAGGTACAAATGAATAGTCTCAGTTTTCTGTGCAACAGAGTCATTCTCTTATGTGAGTTGTGGAAGTACCATCACTGTTCACCCATATCACTTCTCCTGCTGGTCCTGAGTTCGTGGAAGATCGTGTTTCACAAGTGTTTATAGCAGCTGGGCCAGGACCAGTTCTGGCCAATGAAAGGGAAGCAGACTGCATAATTCTCCAGTCTCCCTCTTATCCTTGTCTGATAATCCTGGATAAGGCCTTATGTTGAGGATACCACTTAAAACACAATTCTGGAGAATCACCTGGACTTTGCAAGAATAATAAATAAACTTCCCTTGCATTAGCACTGATACTTGGGGATTGTTTTTCCCTGTAGCATAGCCTATCCCATCCTGACTAATACAAGAGGACTGGAAAAGAAACCACCGCACACCCTGTGTGGACCAGCATAACTTTGAGTCATAAAATACTTTGCCCCAGCAGGGTCTTGATCTAGTACCCAGAGACTAGCTTGCATCATAGCAAATGTATCTGTGTATAAATTAAGAAGCCCAACACTGACAATTACTGACTGGAGCACCCAAATTTTATACAACTTGGCCAAGCTTGGCAAACATGAAATAGGATTTTTCCTCACATGAAGGATCATTATGATCCATGCCAAGACCTTGACTAGCAAAACCTCACAGCAGGAGTGACTAGTCATCAATTGGAGTGGGCAGGATCAGCGGTGTGGCCAATATACATCAACCTCCTTGAGTTTGCATGAGGACAGCTAAGCCTTCTCAATATATACATAAACTCCTTATGATATTTTTAACCTTTGAAGGACTTGGAAGGTGCTAGAATGAATCAGACTCAAATATTTCCCCCCAAAAAAGCAGCCCAAGCACTCCAGAATTGCAGGAGAAAAGCTGGCATCCGCCAGGTCTGGGAGGGCCAGATCTTGCCCTGCCTCTCCACAATGTGGGAGAATATTGGCTCTGAGTTGGGTCAGAAGTAGACTAACTATGAAACTTATAATTCACTCAACAAATCTTTAATGAATGACTACTGTGATCTCAGCAGTATTCTAGATGCTGAGGATTCAGCAGTGATGAAGACACCATCCCCGATATCATGGAGCTTCTGTTTGGGGTTGGTGAGACGTCTCAAATAAATAGTTGAACACATGCTTAAGTCAGATAATGCCAGGCTGTGCTAAATGTCATAAGACAGTAAAGTGATAAAGATTAGGTTGGGTTAGAAATGACTGCTTTGGATTGGGCGGTCAGGAAAGGTCTTGCCGAAGGGGTAACTTTGGAACTGAACCTGAGTTACAATAGCAATGGTTAACGATAATTGCGGGTTGTCTTCATGCCAGGAAATGTTCAAAGCACTTTGCATGTGTGAATTATTTTCATCCTCGCAACAATTCCATGAAGCCAGTTCAGGCAAAATACACTATTACCTCCATTTTAGTCCTGAAGAAACTGAGGCAGATAAGGGTTTGGATGCATGCCTAAGTTCACATAGAAGAGGAGGAGGCAGCAGTTAACCCCAGTCTAGCTCAGCTCTGTGCTCTTAACTACCACAGTAAACTGCCTCTTAACAAATACTATAAAAAAAAATTAGTCCTGGAAAGATCCAGGCAAGTACTCCAGGGCAAAAGGTGAAATAAGTATGAAGTTCCTAAGTTAGAAGAGCAGACCTTCTGGCCCCAGCAATTTCTGTTGGGACCCAAGAGTCATTTCCAATTCTGGCCACACCCAACAACTATTAAAACGGCCTATTCTGATGCCTCTCAGCATCATGCCTAATAATGTCTAACAAAAAAAATTACATAAAAGAAGATGTTACATCTTTTACATGATTTTGATATCAAGCCTAACATAATTGCTCTCTGGAATATTAAAGCCCCAAATATGCAGGACCTCATAAAATTTAATTTCATCTTGGCAAAGTTCCTTTCAAGATAAACACAAGCCTACTCAAGGAAGTCGTAATTCAATAGCATTCATAATATGCCAGCAGCTGATCAAGTCAGACCTGGAGGCTCTATAGAGGTTGGATATGCACTGAGCATGTCCATTCCATGGAGATTTATTTATTTAGTGTGCCAAGTACTGGGACACAGAAGGAATACAGAAATTAGGATGTTCCAATAATAACCTTAAATGTTAATGGATTAAAATGCTCCCATTAAAAGACATAGGGTAGATGAATGGATACAAAAACATAACCCAACTATATATTGTCTAAAGAAACCCACCTCAGAACAAAAGACACACACAGGATGAGAGTGAAGGGATAGAAAAAATCTTATCCATGTAAATAGAAAAGAAATAAGGCTGTTCATGATAATATTCAGGATCCCAACTTTAAATAGTACAGTTACGGGAATTTGGGGTGCTCTGCTGGACATGGTGAAAATTTCCCTCCAATTACAAAAGAAGTGACAGATTTTGGAGCTGGAACAATGAGGGAAAAGTTGGCATATGCTCTCAACCTCTCATCCGGGAAAAACACTCAAGACTATTAAAGTGTTCTGCAACACTTGAAGGGTTATTTTTTTCCTCTTCATTTTGGCAAAACATAATCGTTTCAAGGACTGACAGGATGTAAAATACAAAGTAAGAGGAAAACCACAATAAAGTTTATGCCTCATAATCCAGATGCAGGGCTGTGGGGGAGCTGGGAGGAAGGCTTCCTCCTCCACAGGCTCGGGCCTTGCCAGGTCCTGAGCACCACGGGTGTGCTGGGCCATGCACAGGTGAGTAGAAGACAACTGGATCATTTGGCAAGATCAAGTTTCCACCATAGTGTGGGCATCTGTTGGAGCCGTGGGTAGAGATTGTAGTTGATGTCTCTGCCCCAAGGTAGGTAAACAGACCAAACAGGTAATAGCAATGAGAGTTGGAGTCCTTAGACTGATGGTGTAGAACCTGAGTCTGCCTCACCTATGAGGCTTGTTCAAACACAGATTACTGAGCCCCAGCACCAGTTTCTGATTCAGCAGGTCAGGGTGAGGCCTGAGAAGTTGCATCCCTAACTTTATAATTTTCCAGGTGATGCTTATGCTCTTTTCTTTAAGAAAGAAATGTTTTTATTGATTTGAGAGGGAGAGGAAAAGAGATGGGGAGAAACATTGATTGCTGCCTCCTACGTGCCCCTGGTTGGTGATTGAGTCTGCAACCCTGGGCGGTGCCCTGGATAGGAAGTGAACTGGTGACCTTTCAGTGCACTGGACAATGCTCAACCAACTGAGCCACACCGGCCAGGGCGGTGATGCTGATGTTCTTGCTTTAGGGACCGCACACTGAGAACCCACTGCTTAGTGAAATGGGAGGTGGTGGCAGAGGAAAGAGAAGATTCCCAGAGGCACAACAATTATTAGGGTTGTACAGAAGCAGGTGGAAGTAAAGCTCCAGGAACTCTGTCCTTCATGGGCTGTCAGGGAAATCCTCTGATGAGGACCCATCACCAAAGACACTTCTCCCCTGAGAGCAAAGAAGGGAACTGGCCCTTAGGGCATAGGCTGTCGATGGACACTGTGCCCAATGTATCCACAGGGGTTATTTTTCTTAATCTCACAACAATATTACGAGCTAAGCATTGTGTTCTCATTTTAGACATACAAACCCCTGAGAAGTAGACAGATTCATCAGTATTCAGGTGCTTCAAACACTAAAGGATAAGCTCTTTCCTACAATATGTTTAGCTTTCAGGTGCTGCCTTTTGTGACATTTCATACATAGGTAGCAATAAAATACTAAGGAAAATTACCGAGGCAGTTGCAATGTTCAGTAATCAGGATCCTGTCTGGGAGATGAACTTGTTTTGTCCAAATATTTGTTCAAAGCATCAGTCCTTTAGGAGACTTCTGGGGTTCTGAAGAGCAAGCATTGTTTTACTGGGACCTGAGAGCCCAAGAATGGGGGTGCACACAAATCTTCAGCTCACTCATGAGCAGCCTGCACCACAACCACCAACACCTTCACCTTCACTGTCACCTTCAGGTTCACCCCACAATCATAAGTAACAACCAGAAGCTGTTATTTCTGGAACATTAAACTGATCCCCACCCCCATCCCAACACACACACACACACACACACACACACACACACACACACTCACATACACATACCATAATAAAGCCATGGTTTTGCCTTAAGTGTTTGTACAAAACCACCTCTCCCACCCACCCACCTTCTATCTGTTTCTTGATCTTGGGAATTTCTCAGGTGACTCCTCCCTTGGCCACTGCAGGATGATAAAGGAGAGAGTGGTCCATTGATATCAAGGAGGGGGTGGTCCTCCTTTGGGAATGTGGAGCCATTTTCTTTCCTTTAACTTATACAAGGCTGTTCAGCCTTGTTCTTACATGGTTAAGTAAAATGACTTAGATATATCATAAGTACTGCCTGAGTCAAGGAGAGATGGGTTCCAGAGACCATCCAGGTCCCACCGGGGACCTTTCTCTTCTTGTTCACCTACACCATTTTCACAGGTTCTGTGGTCAGGAGCTTTGATGGCAAGGCCTATGGAGTTCTTCCCATTGCAGGGACTACCACATGATTCCTGTTTGCAACATTTCAAAGTTTTACCAAAACTGGGAGCTGTCTCTCAGAATTGTCCATAACAAAGTGTTTGGGGGTGCAATCAGAACTCACAGTAAGTGCCCTTCCAATCACCATTAGCAGGACTCCAGGAAGCAGGCAAGGTCTGGGGTTGGCTACTATCAGAATGACCAAATAAGCTGGCATCACAAGTAGGCAAAGTAGGAAATGTCAAGACTTTGTGGGCACTTACATGTGTGTGGTTGGCCATTGAGATAAGCTATGAGGACTACCTCGTTCCACCCTTTCCCAAAGGTGTACGCAAATATATTTAGACCCATTGTTCCTCTCTGTTAAGCAAATATGCCATAACTTTTGGGAAGAAATTTGACAGTGAGAATCTAAAGCCTTAAAATGTTTATAGCACAGGATCCAGTAATTCCACTCCTGGGAATCTAGCCTGAAGAAATCATTCAAATGCATGAGAAAGTTTTATGCACAAAAATATTCATCATAACAGTGAAACAAGTAAAACAAAATAAATATTCAACTCTAGAGAAAAGGAAAGCCTACAACTCTGAGTGTTCAATTTGATCAGAAAGGAATCACCCAAACCTGTATATCTATAATTTCCCCTACTCAAGTATATAAATTAAGGTACATCTATGCTCTGAAATATATAGCAAACAAAAATGTTTCTGGCTGAAACCGGTTTGGCTCAGCGGTAGAGCGTCGGTCTGTGGACTGAAAGGTTCCAGGTTCGATTCCGGTCAAGGGCATGTACATTGGTTGCGGGCACCTCCCTAATGGGGGGTGTGCAGGAGGCAGCTGGTCGGTGTTTCTCTCTCATCGACGTTTCTAGCTCTCTATCTCTCTCCCTTCCTCTCTGTAAAATATCAATAAAATGTATATTTTAAAAAAATGTTTCTGAAAGTGTAATAATATGAAACATGCTTACATTGTTATAGCTTTACACACTGAGTAGAAGGTCATTGCTACTAATGTTGTGAATCTTGCATAAATGGAGGAAACCAGATATAAAAATATATGGACAGCTGTACAAAAAAGATGGTGCATTACGAATATTGATTTTCTTTCTTTTCCAAAACCCCAGTAAGGTGAGAGATAAGACAAATTCACAAGGATAGATGAAAAATCAGGTAGTGTCCCAGGTCCCATGCTCACCCCACATTAGAGGATGACTTCCTACCTAGGAGGAAGTCTGGAAGTTTCTTCCTGAGGAGGTTAGACAGAAAGCTCCTGGGCCAACATAGATGACAGTGAGTCAGTAAAGTGATGTGTACTGAAGGCAGAGGCCAGGCCTATTTTCTCTCTCATCGCTGAGAACGCTGACAGCTGTGCCTTTCCTCTGCCCAATCCAAGAGGAAAGACCTGAAGAGAGACATCAGAGGTTCTCCATCTCCTCCACTCCAGCTAGATGTGGCCCCTGCAAAGCAACAAGACCAGGGGCTGAATGACCCCTAGTATCATAGTTAAGGGAGGTCCTTCAAAATGTCTGCAGAGATCTCTGCTTCATGGGTTCCTGGAGAAGAGGAAGGAGGAGAAACCAGGGTTTAGTATCTGACCTGGCGGAAGGAGTGGTTATCAGTGTGTTTTCAAAGCAGTGGCACTGGTTTGGATGGTTCAGTTTGTCAGGAAGACATGGTGACAGGCTGATGATACTCAGGACTTGGCAAGGGGCTGAAATATAACACAGCTGACCAGCCAAGTATGGGCAGAGCTCATTCAGCATCCCTTGGATGACCAATACACACATATTCCACAGTATGTTGCCAGGACCTTCACCCTGAGGCCTACAAAGCCACTGGATTAGAAGAGGATTTGAGGTAATGAAGAGGGGTCATTACTCCCCATATCCATTTCCTGAGAGATAGCCAGGTCCTCACACAGGAAATAGAAACCCAGAGGCAAGCTGGAGGCAGACAGAAGATTTCGAGTCTCTGCCTGTTTTTGCTTGGACCTACATCTGATCATTTAGTCACGTTTAGATTGGATAGAACGGCCTCTTTATCGCTGCTCTGCATGGAGCACGGCCTAGCTTCCCATCCCATTGTGTGTTTCTGCCTACACAATCAGTATTTCCTCTCCCTATGGAAAATTACTTCTTTTAAGAAGTCTAATCCTCCATCGCCCTTGGCCCGGGAAGAATAGCTTTGTGCTCTCCTAACACAGTGCTGTGTTATAACCAAGTGTTTACAAAGAGGCAGTGTCATATTGCAGGAAAAGCTTTGAATCGGGGGGTTAGGTGACCTGGATTCTGCAGTTGCCACTTGCTAGCTCTGCGATCTTTTCTCACCGGTAAGGTGCAGATAACACTTGCCTCCCTTGCCTTGCCAACAGGGCTATTTGAGATGATTGTGAAAGAGCTTGGAAATTCTCCAGCCTGGTGCCTGAATTAGTGCTTAGTTTTTTGTTTGTTTGTTTGTTTGGTTGTTTTTTTCTTTTCCCTCTAGACTGTGTTGGCAGAGAACTGTCTTAGGGAGCTTTGTATTCCACTCAGCACCTACGGATGCCCAACACAGCGCTCCATGGGAGTGCGCTCTTGGTAAATGTTTCTTAAAATTAAGCTAATAGACCTCTCCTCCCCAACACAAGATTTAAGCACCATACCTCTTTCCCTCCCACCCTGCATGCCTGAGTGGTGAGACTGTACACGTGTGTGTGTGTGTGTGTGTGTGTGTGTGTGTGTGTACACAACCCAAGCATTATCCTTCTTTTTCCCTGGGCTGTGGCATCCCAGCCCTGCAGAGGAATTCTGGGGCTGATTGGTAGAACCAGATCAGAAAGGAGTCTTTTCTCCAGGTTCACACGGTGAGTGGGTTTCTTTCTTTCTTTCTTTCCATCTAAACCTGCTGTGCCCAATCCTGAACCTTTTCAATGGGGTCAGCCCCAACTTGGTGTGCAGGCTCTGAAGGGCAGCACAGGCAAGACCTGGGGGAGAGCATCCCCAGCTCCCCAGCTAGGCTGCCAGCTCAAAACCAGGCTCTGCGAGTCTCAGCACAGCCTGGGCACAACAAGCTTCTGTGCCCACGAGGTCACAGGGGTCACAAACAAAACCCAGGCCACTCATTTCTGACACATTTTGTTTGTTTGGAGTGATAGTTGGTGCTGTATAAAGCAGAAAGCTTTCCAATTCAGGGCAGATAGCCACATAAAGAAGAACATTAAGTCCAAGGTGGGCAGATATACAGGCGGTTAATCTATAAGACACAGTGTGCAATATTTTGTGTGACTGACTTTAGAACATCTAGGATGATGCTGTGCCTGCCACTGATACAAATTTATGGTGAGACTGGGGGGGGGAAGGAATTTACTAAGACAGATCTGGATTGTAATATTAGCTCCATCCATGTGTTTTTGGGTGCATTAAGTTTGCTCATCCTCCATCCCAATTCATAAATGCTTATGAAGTACCTTCCCACAAACTAAGCAGCTACTGCACTAGGAAACAGAGATAGACTGGAATAAAACGCAGTCCTACAATGGAGGTACCCACAGCCCAGTGAATGACTGAGTATAAGTGTCTAGCCAGACAATTAGCAGGTTGTCTGGCTAGACACTTATTCTTTAGATAACTGTTCTCTCTCCATCCCCATTGCTATTAAATCGTTATTTCTAACTCAGGAGTCCAAACTTTTCATCATTCAAACTGGTTTTTAATCTCCTCGGTAAATCACATCTCTGATGGATTTTTGAATAACAAATATTTGGTATTTATAAATTATTCTTCAGCACATGTTAACTCAAATTACCACATTGGCGTTGATAAAATTAAAGTTCAAAAGAGGAAACTTGATTTATCTGCTAGATGACTGTCTTATAAAAGTGTCTTTTAAATATTGAAAATAGCTCCAAGCTCTCTCTTCTACCGTCTACACAGAATCTTGGGGTCTGGATGGAAGCCATCACTATTTTGTAATAGACATCCATGACCATCTTTGAGAAGAACTTACTGGAGTTTCAGATATTGCTACTCAGGTGAGTTGCTTATGTTTATACAAAAAGTAACCATAATCAAATATACCACTCTGAAACACAGCCCATTACAAAAAAAAAAAAACAAAAAAAAAAAACTCTTCAAGAGAAATGCATATGTACACAATAAAAAATATACATATGCTCTGTGTTCTAAGGGAAGCATGGAGCATTAAGACAGGGCGTTCCCTTCCTAAGACATCATTATCCCATCATGGCATGAAAGCAATGACAGACACGAATACTCATTGGAGAAAGTTTCCTTGAATGTTAATGGGTTCTTCAGAACACAATTTGAGGTCAAGTAAGAAGAGATGTCTAGAGTCCCCATGACAGTTTCACTTTTTTCAAGATGATTTTATTTGGAAATTAATTTCCCTCCAGGTCATTTCCAGTAAGGATGACCCTCCCCAATGATAGGTCTAGCAGTCCATCCTCTAGGTAGGAAAGAAAGTTAAGGTTTGTTGTTAATCCTGGAGTTGACTTCCCAACTTTTAATGCTTTTACAATGTCCTCTGCCCAGTACAGCAAGAAAGCCTCACTTAAGTATCTACATGTGCAAACGAGACCCTGCTTGTTTCTGCTTGTCCCCAGCAGGGGAAAGTGGCAAAGCTGATCCTTCCTCAAGGGCAAGATGACCAACTCTAGGTATTTGTACTGCGTGGTTCTAACTAATGAGGAGCTCACGCGAGACTGAGAGAAGACAGCAAGAGGCAAATGAACCCATTATGTCCAGTAAGGGCCAATACTGGAAGGCCAAACTCTGATTTCTCCTTTTGCAGGAATGCTTATGATACTTTATGCTATTAAAAACATGAATCCATTTTTAAGTCTTATTATAGTCACAACATTTTAAAAGAAGCCTCCACTTCCATTTCTATTGCAAAAATATGTGCAGACTGCACCTCTCAAGCTCTTTTTCATTTGTTTTTCTTTATGAAAACAATACTGCACCCGGGAGTGGGCTGGGGGCATAGCATAAGCCTCATATTTTTAAACTCTATTTTCATTGGGGGCATTTTTAGTGAAATGGCTTTCACTCTTATTCTGCTAACCTTTTTTTTATAATTTCTTTTTTCTTTATAAAAAGTTTTCCTTTATATGGAAGCCAACATGTTTGTGAAGGTCCTTTTAAATTCAAAGAAAATGAAGTCAGGCATTTTTGGTGCCGAGAGCAATTCCAGACCCAGTAGGGGAGCGCTTACGACTGAACAAAAAGTCTTCCCTCACACAAAATGTGAGCTCTCCGCCTGGGGTTCACACATTAATGACTGTCTGACTCATTATTATATGCTTCCAAAGCTGAGGTTCTCCCCTCTGCTAACCAGCTCGGTACAGCTGATGTCAAAATGTTAACTAGGCGACAGCAGGTGTGGCCGGAGATGTTTTTCCTGAGATCTTTTCTGCATCCCTCTTCCAAGCCCTGTGATTCAGCCAACACCGAGTTACACTGTTACTCAGAGGCTTTAATTGATATTTGGCATAAACTCTTATTTTCATTAACAAAATCACAATTCTTCCCAAGAGTGTTTCCTCTATAATAGGGCACAGTTGAGAGGAGCTTTTCAAATGTCAGATGGCTTATAACTTCTGTCTCTGATTGTCTTCTCTGAGCACCATGCGTCTACAGAGTGCTGAGCAATCATGAGGCTTGGGGAAGAAATTTAATTTGGAGAAGGAGAGCCAGAAAAAGCCTAGACTTTCTGGATAGAAAGACCTAGTTTGAAATCCCAATTAAATCTTTTAGGAGGTGTTTGATGGTGAGTCAGCCTTTGAAAATCCCTCAACCTCATTATCCTCATTATGAAATAGAAGGATACTTATTTTGTACACGTATTAGGGAAAACAGGAGATATGAACAATCCCTGGGATTGTTAGCATGGTAGCTACATATAGTAAATAATTTTGATGAGTTGAGTTTTAAGCTCTATTTTTTTTTTGCATCCTCCTTGATTCCATGTTCTCTGTCATCCTTTCCACTAGAAGTAGAATAGATTTCTTTGTTCCTTGAATTTGGACTCAGTCATCTGACTTGCTTGGGCCAATGAAATTGGATCCAGGTAACAGTGTGCCAGTTCCAAATGAAAGTATTCAAAGGAAACACATGTTCCCGTGATCTCTCTTGCACTTCCTTTATTACCAGGGAAAAGACCTTTTGCAGATACCTCAGCCTATATTCTAAATTGAACATATGTAGAGAAGACCTGAGCCCAATCTTCAGTGATGAACTATGCCCAGTAAGTCTGACAAATAAAGCAGTTTCCCAGCTAAACATGGCCTACACTAGTTGATGCTCAGCCAAACCACAAAGGAGCAAGAATAAATTATTATGACTACTATAGGTCACTGAGTTTGGAGGTGGTTTGTTACACAGCCATAGCTGACAGATACAATACTGGGGGGGGATGAGTTTTCTGGCTTAAAATAACATTTGATTAGCAATCCCAGTACATGTTGTTCTATTTTCTCAGTGAAAATATAGCACAAACATAAAATCATACTATCACAAATCCGAAAAAACAGATATAATCTAGAGAAAATTATATCTAAAAAATTAATAACAACAAAATTGAAAACTGAAGAGCAACCCCTCTCTAATGCCTATTTCCACTCCTAACTATTCTGAAATAAAAGCAGAATAGTAACCTCACCTCCTCTACCCACTCCCCAAATGTTCCATAAATAAGTGCCATAGTTTTACATCCAGGATAAGAGGACAATGCCCAGAAATTACAAGAACAGCAGCTAAGCCAATATGTGTGTAGGTACATTGAGTGTCATGGGCAGGAGCAGAGGCAAAGAAAGGAGAACACTCAAAGGTTGTACAATGTCCCTGGAAATAACCAAGCAGACAGTTTAAAATAAAATGTCCTTATCAGAAAATAGAATAGATGGTAGATAGATGAGATGAGATGAGATGAGATAGATAGATAGACAGACAGACAGACAGACAGACAGATAGATAGATAGATAGATAGATACAGAGATAGATACAGAGATAGATACAGAGAGAGATGTAGATGTATTATCATGAGATGATAAAAAAGAAATTTCAAGAACTTGTTTCAAGATAACTCAATAAAACAATAATAAATCTTAAAGGAGTAAAATCAATGCAACAGAAATTAAATTTGTGATATAAAGGGCAAACCTGAGAAGCTAAGAACAATTCTGGAAAACAGAATGGAAAAGGTCAAGTAAGTATCAAATATATATATGCAACAAGTATCCCCTTTGTTTATGAACCGCCTTTTGCAGTGTGCCTACAACATCTCCCTCTATGCAGTGAGGTCTGTTTCCCCACCCACCCCTTCCACATGAGCTGACAGTCTCCGCCACTTGCTTTGGTCAATAGAATATGTTAGGAGTCATCCTGTGCCGGTTCCAAACCTAGGCTTTAAAGAGCTCTGCATGCTTCTGTGCTCTCTCTCGGAACCCTGCTTAGCTGCCAGGCCCAAGCTATTCTGTGGGATGAGAAGGCCCATAGGAGCAAGCCATTCCAAATGAGGCCAACGCCTAGCCCACCTAGCAGCTGACCACGATGTATGAGTGAGACCATTCTAGGCCAGAAGAATTTCCCAGAAGTACCCGGCACCCAATTGACAAACTGTAGACTTGTAAGCTAAATATGATTACTGTTTTAAGTCATTAATTTTTTTATGGCCTTTTAGGCAAAAATTGCTAACTAACACATTCACCCCAGCTATCATGGAGGTGGTAAGGCAAAGAAAGATTATCTCAGGGATAAGAGGGGCCTAAAAAGATATCCTCTCTAAAAACTTATTTGAAGATGGACATGAAACAATGGAAATGATCAAGCAAAATAAAGAGGTCAAGAAAGGAGATGTCACAGTATGAAATTATAAGAGACTACTGGTAGCGATCAATATAATTTGGCTAAATTCATATAAGATGGGGAAAAAAGCAAAAAAAAAAGTGAAAGTATGTTCAAATTCTCATTTTAAAATAAAGAGACTTAAAATATTAGTTTTTATACCACATAGAGAGATATGTGTTAGAACATATTTAGAAAACTTTTAGAACCCTAAAAATATGGTTTTAAAACAGACTGCAATCAAAATATGCAAACCACCGAAGAAAAACAAGGAATGTAAATCCATATAGCAAAAGACAGAAACAACAAAAAGAAAACCAGGAACATCAACAACCAAATAAAAACAACATGACAGAAGTAGGAGCAAATGTGTCAGTTATTGAAATGAGCATAAAAGAGATAATATTCCATATTAAACATGCTTGATATAAAAAGAATCCAATTAAACAAGAAACTCAACATTGAAAAAATACATCAGGCAAATACAAATAAACAAAGAGCGATAATTTTGATGATAAAATCAGATAAAGCTAAATTCAAGGCAAACATATTAAAAGGAATTTTTAATGATTTTATAATTATCATTTTGTAATTATGAAGAATAAGATTCAGTGATGTTATAGATTTCCATGAATCTTTAGGCATCTATCAACATTTTTTCAATATTAAAAATAAAAGGCAGGAAAGCAAAAACAAATTGCAAAGGCACAATTACAGTGCTATTGACAAATGAAATAGATCCCACTAAAGGAATATGAAACAGAAGTCAAGACTTTGTGGTCATTCACCTTTTTAGACTCTTGGATGCTTATGTGAATGCCATGAAAGCTCTCTCCTTGCTCAGAAGCTTGTGCATATTGCCTATGTGGCAGGGGATTTATGGAAACCCTGAAGCCCATTCATAAACCTAGCTGTAGTCCCTATGGGTTAACAATGCTAGATAAAAGGATTTGAGTTAAATAATTAATAAAGGTTGTTTTAATAATTACCAAACTTTAATTCTATGGAGAATATATTTCCATTGCCCAGAGCCTGTTCACATAAAACTATCATACATTAGACCACAAAGACAATCTAGAGTTCTAGAAAGTATTGTGCAGACCACATTTTCTAATCAACATGCAAGAAAATTAGAAATGAATAAAGAACATTTTAGTCCTAAAAATAAACCACTCGGAATTGTTGAAAATCACTCTCCAAAGTAACTCTTCAGTCAAAGAGGAAAAGAATATGTCCATTAAAAGTGAACAAAAATAAGAATACTCTACCTTAGACATGTAGATTAATGATTAAGTTGACTTATGAATTAGTTATTAAAAGCTATCTCTTTCAATAAGCTGTGTTGGGACAACAGGGTAATACATTGGCACTTGGGCTAAAAGGAAGAACAAAGGCCATGAAGAGCTAAGTCAATTTTGAAACAGAAGAGGAAAGGTGGGTCAGAGAGAGGGTATCTCAGTATCTACATGATACTGAGATGCAAAAGAAGGCCATGGAAATACAAACAGTATGAAATGGTGCAGAAAGGTAAATACAACAAATGTGGAACAGAAATATGGACCTAAGAATAGATCCCAGTTTGTATGTGACTTGGGCACATAGAAACAACGACTCTTGCAGAGGTGGGCAACCTTTTATCTGCCAAGGGCATTTGGGTATCTATAACATCATTCGCGGGCCATATAGCAGTACCAACTTAAAAATTAGCCTGCTATATTTGGTCAAACATTTAATTAACTCACCCTTCATACCTTGGCGGGTCCAGATCAAATGATTGTGCAGGCCTTGTACAGCCCACAGGCCGTATGTTCTCTGCCCCTGCTTTAAAACAATGGTGATAAGATGGTCTGGTTAGTATACAGTGTTGAGAAAACTGGTTCTCTAGGAGAGAGAATGGTCCCTCCAACACACTCCAGTGTCAGTCTCTGGTGCTAGGGTGCTTGAAACATTATTCAAACTGGAGCATCATAAATCATGTTACTAGGCACCACAGACACCAGACTGGATGCGGACTGTAAGAGCAATGAACAAAGATATTGATGCTGTAGTGATGATATCAATCACAGCACAGCAACACAAGAATGGATGAGTCCTGCCCTGACAGCTCCTCCCTACGGAGTCCCAAACAAACTATACACAAGAAACTAGAAGAGCTTTAAGAATGCAGCTGAAGATGATGGCTCAGGCTTCCTCCAGCCTCTTCCTCAAATAAAGATGACGATGACCAGCCTTGAGTATACTTACCCAGAATCTCACTCTTTGGAGGCAGATGGGAGCAAGGAGAGTCACTATAGAACATCAGGTTGTCACGGTCCCTATCACAATATTTTGATCATTGCTTTCCATTCACTTAAAAACATTATTCTGAGAAAGGGTCCGTAGACCTTACCAGACTACCAAAGGAAGCCAGGGCACTAAATAAGATTCTCCACGTAGAGGATAGCAAAAACATCAGTGGAAGAAGCTTAGATCCTGAACAATTGCACAGAGCAGAGCTTCCCCTATAACCACCAACCCACTTTGATCAATGACATGATTAAAAAGTAAAACCCTATTGTTTGAAGCCAGTGAGATTCCAGAGTTGTTGTAGCAATGCCTATGATAGCCGATACAATACTTGATTGACACAGCTAGGCAGTTTGGACGACTAAGGGACCAAAATCATTCAATTCATGTTTGATATCCAGCCTACACAATATAAAATGGGTTAATTCAAGGTGGAATTCTTACAAAGGATTCTTAGCCCTTGTTCTACCCCAAACAAGGGGGGAATGGGTCCAAAAAGCTCATTTTTAAAGACTGATAGGAGGAACAGGTAGAAGCTTCTTCCCTGGCTAAAGGTATATAGAGCCCAAGAACTCTGTGATGAGATTGGAATGAGAGAGTTCTCATAAGAAACTAACATGGGCTTCTCCAAGAACCTGGGGAGACATGAAGGTCCGGTGCTAGCTAGAGTATCATCTGAGGGCAGAAAAGAAACAAACTGCACTTTGAGAATCGGGGAAATCAAGGAAGCCAAGCTCCCACATGGAGCCTGTGAAGTTTAGTCCACCTGTAAGCTAGCTTGAGGAGACTTCATCCAAGAGGACGGCCTAACAAAGCAAAGCATTCTGTGATGTGTCTTGGCAGGCTGGATATGAGGAGGAGTTGTAAGAAGTCAGCAGAGAGTATGTCCATTGCCTCAGAAAACTGTGAAACATAGAGGTCCTCACAGGTGGTTTCTGAGAATACACAAAAGAACCAACAATTGAATTCCTGCCTTGACAAAGGGCTTCTGATGGCCACAAGAGAAACATATATCAGTATCAGGTTAAAAAACAGCAACAACAAGCCAAAAATATTGACTCTGTCTCCTATAAATCCTCCACTCTATATCCCCTGGCTCTGAAGAAGCCAAAAACAGTAGTTAGTTTGGAAGGAAATGGTATAAGGTGACAGAAAGAACAGACCACAACCTTCCCTGTCTCCTGCCCTAGCCTCATGCCATGACTTAAGTCCGACTTTGGAAGAGAGATGTTTTGGACTGGAGAGTTGAAAATTTTGATGTTAGAATAGATTGAACTTTTTAGTCCTATAAATGAAATTTATAATACCACAAAATAATTGAAAAGTAATAAAATATTTCTATGGCATCATCCAAGATGTAGGGAAAGAAAAGTGTTTATGGGGAAAGGATGGTTCCTATTTATACTGCATTATTTAAGCCCAGTGACAAGAGCAAACCAAGCCAACTCACAAAATCTACCAGAAGGTGGATTCCACGTCCTTCAGCCCAGTTTCCTCCACACAGTGGATCTGGCTGGAAGGAGCTGAAAAGCAGCAGGGCTTCCTACAGACTTGGCAGGTCCACATTACCACCACTGGAAAGGTGGCCAAGCATGTGCCATCCCCAAGATGTTCTGAAGGTCACAAGATCAATGAATCTTTTTTTCATCCAACTCAACTCTTCTCAATAGAATCTCAGAAGCATTCTCTACTGAAACCTATCTTATAACTACAAAAAATACCAAAACTCTACAGCCTCTTCTTCTGAAACATGTCTGTGAGTCCAGATGTCTTATTTCCCAAGGTATGTTTTACTTCCTAACCAATGTTTTCCACTATATTCCACTTCTACCAAATATATATGGTAGAAGTGGAATATAGTGGAATATACACATATATATTTGGTAGAAGTGTACTATATATATATAGTACAATATAACAAAGACCAGATATATCATTACATATAGAAGGTACATTTCCATAAATATTACTTAATCTTTTCCTGCTTGAATGTGATTAATTACTTGTCCAATCAGCATTACCCATATTAGCCACATTGATCTGTCAAAATTAACCTCAGAAAAATAAACCAGAGGAACACTTGAGTTTGGTGTTGTTCTTTAGCCAAATAAAACAGACACTGTAAGTGTCCCATCTTTAATCCTCAGAACTTGCCATTTTGGGTGTATGCAGGCAAACTTCAAGCTGCCAGTATCTGCATGTCCTTGGCTGAGGGCTTTTTCTAAAGCTTCCAGCAGGCCTTTAAGTCTTGAAAATGCCAGGGAATTAACATTTCCCAGAGTATCCCTCAACTAATGATTGATGGAAGTTGGTGTATAAACACCCCAGCTCCCTCACTATAGGTTGAGATACCTATGAGTCCTCTGTTTGCTGTTTCCCAGAGTGTCCCTATGAGATTAGACTCCAGTTGCCTATGGTGGTAACTGGCTTGTTAACACACCCTTTATTGGTTGACTTCTCTTCCCCATCCCACTTCTCCATCCTCTTCTTGAGTTTTTCTTGGGATAAACAATGCACCTTTCTGGGGAGCAGAGACATAACTGTGGATAAAGCTAATGAGTGAGCAGGAGAGAGTGCAAGCAGGAGGCAGGAACATAGCCTTGCAGCCCGTGGAAGGACCCGACTTTCTCTCTGCTTGTCACTTTCACAATGGCTTTCATTTGAACGTCATTGGAGGGTTTTGAACTTAAGAGCAATCTAGCCAAGGTTTTAAAGGTTCGTGCACACTGTACTGCTATTGTAATAACATAAAGGCAAAAGACAGTGGTGGATTGGATCAGCGCGAGAACAGTGGAGGTGACAAATGCTCAGATTCTGAATATATTTTGAAAGTATAACTGACAATATTTGTTGATGGATTGGGTACATTGGCTGGGAAGGAAAAGCAGGAAACAAGGCTGATTTCATGACTTTTGACCCAAGAAACTGATAAAATTTACTGAAAGCAAAAAGTTGCGACAGAATTAAATTGGGAATAGTCATGAACTGGATTGTGAGTTTGATTTGGGATGTATTCAATTTCAGTTCATATATATTCAGGTCAATCTGGCCAGTAGGCAATTGAACTGACAAGTATGGAGCTCAGGGAAAGGTTGATGTTGAAGATATACATGTGGAAGTTACCACTCATATAGCTGGCACTGGAAGCCATGAGCACCTTCTTATTCATGTCTCCTGAATTTTACTAATTGGATGGCAAACAGGTATTAAAAAAAAAAGAACAATACAAGTCAGTGTCTCTGGAGCTTATATAGTCAAAGAAGGAAAGCCTGTGAGCCTGAAAGACTGCGATCTGTTTACCCATTCTGCTAAAGAAATCTGATGGGCTCAAATGTGAGCATAAAATATGAGCATGACCGAAGAAGAGAATTTAGACCAAAATCACCAAAAAGTATTCATAAGGACACAACAAAAGGACATCAGAAACATACATGCACACATGCACACACATATGGGAGATGCAAGATAGATAGATAGATAGATAGATAGATAGATAGATAGATGACAGATAGGTAGATATAGATATAGAGTATCTGTAGGTAAAGTCATGCATGTACTTGGAGTGCGCATTTATGCTATTCATAAGGAATAGAATAAAATTCCATCTTTTAAAAAAATCTTTATCTCTAGTGCTCCTTATCTAACTCAAGACTTTCAAATCTTCTCTTCTTTTTCTGTGCCACCCCTTGCTCATCTCAAATCAAAATTCCAATTTATAAGATGACTCTTAGCACACCGAACACTTACAATTGAGGGAATATTTTTTACAAGCGAACTTGGAATCTGTTATCATTTTCTAAAGATGACACTTGATTTCTCACCTAATGTGCTAAAGAATGGCAGAGAAGAGGCCTCCAGGGACAGAATGAGATTTTTCATAGCTTAAATGCTAAAAATAACAGCCCCTAACACTGAATCTCATTACCCAGCAGCAAACGCTCTCACCTCTCTCTTCTACTGTGGTGTTCACAAGATGCCTTTCAGAAGCCCACACATTCACTCCACCTCCGTCTCACGCACACACACACACACACACACACACTCACACACACATAAAACCACCACCACCCCAGCCAAGTTATTACCTCCAGTGAACTTGGAAAATATGTGTCACGACTAGAACCTTCTCTTGTCACGCTATCATAATTTACTGCCCAGGGAATGAGTCTGTGGTTATAGACCGTTTTGTTCCTTATATGGCAGGTGTGGGCAGAGCTGGTGAGAGTAATGAATGCCACTGCATGTCCAGTGTGCTGGGGGGGACAGAAATTGAGACCTGGAGCGAATTAGAGAAAGAGAAAAGCCGAGCCAGCAGCACGATCCAGCTCACTCCAGCCCCGTCAGTCACTGTTTACATCATGCTGGCCCATAAAATAGATAATGACAATATTTCCACATCTTCCTAAGCTGCTTCTCTCTGGGGAAGTCTAAAGGTTCATAGTGGCCTTGTAAATAAGTTCCAAATCTTTAGCAGACAATGAAATCAGCCTATTATCAATCACTGGATCTGACCTCCCTATGCCTCAGGCAAGGGACAATTTGCAAGGCCTGAAGGAGATGAGCCAGAGAGAGAGCTAGGGATCCCACGCTGGCGTGCTCTGGTCTTCTATTTTGTCCTTACAACCTTGTTTAAGACTCATGGGGAAAGATATACCTCCACCCTCACCCCCAAATCTTGTTCTAGGGCAAGACCCATTTTTCTGCCAAGGGTAAACTGACCAGACGTCCCGCTTTTGGCGGGACAGTCCCGATTTCTAACAATTTGTCCTGCATCCCGTGGTGTTTTTAAAAAGTCCCTGCTGTCTTTGGGTAGCAGCCAGCATGTCCACGGGTGAGTTTCTGATTTCTAGCATCCAAGCAGCCCCTCTGTGTATGGCCATTTTTGGATCACTGCCTGAAATTTTATTCTCTTGGGATGGGGTTTCCTGACCCCTACACAAGGCTCAGTCTGACAGCTGGGTGCTTCCAGGCAAAAAGCTGAATTGTAAGTGACGGTCCTTCCCAGGATTTGTTAATTAAGCACACTTACTGAGCACCTGTCCTGATGGTAGAAGCGTATGCTGAAAAGACCCAGTCCTAACAGTTCTAGTCTCTCTCCTCAAGGAGCTCCAGTAGTCACACTAGAGACCCTATATGCACAGCAAGAAATACTCCTAGAATTTGGGGGGTGGGGGGTGGGAAGGAGATAGAAAGAGAAAGAGAGGGAGAAGGAAAAGGGGGAGGAGGAAAGGTACTTGCTGACAGAGTATTCATGTCTTCACCTTATGTCAGACCTCATTCATCCCTTGAATGGCACACCTCAACAGTAAAAGTGTGCTACCTCGGAACCCTCACTCAGCAAATATTAAAACATCTACTCAATAAGAACACTTATATTCAACAACAAATATATGGGCAATTATCATTTCAAGAAGACAGATTAATTTTAAAGTATCGTTTAATAGCCTTTAATATTGTGGAAAATTGAAAATAAAACCAGTTAATGACTTTGAAAGTCATTACTGCGAAAGAGACGAGAAGAGACTGTGAATCACAGAAGGGGAGCGGGGCTAGACCACTTCCTTTGGTCAATAACCGATTGGTGATAGTGTCATTAAGAAAGGGGTTTCTTGTTAAGGAACACCTTAATTCCAAGAAAAGGAGTGAAAAGGTTATATTAAGGGAATCAGGGATAATCTCTATTAATTACTGTTATAGTTATATTAGTGTGATGTTTGATTTATATTTTAAGGATTTGAAACAGTGTAAGAATAATTATTTGTGTGATTTAAAATAGGAATGAAAGCATTTACTTTTTTTATATTTTATTGATATTTTACAGAGAGGAAGGGAGAGAGAGATAGAGAGCTAGAAACGTCGATGAGAGAGAAACATCAACCAGCTGCCTCTTGCACACCCCCTACTGGGGATGTGCCCGCAACCAAGGTATATGCCCTTGACCGGAATCGAACCTGGGACCTTTCAGTCCGCAGGCTGACGCTCTACCCGCTGAGCCAAACCGGTTTCGGCGAAAGCATTTACTTTTATGAGTGATTTATAGTTTTTGTGTGAACTGTATTTCTGATCTTATTCTGATTTTAAGTAAAAAAAAATATTTGAAATGTGTTTTAGGCTTAGTATAAGTAACTCCATTTAGTGTGACTTGAATCCATTTTGTAACACTTGAGTTTAAAGACTGACTTCGAGCCCCTGTGTGAACGCCCTAACGTGCTTATCTGGAAAGTTGTAACTGTGTGGACGCCCTAACAAGTCTGGAAAGTTTGGAAACCGAGGCAAAAAGTACCTGGAGAGCGCCTGATTAGATGCACTGAAGACCCATTGGTTGCACCCAGAAGGAACAAAGAAACACCCAGAAATTTCCATAAAAGGAGGGACCTAGAGGCACTGGTCAGAGACCACAAAGGGGCCTTCACCCAATGTGTTCTCCCACTGTCTTCTCCCTGTTCGAAATACTGTGTGGAACTCTGCCTGAGTGAGCTGTCACTCTGCCTGTGAGCCAAACCTGAGGCCTCGTTCCTGACCGAGAGGCTGCCTCGGTGTGTTCCTGTCCAGTGTGTGTGTGTGTGTGTGTGTGTGTGTGTGTGTGTGTGTGTGTCTGTGTGTGTGTGTGTGTGTGTGTGTGTGTGTGTGTGTGTGTGTGTGTCTGTCGGCGCAGATCTCCAGGTGACCTGCCTAGGCTTCTGGAAACCACCAGGACTCTGGTAAATAAACCTTGGGAATCGTGCATTCTAACTCTTGTTTCTGTGTTTATAGTTTATGCTCGGTCAATTTTAATTAAGTGCTGTGGGCAACCCGTATAAGTCTAGTTCTCTGGCTGAGGGACCCCAGTCACCTGTGCATACGTTCCCACCTGAGGGTGAGTTGGAACAATTACCCAGAGCCTTTCCTGTTGGGGGAGTCTCGAAGAGAACAGGAAAAGAGCTGGGTCATGGTCCAGGGGCTTACCCATTGTTTTATGACCCAGGAGCTTGGCAGTCTAGTTTGTGGGTAAGAGGAGACAGCTGAGAAAGGTGCTGTGTTAACCCCCCAGAACATGCAGATAATTGTAGAAGATGCCAACATTGGCTCAAGAGCACCCAACCATTATGAGGACATGGAGACTGGCTGGCAACCTTTTGAGGCTAAACGAGTCAAAATGCATACCCTCCGTCGGCTGGAACATTTGGAAGGACCGATGAGCCACATCCAGAAGAGAGACTGCGCCTGCTTCTCTTGGCCCCAGGAGCCAGAGTCACTGCAGTCCTCACGCAGAGGGACAGAGGGGGGCCGCTTAAGCAACTCTCACCTTGACTGTGTCCATCTGAATTAAGGGCCTTTCAGTCCTGGATTGGGATTAAAGAGCACATATTTCAGGAACCTTCTTCCAGGTCTGAGAGTCCGTGTAACTGAGGACCATTCAGCCTGAAGGGGAGACTGTTAGAAACACGGAGTTTTTGGAAAAAGAAACAGAGTTCTCTTGTTTGAGGAGATCCAGTCACAACGAGCTGCTATGAAAGTGTGTTCCAGCCACTGGTCACCCATCAGCAGGGCCTTCCAGGTTCCTCTTGGGCAGCCTTCGGCCGGGCCGCTGCGCCCCCGTCTCCCCTCAGCCTTCCTCAAACCACACTGGGGCCGTCTGTTAAATCAGTGGATTTGGGGGGACCATGCCTCCAATACACACATCCTTGGAGAGTTTCCTTTTCTTGAATCTGGGCCAATCCATGATATTGAATAAAGTGCAAGTGATTCTGTGCCTGTTCTGAGTCTAAGCCTTCAGAAGCCCTGGCATTTTTTGCTTTTGATCTTTTGGGAGCCCCTAAGCTCTCACCACGCTGCTGAAGAGACTACATGGAGAGAGCCCGCCTTAAAACTACATCTGGGGAGAACGGGCAGGAAGGAAAGACGATAGCCAATAGCAGCAAGAACCAAGGCCAAATGTATGATCCCAGTGGAGCCATTCCAGCCGGGCCCCAGCCATTGAACCATCCTTGATCAAGAGTCAGGCGTGTGAGTGAAGAAGCCATCTACAACATTCTAGCCCGGAAGACATATGTGATAGTCCGTTTCAATGTGCCCTGTCCAAATTATAGACCCTCATAATCATGAGAAGGTAATGATACTTTCTACTACTGAGCTTTGGGATGGTTTCTTACGCAGCCATAGGTAACCGAAACACGTGCCTAAGCAATTTTTTCCATAAAGTTTGGGAGTCAAACCTCAGCACTCAGCTCAACCAAGTTATTACCATGGATGTCCCTCAATCCAACCTTACAAACTCTGATTCTAGATCCAAGCTCCTTCTGTAGTTATGACTTTAACAGCTGCTGGAGCCCAGGAGTCAGTCCCCATATTTCTCAGTTACAGCTGGGAACTAAGATGTGTCAGGGCACAGCAGGCAGTGATCTTGTTGTGCTGCCTAACAGAAACCGTGCCAGCCCACATCCGAAGAAGCAATAGCAGAGCCAAGCTGAGAGGAGATTGTCCGGCACCTGCCAGTTCTCAGCTGGGGCCCCCTGCCAATCCTATTAGCTTTGTGCTTACATAATCACAAAGTCCACCTTTCAAAAGAAAAAGTCCAGGAACCGTGGGCCATGATATTCCTCTGAATTATTATCTGAGTTGGTACACTGAGGGGAGGGTTGATAAAAAACACAGCGGGGGAAATATGCTAGCAGCATCAACAGAAAAACACAGTCTTCTAATATTTACTTGCAATTAAAAGTAATAATAATGCCATTATTTGACCCCCAGAATTGGTTCAATCACACCCTCTACAACACTCATGCTAGGTGTCTGATGGCATACGTAGGCTTGATTTTGGTAGTGGAAGATTTCTGCACAGACTATTAAGAAGAGGAATTCTAATTACCCAGAATTAGAGGTGATGTCACTGGCCCTTAAAATATGTATAGCATCTGAAAATGTAATAAGAGTGAAAACCTGACAGAATTAGTTGATGCTGCTGAAAAGGAAACCCCAGAGGAAAGATTCCCAAGAGAGACAGCTTGAAGTCTTTGCAGTAAGCCATGATCTAGGTACTGGGGAGTAAGAAATTAACTCAAGATATCGAAGTTCTTTTTTAAGGACACAGAAAAATCACTTCATTTTGACTTAACTGATTTCCCCAGAATGGACTTTTCCTAAAAGAAACTATTCTGTTCAATTTTTTAAATTGAAGGCAGGTTCATTTATACCTCTTTTTAAAAAATATATATTTTATTGATTTTTTTTTTACAGAGAGGAAGAGAGAGGAATAGAGAGTTAGAAACATCAATGAGAGAGAAACATCATCAGCTGCCTCCTGCACACATGCCCTTGACCAGAATCGAACCCGGGACCCTTCAGTCCGCAGGCTGATGCTCTATCCACTGAGCCAAACCGGTTTCAGCTCATTTATACCTCTTATGTGCCAAGCACCATGATTGGTTCTGGGGATTTTGCAATAAGTAGTACACGGTCCTGTCCCCAGTGAGCTGGCTTGCACAGGAGCTGTGTGTGAAAGCAGACTCTTGAAGCTGATAAATGTAGTAGGTAGGAGGTACAGGCTAAAGGAGAAACAAGGACTGTCAGCAAGAATGTCGTAGAGCTATAGGTAAATTCTGCATCAAGCCTGAGACCTCAGACTTAATTCCTTTCAATTCAATGCAGAAGACTAAGTATGTGACCTGAGAAAACAACTGAGTTTGTGAGGAGACCGCCAGCTAGCTTTATCTAAATGCTGATTATTGTGCATGGCATTGAATCCATGGTATCAGATGGAACTGAATTTGAATCACTAGCTGTGGACATATTACTACCTCTTGAGACTTGGTTTCCTTGTCTGTAATATGTGGATAATAACATTTACTTCACAATGTTTTGTCAAGTACAAATGAGAGCAGGAAATTTTAGATAAGATTTCCCAGAAGTAGAACTGAGACTAGGGTTCATATACAAGTAATTTAATAAGAAAATTATTAAATTTTCCCACGAGATCAGCAATGTCGAGGAGAAAGCAGGACAGGGAAGAGGAGGAAGCCAAGCGAGGCTGCCATCGCATTGAAAGACCTACCCAGGGTGGCCTCGGCCTGATTCCCCAGGGGACCTCCGGAATATGACATCCCTCCGAGTTTGTCTCCACCAAAAGCAAGAGAACAAGACCTTTATGTTCTGTATCCATCAGTTACTGGGGAAGAGCCCCGCTGAGGTCTAGAAGAGAAATCTACACTCACAAGCACTTTGAACTTTACATGTTGAGCAAAGCAACATCCACAGCAGAGCAGAGTTCAACAGAGAACAGTCTCGGGGCTGGCTTTGAGATACTGATTCTATTTCCTTTGAATATATACCCACAAGAAGAATTGCTGGATCATATGGTAGTTCTATTTTTAATGTTTTAAAGAATCTCCTTACTGTTCTCTATAATGGCTATATCAATTTACATTCCTACCAACAGTGCACCAGCGTTCTCTATTCCGCACATCCTCACCAACACTCATTATCTCCTTTGTGATAGCAGCCTTTCTAACAGGTGTAAGGTGGTATTTATTGTGGTGTTGATTTGAATTTCCCTGAACGTAAGTAATGCTGAGGACCCTTTCGTGTACCTGCTGACCATTGTCATGGCTTCTTCAAAAAATGTCTATTCATATCATTTGCTCATTTTTAAAACAGATCATTTTATTTTGCTACTGAGTTGTAGAGTTCTTTATGTAGTTTACATTTTAGCCCCTTATTATATGTATTGGTTTGCAAATATTTCTCCCATTCTACAGGTTGCCTTTTTGGTTTGTTGATTATTTCCTTTGCTGTGCAGAAGCTTTTAGGTTTGATGTAGTTTGTTTTGTTTAACAGAACACATTTGTTTATTTTTGCTTAATAGAACCCACTTTCTACTTAATAGAGTTCGTTTAGTATAATGGGGCTTCATTTGTCATCTGACAATGACCATAAAATGTGGTTAGCATGATGTGGGGGGGAGGAGAAGAGGAAATTCTGACTTTGTTGGAGAAAGTATTAGAAAAGCTTCACAGAGGAAGTGATGCGCCTTCGAGCATTTTCATTAACTCGTTCATTCAATCAACATTTTAAACATCAGCAATGTCCCAGGTATTGTACCAGATGTTGAAACACAATGAACAGCCGAAGCCGGTTTGGCTCAGTGGTAGAGCGTCGGTCTGCGGACTGAAAGGTCCTGGGTTCAATTCCGGTTGAGGGCATGTACATTGGTTGCGGGCATATCCCCGGTAGGGGATGTGCAGGAGGCAGCTGGTCGATGTTTCTCTCTCATCGACGTTTCTGGCTCTCTATCTCTCTCCCTTCCTCTCTGTAAAATACCAATAAAATATATATTAAAAAAAGAAAAGAAAAAAGAAACACAATGAACAAGCTCATAGCGCCCCACCTCAAGGATGTCACTGTCTACTGTGGAATTGAATGGCTCGGCAGTGTGAGTAGACATCTGCCCCACTGCAGCCCTTGGATGGTGACCAGCAGCCCCAGTTCTTCCCCTCATCCAGGCTTCCTTCGTGGTATCCAAATTTCCCCTTGCCTATATGTACTAGGTGTACCGGTTAATAATGCAGAATTTGTCATCAAAACACGATAATTTCAAGAGAAACATCAAAAGTGCTTTATTCAAAGTAATGTCCATCGCTAGCTACACATTTCCCCCATCTCTTAGGTAATTTGTGGACCCGTCCCAATAGAAATTTGCTTGTTTTGAGGCAAAACATTCAGAGACCCAATTTTCCACTTCATCGTATGTTTTAAGTGCTGCTCAGAAAGTGCGTATGCCATTGACTGGAACAAGTGGTAATCTGAAGGAACAAGGCCTAGTGAATATGGCGGGTGGGTTAGTACTTCCCAGGCAAGATCTTTTAATGTGTCTTTAACTGGTTTTAAAGTGCACTATCATAAAGCAAAATTACTTTGCTGTGTCTTCTGGCCCATTCTGGTCATTTTACGATCAAATTGACCTGGACGTTCTTTGTCTTTCACATCAAAATCATCACTTTTAAAGCATTCAAACCAGCATTCACAAGTATCTTGAGATGGAGCATGTTCACCATAAGCTTCCCAAAGTATAGGATAACTTTCAGCATTACTTTTCTCCAAAATAAAGTAATGAATTAAAATTCCCCACAAATGCTCTTATTTTGGCACAAAATTCTACATTTTTAAGGTAGTATCTATGATGTTAACACCTTCAGAAAATTTGACACAGGAAGTTTTGAAACTTAACAATACAACAAAATAGCATACATATAAAATCACATATATATCAACATATGTATAACTTCATCTATTGGAAAAAATCCACATTATTAACCAGTACACCTAGTAACTAGTAGCTCCTGTCAAAGAAGTTCCACTCCCACAGTCCCACTTAAAATCACTGGTTCCTAGCTCTCAAAAGCCCTTTGAGTCTACACTACAGATGCTATTCATGCTCTCCCTATATCCTTATTCTACCTTCTGAGAGAGTCGCCTCCCAACAGCTCTGCTGAGTGCCCCCTGGTCATATCTGATTGGATGGAAGAGGACCCCAGATTCAAGCTGAACCAATCAGGTATTCTCTTCCAGGAGTTAGGAATGAAACAAACAGGCTGTGTGTGAGTATCCATTGAACACTCCTGAATAGTTCTACCCAGTCAGGTCTGAAGTGGCGTTTTTTGACTGGAGTCACTAAGCATTGGGGGAACCAGGTCCAAGGAAAGAGAGAAGACTGAAGTGGTGACCAGAGAGCACGGCACCTTGTGGAGAAATACATAGTGAGCTGCTATGTTGCCACCTCCTGCCTATGGATTCTGGAAACTTTCTCTCCTGTTCTCCTCTGTTTTGAAGAATTTTATTTAGCCCAACCAGTGTTGCTCAGTGGTTGAGCATTGGCTTATGAACCAGGAGGTCACAGTTTGATTCCCGGTCAGGGCACATGCCCGGGTTGCAGGCTCAATCCCCTCTAGGGGACATGCAGGAGGCAGCTAATCAATGATTCTCTCCCATCATTGATATTCCTCTCTCTCTCCCTGCCTCTCTGAAATTAATAAAAATTATTAAAGAATCTTGTTTAAATGAGTTTCTCCTTCCTTTAAATCACACTCTGATTAAAACCATCTCCAAAACAAGGCTTCTTGAAACTCCTGAGATACTCTGACTGACTCAAGGGACTTACATAAGACAGAAGCTCAATAAATGTTGGCTGACTGGATGTAGGAATAAAAAGCTGCCCCAAAGGGTCTTCGCTGACTGCCTGAGAGCCCTCATTTACCTGTCTGACATCACAAGCATTACCAGGAAAGGGATCACAATGGTCCATGCACAGCTGGGATTCTCTGCCTCAAACTTGTTCCAGTGATAATTGAACACCTGCTTCTTTGGCAGTTCGGATCGCACTGAGCCATTTCAGCGGATATGAGAGTTCATCCCTGCTCTCGGTCTCCAGTGAATGATGGCTTTTGCAACAAGGAAAATGCTCAGTGTTCTCTGGAGTCCCATCAGTAGTCAGAATTGTAAAGATTGGAGCACAGAATTGAGCATAGGAAGCCCACTAGTGAAGATTTAGTTCCTGGTTAACAGAAACAGGTTTCACAAGTAGTTCTGGGAATGAGGTCAAACCCATTTGTTTCCAGATGGTCCCAGACTACAAAAAAAGGGGGAGTGGGGTAATAAAAAATTTTCAGGCATCATATGCTCATTCATTATATCTAACCAGCACCTTGACTCCAAAAATGTTGGATATATCTGTCCTGGAAGGTATCCATGTAGCTTTCCCATATGTGATTCTTCATGTTTTCAAACTAATATATTTTGAGTCAAGGATTCATAAACCGTTCTCCCTATGAGCACTCTTTTCCCACTGCTGTCAAATAATTCATTTGCCTATTTTACTTTTATCTTTTTTCTACTTTGTATTGTTCATTTAACCATATTTATTGAGCACTTACTATTTGTCAAACTCTTTTATGGACAAGGGAATAGGGTAATAAACAAAACAAAGTCCCCCTGCTTTCATGGAACATGTACATCAACTGACATTTAGAAGAAGGCAAACAATAAACAAAAAAGAAGTGAATATATATATAATTAGGAAGAAAAATAGTTCAGAATTTGGATATAAAAAGTTCCTGGGTGAGAGGGAGCTGCTACCCTATTGTTGATACTCAAGGAAGACCTCCCTGAGATGGTGACATTTGGGCTGATCTGAAGGAAGTGTGGAAGTCAACCCTTCACATTATCTTGGGAAAGAGCATTCTGGGCAGAAAGAGCTGCAAGTGTGAAGGCCCTGAGGCAATGGATGCTAGGTATGTTTTAGAAAAAGGAAGGAGAAGAGGGTCTTTAGAGTGGAGAGAAGAAAACTCATGAGGTGAAAGATGCATATGTAAATACTTTATACTAGATTGTGAATTAAAAACAAGGGCCATGTTTTATGCATCTATATACCCTTCCCAGCTCTTTCTATAGCTCTTGAGACACAAGAATTTTTTTAAATATGTATCATGTCATTTTTAAGTTGCAGAAGAATAAACTCACTTCCCAAAGACCGACTGTGGGATACAGTAATAAACAAATTCTTTATATTAACAAAAAAAAATATGTATCATAGTTATAAATTAATGCATAGCTTAATTATGTTATGTGTCATTTCTAGTGCATTTCTTTATTACGAAGCAACAAAATTTAAGTTAGCTTTCATTTCCATTCATATTGAACTATAAGTAGATGTAATTCTATTTAGATGATGAGTAATTGGATGGATGGAGGGATGGATGGATGGATGGATGGACCAACAGACTTAAATATATATAGATGTCAGATATGATCACAACCCTTGAATCTGGTCATGATCATACATCTGTACACCTGACCAGAATTCAATAAGCTTCTCAGTTTACCCTTGACCTCTCTATTTGTAACTTTATCCATCAAGTGATGCAGCAGTAGAAGTGTGAACCCCCAGCCTGAGTGGCTGAGATTATGGCTGGCTAATGCCCTACTCTCCCAAGCTTGAGAATGTTGTGTTGTCATCACTTAAATTTAAGCCCAATTCTGAGCATCTTTATTCAGTCTCTGCTGATATGACATAATTGCTAATCGTCACTTAGCTTTTTTCCAGCATTTCTCATTGTTATATGCTTTACACTAATGCTTGGGGAAATTTGAGTAATGTCTCCATGAGAAATAAAGAATACATATGCTTAATAAACAAAGAAGTACATGATTTCTACATTAAAACACAGGGTATTGAGTCATGTAGACCTGATTTCAAATATTAACTTATTAAAAGTGAGAGCCTGATTGAGCCATTTGCTTAAATTCTCTGAACTTCAGTTTCTTCATCTAATAAATAAGGATAATAATAACAAAATACTAAGAGGATTATATAAGATACTGCATAGAGAATGCTTAGAACCCTATCTAGCACTTTGTAAGTGTTTAATAAGTGATATCGCCATGTGAACTAATTGGGGCCAATGAGAGGCAATCTATTGATTTATACAATGTATGAGAAAGTGTTTCCGGTGAACACAGAAGAGTAGCTAAAAATTTAGACTTTGTAGCTAGTTAAAGTGGGTTCAAATCCCAGCTCCATAATCCACTATCTATAACCTCAGGCAGGTTTCTTTATACCCCGGTTTTCTAATATTAAATGAAAATAAAAGCAATATTTACCCACAGGATTATTTTATATAGGTAATAAAAATGCTTTTAAAAGTGTCCAGCATACAATAAACACTCAAATGCTACTACTATTCCAACTGTAATAATGAGGACTAGGAGGAAGGCGGGGGGGGGGGGGGAGGAAAAGAAGAAAAGTATAGTAGACTCCTTGATTCAAACTAAATTTTCAAAAGCATCTATTCCATTTTGTCCCCAAGAAAAACTGAAAACAATAAACACAGAAAACAGAATTGCTCTGGGAACACAGAGGCAGTTTTCCTGGGTTTGTTTTTACTTGCACATTGGGAGCTTTGTGGATAATAATATCAAACACAAATATTTGTATGGAAATAAATATGCAACATAAAACCAGAAATTATGCACTGTAACTTCTCTATAACAGAAAGAAAATGTTTGGAAGGATGCATCTCTCTTATAAGTATTTCTTATAGAGTATATGCATGTCTTATAGGATCAAGAACCAAGTGAACTGAAATAGACCAAACCTAATCATCAACAATTTCTTAGGTTTTTATTTTGTCTTACTGTTTGCAATATGTTTTCCTAGTTAGTCACCATTGTTTTTGATCCTCAGAGTGAGCCAGGGGGAAAAAAAGGGACAGATAAAATTGCTATCAACAATAAAGTGAGTGATAAAGTGAATTGTCTATCTCAGGACCACCCAGGTAGCAAGTGGCTGAGTTGGGTTCAATGTCAGCTAATTTTTTGCCGTAAACTATGCACATTGGCCCTAAATCAACTTCCACACCGAGTGGTATCATCTGTAGGAGATCATCCTACAGTGAGCCCTGGGTCATCTAAAGAGAAGATTCCAGACTACAGCTCCTCCAGAAAGATGTTGCACCTGCAACTCTCAGCAGAGGGCGCCCTTGGGAGAACAGGGGCCTCTTCCCTTTGTTCCCTGAGTTGTGTTTTAGTCCACAGCCCTGTCATCCCTAGATGTCCACTGAGCACCCACCACCAGCCCTGGAAGAGGAACCTCGTAATCTCTGGTACTTAAAATGGAAAGTCGCAGCACATAATCACAGAATTAGGAAGAGCTGAATCTAGGGACGCTGAAAACACCCTAGAACAACTTGCCAAATAATTTTGCTCTTTGCCAAATCTCTTAGTATTTAAACCCTTTGAATTGCAAGAGAAATGTAATTAAAACCATGATTTTTCTCTATTCAAATGAATAGCTTCTGCTATCTAAGAAGAAAGGAAAGTCTCAATAAGATACCTGTGCCTATTCTAGCCATTGGAGGGAGGGAAAGACCTCTTGTGCCTTCCAGACTTAGGCTGCTGGGGAAGGGAGCATACAGGAGGGATCTAGACTGGTTATTAAGCTATTGTCTCCAAGCACCATCCAACCCTCTGTTATCTGATTTGTGATTCTGAGGTTGGACTCCACGGATAAAATGTCTCCCTTTCCATCTGACTTTCTGTTAGGATCTGCCAACAAAGGGTGTCAAGGGAGACTACCAGTCTAGAAGAAGACTTGCTCTTTGCTTCCTGTTCCTGATAATGTCACCTCAGGAATGTCCACCCTAACAGAAACAGGGTGCTGTTAGGGTGGACACATCCAGAATCCATAGATCAGCCCATCATAAGGGTAGGCTGCAGCATCAGGCATGAACTACAGCAGTCCACAGGTGGAATTTCTACTCGTGGGACATCTCATTTCTGCTCTTAAGGCCATTCAACTAGCTGAATCGGGCCCATCCAGCTTACCTAGAGCAACCCCCCTTACTTAAAGGCAATGGATTAAGGATGTTAATTACATGTATAAAATACCTTCAAAGCAATACCTACATTTGATGGATTAAGTGGGGAGTGTAGCCTAGACAAGTGAACACATAAAACTGACCATCACAGTCGCATTATTTTGTGATCATGAGCCAGTCATTGGCTTCTTTGAGTCTGCATTTCAACATCTCTGGAATGGGAATAGCTGTCCACCTCCAGTGAAACACTGTGTGTTTGAAGGAATGTTAACCTTAAGGACTGACACCACTAAGGAGTTGAATTTAGCTCCATGCAAATATTTGGTCTGATATTATTATCAACAATGTCAAAAATTGTATTTTTAAAGAAATAAAATCTCGGCCCTGGGCCTTTATGACACCAGATTTTAGGTAACAGGGAGAAATTGCAGCTACCTACCTATTGCACTAATACTGTCTGTGAATTTTGTAGCTCACCTATGAGACAGGGTGTGATTGCAATTAACGTGATTTACACCATAGCTCTTTTTAAATAATCCTTATTTGAACACTGTTTCAAGATGTTTCACTATCTCCAGCCTGTCATCCAAGGTGATACCTTCCCAGGGTCCTGGACTTCCCTTGCTCTGTCCCTGAGGATCTGAGCAGAACAATGTTTTGAGTCTCATTATCTCCTGAACGAATTCAGCCTTTTAATAATGATATTTAAATCAAACTCGCTTTTAATAGGTGGCTGAGCCATCTCCTTTATGGAGAAAAAAAATCCCCAGCAATATCATAAAGATTCAGATCATAGATAATAGTGCTTTGACATTTTTTTTTCAAAATTGTGTGTAAAAAAAAAATGGGCCAAATAAAATAATAGTAATTGCAAATTCATCCCAGCAGATCGACAGAAACCTGGAGATTTGGTCTAAAGAAATACTTTTGCTGTTTGTAGATGGTGGCATTTGGAAGGATATTGGGTTCTGCAGTAGTTAGGAGGAGGCTTTAATAGCCACTTGTGAACAGAACTAAAATAATGCTAAAGCTGATGGTAGATATGGCCTCTATCAATTCTCAAGAATACCAGTTTCCCCAAATAGAATTTCATTCACCTGCCCAATTTTCACTGGGTCAGATCACATTAGATATTTTCTAATCAGCAATTCCCACACAGCCAACCAACTGAATGCCGTGCAATCCTTAAAGGTCTCCCTCACCCGTGTTCTATAATTTAACTCCATTGTATTTTCCTATAGCACCTTGCCTCCAATCAAAAAGCAATTTCTCTTAATTATTTAATCAACAACAGTCTTTGAACGCCTACAAGGTACCAGGAATTTTTACAATAGGCTGAGATTACAGTAAAATATAAAATAGGATTCTCGTGGTTTAAAAGACTAGTATAGGAGATAACTAAGCAATAATAAAAAAAATTATAATAAAAGCCTAATATGCTAAGTGTCCAGCTGTCCATTCAACCAATCAAAGCATAATATGCTAATGATATGCTAAGATGGCTTAACTGATCGCTGGACATGCTCTGGAGCCCTCCTGCGTCCCTCCCCAGCTCCAATTGTGGATTGTGCACTGGTGGGGTCCCTCAGCCTGGTCTGCACCTCTTGCAATCCAGGACCCCTTGGGGGATGTTGGAGAGCCAGTTTCACCTCGATCCCGCTCAACACAGAAGCTACCCCCTGGTGGTCAGTGCACTCCCACAAGGGGGAGGGAGAGACATAGAGGGGGGGACGCTGCTCAGCAGAAACTGGACCCAAGGATGGCAAGCACAACGGTGGTGGCAGGAGCCTCTCCTGCCTCCTTGGCAATGCTAAGGATGTTCGACTAGTCATCAGTCGGACATCCCCCAAAGGCTCCTGGACTTCGAGAGGGTGCAGGCCAGGCTGAGAGGACCCCAGTGCCCCCAAGTGCATGAATTCATGCACTGGGCCTCTAATTATCTATAATAATAAAGGCATAATATGCTAATTAGACCAGATGGCCTTCCGGATGACCTTCCAGACAAGGTTGGGGCTTCAAGGGAAGCCCTGGTCCCGGGTGCCTGCCAGTGGCCAGGGGGAAGCCTGGGTCCCGGGTGCCAGAGGGAAGCAGGTGCTGGCAGCCAGGGGAGGAAGGCCTACTCTTGCATGAATTTCATGCATCAGGCCTCTAGTAATATGATATATGAAATAAGAGAATAAGTGCAAATATTCTAGGAGGTCAGAGGAAGAAAGACCAAATATAATTGAGCATGTAGTGGGAAAGCTTCATGGAGAAGATGACATTTGAATTGTTCTTTGAAGATGAGGAGACACCTTCCAGACATACCTCGTATTTATGAGTATTTACATGTCTAAACAAGGCTTAGAGTTTTATGTGTGTCAGAAATGAACCATCATTATCCATTTGGAGACTTAGAGAACGCATAACTTGTTTTTACGGTCCCATCTAGTATGAGGTGGCTACAGTCACTAGAGTCCACTAAGGCCTTCCATGTGGAGGTAGTTAAAAAAGGGAACAAGGAACATTGTCCAGGCCAACCAGCAAACAGCAACAAAGAAGGTGCGGAGCATGAACGAGCGTGACCAATTGGGAAGAAATGCTACACATCTATGAGTCCTGGTCTCTTGAAAATATGGAGTAAAAATTCAGCAAACATTTCATTCCTTTTGAAACAATTCAACCTGTTTGTATTTCAATTGAGCTCTTTTATTCTTATGATTTTTCTCAGACCTTCCAAGAGCTGGGGATAGACATATGTATATTTAATGCAGGAAGCCATTCTTAAGAGACAAGACTGTGTTTTACATATCTGTGTCTCCTAAGAACCATGCCCATGTTGGTTAATTGATGAACTTTTTGGTCAATACTTTGCTATTAAAATTCAACACCATAATTGACATCAAAGGCAAGAGTCACTGTGAAAAATTATTTAGCCAAATCAAGATAATAGAACATTCAAGGCCTAGAATTGGGATGTAGAGGAACTAGGTTATAATTTTACACAATTTTCTCTTTTCTAAAAAGAGCCCCAATGGCAAAGAAGAAATTCAACCTCTCTATTTAGTTGGATTGAAACCCAACCACCAATTAAGGTGATTTTCTTTATTCTTACCTCCATTTATTCAGTGATTACTAGGATTAAGGAGTTGTGATTTAGGAATGAACATAGGCCACTAAGCTGATGCAAAGCTACAAAGTTATAGAACACGCTGAAAGTACAAGAATAAACTTCTCTGAAGTAAGAGGAGGAGGTGAGTGGGCAATATTATGTGGAGAGCATACTGTGAAGCTCAGGATATAACCAGCATTAAGAAATTAAAACATTTTAAAAATTATTCTACCTTGGACCTTAATAAAGGCCAGAAATATTAAGAAATCACATTTGGATGAAATAGACTCTAAATAAGGGAGTCACAAAAATTTCTCCCAGAAAAACTTGAGGTGCTATACTCGTTTGTTAGAGCTGCAATAACTATCACAGATTAGGTGACTTAAATTTATTTTCTTACAGTTCTGGAAGTTATTCATTCAAGAGTAAGGTTAGTTTTCCATGAGCCCTCTCTCCTTGACTTGCAGGTGGCCACTGTCTCACTGTGTCTTCACATGGCGATTTTTTTGTGTGTACATAGGCAACCCTGGTATCTCTACATTTTCTTCTAAATATACTTGTCCTATAAAGTATGCCCTTCTCAGGGCAGCCTGTATCTGAAAACTCTGGGCAGCCTGTATCTGAAAAATTGGAGGGAAGTATAAACGTCCCATGCCTATGACCTCATTTGACTTAGTTGCCCCTTAGAAGGTCCTATTTCCAAATAAGGCACATTGGGACTAAGGCTCCAACATTTGAATTTGGGGGGACACAATGCAGTCCATAGCAGGTACATTTGTAAAAGGAAGTAAGAAAGCCATTTTAGGGTCTCATTTGATGACATTGCTAGAAACAATTAGTATGTCTTTAACAGAGCACCTTGCTTGCAAATATTTTGCATAAAATACATGCTATGGCTACACAGAGTTGTCTCTGTGAAAACAGTTAAGTAAAACACATGAATTTACTTAAGTCTCTCCATTTTTCTCTAATCCCTTTCTCAGGATAGATAAGCCATCTTTCAGACGGCACTGCATCCATCCAACAATAACTGACTCCGTAAAAATCTCATCTAAACCATCATTCCAAGGTGGCACCTTGGAATAACTGACTTTTGACTGTGCATACTCTCCAAAAACCTCAAGTCATGTCAAGTCATATATTTAAAGTAAAGTTTGGCACCGGGACTGGTTTGGCTCAGTGGATATAGAGCATCGGTCTGCGGACTGAAAGGTCCCGGGTTTGATTCCGGTCAAGGGCATGTACCTTGGTTGCGAGCACATCCCCAGTAGGGGTGTGCAAGAGGCAGCTGATCGATGATTCTCTCTCATGGATGTTTCTAACTCTCTATCCCTCTCTCTTCCTCTCTGTGAAAAATCAATAAAATATATTTTTTTAAATAAATAAATAAAGTCAGTATACTTGCTACAGCAAACAATTCCCAAACGCACACCTCTCACCTCTTCCCAAGTAGAATGCCATCTCTAAAGACCAGCTCATGGGAAATCTCAAGCCACCACTGTCTCGTCAACTGTAATTCAAATGCCACAGGAGCATCCTGTTCAGGGGAGAGGATTGAGTGCATGGAGTTATCTCCCCAACATCTCATAAAGAGTCCCATTAAAATCCCAAGGACTGTAATAAAGAAGTTGGAAAGTGAAGAAATCGATGTTAGCACTGGAAATAGGGGACAGAAGGAGCACTAGCAGATATGAAATTGTAGCGAAGCTCTGAAGTAGAGAAAACACATGGAATCATACTGATAGACAGCACAGGCTGGGAGACGATGCACTGAGAGAGGAACCTCACCCTCTCTACCTTCTATCTGCCCCGTATCTATAAGTAAAGCCCGTTAGTCGCCATGCCCCACAGAACGAGTAGCCAGCCAGAGCTAAAGTAAACTGCAAGCTCCTGGGATAAAAGTCCTCACCCATTGGCGAGCTAAACAAGGACACACTCTCATGAGCTATGAGCACACCAACCAGGGCCTCACCGCTGGATATATAGGCTTTCCTCTGCACAAAGGTGCCCATTCAAAGGAGCGGATGGAGGTTACCCGCAACCCACACTCATCAAGCCAAGCTCTTCAGTGGAGCACGGCACCGACCTAGAGGAAAGGCACTTTTGGTGTTCTACAGATGCCACAAGAGCAATAATAATGCCAAGGAAAAATACAGAGTCCTAAAGCATACAGAGAGGGAATAAAACAATAATGCCACCATGATCAGCTCGGTGATGGACATAAAGATGCATCCCCGAAGGTCCCCCTTTAAGGAAGACTGTATCTGACGCAGAGAGTACAATCAACACAAAGCCTCCGGCTTCCAGCCCCGTCATGTCAACCTCAGCTACAGAGAGCAGCCTCACCCTAGGGCATGCCCTTCTCGGGATAGCCCGTGTCTGGTGACCAAGAGGGAGGCATAAAGGCCCAGCCATTGCAGCCCAACACAGAGCACATGCCATGGCAGGTGCTCTGGAGCCCCGAGCTCCACCATCGTGGGCCACCTGCAGGGTCACTCCACAAAGGATGTGAAGTCCTGAATAGCCCATCAATTAAATTAAATTAAATTAAATTAAATTAAATTAAATTAAATTAAATTAAATCTATTTTTCAAGCAATGAGAGTAGTAGTAAAATGCCCATCCGAAGATACCCACAAGTGATGCCCTCAATACATTACTGGTATTATCATTAAAGGTCAAAAATCAGTCATCGGTGAGGATTAGAACAATTATGTGGAACTAAATCCCCACCGGCCACTACGCACCCGGAGAAGGTGGCTAGCATGCCATCGCGGAGTCATGCGGCCCCGGCAAACGAGAATTAGACTCTAATTATCCCATTGGCAGGTTTCAGACTATTTTAAAATATATTCTCTGTAACTGTCACAGTGTCAAAACAATTATTTGCCTGCTTGAGCAGGTGTCAGACATTGTAAAGTATATATGCCCTTGTGAAATTAAACGAGAAAGTTTCAGAAATTGGAGGTATAAGCTGGGGCCCTAATTATACCACTACAGCTGCCTCAAGTCTGTTGGTGAAGAGGGAAGAACGCTGATTTCTCCTTTTTCTCTTACTTCCCCCCGAGGCACTGAATTCTCAGCACACATGAGGCAAGGGTAGAATGTGCTGCCTGAACTTCAGGAAGGGATTCCAAGCCATTTTGCCTACTGCCCTTGCCTCTGGGCCATCGCTGGTCCTGACACGTGTCTTCCTTGTCTCTGCACAGACTGCGGACTTCACCTGTACTGTCGCCTTTGATTTTCCAGAGCAGCCTGTGAGTTCAGCCCGATGGCACCTCTGCCCCATTTTACAGATGCACCAACTGACGAATGGGTGGTACAGCCTGTGTCCTGATGCCAAGGGGCCCACTCTTCCTGGTTCAGTAACTAAACCTCTGCAAGAATCGGATTGCCTCAATGTTCAGCCTCTCGGCTCCCGGGGGGACCACTCCATAGAGCAGGTTATGCTCCAGAGCCCCCGGTAGAACAGAACAAGGCTGAGTTTCCTGAGACCACATCCTTGCTCAACTTATCCCTTTTCTCTCCTGTTCTCTGCCTCTCTCCTGGCTTCTCCCAACCTAAACCCCAGCTACCCATACCCCTGCCTTAGGCTCTTCTTAGATCTAAGACAGGGCTCCCTAAATCAAGGAACTTGCCTCTTTATGTCTATTTCCAGAGGATTTCCTGTCTCTGGGATGCAGAGCAAAGTGACCCTGGGTGGCAGCATCAGCAGCGGTAGGACTGGAAGGAGCCACGAGTTTGTAAATGCAGGAGGAGCCAGTCAACCTCACTTACGGATGGGCCAGTCCTGACCCGTGCTGACCAAGTGCATATTGTGCCCAACTTACCGCCCTACATGGGGGCAGAGGGCCGGCGGAGGGCCTGGTGGAGGGGGACAGGTGGCGGGGTGCCACTGGAAGACTCTCCATTCAGTACGTTTGTAGGTTAGCTTCGCTGTTCACCTTTGGAGCAGAAGGGCAAAGAGACTGCCCGCTGGACAGAACGGCTTTTTCAGAAATATTGCTTCCCGGCCGCCCTGTCTCATCTCCACTGGCCTCTGCCTCCCTCTGCCCCCTGCTCTCCGACCGGCTCCCACAATCCCTGTGGGGTGAGCCCGAGCTGATGAGGGCGCCTGGCTTCGGCGGCAGCTCTTCAAAGCGAGAGGTCAGGTGTGTTTCTTGGATTTAATTAAGCTGGAAATGAAATCCAGCCCTGGAGTGGCTCGTCGTCTTTATTATCACATTTCTTACCGCCTGTCAGGCCGCAGTGGCTCGGGGTCTTGGGAAAGGGAGAAGCGGGCCGCTTCCTGCCCAGGGTTCAGGTCGCCTGTTTCACACGCGTCTCGGGTAGCTTCCTCCGTTTCAGCAGGATGGGGGGAAAGCCAGCATGCTCAGGGGCCACTCTGGGGGAAAGAATTACCATCAAATGAACAAAGGAAAACGTATTTTTGAAAGAACACACATATATATATTCGTGGTATAATACGTGCCCATTGTGAAAATGTATAAGATATGAAAACATAAAAAAGAACACATAAAAATCATTTTTAATCTCACCAGCTAGAGATAACCACTGTTAAACAGTGTGGTCTCCTCTCTGCCAGGTGGAGGTGTGTGTCCCAGAGCTTAAAATATGGGTAGTGAGAGACAAACAGAAAGAATCCCGACCCTATAGGGGCTGTGATTCATTATATAGTCCATATGTTTTTTTTACCGATGTAAACAGTCACTAATTCATATAGGACGCCAATTAACTATGATCAATGAGATTTTTATCTCCCCCTTTAAGCAATCTGGCACCAGGGGAAAAAAGGGGGCTTAATTTCCATGCTCAGTAACACTACAGAGCATCACACCGCTGTCGTGTTTTCCGCGCCTGATAACATATTCTGTAGTCTCCCCGATTAGTGACTGAGATGAAGGGATTTATACACTGCTGTGCACTGAGAAGGGGGCTTACCCGTCTCCTGAAGCAATATCATTTGACATTCGGAGCTATTAGCCTGCCACTGCAGAGGGCATGCATTCTTTGGTCTGACTTGTGTTCGGCGGGTGGCAGTCCCCTTCATGTCCCTTAGCATCGTGAGGTCTGGCAGCTACGGGGCCCTGACCTTTCTCACGCGGGAGACGTGATTGCTTTCACACGGATCGCCCAGAAACACTTAGCAAATCTCCCACTGTGAGCTCCAGCCCACACCAGCAATGCTGGCATTTTATGACTGTCGTGTGGCTTCAGCCAGCTGAAAAACTCACTAGGACGGGGAGGCTGTGCTAAATTAATATCGTCCAAGACAGTCACTTAATCAGTTTGCATGCAACTAATAAGTACCACTTTGGCCAAAGGCAAAAAAAAAAAAAAAAAAAAAAGGTCACAAAATCATAAACTGTTGGAGATAGAAGGGAACTTCAAGAACGTCTTGTCCAGCCCTTTCATTTTTCAAGTAAAGGAAACTAAGGACCAAAGATGGGGAGGGATTTATTCTTCAAAGTCACAGAGCTAGGTCAAAGTAGTGGTTTTCACACTGTATGTTAGCAGCATCTGACCTTAAGCGGAATCCCACATGTATAACTACAATGTGTGTGAAACAGCTAAGAAAGACAACCATGCGTGAAGCGGGTCTGACACCCAAAGCTTCCTCTCTCCTTGCCCATCTCAGCTCTGAGATATCTCAGGGAAGCCCTGCATCTCCACAGAGCACAAATCAAAACCACTTCCTCTGGCTTGCTGGCTCAAGTAATATTTATCACACCTCCAAATATGTTTTTATATAATCAAATAATCTAGATTAGACTGATACATAAGTTAGGAGAGTGAGATCTCAGAGGCCTCTCAATTGCAAAAGGAAACAGTAATGGTCTCTGTGACAGCAGGTGAAATGTCCATGGTAAGTTGAGAGGCAATGAAAATGAGGAGACCTTGTGGTCTTCTCGCCCAGCATTGATCCTGGCCCTGGTACACTGTGGAGTGCTATGTGGCTTAGGTGGGACTAACCCCACCCCCAGTTCCAATTAGCTATCGGCTGAATTAGCAAACGTCTTTAGTAGACTCAGCTCCATCGAGAAAGAACAAATATTGGCCTTGGCATTAGCAAATCAAGCAAGACTTACTAATTAAAGGATACAAAAGAAAGCCAGGGTTGCTAAAAAGGTACATTCAGCAGAGAGGTTGACAACATTCTCCAAAGGAGTTGTAAGTTTTCAGGTTATTAAAATTCTACACAATAGACCCACAGTTCCAGATGATAAATTTGAAAAAGTAAGGTCACATCAGACTGCTATATACTCAACTGCCTTCCTCCATAAATAATGCTGAGAGTGCTTTGCAGGTAACCTAGTCTGAATAAATCTTGAAACTCCCTCATTTGGGTCGGTTGCAAAGCAGCACTTTTCAGATTATATAATATATAACTAAAGAGTATAGCCCAGTGCAATACACTTGATCACAAATCTAATCCTAATTATTATCCTCAGTCTTCTTGGGCTAACATAATGTGGCCTGGTGAATCTATGAACTAAGGACTACCAAACTAAAATGGGACTCAATTACCCTATCTTAGGAGTTAGACCAAGATGCCATTAAGCCAACTATGAAGTCTTTCTTACAGTGTAATTATAACTCATGGCCACAGTGAATGATTCAAAGACAGACATGAGCCGTAATTGGTCCAATCAGAGGAATATTCAGGATTTTTGCTTGACAGTTCAGATAGACATAGTCTTTCCCAAGGATATTAACAAGTAAGCAGGTAGTTGTCTTACGTACTGGCTGCCTTTCTAGATCCCATCTTAGGATAAAGCTGATACCAAGGAAGGGAGAACAGAGCATAGAAAGAAACTAACTCCTTCTTGGCATCATTGAGAAGCTTGATCAACACTCCCCCGAAATGAGAACTTCTGATATTTCTGTTCCGCTAGCCAATGCATTCCCTTTGTTTACGTTATGTTGACTTGGGTTCTTCTATACTTGCAATGGAGAGCATTCTTATTGATATGATGGTTTCCCAAGTTTGTGTAAGCCTGAGACATAAATGCTTCCAACTTTATTAGGAAAACTCACTTTCAGAACTCTACAGTATTAAGCCAGTAAATCCAATCCTTCAGTCAATAGTTTAGGTCAACAAACATGTGTGGAGACCAGCTCGTGCCATAGCCCACATTATGCAGCAGGCTAAACAGAATTCCTACTCTCCCCTACTTCACAAAACAAGAACATCATTCAAAAAATATATACTGAGCTCACAAAAGTGGTACTGTATTAGCTTCCCAGAGCTACCATAAAAAATTACCATATACAAGGTGACTTAAAACAACAGAAGTTTATTCTCACACTTCAGGAGGCCAGAAGTCTGAAATCAAGGCATCAGCGGGGATACATTCTAACTGAAGGCTCCCTGGGGAATCTCGTAGGGCCTCTTCCAGCTTTTGGTGGCTCCTGGAGTTCCTTGGCCTGTGGCAGCAAAACTCCAATCTCTGTTTCTGTCTTCATGTGGCCTTCTCCATGTATCTCTGTATGTCAAAACTCCTCCTCTCTCTTATAATAACATTTATTTAGTCACACTAACTCCAGATGATCTCAACTGGAAATCCTTAACTTCATTCCATCTTCAAAAGCCTGGTATTTCCGAATAAGGTCACATACACAAGTACCAGGAGTTAGGACTTGGATAGGAGCTTTCTTCAGGTTAGGATTTGAATAGAGCTTCTGAACACTCTTCAAGGTACCAACCCAGTGAACACATACTCCTGATTTTTTTTTAATGCCCCGTCTGAGGAAATCACCACCTTAACCCCCTCAAAAGCAATGTAACTAAAACTGAACTCATTCTTATTCCTCCCAAATGTGTTTCTTTTCCTGAATCTCTCACTAGTGATGTCCCACATTTAACCAGTTGCTATGCTCTATTTTATATCTGAAGTTTCTCTTGTATCTGTTTCCGTCTCTATTCACAACCACTCTTTCAAGCGTTTGCATTGCTCACATACTAGCCTTATCCTTGGGCTCCCTGATCTTGGTTCCATCATCCTCAACCTCTAATCCACCCTCCCCACCACTAAATGATTGACTTTCCTGAAATAGCCATCTGCTCAAAACCCACTGATGACTCTCCCCATTTATCTCATCGTATCTCTACAAAGGTGGTTTTCCTGACTTTCTCAATGGAGCGTGGGAATGAGAAGTGGCCCGCAGAGTCCCCAGCCAGGATGAGCGCTGAGCTAGGAACCCAGGTCTCCTCTCCCTGAACACAGCTCCCTCCCACTTCCCCACATCCAGGTACACTTTGCAGAAACCTAACATTATCTCAGCTCTTCAGTAATCCAACAACCCAAGGGGAAGAAAAAGATAATGTGTGCAGGTTTTACCAGTTATACTGTTCACTTAAAGAACTAGCTTAAAGAAATACTCAGTGTTTTACAAAAGTTGGCCTTTGTCACGCAGGCTTCCCTTTATTTCAAATGTAATTCTGTCCCTTCCTTCCCCTTTTCCCAACTGTGGCACCACGGAGGTTGCTAAGCAATTGTCCCTGACAAGGTCTCAGCGCCTGTCAATAAAATGGAATATTCTCCCATTCTCTGGTCCCTATTAGTACTGAAGAAGGTGTCAATCAAAGCACATCAGTAAATGCTGGCTTTTAAGAGAAGGCAGAAGGCCCTGACAGGTGGGGAATAAAAGATGTCTATTTTTAAACTAACAGTCCCTTTTTAAAGTAAGGCAAGTTGAGTAAAAGAGAGATAAGTTTTACTACTGGTTTCTCCAGAGATGAAAGGTCTCCTTCAGGTCAAGCCACCCTCTTGATTTGAGAAGAATGCCTTGTTTGTCCAAAGAGCAATTTTCAATGATGTGCTACTGCTCTTTGAAAATCAAAGGCATAAACAGCTCAATAAATAAACTTTTTTCCCCAAAGGCTCAAGGGTTTAGAAGATTTGCAAAAGCTTAGCCATCATATTTAACGAAATAAGACCTTCAGAAATGAAGAATTGATATGCAGGGTGTATGTAATTAAATGATATCAAATTTAGCTGTAACCAGTTTTGCTCAGTGGATAGAACGCCAGCCTGCAGACAGAAGGGTCCCGGGTTCAATTCTGGTCAAAGGCATATACCTAGGATGCAGGCACATCCCAAGTGTGGGTATGTGGGAGGCAGCTGATCGATGTTTCTCTCTCATCTATGTTTCTAACTATCCCTCTCACTTCCTCTCTGTAAAAAATCAATAAAATATATCTTTTTAAAAAATGATATCAAATTTAACAACAAATTCAATAAATACAATCCAGGTCATTGACTATATACCTCCACAATGGCTGCCATCTTTGAGCACAGCACTGTGATATACAAGACAAACGCAGAGACTAAGATAAAAGGGTATTTGCTCCCCTATAATATGTACTAATTTGACACAGGGTTAATATCCACACATACCTGCAATGTATGCAGCCATATTTAAGGGTAAAATAATCAATCAGACTACTATTCTATTCACTACATCCCCAAAAGGGTACCTTTCAATTGTCTTACCCAAAACTGAGCTAGTTATCAGAACACAGGGCTCTATCACTTTAGAAGGTAGCAAGCAGCTCTTGAGCCCACACCTGAATCATTGTATTGAATAGACTCATTAACCTTTGCTCAAACAGGCACATATGTTCCTAGCAGGTGGCAGTGTTTTTCAATTCCCGATAATATCAAGATAATTCCAGCACAAACACAGAAATGTCAGTGTTGCTAAACTTTTTAATTACACAGACATGTTTTCTTCATGTGACATAGAAAGTGGCACACTACATACTTCTAGTTCAAAGAGCCAGCACCAGAAGCAAATGCGTGTGATGAAGAAGTGGACTCAACACAGAAGCCCATGAGGGTCCAGAGGGAAGGTAACTTGGACTTGGTGAGTCCCTGAGAATGAAGGTTGGCAGGAAAGAGCCAACCCACTCAGTACAAGTGAACTCTCCACCCCTGCACAGAGGACCCTCAGATTTTCCACAACTATGCCACGCCAGAAAGGGGGAGACTAGCTACTGGGGCATTAGAAGCACAGGGCACCGAGACCAGTTTGGCTCAGTGGATAGAGTGTTGGTTTGTGGACTGAGGGGTCCCAGGTTCGATTCCGGTCAAGGGCATGTGCCTCGGTTGCGGGCACCTACCCGGTGGGGGGTGTGCAGGAGGCAGCTGATCCATGGTTCTCTCATCAATGTTTCTAGCTCTCTATTCCTCTCTCTTCCTCTCTGTAGGAAATCAATAAAATATTTTTTTAAAAAAAAGAAGAAGCACAGGGCATGCTTACAGAAGCTTTCTCTTAAATAGATAAGACATCTGCTGGCTTACATCTTTTTCTGTGAGAAACAATGCATTCCCAGTACTGTTTATGCTTAGTTTGGTTTTTAATCCTCCCGGCATTAAGCTCCTCAAAAGTGCTTAATCCCTCAACCCCTACTTCCCTTCCACCCACTCTCCAGCCTCCAGACACAGACAATACTTCAAATAGCACCCATAATCTTAGGACCTGGCTTCAGAGGGCATCTTAATACAGGCACAGAAACGAGGACCGCTGAGGCTGCTTACTTACATTTCTAGGACCAGCCCATCATTTATATGTCAGAGAATTGTTTTCATGCCTGTTCCCACTCCTGAAATATGATCAGTGTGGTACAGTAGAAGGAGTGTGAGCTTTGAGGTCACCAATCCAAACCTGGGCTCTACTGCTTCCCTCTGAACTCCAGATGTCTCCTCTTTAAAGTAGGGCTAATAGTGCCCACACACTAGAGTTGTGAAAGGGACTAACTACAACGCCTACCCCAATATTTTTCCCACAATAGGTGTTTAATAAATGCTAGTCTACTGCCTTCCGTTTCAGTATGAAGCATATGATTTATTCATCAGTGTATCACTAACAGCGCAAAACTTAACATATTGTAAAATGTTCTTTAGTTTTTTTTAAAAAAATCATTTTCATATTCATTGCCATCACGACTCAACTCATCCCCCGACCACTTCTGCCTTCAGCGTGACAGACAATAACCCAGAAGATGTATTAGAGTGCTGCTAAGCAGCTAAGTGACTGTGAAAGATAATAGCAAAAGAAATACATTGATAACCTTGTCCTTGACATTCAAAGATGGTGGTAGGAATGGTATAATGTCATGTGAATAAAAATATCAACTCTCATGAAATGCTTATAGCTTCCAGGTTACCCAAAAGTAAAGGGTATTGTCTATGCAATGACTTAGCCATCTCCAGACTCTATGTCACTACTTTTGGTTTTAAAAAGACCTGTCTCTAGTGCACAGTTATTCCCCAGCACTCTACAACTATCTGTGTATAAATGGATGGGAGCACCAAGATGTGTGAAACAGTATGGAATCAACCATGCATAAGTGTCACACCATGTAGACTGTCTTGTTTGCCACAAAGAGTACAGGAGCAGTGTTCAACAGGAAGGAGGAAAAAGCCCTCAAGGACTATATTCAACTTGGAAAGGCAGAGGAAAACAGGTTATATTCTAAATGAATGAATGAATGGATTAATGAATGAATGAAGCAGAGATGAGCTATACTGTCAGAAAAAGTCTCTCTCTGTGGCAGAAAAGGCAAAGAAAGCCCTTGGATCATGAAGCCTAAAGATACATCTAGGCATCCTGTGCCCCCACCTACCATCACCAAGGAATAGCCAATACAGGCGTCATCCAGGAAAATAAAATTGATTGGAATGTAAAAACTAAAAGCACATAGGTCAAATAGTGACACAAGCTTACTATAAGCAAATCAGGAAAGGATCCTATATAATAAAAGCCTAATATGCTATACCCCTATCCTATATAATAAAAGGGTAATATGCAAATTGACCCTAACTGTGGAACAACCAGTCACTATGACGCACACTGACCACCAGGAGGCAGACGCTCAATGCAGGAGCTTCCCCCTGGTGGTCAGTGTGCTTCCACAGGGGAAGCACCACTCAGCCAGAAGGCAGCTCATGGCTGACCAGCACAGCAGCAGCCTCTCCTGCCTCCATAGTAGTACTAAGGGTACCTGACTGCCAGCTTAGGTCTGATCCCCTGGGGAGCAGGCCTAGGCCATTAGTCAGATATCCACCTATGGGTCATGGACTGCAAGAGGGTGCAGGCCTGGCTTAGGAACACCCGCCGCCCCCCCCCAAGTGCACTAATTTTCATGCATCGGAACTCCAATATTACATAAGTATAGGTTTTCTTTACAGCATGCCTTCTTAAACTAATATTTGTTCTAAAACTAAGAGCAGTTTTTCTACCAACTCACTGAAGTAAACTGTATTTGGGACTATTAAACAGACATTCACACATTTGTATCGTTTCTCAAAGGTATTTTTTTTCTCAAAAATTATACAATATCGGGATTTGGTACTTTAACCTTGATTCATTGCCACTGAAAAGTTTTCATTTTTAAGTGTCACTAACACTCTTGTTGATATTTTTAAACTCCACTTTGAGTTCTTTTCTAACAAAACATTCTCTGCAAAGGAAATCTTTTACGAAATTGTACAGAACACTATGGTGGAACTATGGCAATTACTGGATTTGGAATCAAAAAATATAGGCTTGAATTTCAAAGCACAATATAAGTTCTGTGAAGCTGAGTGGTCATTATCCCTCCTTCCTCCAGCCAAACCTAACTCTCTCACACACGCGGTTGTCTTCAAGACCTTGAGAACAAGAAGTCTGCTGTCTGTTGACTTAACTTAATGAAAGATTTAATTGTCACTAGTGACATTTTGAGTCTGATTTTATTTTTTTTTAGGAGGAGAGGGTCTGTGTATTGTAAAATGTTTAGTAAGTCAGGTTCCTGGGCTGAAGAAACTCCAAGGAAGCTAGTCGTTAAGGAGAGGAAGCTAGGCGTTCCTATGTGGTGTCATCACCCAGCACCACAGCAACCGTTTCCTGGCTGAGCTGTGGGCCGCATTTTGTACCATGGAGTCTTGGCAATGTTGGCTGTGATTTGGTGGGGTGTTGCTCCAGGGTGGTGGCAGGGCCTGTGTCCCACTTGGAAGAAGTCGGGTGTTGATTTGTCCGCACCAGGTCCATGATGCCGTTTATTTTTAAATGGCCAGTGTGTGTCATGGCAGCTCCTGCATGGTCAGTATGCATTATAGCTAGTGGTTAGACGGACGGACACTTAGCCCTTTATATTTATAAATACCATCTGAAAAATCAGTCAACAGTACAGCCCTCTCCATTCCACAGAGCTGCTGTTTGAACAACTGAGTTTCTTAAACTGGGTAATGAGCATTTTATTTTCATTATATTATCCATTTAACTGTATATGTTGTTCACACTAAATCACTACAGAACAGTGATATACACAGCTTCACTGAGAGTCACACTAAACTTCTGCTCATTTTGAAAAAAGCAGGATGACAAAATTTGAAGCGAGAGGTGCCTGTGAAAACCAGAGAAAGGAGCAAATTCATAAGGAGTTTAGAGACAATACAAACCAACTGAAGTAACTTGCTACCTTAGTTCACTCCTGTCACTCTATCCCCCACATTTTAAGTGAGCAAATCAAAGACCCAAACAAAACCACTTCCAGTGAAAGATAAGTAAGCATCAGAAATGAAACAGCATGATCCATTACTTCATCTTCCCATAAAAATGGGAAGGGCTATAAGAGCAAAAAGCAGGTATAAATACAATTCAGAAAAGTAATTACTCGAGGAAGCAAGGAGGGAAAAATGCCTTTCAGACATACTTCTCTTTATTTTCAAATAAAGAAAACAAAAATTCCTTGAAAAAAATTGAAAGAAGAGATAAGAGATAAAAGAAAATCTAAGATGAAAGAGCTGTCAGCTCCCAGGAAAGAGAGAGAGAATGGCCTAGCACTTGATCAAATGAAAAATTCATGATCCTGGGAGTGGTTTGAGTTTGAATCTCAGCACTACCATCTACTAGCTGTGGGATACCTCTCTGCACCTGTTTCCTCATCTATAAAACCAAGATAAAATCTACCTCAGTGGGTCATTATAAGAATTAAACAAGAAAATAATGTAGCCTAGTAATAGGCTCACAGGACAAAATAAATGCCTTTCCTTTTAGCCCTCCTGACATGGCTCAGTGATTAAGCATCAACCTAAAAATCAGGAGGTCAAGGTTCAATTCCTCAGTCAGGGCACATGCCTGGGTTGCAGGCTGAATCCTCAATAGGGGAACTGCAGGAGGCAATCAGTGATTCTCTCACATCATTGCTGTTGTTATTTCTCTCTCCCTCTCCCTTCCTCTCTGAAATCAATTAAAATATATATTTTTTAAGTCTCTCCTTTTATCCACTTATTTATCCCTATATTTCCCTTCCTCTGTCCCTCTCCCTCCATCCATCCATCATATTCTCAATTTTTCTGTGACAGTGTGAAGCAGGTGAAGAGGAAGATTTAAAATCACAAATTATTCAAAAGAATCCCTAAACGATTAATATCAATCTACTCTTCCAATCAGAATTTTTCCAGTTTATAACAGAATCTGTATTAATGTGTGTGTGTATCTATCTACACACACACACACATTAATACAGATACACACACACACACACACACACACACACACACACACACACATATATATATATATACACACACACATAGCACAAAGTATATATACAAAGTATCTATAATAATAACCTATAATAATAAAAGTGTAATATGCTAATTAGACCAGATGTCCTTCTGGGATGAAGCTAGGGCTGCAGCTGCAAGGGAGGTATCTAGGCAGCGGTGGCTGCAAAGAACTACTCTTGCACAAATTTCGTGCATCGGGCCTCTAGTACATGTATATACACTATTGTGAGCCCATATATTTAATAGGGGAAATCTCCCTTACTCTAAAATTGTTGGGTAAACATGATTCACTCATATCAACTTAACCAAGATAATGTAATAATAATGTACTATACTAATACTGTAATGGGGTGAGGAAAGAAGGGGATAGAAGACCAATTATAAGGACACCAATTATAAGGACAATATGTACACACAATAAAATCATTGTGTGTACATTGCTCTGGAAACCAGTACATTGCTCTGGAAAACGGACTGTTGACTTCACAGCTTGGGTCATTCCCTCTTTGTCATGCTCCAAACCAAGATTGTCCAATAGAACATTCTGCAATAAAGGAAATGTTCTAAATCTGTGCTCCCCGTCGTGATAAAACAGCCTCGTGCACTTACTGAGCTCCAGAAATGCTTATCATATACCTGAAGAACTGGAGTTTTAATTTTATTTCATTTTGATTAATTTAGATTTAAGTGCAAATAGCCACATGTGGCTAGTGCTACCACACTGTAAGCACAGATATGGGCTCATTGAGTCATCATCTAGTAAGTGGAAATAATTTCATTTAGCTCGTTTTATCCATTCTCCCATTCTAACAAGTCTCTTTTTATTCAGTGTGATTATGTCCCCTCTCCTGATGGTGACCAACTCAGAACGGTGGCAGACCTCAGTTTCCATTACTTCCTCTGTTCCTGCTCATACTGACTACCATAAGGAAATAGCCCTAAAATGGCCAAAGAAGGAAATGTTATCCATGAAAAAGCCTAGACTATAGACTAGGTATCTTGCCCAATAGATTTATACATGTCTCCATGCTTTGCACTACATGACAAAAGATTTTCTCCACTGCCTCAACAAGGTGTCTCCTAAGGCTGTTCTTACAATGTTCAGCACAGGCTTATGACTCACCCCGAAGTACAAATCTTTGTGGACCATTATTATGCAATCCAGGTTCACAGCTCTCTTGGGTCTGGAAGAAGATGTTTGCATTTCAAAGGAAGGAAGAAGTTGCACATCCTTTATGCTTCATATCCTGAACTCTGTGTGTGTGTGTGTGTGTGTGTGTGTGTGTGTGTGTGTGTGTGTGTTTTCTTCTCAGCTATGATTTTCATAACCCTTGGACAGCTGTAAAGTGCTCCTGGAAAGTACTTGAACACAGACACCTGGGCTGCCCTTTAAGTGCAGAGGTGTGACCCTGCACAGGCACTCAAATTGGAAATAAGAACAACTACCTCGTGGGAAACTTGAGTACCTTACTAAGGACTCGCGCCTGATGGGGGCACCTTATCTCTTATAGGAGGTCAAGAGCCTGATTAACTTCCCTGACTTGGGCTAACATGACCTTGTACAGCTCTTGACCTCCAAGGTGCTACAAAAATTCTTCTCAATGGTGGGTTGTGTCCCCTCTGGGCACAAGGACTATATGGCCCTAGACTGTAAACAAAGCTTACCTGGATGGCTATTTTATCATGGGATTTAAAGCAAGTGCTCCTCACCATCTTATTCTTTTTTTAAGTAGTAGTGTTTTTACAAAGATATTTGTATATTTTAATATATTTTTTATTGATTTCAGAGAGGAAAGGAGTGGGGTAGAAAGATAGAAACATCAATGATGAGAGAGAATCATTGATTGGCTGGCTCCTGCACAACCCCACTGGGGGGATTGAGCCTGCAACCCCAGCATGTGCCTTTGGCCAGAATCAAACCTGGGATCTTTTAGTCCGCAGGCCAACGCTCCATCCACTGAGCCAAACCAGCTAGGGCTCACCATCTGATTCTGTGTATTTACTCTAATGCCCAGAAGTCACCTCATACAAAGTAAATGCTCATTAGATATCTGTCAATTACATAAAGAAAAATAAACCATAACTAAGATAATCAGAACTTCAACCAGGCCATATCACCCTTGAATGATTTGAAAGAAAACATTTAAAAATGTTAAAATTATTGCCATCTTTAATGAAAATGATAAGTCAGAAATATATCCTAAGAAATATTTCTTCTAGTTCTTTCTCTTGCCTAAAATAAAATGCAATGTCTGTCTCTTCCTATATACTACATTTTTCCTTCAATTACTTCTTATTTATATAAATCTTTCTCAAAATTCATCTTGCATTAATTTTCTTTCCCTACACTCTAATATCTAGCTGATAATTTTCTTTTCTTAATTTGGATTTGTTAATTTCAGGAAGAGAGGAAAGAGAGAGGAGAGGAGTGAAGAGAGAGTGGAGAGGGGAGGAGGGAAGAGGAGAGGAGAGAGAGATTATTCCATTTATTTTTACATAATGACTGAGTCTTGAATGTGCCCTGACCAGAAATCAAACCCATAACTCTTGGTGTATCAGGATAGCGCTCTGTCTAGCTAATAATTTTCCTAATTATATTTCATTGCTGAATGTCAGGTTATACTAAATCAGCTCTATTCAAGGTTTTATGTGCCTGTAGTTGGTACATAGGTCACTGCAGAAAGTTACCATCAAAGCTTGGAATAAGTGTGACATCTAACATTTATATTAATGAAGGAAATTGGCCTTGGGTTTTCCACATTCAAAAAGTACAGCGCAAGAGTCACCAATTTAGATGACTAGTGTGTATATTTTTATAGCACTTGTTTAAACAATTAAATTAATGAATCTACAAAAGGAGTAAGATTTGAATGGAGTCAAGGAGAAATGACACTAAAGTAGAAGAATTTTGTCATTGTTATCTAGCAAATGAGGATGTTCTAGTCACTTAGCATTGCATAAAGTCTGATCTATGGCCTGGAGAGAATACCCAGGTGGTCATCCAATTCCATTCCTTCTGAATCTACTTACTAACAAACCTTCAGGTTACAAAGTCCTATACCCAAATTTGTCCTTGGGTTGATTAAAATGAAACCTTGCTTTGTAAATCAATGGTCAACTCTAAACATGAGTCAGTTTCCTGAGTCGCATCAACCTTAGGGCACTGACAAGTGTTGTTTCTGGGATTACCCACTACTGTTCTCGCGCTCCAAACCCTAAGAAATTAGCCTGCCTCGCTTTAATAATATCTTCAACTCATTATCTTCATCCTCAACATTCTATGCCTGAAAACACCTTGACAAGTCCCATTCTTTTCACTACACTTGCCAACAGATTCTCTTCTCTCAACAGGCTACAGAAATAATGGGAGATGGAGATTTGCCAACTGCCAAAAATATTTTTTAAATGTGAAGTTAAAGAATCTCATTTCTTGACTTTGAGGATAGCTGTTCTGCCTCCTATATTTAGCTTTGAAGCAAACCATCTCCTGACCCTATGGAGACCTGACTGATGGAAAGTGAATACGTTTAGGGGCTAAACAGACAGGGTTTGAATTCTACACCCACCATTTGCATTCACTTGCCATATGAGAGTCATCAGATCCTTAACCTGCCTTTCCCTCGTGTCCTTGTCTGTAAAAATAATACTTACATCACAAGATTATTACAAGTATTCAAGAAAACAATATATATTTAAGTATCTGGCATTTTAATGGGTATTCTAAAGTATTCATTTCCTTTTTCTCAAGTTATTTTCTCTGGCTAATAGCTTTGGCATTTACTGGCATTTGTGGGACCTGTAATATCTCACTGAAAGGAGTCATTCCAATTACTATTCTAGCAGCTTTTTCCGAAATTACAAGCCATAAATTTATCATGCTATGTCCAATATTAGTTATATCCTTATTATCAGCTATAATTCCAAATGCACAGGTTTTATTGTTATTTATAATGAAATTTTTTCCTACAATTCTTACAGAGGCACTTGGAGTTATTACATGCATGGTCTATGTTTATACATATATTGCAGGACCTTGCACAAAGGTAATTCTCCTTCTTTACAATAATAAAGTTGTTAATATCACAACAGTTTGTAATTTGGTGTGTGTGTGTGTGTGTGTGTGTGTGTATCCAAGAGGAAATAAGAAATTTGATCATCTATATATTTATTAAAATATTTCCCCTGTTGGTTGGTCCACTTAAAATCTGTTTTCTATGTCTAATCCTGGATGGTCTATTCCCAAGCTTTGGAATCCAACTCCAGCTCTTGACTTACATCCTGTGTCCTTGAACAAAGAGTGTAAAATGCATAATAATACAGACTTGTATATAAGCACAAGCCCAGGGCCTTGGGGGGCAGGAGGGGCGGGGAAATGGGTCAGAATGGAAATAAATTACATCCTGGCAAACAAACAAGTACATTTCTTGCATATATTTTCAATTCCATTCTGCCCTGACCTATCCACGCTACTAGCTATATTATTTCTGAGAAGGGCACCAGGATTTATGGGAAAACCACTAAATATTTTACAAGGTCATAAAGACGCTAACAAGCCAAAGGATTCTTTAACCTATCTGAAAGACAGAAGAATGAGACTCAAAGGTTTTATTTCCCAGTGATTTGACTACATCAGTCTTGCTCAAGTATCCAAAAGAGCTGTGAGTAGAAACATTAATCACAAATTATACACAACCTTAAAGAGAAACGCTTACTCAGAAGTAAGCCTACCACTGAGAGATTCCGTTAAACTTGACCTCACCCCCAATTGCATTGCCTCTTTAAAAAGCCCTTTCTGAAATACCTGCAAGCTCAATAGTTCATTTCCTCACCCACCCAGCATGGCTCCGTGGTTGAGCATTGACCTATGAACCAGGAAATTATTATTTGATTCCAATTCAGGGCACATGCCCAGGTTATGGGCTTGATCCCCAGTGTGATGTGTGCAAGAAGCAGCCGATCAATGATTCTCTCTCATCCCTTCTGTTTCTATCTCTTCCTCCCTCTCCTTCCTCTCCGAAATTGTTAAAAACATATTTTTTAAACTCATTTCCTCCTCCCATTGCTCTCTTTCATTCCCATAGCATGCTCAGTTGCCAAGAGGAAGCCACCACTCAAATCAAATATCTCACTATTTGGAGAGGATTCCTGAAGACATAGGGTGACCCATGGAGATGGGTTATGTCACAGAGCTCACATCTTCCCAGAATGTCCTGGTTTCTCCCTCAACACCTCTGGAACAACCAACGAGCCGTTTTCCATTAACCACACAAAATATACTTAGAGCACACCCTGGCTCCTTTGGGCAGATGAGGGGCTGGGTAACCAGTGCAACCCTAAGCTCTTATGAAAATGTTTTCCCTCAAAGATATCTTTCACTATCAATAAAATTCTAGTGGAGTTTATTACACTATGACATTCAAAGTCTTAAGCAAAGATGGAAACCAACATTTGTGAGTGTTTATCATATGCTTTATGTTTATTTCCTGCATCCCTCACAAAGCCAACCCTGTATGGTCTGCATCACACAAACACATCCAAGGAAACTTGGATTCAAGGAGATTCAATTACAGGCCAGGTCTCAGAGCAGGTAAATGTTGGAACTGGGGTCTAACTCAGCTCAGGTTGACAGCAAAACTTAAGTTTTCCCCCAACCTTCAAGGGCCCTGACACTTACCCTATTATCAAAACCAGCCTTTCAACCAGTTCAAAGTTAATGTCTTGAGCTGTTGAATATACCACAGATCTGGAAAGGTCACAGAAGTTCAAACCATATCAACTGAATCCTCTCAACCTTCTTTTATCTCATTATATTGAAATCCCAAATTCCAAGTGTTTCCTCTGAGCAATATTGCTATTGTCCTATGAAATGTTTACAGGTTTCTCCAGAAGAGAATGTCAAGAAAAACCTATACTTTACTGATTGTCAGTTAAAAAAAAAAAAAAAGCAATGAGTCCTTTTGATCCTTTTAGATCTTTAGCTTGGAGACAAAAAAAAAAGAAGAAAAGAATAGAATCTTCATTCATGGGCATACCAGTTCAAATATCCATTTTATTTCTTTATTGCAGAAAACCTAAACTAACTAGCTGACCAGCCCATTTTTATTTTATACTAGAGGCCCAGAGCATGAAATTCGTGCATAAGGGGGGTGGTGTCCCTCAGCCCAGCCTGCAACTCTCCACAATCTGGGACCCCTCAAGGGATGTCCGACTGCCTGTTTAGGCCCGATCCTATTGGAGCAGTCAGATCTGACTGATCCAAACAGGCAGTCAGACATCCCTCTCACAATCCAGGACTGCTGGCTCCCAACTGCTCTCCTGCTTGCCTTCCTGGTTGCCCCTAACTGTTTCTGCCTGCCAGCCTGATCACCTCCTAACCATTCCCCTTCCAGCCTGATTGATGCCTAACTGCTCCTGTGCCAGCCTTATTGCCCCCAACTTCCCTCCCCTGCAGGCTTGGTCATTCCTAACTGCCCTCCCCTGCAGGCCTGGTCATCCCTAACTCCCTCCCCTGCAGGCCTGGGTTCCCCCCAACTGCCCTTCCCTACAGGCCTGGTCCCTCCCAACTGCCCTCCCCTGCTGGCCTGATCCCTCCCAACAGCCCTCCCCTGCTGACCATCTTGTGGTGGCCATCTTGTGTCTACATCAGGGCAGCCATCTTTTGTGTTGGAGTGATGGTCAATTTGCATATTACTCTTTTATTATATAGGCTAGAGGCCTGGTTCATGGGTGGGAGCCAGAAGGTTTGCCCCGAAGGGTGTCCTGGATCAGGGTGGGGTTCCCTTAGGATGTGGGGTGGCCTAGGTGCAAGGGCTATGATGGATTTCAGGCTGGCCATGCCCCCCAGCGACCCAAGCATATCCTCTGGTGTCTGGGATTTATTTATCTTCTATAATTAAAACTTTGTAGCCTTGAATGGAGGCCAGAGCCGGCCAGGATGTACAGGAAGCTTGGCTTCCTCCATTGCCGGGAAACCCAAGCTTCCTGCTCACTCCATGGCCACAGCCATCTTAGTTGGGTTAATTTGCATACTCGTTCCTGATTGGCTTGTGGGTGTGGCTTGTGGGTGTAGTGGAGGTATGCATATTACTCTTTTACTATATAGGATTGAGGCTGACATTTCCCAAATGCAAAAACCATGGGGACATAGTTACAATTATAACACAAAGGGAAAGAAAGCCTCTTGGGTTTGGCCTGAACTCCTTCCAACAGCATCTTTAAAGATTTCTTTCTTCGGAGGAGCAGATGTTTGCTACAACCTTGTACAAGTTCTGAGAAAGAAAATGCTTACTTCCTCCAAAAGCATCTAAGCTCAAATTCCCATAGCTGTCTTCTGTGGAATTTCCCTGTGTGCTTATGCATGTTCTCCCACCGAATCCCCGTGTGTGTGTGTGTGTGTGTGTGTGTGTGTGTGTGTGTGTGTTTGTAAGGGAGAGGAAAACAGACCTAAAGGATAATGGAAACATTTCCTATTAAAAATGTGCCTGGGATGTGCAACAGATAAGAAATATAATAACCAATAGCCAGCCTAAAAACATTTAGGCACTATCTTAAGAAGGTGATAACAGCAAGGCTTATACAATAGAAATATGGAAAGAGCATAAACATACATCAACAAAGAAACAACAAATTATAGTGCAATCATGCAATGAATCTTGTGCAGTCAGTACAAATAAATATTAGAGCTTTATTGGAACAATGCTAACAGGTTTTTGGTTTTAAAAAGTTTGGTGAGCCCGGCTGGTGAGGCTAAGTGGTTGAGTGTTAACCTATGAAGCAGGAGGTCATGGTTCAATTCCCTGACAGTGCACATCTCTGGGTTGCAGGCTCAATCCTCAGTGGGAAGTATGCAGGAGGCAGCCAATCAGTGTTTCTCTCTCATCACTGGCTTCTATCTCTCTCCCCCTCTCCCTTCCTCTCTGAAATCAATAGAAACATATTTTTTACTTCTTTTTCAAAAATATATTTTATTGATTTTTTACAGAGAGGAAGAAAGAGGGATAGAGAGTTAGAAACATCGATGAGAGAGAATCATTGATCAGCTGCCTCTTGCACATCCCTACTGGGAATGTGCCCACAACCAAGGTACATGCCCTTGACCGGAATCAAACCTGGCCGACACTCTATCCACTGAGCCAAACCGGTTTTGGCGAAACATATTTTTTAAAATGTTTGGTTCAAAAAACAATGTGGATTGTACAATTCCAAATGTTAAAATGTACAATATAATATGCTTATAAATTTTATTATAACGACCATGCATTACATTATAATATATACAACTGGGTGGTATAATTTATGCCCAAAAAAGAAGGTTTGATGTGTTTTAACAGCACTTGTCCTTGAATGGGACCATAAATGTCATTTGTTTTCTTCTTTTGGCTTGCCTGTATTTTCAGTTCATGCTATGATAAATATGCATCACTCCTCTAAAAGTATTTTTAAAGTGACTTTTCAATGGAAAACTTTACCCATGTGACCATCCAGCAGCATCCAGAACCCAAACAAGAGGCCCTTTTTCAAGGAGCATGTCTGACAAGCCCAAGCGTCTACAGACTGAGATTCCCCCAGTCAGCAGAACACCTTCTCAGGCCTCTCAGAGCATCAAGCCAATTAGGGGCAGTGTCACCACTTTACTCCTGTCTCATGCTCCAGCACAGCTGACAGCAAGCATGCGCTTTGAATGGCATGTAGAGCAGCAGGCTGCAGCTCAGATTCTGTTTTATAACTGAGAATGAACCCCCAACTTTCTAGACAGGAAGTATACATTCTTTCCACACTGTTCATATAACCTATTGATGAATAACAAGCCACTGAAAACGTGGTGGCCTAAAAGAACAGTCATTTTATTCTGCCCATGGATGCAGAGGGTCAGGAATTGGAGAACGCAGCCAGGTGGCTCACTCTGCTCCATGGTGTCAGGAGTCCATGGCTGGGGGCTGACATCTGGAGGGAGACTCTTTCATTCTCACGTCTGCTTCCCGCACTGGGATAACTGGGAGTCTGGGTCCCACATGTGCGCCTGCCTGTGGAAGCCCCTACCTGTGGCCTCTCTCTGTGACGTGGGCTTCGCACAGTATGGTGACCAGGTTGCACAAGGGAGTGTCACACGATGAGCATTTCAGGTGAACCAGGTGAAGACTGTCCTTGATGACAATAGCCTTGGGGCTCACAGAGTGTCACCATACTCTTTTGCTCAGAATAATCGCAAGACTGACAAACTCAGGGGTGTGGATACAGACTCTACCTCTTTTTTTATTTTAATCTTTATTGTTCAAATTTTTACATAGGTTCTCCTTCATACCCCATTAACCTCTTCCAGCCTGCTCCTGCCCAACCCCCAAGCCCTCACCACCCCACTGTCTGTGTCCCTGGGTTATGCATATTTGTACACATGCATACAAGTTCTTTAGTTGATCTCTTCCCACCTACCCACTCCCTGTCTTGATATGAGAGTGTCAACGAATTTGTGGCCAGTTTTCAAAACTACCAATCACATTTATCAAGTTACTACTCTGTGACAGCCACTGGAGGTGGATCCAAAAGGAAAAAAAATAAACAGAGAAAGCACTGTATTGGGGTTCAGAGGAGCTAGACAGTCCTCTGCCCTGTTTATCCGATAATTCAGTCTCGGTTATGAATTCCATTTCTCCCTCAGCAAGTTGTGTTAGTGGAACCATCTAAAATTGCCAATGCTCAATGATTTCTGAGCTAAAAAAATAAAATTGGTTCAACTAATACTTGACCTAACGCTTTCTAGATATGTTAGGCTAAATAGTGATACAAGATCAAATGTTCTTAGTGGGGGAGAGGTTTTAATGCTTCTTCTTTTTTGAGACTTCTTGGATAGGCTTTGTAATATTTGTACTAAATTTAAAGAGAAATTGATATTCCCTGCAGGCTTGGTTTTTAGTTAAATAATCAATGTCTAGTCTATTGCCCGGGAACATGACCTGATTCTACCCTCATACATCCTGTTAAACGTCTTTTCTAAAACCTTCTTGGGGTTTCTTTTATACTATAACAATTCTCACTCTTTATTAACCAAATCCTGGATCCTTGCCAATTTTACATTATATTTTGAATAATGTTATATCAAATGTTATACTACTCTAGTATGCAATGTGCTCAATATTCAATGAGCTCCTTCTAGTTCCTCATTAAACCATGTTGGTGGGCATTAAAAACCATCTGAACTTATAATCAACCAGGGTTTCTACCATTATAGACGCATAACCACTGAAACAAGTTGGTATAAGGATATAACAACATAATATGAGAGAGGTAGGCAAGCAAGGAAGTCTTTTTCTGGCCAAAACTAGAAGAGCAGGAGAGGTGAAACCAGAGGCAAATTACTAAAGGGTAATTTTACTGAAAAATACAAGTGAAAAATAATGAGACTGTCTCTGGAACGGTCCTAAAAATTGGGTCTAATGACAAATCTCAAGATTTAGGATTTCCAGGCTCATTTTGAGCAATGAACGAAGCAGGCGACCTCTCAAAGGCAACTGTGCAAAATATACACGCCAGTGTTGTTCATATTTGCTGTGTTTATTCTCCTGAATGGCTTTAAATCCACCACCTTCCTTCACTGGGGGGATGATTAGGACCCATGTGCCACAGAATAAAAGCCTAAATAACACCAATTAAAACAGTACATAGGCAAAACCAGTTTGGCTCAGTGCATAGAGTGTACGTCTGCGGTATGAAGGGTCCTGGGTTCAATTCGGTCAAGGGCATGTACCTTGGTTGCGGGCACATCCCCAGTGGGGGGTGTGCAGGAGGCAGCTGGTCGATGTTTCTTTCTCATCGGTGTTTCTAACTTTCTGTCCCTCTACCTTCCTCTCTGTGAAAAATCAATAAAATATATATTTTTTAAAAATAAAACAGTACATATACCAAGGGCAGCTGTGATTGAGGAAGAACCCTGTCCTTGGGTCTTCAGACTCATAACTGACCTTACTCTCCTGTATGGTGGCCGACTTGTCCCATTTTGCCCAGGACTGCCTTCATTTTAAAACCGAACATCCCGTGTCCCAGGACCTCCGTCAGTCCCAAGAAAATTGAGTTCATCAGCCTTCTTACTGAGTAACCTTGGGTAAGTTATTCTTTTTCTTTATAAAATTCAATGTCTCCAACTGTACAATGATGTTTCAAAACCTTCCTAATTGGCACGCTTGCTGCCAGAAGAATGGAAATAGTGGTTTCAAAGCAGACATTGTAATTCTACAAGCCTTTTGTTACCTGACCCAAGGATACCTAGACAGCTCTGCCCAGCCCTCCACTGACCTTGTGGTCTTAACCACCAGCCTTTTGTTATAAAAATTTCATAAGCGCCAGGGAGGTGCGGCTGCTTCAGAAGGGCTCTGAGTGCTGCCCACAGACACAGGGACTCCAAGGACTCGCATCCCAGAAAAGGTGGCCTGGAACATTGGAAAAATGCTTACAATGAGGACTTGCATTTCTTTTGCCACATGAGTCTCATGAACCATCTTTCATTTCAGAACTAAATCCCCCTTCCCTTCCACTCCAAGCAAAAAGTAACGGGATGAGGGGCAGAGCAGAAAAAAAAAGGTAAAAAGCTCTGTTTTCAGCAAACTTTGAAAATATTTTCCTGCCAGGGGCTATCAGACACATTTCCTTTTTCTAATGCAAATTAGCAATCAGAGAAAAGAGAAAATTCTTTCAGACTAGTGCGGTAAGAAAGGAGACATTAAACCGCTAGAGTCAAAAAAAAACTGAGCAGTAATAATAATGGAATTTCTCTAGGCTTATCCTTTAAGTAAAAGATGCCGAAGTCAGCATATGTGCCCCTCTCTGGGCTCAGTAGCGGTGGAGCGGGTTCCTCACTCTTCCCCCCAGGTCACCTCCTACTCCCGTCCTCCCTCCCACGGTGCCCCTCTCCTCCTTTCACTGGGCACACTCCCCTGTCTTCTCTCACACCTGGAGACAGTAACGATATGCAGCTCTGTGCAACTCCGCAAGCACTGAGAAAATGGAAATTGCCTCCGTAGAGAAAGGGAAGAGCATCTGACATCCCCCTTGTACCAGGACTTGAGAGACTCTGATATAATTACCTCGGAGAGGCTGCAGGCAGATGGCAAACCCGGCAGCCCCGTGGCCTCAGTCAGCGGGACACTGCTGAGATGTTCTCCGTGACATTTTGCTCAAGATGTTTCCAGCACACAAAGCCCAGAGCTGGCAACCAGGAGAAAAGTCTGTGGAGTGTTCGTTAGCCTGAAGGGAGGGCCATCTCACACTTCTGCTCTGTGGGTCCCTGCCCCATCCCTCTGCCTGGCCCCGGCCGCAGACATCAGGGGCATGAGCAATGGTACCTTATGGAGCCCCTGAAGAGCGAGCACACGGGGGGGGGGGGGGGGATGGGGCACAGCAGGGAAGTTGGTGAAGAGTGTGTGTGCCCTGCCTGACTCTGGCCCTCCTGGAACATCATTCTCCACTTTTCATCTCCGGGAGTCATGTAAGGAGGTCAATGCAAGCTAACTTCTAGAAGGATGTCTGTGATGATTATGAAGGAGAATAACAGAGGACTAAACACAGAGACAGCGGAAGTGTGATCCCACCAAATGTGGAATGCCTCTCTCACTTGAAGTTCCATCTTATCAGAGGTCACAGTTCAGTTCTTGGTCAGGGCACATGCCCAGGTTACAGGCTTGATCTCCAAGAGGGGGGCATGCAAGATGCAGCCAATCAATGATTCTTTCTCATCATTGATGTTTCTCTCTCTCTCTTCCTCTCCCATCCCACTTCTCAAGAATGGAAGTGTCCACAATAGGGTGACACACTAGCTGCGGTAACAAGCAACCCAAATCTCAGTGGCCTCGGGCAATAGAGGTTTAGTTCTCCCCCAGGGGGCCTGGTGGGGGTCAGCTCTCCTCCATGCTTCTCCTCCAAGTGGATCTAGGCTCCTTGTAGCCCAGATACATGGCCCCTGAGAACATTGTTGAAGGGGAAAGCAAGAGCTTGGACAATCGCACAGAATGACCCTCAGTCAGACCTGGGAGTATCCTTGGATGTCATAACACTAAGAAGTTGCTGGCCTTGCTGAGAGTACAGGAGGCCAGGCCATTAGAAAGCCAGAGAGCAGCATGCTAAGTCTTTGTGCTTAGTGCTTTGAAAAGACAACTAGGAGTTGATTCATTTGTTCCCTACTAATGAGGAATTTCCCATACTTGAGACAAAACTGAGCTTACTTTTATCAGCACATCTCCTCCTAGAGGCAAATAAGAGAGTAAATTGTACAGAATTGGGGGGGGGGGGAGCAGTTCATTTCTGGAATAGCTAAGAGACCATGCCATCTTTAGGCAACTTAGGGATGCCCCAAAGAGATCCTCGGAGCCCAGGTCCAGGATATAGTGTAGGATGCTTACATGGGAAGAATTTAAAGAGTGAGCCTAGCCCAGCCAGCATGACTGGGTGATTGAGTATCAACCTATGAACCAAGAGGTCATGGTTCAATGCTTTGTCAGGGCACATGCCCAGGTTGCAGGCTTGATCTCCACTAGAGGGGCATGCAGAAGCAGCCAATCAATGATTCTTTCTCACTATTGATGCTTCTATCTCTCTCTCCCTCTCCCTTCCTCTCTGAAGTCAACAAAAATATATATTTTTTTAAAAAGAGTGGGTCTGGGCTCAGGGATGGCCTTGAAGGGGCAGCAAGTCCCTGACAGGAGAGTTGCAGACACACAGTGAAGGGGAGGCGGGTGGATGATCAGGGCTCCAGCCCACTGGACTCACGATTGGAATCATGGGCAGAGGCAAAGTTCACATTGAAGGTAGAGCTGAACTTCCTAGACTTTGTACAACATCGGACATACCTCCCCACATGTGTCTCCCCGCCGTTTACTTTGCTGCATTTTGGTTTGGGTTTCTGGAATTCTTTAGCACGTCCCCTTCAGTGCACACTCACTGCAACCCACAGGGCCACAATTTGAAACCTGCGTACCCTTTGCGGGAAGGTCGTGAAGATAACAAGCCCTTGTCTTTCAATGCTTTGATCACATAGGAGACAAACGCAAACAGAAGTTCAAATTGTTACAGTGATTATAGTGATTATAATTAATACTAGACAACATAATGATAAGAACATGATGTATTTATAATGCCTAATTAGAGCCATTTTATCATTATTTTCTTCCCAGGCCTAATGATGGTGATCATCATTATTAGTAACAATCAGAACCACAGCAAGACGATGACAGCAGTGATGACAAACAGCTCAGGGCCTGTTTGGTGTTCTCAGGGAAGAGTACTCAGTCTCTTGCCGGTCAGAATGACTTGTTAGTTGTGCAGTGACAGTTTAATTGCAAGTGACAAGTGGCATTCTGATACAGAAGGGGAAGAGGCAGCTCAGACTACCATCACATCCCTGGAACAGTGCCTCCCCTTCCTCACAGCACAACTCATAGGCAAATATATTACACAGCCATCACCACCAGGCTAACCTCTGAGCAGGCACCATGGTTCATCCATCAGATGCTCTGCGGTAGGGAGGCCTGTGTCTGAGACCCCTGCTCTCCCACAGGGTCTAGTTCTTGGGACGACAAAGATGCTATTCAATTTTCATCCAGACTTGTGGGAAAGCCCAGTTTGATAGTTGATTTTTAGTGTTGAGGATCAAGTGTCAACTTGAGTAGGCTAAGGGATGCCCAGATAGCTAATAGAACACTGGAGAATTCTGACCAATACACCCAGCATATCTTTTTTTTAAAATATATATATATATATATATATATATATATATATATATATATATATTTTATTGATATTTTACAGAGAGGAAGGGAGAAGGGATAGAGAGTTAGAAACATCGATGGGAGAGAATCATCGACCAGCTGCCTCTTGCACACCCCCCACCGGGGATGTGCCCGCAACCAAGGTACATGCCCTTGACCAGAATCGAACCCGGGACCTTTCAGTCCACAGACCTACGCTCTACCACTGAGCCAAACCGGTATCGGTCACCCAGCATATCTTAAATACCCAATGGAACACATCCTTTAGGTTTCGATCCACATGTGGCTGAGATGTACCCAAATATATCAAACCAGGAAAATGATAGCTAGGCTTGAGTATGTTCACTGAGTGATGCCTGAACCCCACAATGGAAGTTCACTGGGGGAGAAGAGAGTGGTACTTCTTCCGCTGGGAGATGCTACATAAATTGCCCAATCTGTGCAACACCAAGGCCACAGGACTCTAGCTAAAGAACTCTCTAGTACTCATGACTTATAAAACGTGGCATCCCCTCATTCCTGTCCCACTCCAGCTCCCCCCTTTGCTAAACAGACAACCACCCTGTACCTCCTATCAAAGAGGCAGACAGGTTTGAACTTTAAAATAATTACCAGACTCTAGCTCCCCAATTATATAGTCACCAAAAAAATAGGTTACAAGAAGGATAATAAAGCCATCTGTGGAAGGATGGCGGAAGGGGGGGGGAGATAGAGGGTGGGCAGAAGGAAAACAGCAGCCATGTCCAGCCAGAGGAAAAATATCAACACAAACACACAGAGAGACCGTATTCCTGAGGCCCAAAACATACTGAACACAAACCAGCAACCTTACAAAAACTCAAGGTGCACAGACATTGAACAATACATATTCATGAACTCACAGGAGTGTCACTTGAAATTCATTCATTCATCCAACAAATATATGTATTTATTGACAGTACACCAAGCCACAGTGTGAGAATAAAGTAGTAGATGAGACACACAGCCCAGCCCCCAAGAAATTCACAGCCTAGAGAAAATAGGCAATAAATAAACAAGCTATAAAGTGTGATGGGTGTCCTCAGGGATGAGACTGAGACCCAACCTGGGAAAACAACAAACAGCTTAACTGCTGGGATTTGAACTAGTTTGGATCCACTATCCCTCAGTGGGAGACATTTGACCTCAGTACTCTGAGTCCTGATTGTATTATTTAGCAAGTCTCCTAAGTCTCATAATCTTTAGAAGCAAATACCAGGTAATGTTCAACAAGCAAACCAACACTATCAGCTACAGTGAGAACCAAGCGGACTCTAACATCTTGGACTTTGTGGTGAATTTGCCGGCTCATCTGTGCCCTCCAGCACTGACTCAGAGCAGAACTGGTGTGAGAAAATAGGGAGCCGCAATATTTCCCATTTACCCAAGAATCTTATTATGCCCAGGAGGAGGTGAAAAAGTGTGCCACATGCAACAGATTCATGCAATTGCATCATCCTTCCACCCTCAAAATAACCCCACAGCTGTGTGGGTAGTACAGGAGGGACAAACAGTTGGAGTCCACAATGGAAAATAAGCAGACTATCCTAATCAGGCCCAGTCAGTAGTCAGGAGATGAGCAAAGCATCCCTCTATTGGGCCACCAATTTGCAATTCACCCCACACACAAGACATCTTACATGAGCATCTATTGAGCTGCAAAAATGTATATGTGAACCAGGTGTTGATGCTCACTGCACCATCTTCCCACCAGAAAGGCTAATAATGCACCTAGTGTTATTCCAATTAACTTATTTAAGTTCTGTATTTGCTTTCTATTGCTATGTACCAAATTACCACACACTTAGTAGCTTTAAATAACACCTATTTTATTATCTTATAATTTCTGTGGGTCAGGAGTCTACACATGGCTTAGCTAGGTTCTCTGATCAATGTATCACAAGGCTAAAATCAAGATGTTGGCCAGTGCAGTGGTTTCGCCTAGGAGCTCCAAAGGGGAAGAATCTATGTACAGACTTCCTTGGGTTAGCAACAGAAGTCAGTTCATGTGGTTTTCGTGGCAGCTTCTTCTTCAAAGTCAGCAATAGAGAAAGAGAGTCTGTTGCTTAGAGTCTATGTCAGAGACTCTATGACCTCAAAGGCCTAAGCCCTCTTTTAAAAAGCTCACCCAATTAGGTCAGGCTCTCCCACTACACTCTCCCTTATGACCAACTCAGTCAACTGATGAGGGACCTTAATTACCTTTGCCTTTGCCAGATAATGCAACATAATCATGGGAGTGATTCTATTAAAAGCAAGCCACAAGTTCAGCTTACACTCAAAAGGAAAGAATTATATAGGACATAACATAACACTACCGAGCATCGGCCTGCAGACTGAAGGGCCCCAGGTTTGATTCCAGTCAAGGGCATGTACTTTGGTTGCGGGCACATCCCCAGTAGAGGGTGTGCAGGAGGCAGCTGATCGATGATTCTCTCTCATCAATGTTTCTAACTCTCTATCCCTCTCTCTTCCTCTCTGTAAAAAAATTAATAAAATATATATTTAAAACACTAGGGGGAGGTGATCATAGGAGCCATCTTGGAATTTTTCTCCATCTTCCCCCAGAATAGCTTTTGTTACCCCAAAATAAAAGAATTCACTCTCAAGTCTGGGACAGCCTAACAAATTTATCTCCCTCAGGGAATCTAATTTCCCAGTTAAGGTATCTTCTAAATCATTGACTCTGTTACCCAGATATGAATTTCCCCTCTCTCAACCATCAGAACATGTTTGGAGTCCTTATTTCTTCTCCTTTTACCTTTTTTTCTTAGATGTTCCCATCATTTCTCAGTGATGATTCGGGTAGTACTTCAGATTTCCTTTCCTTCCCTCACACAATAGCAATAAGGCAATGACAATGTCACACAGTTCTGACAGAAGAGAATGCTTCTCCCCCTCGTCCCCTTTAAAGACTTCCACAACTGCACCTCTGTCAAGAGCTGGTGGGAAAACAAACCAAATCAAGTTTACTAGTAATGTCAAGTTGTATCACTTCCTGTTTGTGAACATGATTTCTTGGTGTCAGAATCTGTTGAATGTGATGGACAGCAGCAAACCACTGATTAGCATATTTTCCATTGCCATTTCAGGTCAAGGAATCTTCCCTTCCCAGGATTTGAGATTCCAGTCAGATTCTCAGTTCATCTGCCTAGCCATTTTCATTATTATGCAAATGTAAGCTTTACCTGAAGGCAAGAGCTTTCTTCTTAATATTTAAATTCCATCCCCTTTCATTGATCTCTAAACAACAGCCCATCTTTAAACTTTCCTTGGAGAACTTTTTAGGGATGAAATGATGCCCCCTGAGATTATTCAATTCCCTCTTTAAAATAGATTGGGATGAAATGGAGAGAGATGGATGGAAGTGTCCCATCCCTGCTTTCAGAACAGATTTTCTAAAAAATATATTTTTACTGATTTCAGAGAGGAAGGAAGATGGGGAAATAGAAAGATCAATCATGAAAGATAATCATTGATCAGCTGCCTCCTGCACACCCTGCACTGGGGATCGAGCCCACAACCCGGGCAATGTGACCTGACCAGGAATCAAACCATGACCTCCTGGTTCATAGGTTGCCCTTCAACCACTGAGCCATGCCCACCGACCAGGCCAGAACAGAATTTTTTAGTGACTTTGGCTGAAGTCTCATACTGGGTGCCCTGCTGCTAAGACAAGGCAGTCAAGGGAGAAATCAACTGGCAGAGATAGGCAAAGTCAACATTCCAGGCAAACCACTGTTTTAAAGGGGGTACAAGAACCAACAAGAGGCACCAATTGCCAAGGCAAACTGTCTACATCAGACAACTGAAAGGAATTAAGTGGCTGGCTGCAAACGAACTCAACATGAGGCCAGCACATGGGCTGGCTGGGCCTGGAACAGGGGGAGGACTGTAGATTCTGGTTTCTCCTTCACTGAGTATCTGGAGTGCAAAGTGCATTGCCAAGGCAGGGTCTCACTTATTAAAATAGTGATTTAGTGGCCAAAAGATGCCAATCATTCTCTCCACCAGTCACTTTCTCCTCTGTCCAAGTCCTCCTCCTCAGAACTGCCCTCTCAGCAGACACCCTTTTGTTTTTACCCATGTGGACACCTGACCAAAGCCAAAACAATCACCTTCTCTAGCAGAAAAGGTGAATGTGGGGTTCAGAGACTAGCGGGTCTCTCTCTACCTATATCTATCTCCCTCTTCTTCCTCTGTTTCTCAGTGTCTGAAAGGAAAGGGAGTCAGATGTTCAGCCTGAGCCTTCCCCTCCTCTATGAAAAAAAAAAAATCTGTTGACTGTGAAGCAAACACATGGAGAAAAACATAAAGAATGTGAGAATGGTTTACAAACATCAAAAACTTCCATTCTATGAGCTATTCTAATACTTAGGACGCAGAGGCAGAGACCATCATGAGGTTAAGTAGATGGTGCTTACTGTTCTGACACCTCTCTTCACCTCCATCCTTTTCACCTGCAGTCTGGCTCAAGAGGATCAAGGATCTAGCTCCTCAGAGAGTTTCAGTGACTGCATCCAAAGTCATCAGTGATAGGTTCCTTCCTTTCTACTTCATTCCTATTTAGCTCTGAAGACAGCGCGATAGTTTTGATAAGTTGCAGGAAGACTGAGTTTCCTTTTCATTTTCTAATTTATCTCTAATACAAAGGTCAACGTTTTAAAGGATTCTTTGGAAGGAAAAGTGTTTGTTAATGTTTTGGGTTCCTTTGAACATTTTTGACAAAGAATATGGTGTCAAACTCACATTCATTTTCCCCTACCTCCTTCCTACAGGGTCTGACTGCAGGAAGAAGGGGAGAGAGAGAGAAATAGGAAGGGGGAGACAGGAAGAGAAGAAATTTCTTGTGTACCATGGTGCACTGCAGCTGATGCACGATGCACATTATCATTTTAATGCTCTCAACAGCTCCCTCCTGTTAATATGGCTCCAGGCCAGAGCCAAACAGATGCAGTTCGGGGTGTTTTGGTGCGGGGGGGAGGGGGGAAGCAGTTATGGGGGCAGAACACAGGTTTTGGATTCAGATGACAAGTGTTTGAGCTGCCACTTACAAGCTTTGTGCACTTGAGTGAGTCAAGCTCTAGGCCTGTTTCATCAGAAGTTTCCAGACAGAGAGAGATGTCCTAGAATGGGGGTACTGCCCAGGGCTGCTGCCAGGGTTGGATATAATGATTGTTTTGGCTTTTGGTCAGGTCCAGTACAGCACCTGACAAATAGCACCTGGTCAGTAAATGGTGGCTGCTCAGCATCGCTGTTATCCTCAATGTCATAACAATGGCAGGTGGGCATCGGTGAAGGGTGAGAAGTAGTGGAATGGCAAGATGGATCTGCTCCTTCATAGTTTATTTTACAGCTCAGTCAACGTGTGTTATAAGCAGAGGCTTCACACACACACACACACACACACACACACACACACACCTTCCAAGAGTGCTTTGGTCCAGGATCACTGAGGCCTTTCTTTGCACATTTAGTGTGCACGGCCAGAAGCTCTCATGACTGTCTACATTCAGCTATGACAGAGCACAAAATACAGGTAGCCATTCCCGGGAGTGTCTCATCATCAAACCCCTCCACCTCCATCCATTCTGTGTCTTATCAGCCCAGCTCCACAAGGTGTCATTATTTCCATCTGCCCTTGAAAACTTCTATGTCAAGATGCCTCTCTGATGGCCCGTCATGCAACCGGAATGAGAGCCTTGCAAATAAACATGAGCAGAAAATTTCACCCGACCAAATAGGGGTTATTTAAATGCTTTCTATCTGCAAAAGTCAATTATGTTCTCTGACAGTTTGTTGGTCTGTTTGCAGAGGAATAAATATATAGATGAATGATAATGTATTGGGGACAGGGATAATAAGAGTAATTAACATGTGTGGATCACTTCCTAGAAATGAAATGCTTTACATGATTTCATGTACTCCTCTCATTAACCCTATGGAGGATAGAAATTTCATCCCAGCGAGCACAGGTATGGAAAATGAAATTCAGAGAGGCTATATAATATGCCCAATTAACACTCAGGCGTAGGTGGCAGACCTCACATTCTACTATCGAGCCCAATCCCTGAATTCCAGACTGTGAATACAGTAGTCATTGGTCTGAGCTGGTCCTTATCCCCTAAACCAAAGCTTAGATGCCGTTATGAACTGCATTATGTGTCCCTAAAAATGTTATGTTTAAACTCTGACACACACACACACACACACACACACACACACACACACACACACACACCCCTTTGCCAGTTTGGAGGCTCAGTTCCCTGTGGGGGGGCATACAAGAGACAGCCAATCAATGATTCTCTCATCATTGATGTTTCTATCTCTCTCTCCCTCTCTCTTCCTCTCTGAAATCAATAAAAAATATTTTAAATGCTTTTTTAAATGAGTCCTTATAATTAAGGACCATATTCCTACATTAAGTGTAATGCAGCGAGGTAAAGTAGCATAAAGCTTGATCCCACCCATGTTCACGGCTTGGAGGAAGGCAGGCAGCCTGCTGGCACTGCCATCTGCTACATCTGGTACCTCTGAATTCCAATCTGGCCTGGCAGCTGAGGCTCCGGCTCAGCCCAGCCTGGGCCACTTCCTCTGACCCTCCGGACCTCAGAATGAGGTCACTTCCTGCTCCAACAGGCTAGAACGTAGTCTTTTTTCAAGAGCCAGAGTTGTAAAACAGCACTGATTTTTCCTTTTTCCTGTCCACGGGACTCTCAGGGGATTCCCTCCTCTGAAGTACAGGTCTGAGGGTTTCTCTCTCCACCCAGTCTTCATTGTGCTCAGGGCTGCAGGCCAGGGCATCCTGCCTACAGTGTCAAGTCTGAGGTTCTGAGTTCTCCTCTCAGGGTGAGGGTTCCTCCATGACCATGCCAGCTGTGGTTTCTGGACTCTCTGGAAATACTAGAATAATTTCCCGACAGTTTTGCCCCACTGAATAGCTCAACGAGACTGATCAGATTGAGGTCCAAAGTATCAGTTTCCCAGAGCTTTGTTTTTAAATAATAGCAAAATTTTTTTCCTTGCTCTTCACAAAACCCTCAAAGGAAAATACTGAGGATGCCACACTAGTTATCTTTGTCTTATCCTTGGGGCCTCTCTTCATCACAGAGCTAACTGGTCTCCCTGCAATTAACTTCTACTTATTATTTTGGTCATTCCACACTAGAATTAACTGTTGGTATGTCTTATTTCCAAACATGATGCTTCATGCTTCAAGAAAAGTCATGTCCATGGGGACTGGTTTATAAAGCCTCTTATTGCTATGGGTTTTTGCCTTAGCTTCCAGTTATGCTATGCCATGCTATACAAGATTCCTGGGACTTGAAGGCTGTGGCTCACTTTCTTACTGAGCCCCAAAACACATCAGGAACAACCTGGATGTCTTTGACTATAGCAAGTTGTAACCTTGATCAGAGAAATCAACTTTTGGCACCAGCAGCAGTTTGAATGCTTCCTAAGATAGGAGACAAAGACAATCTCAGGCATGAGGAAGGAAGGAAGGCTCACATGGAAGATCTCCCCGACACCAGTGCTTTGCTAGCCCTCCATGTGGAAATGGACTCAACACAGGGAACACTGACACAAAGTAGAAGGTGAGCCGTAAGGCAAGTTCATTGAAAAGTTCTATGATCCCCAAGGCTGAGATATGGCTTCTCCAAGCCATGCTATCCATGCCATGGGCCACTCCCTGCCCTTCAGACATTAGAGCCTCTGATGTACAGAGAGAAATAGTGACTGATAAAGAGGAAAAATAACAAGCTATGTCAATACACAGAGTTCAAGGAGAGAATTAAAAGGTCCATAGCAAAGAATTTCATCAAAATAATCCATGCAGACTTTATTTGGGTCCTGAAGACAAGCCTGTAAGCTTTCTCCTCTTGGCCTACTCAGCAAAGGCTTCCCTATGGAACACAGACTGGGGGGTCCAATGCCAGAAAACCAATGTGGGTTTTTTAATTAACTTATTGGGGGTGATATTGGTTAATAAAAACTATGTTGGTTTCAAGTGTACAATTTTATAATACATCATCAACCAGGCCTATGGACCCTACCCATGCACGAATTTCATGCACTGGGCCTCTAGTCTATATACAGTATATATAAAAGCCTAAGCAACCAAATGACCGAGTGACAGAACAACTGGTTGTTATGATGCGCACTGACCACCAGGGGGCAGATGCTCAATGCAGGACCTGCCCCCTAGTGGTCAATGCACTCCCACAGCAGGAGCATCACTCAGCTGGTAGCGGGTTACCAGATGCTGGGCTCACAGCTGGCAAACACAACTGCGGCAGTGCCTCCACCGCAATGCTACCGAGCAGCAGCGGTGGCACCAGGTGCAGCAGGGCTGGGATGAGCAGGAGCCAGCGCAGCACCCAGTCTGGGCTCAGGCTCCTCCCCAGCCTCCTACCGCTTCATGCACTACTACATCCCTTGAGGGATGTTGCACTGCCAGCTTCAGCCCGATCCTGACCTGCAAGGATTGGTCCAAAACTGGCAGTCAGATATCCCCCGAGGAGTTCTAGATTGCGAGAGAGTGCAGGCCAGGCCGAGGGACCACACGGGTGCATGAATCCATGCCTCAAATTACCTCCTTAAACAAGCTCTCGTCTCCTGTTTCCCATGATGGTTCCTCTACATCATGAGCTTATTTCCAACACCAATATCAAACTTAGAAGGGAGTTGACTGCAAACTGTAACCTGCTGAAGTATAAATTAATCATTTGGAGAGAGGGGCTGTGCAGGGTCCCCAAGCAAAGCTCTGCCTCTCCACCCAGGCCCATATGTCACTTCCTTTTGCCAGGGCAGCTCTTGGACTGCTGGGTGTCCTTCTGCTCAGGACATTGAGCAAATTAGATCAAATGTAGTATTCAGCAACCTCTTTTAAGCTTTGAAGGTCATCTCAATGCTCAGCGTTTTTGTATCTTTTCAAATAAATAATGAAAATGGAGATTTCTCAATATGGCATAGCTGGACCGGTTCCCTGGGAGCTGCATTCACACCGCACCACCAAGTGCTAGCATATGTTTCTCCTTGTAGTGTGGATGACAAATTAAGATTTAGGGAATAAATTTTCATGAAGAATTAAGAACATCAAGTAGTAACTTGTTACAGAAATATACTAGGGAGGAATACAGGCAAATAAGAGTCACATTAGCAACACACAAAATAGAAGTTTAAGGAACACAATTAAGGAAATACGGTCTTTAAAAGTATGCAATCCTGCCCTAACTGGCTTGGCTCAGTGGACAGAGCATCGACCAGTGGACTGAAATGTCCCAGGTTTGATTCCAATCAAGGGCATATACCTTGGTTGAGGGCACATCCCCAGTAGGGGGTGTGCAGGAGGCAGAACATCCCCTGTTTCTCTCTCATAGATGTCTCTAACTATCCCTCTCTTTTCATCTCTGTAAAAAAAATCAATATATATATTTTAAGTACTCAATCGTCGAAATATCACCAGAAAATCTCCATGAAGATTGAACTACACCTTACTGATGTAGTAAGTGAAATATTGAGCAACCTTAGCATATCATTAGCATATTATGCTTTGATTGGTTGAACGGCCAACTGGTGGATCAAATACTTAGCATATTAGGCTTTTATTATGTAGAATTAGCCTATATAAAGCCATAGCTAGCTTGGCTTAGTGGATAGAGCATTGGCCTGTGGACTGAAGGATCCCAGGTTAGATTCCAGTTAAGAGCACATGTCTGAGTTGCAGGCTTGATCATCAGTAGGAGGTGTGCAGGAGGCAGCCAATTGATGATTCTCTCTCATCATTGATGTTTCTATATCTCTCTCCTTCTCCCTTCCTTTCTGAAATCAATAAAAATATTTTTAAAAACTTAGTCTATTAAAAAAAAAAGTAGGGGGGAAATAGGGAGAAATATTTAAAATGTTCTCCTTATTAAAATGCATCTGGTATCACAAAAAATATGGATCCAAATAAATGCTTCAGAAATAGACTCTGTCACATTCAAGATATTTACATCCTTAGAGGAAAAATCTCTAAACAACTGGGAAAGAAAAACTTATTTTTAAATGTTTGGGAATATCTGATTAGCAAATTTAAAATAAAATTAGTTTATATTTTCAGTTTATAACATAAATCAAAATAAATTTTGCATCGCTAAAAATGTAAATATCATTAAATCTTATAAAATGTGGCAAAGAATAAATTTATATATGTTTAAATATGTGCCGGGATTAAACTTTCTAAGCTTTAATTGATAGGAAAAGTCAGATTTTATGCTATAAAATACTTTGTAACTTCTAAAATAATATAATGAAAATTAAGAGAAAAACAAGAAATTAAGATGCTTTCAAAAGAAATGCAAAGGGTTAACATCTGTATTTTATAAGTTGCACAATTATGTACAAATAAGATGCCCAATAGATGAATGAGCAAAGAATATGATCTGATCATCTATGCAGAAGCAATGGAAATTAGTAAGCAAACATGTAAAATGCTCTACCTTGCTGTGAGCAAAGAAAAACAAATTAAAATATTCATTAAGTACCATTTATACCTATTATATTATAAAAATAATGATAATACTCAAGGCTAACCAGGTTCTGATGAAGTTAGTACATTTATTCACTATGGACTGCAATTTAAATAAATTCTGTTTGTAAAGTAATTTAACTATCAATATCAAAAACCATAATATATTAATTTTCCTAGATCCAGTAATTCCATCATTAAGAACTTATCATAAAGAATTAACCCAAAGGAAAGAGAAATATCTATGTTTAAAGATAGTTAGCTACAATAGTAAAAATCTAAGGACAACAGACAAAGAATGGTTAAGAAAACTTTTATTGGATGGATCATTAGACATTTCTTGAAATGAAAAGTACGAAGGTTACATGGTGACATGGGAAATGTTAATACAAAGTGACGAATTAACACTTTAAAGCATTCAGTTGAACCATACCAACTGAAATTTTTGTAGGAAAAATATAAAATATTGAAAAATTTCACATGGTTCAACCTAATAGTTCTGTCATGGATATAGATAGGTAAAAATAATATCTTCTGAGTGCCAGACCTAAGAGGAAAGCAGTTGAAGGGATGGTAGTTTTATTATTTTATTTTTGTTAATCCTCACCAGAGGATATTTTTTTCCATTTACTTGTTAACTTTCAGAAAGAGTGGAAGAGAGAAAGACAGAAAAACATCAATATGAGAGACACATTGATTGGTTGCCTCCCGAAAGTGCCCCTGTTAACGAGGGCTGAAGATCAAACCTGCAACCCAGGTAAGTGCCCTTGACCAGGAATTGAACTCACAACCCTTCAGTGCACTGGGCAAAGCTCTAACCACTTAGCAACACCAGTCAGAGCAGAAGGGATAGTAGTTTTAAAGATTAACTTTTTATCCTCTGCTATTTTTCACGCTGTTATATTATTTGTAAAATCAATTTTAATGTTAAAACATTAAAGACATGAGTGCTATGCAGATAAAGATATATCATGAAATAAATCAAAGGATAAATTTTGTTATATCTTTTCATTTCAAATTCTTTAATTCACCATATAAGAATTAAGGAATTGTGTTTTCAACTAGATTAAGGATTTGTTTTTGAAAAGATCTAATAAAAAATGTCAACGTAGTAATAAGACAACATAGCAGGGAAGTTAAGCTCCAGGTTTTAAAGGGTCAAATCCCATTTATTATTTAAAAGGCTTTGGGAAACTTACTTTACCTCATTTAAACTCAGTTCCTTTATCTAATACATGAGGAATCTGTGCAAGCAGTGCTAGTCTACTTGGCCCTGATTGTACTTACGTTGGGTTAGTCCCAAATATTGATCAATGAACACCAACTACTTCTTTGAATTTCTTGCAAATAACAACATATTCAACAAATATGAACAAGTATGTCCTTACAATAACCCCCCCATCCAAGGTTTTGCTTTCCATTGTTTCAGGGTTACCCAGGGTCAATTGCAGCCCATAAATATTAAGTGGAAAATTCTAGAAATAAACAATTCATAAGTTTTAAATTTCATTCGGCTTTGGGTAGTGTGATGAAATTGATCTGCTGATAAAGGCATAGACTCTTTGCTTAAACTTGGGGACAACTCTGGAAGCTTTCAGAGCTCCCTGTAGGATCAGCTGAGGCTGAGGCTTCAACCACTTTAGAGGTCCATGTCTTCCTCTGACCAACTTGTCTTTCTCACTTCCTCACAGGTGTAGGAAAAATATATTGATTTCCAAAAGCGCTCCCCAATAAATATTCATGCAATGTTCCATTCCAGCACCTTTTTCCTGGGAACCCAAACTAAAACAGTTGGCACGTGAACAAAGCTTGTCGCATAATGAAGAGACAAGAAATAAAGAAATCCAGCAATATAATCTGAACTCCTTAATCAGGTACACCTAAAGCCAGAACATGCTTTGATCTGTTTGTTCATGTTTGTTACTTGAATCAATGGATTTCATTTTTTTTTTTTTGCTTAAGCTGCTGAAATTGGGTCTTAATATCTTATAACTGATGGAGTTCTAACTAATATGCAAATGCTATCTCATCTCCTATAATAGATAACAAACTGCTATATATACAAATAGTGCTTAACAGTATTCATTGAATTCTGTTGTCGCATGATTATTATAAGATGTTCTTATAAGATGTTCTACTAAAAGGGAACAGGGAAAAGAAGTTGTATCATAAAACAAGCATGGTAAGTGCTACACACTACATGTACCTCCAGAGTTATTATATAATAGGATTTTAAAAATTCCAGTAGTGTTGCTATAAATTTCTTTAATTACCAATAAAGGCTGTTTAACTTTCTTTTAGGCACAGTTTAATATACCACAGAACACTGAGTACAAATATGGATATCTATCACCCAAATGGGCTTAGTTATTTTTTAGTATATTGTATGTATTGATTTCAGAGAGGAAGGGAAAGGTAGAGATAAAAACACCAATAATGAGAGAGAATCACTAATCGGCTGCTTCCTGCACACACCACAACCCGGGCAAGTGCCCTGACCGGGAGTCAAATTGTGACCTCCTGGTTCATAGGCCAATGCTCAACCACTGAGCCATGGCTGCTGGGCCAAATAGGCTTAATTTTGCCTATAGTTTTGAGGCCACCAAATGATAGTCTCCTTCCATTTGTTCACTGGCCCTCTGGTGTCCTGGGAGAACTAGCACTGCTTGCACAGATTTATTACCAGAGACAGTATTTATTTAGCTCTGGGAAAGAGAGACTCTAAGACATTATCCTGAAAACAAGTCTTTGAGAAAGGTCACTCCATCTTTTCATTCAGTCCTGTAAGGCTTCCTGCCTCCAACAGGGAAACAGATGGCGGAGAAGGAAGGCAGTCTCAATCTGCTTACAATCCAAAGCCTTTCTAGTAGGAACATTCATTGGAATGAGGTTCTCCTTCCATATGGCGTCTTTGCGGGTCTTTGGTGCAAAGAAGGAGAAGGTGTTCTGATTCATCCAATTAACTACAAAGCAAAGATGCATCGCATATAGAGCTCCAGGGGTAGCAACTCTGAGGCATGCAAGAAGCTCTGAGAAGGTAAAAAGCAAACGTGGCAGTGAAATAAATCAAGGGAAATAATGGAAGAGAGTAGTAGAAAAATGCATGATTCTCAAAGGCTGGGTAGAAATGGACGAAGCTTTGAGCAGAAGGCTAAAGTCAGAAAGCATGTGGACTCTTTTAAGTCCAGTTCTCCTGAAACAGAGCCAGCACACACAATTTATGGAAAGAGTCCTTTTATGAGAAGGGGACAGGACGAGGGAAACAGGATGAGGCAGGAGATGAAGCTAAGCAAGCTATGGTCTCAGCGGGAGCCTGATCCCATGGGGAGTTCTGGGGCGGGAGTTGCACCACAGAATTGGCCCACCTTCAGGCAAAGTGATGGATTTTTGTCCCCCCATTGGCTGTGTACTTTCTCCCTGGCAGGGCAGCTACCCTCTGGCTCTGGGCAATTCTCTGGAAGCCGTGAGCCATTGGCAGCCAACACTCACAGCAACTATGGATGGTTTACCATATCCCCTGGTAAATGGGATCTGGGCAAGGCCCAGAAACATTCACCCAACAGGGTAAGGGTGGAATTGAAAGGAAAAGAGGGAAGGAAGCAAAGAGAGTGGTAGTAAAAACAAGTAGCTGGTGCTCGCTTCAGCAACACATATACTGAAAACAATAGCTACAAAGTATTCAGGCTAAACGGAACCAATAGGAGTGGGGGAGAAACACATGAGGTAGTTTTTAAAAATATATATTTTATTGAGTTTTTACAGAGAGGAAGAGAGTGACAGAGAGTTAGAAACATCGATGAGAGAGAAACATCAATTAGCTGCCTCTTGCATACCCCCTACCAGGGATATGCCCACAACCAAGGTACATGCCCTTGACCGGAATCGAACCTGGGACCTTTCAGTCCGCAGGCCGACACTCTATCCACTGAGCCAAACCGGTTTCGGCACATGAGGTAGTTTTTATTTACAAGGGATAACAGAAGACGTTCTTGAAGTCAATACAAAAATAAACTCAACCTAAAAGAAAAGTGGTCTGAATAAATGCGGGAGGAACAGAAGGGGTGAGCGAGGGGCAGAGTAAGAGATCTGATCAGCTCATTAGGCCACCTCTCCCAAGGAAGAACTAGGAAGACAGGTGACTAACTCCCAGAATAAATGTGGTCAGAAATAACCCTCTTTGGCTGAAATAACACTCTTCTGAGACTTCTTCCCCCCAACCAAGAAAACCATCGCACTGAAATCAGAAACTCTGCCACCAGGGAACCTGACACTGTCCTGGCCAAGTCTTCCTTCCTTCTGTCCCGTTTACATTTACTATGGAAAAATGTATACAGACACAGAAACAGAAAGAAAAATGCAATGAAGCCCATCTCCAATAATAATTTAGAGAGCCAATTTCATTCTAAATTCCCTCCCACTTTCCTTTCCTAAGTTATTTTGGAACAAATTTCAGATAATTTATCAATATTCATATTCAAAAAGTAAGAATTTTTAAAATTCATAATCACAAAACCATTATCACATTGAAACGACAATAATAATTAACTTCTTAATATCAAAAATATAGTCAGTGTTCAGATTTCCCTAGTATTGAGTAGATGGGGCTTTAGTTGTTGTTAACAATTTTTTTTGTTTGAATCAGGATCCAAATAAGGTTCATATACTGCGATTGTTGGTGATTATTAAGACGCATAGAATCTATAAATTCCTCCTCTTTCTTTCTTTCTTTTTTTTTTTTTTTTTTTTTTGCACTTTGTTGTAGTTAGACAAATGGGGACATTTGTCATATAGTTTCCTGTAGTCTGAATTTTGTTAATCACATCCCTATTGTTGATAAAATGAAACAGAAACCTGATTCCCAATTTGTGGTCTTTATATTCCACACCACTTCGTGAGTCTTTCAGATCCAAGAAAGTAATTCCCTGGAGAAGAGTTGGAGAATGGAAGGCCCAGCTGGAGTGTCCCTTTATGAGAGCTACTCTCTCCAGAAATCCTTGTTCAGGACAAAGCACACTATTTGCCCAGAATCACTTTAGTACAAGTAAACCTAGTTCAAACAAATCCTAAAAAGCTGAGCCTTCCCTCTGCTGAGCTACCAGTTGGTTTCTATTTGATGTCTTATGTGTGAGGCTGTTTTTCTGGGTTGAAAGACACTAAGACCAGAGATGATGAAGGACCTAGAGCTGGTAGAAACAGAATCCCTGGGCCACTGAAAGCTTGGAAAACTGACTGCCCATGACTTGAGTTATTCACGTCACTCCCAGTTGCAGTAGTCTTGATAAGAAAATTACCAAACTATGATTTTGTTCCTTCGTTAGTAGTCAATTGATTTTCCTTCCCATCCCACATTCCTTCTCAGAGACTGAACTCTAACCAATAGCTTCAGGAGAAGTGACTTTTACCCCCTTAACAACAGAGGATAGAATCAAGAAGAGTGAATGGAACCAATTCAAAGCTAGCCACTCCACTGACTGGCCAAGAACCAATAAATGTCCTAGATAATTTGAACTAAAGCACAGGGACTATTGAAATCAGATGTTGGCACTGCAGCATGTGTCAATGGCAGACATCTGACTCAAAGCAGCGCGCAAGCCAAAGTTATGGAGATGCAGAGATGAGAGATTTGCAGAGAAAGCAGGTATGCATGAGGAGAATGGAGAACATATGCAGATAGGAGCAGACAAGAGAGAATGAATCTCCAGAGAAAGAGACATAAAGATAGCAGCTGCCTGACAACTTTCTAATATTCTGAAAGCCTTAGAAATACTGCCTACAGCTGGGTTTCATGAGACTTCACGGTCTTACCATAAATCCTGTTACATAAATTAGCCTAAGTGGGTGGGTCCCTGTGCCTGACAACCAATTACTTCACTTGATGAAAATATATCCATAGATTTAAAAATAATTTACTGAGTGCCAGCCAGACATGACAGTGCTAAGCATTACAGACACTTCTCTACTGGGAATCCAAACTCAGAAATAGCAACTTACTTCAGAACAGATATATAAAAGGTGTTCTGGGAACACGGGAGAAGCAGTGTGCAATCCGCCTAAGGATGCGGGAGTGGGGGGAGGGCAAGAAAGGCTTCCCAAAAGAAAGAGGGGATACTGGGCAGCTGAGCTGAGCTAGAAGACTAGGGAAACATTTGTTCGGTGGACAAGGAAGTCATTCTAGGAAGAATGAAAAACATGAACAAAGACATACTGGCACAAGCAAGCCTGGCAACTTTTGAGGACAATAAAAAGGGGCATTAATATATTATAAACAAAGAGAGGGAGAAGAGGAGAGGAAAAGAGGAAGAGGAGGCTTCGGACTTGTTAGCAATGATCAGCATAAAAGGAATGCTGTTTTATATTTTATCTGTCACCCAAAGAGGAGATCATTGAAACCAAGAAAGAAAAAAATATGCCTATTAGTATTTTTAAAAGATGACTCCAACAGTGAAAAGAAAAGGAAATTAGAAGACAAAGTTAGAGTCAAGAACACAAGTTAGAAGCTGTGGCAATTATTTCAAGCCAAAGAATCTCTTTTACTAAGACAGACAATGCGGGGTTCAAGAGGAGGACACGCATACAAGAGATATTAAGGAGAAAAAGTCTATAGCACTTAGTGACTAAATATGATTGGAATTAGAAGAATCAAGAATGATACACAGGTTTCTAGTGGAGTGACTGGGTAGATGGTTATACCCTTTTTTTCAAATGGGGAATGCCAGGGTAATGAGGACAAGGGCACAGAGAATGGGTGAGTTCAGTGAGTTCAGTTTGAGGTATGCTTTGGAGATATTAATTTATATAAAGATGAATAATATCCATTTTTATATATTTAGTACTCAGCAAACATTTTCTGAGTGCCTACTATGCATCAAGCACTCAGCTCACTCCCAGGATCCAATATAAGTAAAAACATTCACCAGCCCTTACTCTCATGAAGTAGACAGTTAGATATGGGGGACCATTATTAGTCAATCACATAACTATAGAATTGCAAACTGAAAAAGGCTACATAGGGAATAAAGCCACAACTGTAAAGACATACGAATAGGGGACCACATATGCTAAGTCAGGGAAACAGGTCTATGAAAGCAACCTCTGAGCTGGATGTGCAAAGACATTGAAGAGCTGAATGTGTGAGGAGCCAGCACGAATTCTGTGCAAAGGGGAAATGTGTGCAGAAATCCTGAGGTGGAAAGGAGATAGAAAGAATGAAGAGAACAGAGCAAAATGAGGCTGCAGAGGAACGCCAGAGATGAAAGATGCAGGGAGCAACATGAAAAACTTTGACTTACTCAAAGAGTACTTTGAAATATTGAACGGCTTTTAGCAGAGAATAAGATGACAAAAGGTCTCCGGTTCAATGTAAAAACGCACTGGAGGAGACAAAAGTGAACGAGAAGAGCTAATTAGAAGATTTTTCATAATCACACAAGACACAACTACGACTTGAGGTCACAGCAGAAATAGGGCAACGTGGGTGGATTGAAAGCCACTTGGAAAGTAATGATGATGGCTGGGGTGGGATATGAGACAGGAGTTGTCAAGGAAGACCTGTAGAGGTTCTGACTTATATTTTTTGAGGGTCATTCACTGGGACAGGGAACATTAAAGGAGCACCATGTTTGAAATGAAAAATTATGAGTTCAGTTTTGGATATGTTACCTTTGAGGACTTTCAAAGCCACTCGAGGAGAGAAGCATGTTAATAGGCAGACTGTGTAGATCTGAGAATCAGAAAAAAACCCGTAAGCTAGATTTGTAAATATGAGAGTTGCCTCCATACAGGTGGCCACTTGAAGACTTGCATGAAGGTGGTTATGTACAGAGTGAGGAAACAAGTCATGGATGGGACCATTTAATCATTTTTCACTGGAGGACGAGGAACGGAAAAGAGAAAGAGCCTTTCAAAAGGTGGACGGGAAACCAGGTGTGTTGTGTCACAGAAGCCAAGGTAAGCATGTTCCAAGAATAACAGAATAATTCGCTGTGGTTTCTGCTGAGACCACTCATATCATGAGCAGAGAAAGTTTCAGTAGACGCTAGAAAGGGTGAGATTTGTGAGTTAAGATATTTCAATGGATCCTGATCAAAAGAGATCAGTCTGGCTGAAAATGTGAATTCAGAATCGATGATCAAAGCCAGGGTGGAGAATGACGGCCCATGTGATCATAGAGAGTGAGAATGAAGACCACGGCCAAGCACTGGGATATGCCAATGTGGACAAAAGAGAGCCGCACAGGAAACTGAGAAACAATGCCCAAGAGGTCATGAGAAAAAGTGAGGTTTAGAAGCTCATCATCCCTCCTCAACTCATGTCTGGTCCACCAAAAGAGCCTTCTAACTGGTTTCCCACTACATCCCTAATCTAGCATCTTCCAGTCTGCCACTAGGACAGGGATGAGGGGAGCAGGGGAGTCAAGAGCAGTGAACACAGAACAGATGTTTGATGGCTGATATAGCCAACAACCTAAGTCCCCAACTACTTTCACCATTTATTTGCTATGTAAGTTTAGACAAGCCTTCTTCTTCTCTCCCTTTCAGCTCCCTTGCATGTAAAATAAGGAAGACAATTTTCTGTAACGACCTCATAGGCTTGTCCTAAAACTTATACAAGTTGCTGGCTGAGGGAGTGTTTTAAACACTTGTTCTTCACGACACAGGCTTCAGGAATTATTCTTCATCTTGAATCGCTGTGTGCTTCACAGTTCATCCTTTCTCAGATAGTTCCACTGGCTCCTCTTCTTGGCTCTCAGCAAAGGTAATGGATGGTGCTGTCACCACCTAAACACCATTGCCCTTTCCTTCCCAGGGCATTCCAAATCTGACTCACAGTTAAGCAAATGTAATGCAATTGCAGGTAGAGTTGGCAAGATGTGCTCCATTTGCTTTTTGGCCCAGTCCGTTAATTGCCCTTGGAAGTAAACAGTACACTATAGAGTGAAGACAAGAGGGTAATTTGGAAAAAGAGAGAGAAAAACGAAACTGAAATGAATTTGGGGGTGGAAAGTGGGAGGTAGAGTACATCACACAAACTTAAAATAATTGGGACTCTACTGAATGTCCTAAGGGCTTTCAGAGCTCAAGCCTCCTTGCTAAGTCCACTCCTCGCTTGGGTGTCATTGCTCTCCATGAAGTAACGCTAACACTAGTCACCATTTCTTTCCTGCCAGTCATTTGTCTCTCGTGTGCCTATTTCTGCCTCCACAGCTTCTCACATGAGATGTCTGCCAAGAGTATCCTCTCAGTACCTCCTCCTGCCCCAGCTGTGCCCAGCTCAAGCCGTCTCTTATTCAGGAAGTTGAACCTCCTTTGCTGAACTTAAGAGGCCAAACCTCAGTTTAGCACAGTGGTCGGCAAACTCATTAGTCAACAGAGCCAAACATCAAAAGTATAATGATTGAAATTTCTTTTGAGAGCCAAGCTTTTTAAACTTAAACTACTTCAAATGTCACTTCTTCAAAATAGACTCACCTAGGCCGTGGTATTTTGTGGAAGAGCCACACTCAAGGGGCCAAAGGGCAGCATGTGGCTCACGAGCCGCAGTTTGCCGACCACGTGTTTCGCACGTCCCCATGCTTCTCCCCAACTCTGCCATCATTCTATGTGCACCAGGCTTTTCTCTCCAACTAACATCACTGGCATTAAACAACCCATTATCTTGTTCAAGGTACACACCTTCCCCGATTTACATGTGAGAAAACAAAGTCTCAGTGAGAGAATCTGTGTGCCCCACATTGGCTGGTGTTGAGGCCTCCTGGGTGTGACGGTTGAGTTCAGCCTATTATTTCTCCTTAAAAACAAGGCCTGTCTCTCTCTCCCCTGTACTTTCTCCCACAATGCCAGTTCCTGAGGAGATGTCTGGGCATCTTAGAAAGAGGATGACAATGTAAAAAATAATAATAATAATAATAAGGAAAAAAAGCTGCAGAGAGAGAGATAAGAGGGCCCAAAAGATCAATATTCTACTTCCAATGTCGCTGGAGCACAGAGCATACCGACCACATTCCAGGCCTTTGCACCATAAGCCTAAGCCCAATTCTGATTCCCTCTTCCCATTCACCGTTAAACGCTGGATTTTCTAATATTTGTAATGTGAGTTTAATCAGAACAGACTGTGACTTTTACATTTTAGACAGAACTTTACTTTCTGTGCTGTAGCCCTTCCAAGTGTTATTTGGGTTTTTGTAAACTAACGTATGCAGACTCACCACAATGAGCCATCACCATGGTAATTTTCCGCCCGTTGTTTTCAGTTTTAGTTGCATATGCTCATCAAGGAGATTGAAGCTTTACTGGTGAACAAAATTTCATTACCTGCCTTTGGACTTCAGTGCATCAAATTTAAAGAAATGTTTTCAAATCCTCCTGGCATTCCATTTCGGGCTTATTTCTCAGAGATCAATAAAATGTTCTACCCAGAACCAAGCAAACCTTTTACCTCCTCTTCCTAGAGCTGGGACTGGCCGATTCCCTGGCCAAATATCATGGTTTTCCATGGGAATATGGGCTCCTGAGCTGTCAAACCTTCTAGGGGTCGCCTTCCATCTGCTTGAATGAGGTCAACAGCTGCACAGTTAAACTGGATCTTGCTTTTCACTTCAAGCACAAGGATAAGTGTGCAGGAGGGGAGAACTGTCTGCAGTGATGGTAACTGGCAATCTGCCCACCCTAATATACACTTGCCACTCCTCCCATCAGAAGGTAGAACTGATTCCCCCAACTCAAATCTGCCTTGTAAGCATTCGGAGAGGAGGGACCACATTACACATGCCTCTGGTCTCCATGGCACCACCCAGCAGCCCTGGATGGCGCCCAGACAGGTGTCTACCTACAGTTCCCTTCCTACTACACCCCCAATCCGCATCTTCTAGGCAAACCTCTCCAGGGCCACCCAGCAACAGCATTTACAGGAATACTCCAGCCCCTGTCCAAACAGAGCAATTTGGTTTGGGGATGTTTTCCGAATGTGAAGTGACCCAGCTAATTAACGTGGATTGTTTTATGGCATTCATGAGATTGAGTGTTCTGGGAAAAACCTTGTGAGTGAAGCAGGTCTAAGTCCAACATTTAGAAAGCTTTTAGCTTAAATGCAAACCCACTAGAAGTGGGAGCCGTGCCATCATCAGGGAGATGTCCAGCAGAAAGTGTGGGATGCGACGCCTCGCTCTCCTCATCGCCGTCCCGGTGGGCCATTTGATCCAGCAGAGCGAGATGACGTTCAAGCGCTTAGGGACTCGGAGCAGGGGGAGCGGGGTGGGAAGCAAAAAGACAACTACAGCTTGCCTGCAATTAAATGCAATTCAAGAAAGGTTGGCCCTCACCAGTTTGGCTCAGTGAAGCATTCGCCTGCAGACTAAGGGGTCCCAGCTTCAATTCTGGTCTAGGACACATGCTCAAGTTGTGGGATCGATTCCCAGTGGGGTGGTGGGGGGTGGAAGGGAGGAAGGCATGCAAGAGGCAGCCAATCAATAATTCTCTCCCATCATTGATGTTTCTAACTCTCCCTCTCCCTTCCTTTCTGAAATCAATAAAAATATTTTTTTAAAAAGAAAGCAAGACTGCAAGGCAATAAGAGGGAGTTCTGGAATTTTTTAATTAGTTTGAAATTCAGCAATATGTGACTAGCTATGAATGTGGTCAAAGTCACTCTTCCTCTGAATCTACTGGGGATAATAGTACTTCCACCACAGTTGCTATGAAAGACCAGCGGGCAAAGGTGACCGGTGTGTTCTGGGAACTGTGAGAAGCTCTACATGTGGGAGGTATTGTTATCTCAATGATCACAGTGATCACAACGCAGCAATAAAACAGGTAAGGCTCCTTGGTGGGACGCTGATATTCCCCAAAAGTAATGGATGCTCTGATAGAACATCACTTCCTGACAATTCAATGTGGGGATGATCATGTTCCAGTCTGAGGACAGAAGGCACACCAGTATTTTAACAGACAGGTTGTATTATAAAGAATGATCTTGATATAAAATCACTAACGGGGTTAACTGAGAGCATAAGCACAGGACGGGGTTCCCACCGTAAGGTGACCAACCTCTCTGGTTGGCCTGGGACTGAGTGGGTTGCTGGGAAACGGGACTTGGAGTGCTCCAGGCCCAGGAAAACCAAGATAAGGTGGTCACCTGACACAACCCTGAGTGTTGGGGGAACACTGGGAAGAACTGGAATTGTTAACACTTCCAAGTTCGGAGGTGGAGCCCCTCAGAGATGGGACCCAGACCCATGGGGAGGGGCACCCCCTGGCTGGTGCTGGGGTGTCCAAGGAGGTGCAGAGACGCCTGGAAAAGTGACCAAATGCAACCAGCTGCTGGTTTGCAAAGGACCTGGCACGGAGGAAGCTTTGCCAGGGTGTGGCTCACAAGAACAGCAAGGCCAATAGGAAGGAGCAACCCCTCCTCCCTCTTGTGCCCCCTCCTGGCAAAACTTACCAGTGACCCAGTTTGGCAAAGCGGAAATGGGGTTTGCAGAGTCCCCACCCAGCACCACTGAGCATAGAGCAGAATGTTAGGTCTGGAACAGAGAGATATTAGCTTAATAACTGGCACCACGGCCGGGAAACGGGTAGAGAAGAAAATAATCTGGTGTGAACAATTTAATCAAAGAACTTGCCTTTTTAAAAAAAAAAATCTTGCCAAGCTCCTAAGTCCAGGCTACCTGCCCTCTGACCCCAATAATGATCCAACCATTTCTCTCCCGTCCCCTGTGACAGCCATCGAGAACAGTCCTGGGCACTAGCTGTCACAGCAGCAGACCTGACCCTCAGCCGTGTCCTCTGGCCTTTTCCTGGGGAGCCGTGCTGCCTGCTCTGCAGACTCACAGACAGCAGGGCTGAGTGGAGCGGTAGGCAGCTTTAAAATTTCACGCACTCATTATTCTTTCATGAAGCACCACAAACCCAACTGCGCAAGACCAAGGGCAGGCACACGGGAGCCACAGCAGTGCTCTGTCCCATTCCTTGCAGAATTGAGCCCCTTAAAAAAGGGCTTAAGCAGGGCCCAGCAAATACCACCACCACTCACCCTTCCCCCTGGAGATGCCACCGGACAGCGGCAGTGAACGTGGGCCCGTTCATGGCTCACCCAGCAACGCCCGACATCCACCTCTGCCTTTGGGCCAGCGATGGGCAAGGAGACAACACAGCTCACAACTGCACCTCCGGTCTTCATCTCTGAGAGGCGATACATCTTTTCCAGGACGTTTTATTCACAGTTTCTCAACTAGCACATAGTTTGACTTTATTTTCCCCTTCTCCTCCTCCCACCTTCTACTCTTCCCTTTTCTTTTTTGTTTTTTCTTTCCCCTCCAATATTCCCCTGTCTGTTCACTTTTCACTTTCTGCTGAGACCAGTCCCTCTCACGCTGCCTCTTTTCTGTGTGGATCTGTCTGTCCACATCCCTGCATGTATGTGCGTGTGTGTGTGTGTGTGTGTGTGTGTACGCACGCGCACATGTAGGTGTGCTTCCCTGGTGCTTTCTGTCTCCTGAAACTCTGTTTGTCCCCTTGGCCACCACTTTCTGCTCTGATCTCTCCGGAGAGGAGAGTGAAGTGCCTCTGTCTCCTGGGGCAGTGAGAACTCCATTTTATTCCCTTGTTGCCTCTGCCGAGGAAAAGAGGAAGCTGGGGAAACATCTGTTCCATTTAGGACACAAATGCCAAGTCCCAAGCACGTATGAAGCAATGAGCCACAGAGGCACCGTTCGCTCAGTAAGTGCCTATTCTGTACCAGGCCACATGCTCACTCATCACTAGTGGCTCAAAGGGGAACCAGATTGGGTACATGTACCGCAGATCCCACGGTCTGGTGAGGGAAGCAGATCTGTGAACAATGCTGCAAAAAGGCTATTGAATCAGGCTAGGAACGGAGTTAATCAAGAAAGGCTTCCAGGAGCCCTGGCTTGGGTGCTCGGTGGTTAGAGTGTCGGCCTGCACACCGAAAGGTCAAGGGTTTGCTTCCCAGTCAAAGGCATGTACTGGATTTGCAGGTTCAATCCCAGGTCCCAGTGGGGGCCCGTTCAAAAGGCAACCAATCAATGTGTCTCTCTCACATCAATGTTTCTCTATCTCTCTTGCTCTCTCTCTCTCCCTTCCACCTTTTTCCCCCTTCCACTCTCTCAAAAAAAAAAAAAAATTTCTCAGATGAGGCTTAATCAAACCAAAAAGAAGAAAAAAATGAAAGGCTTCCTGGAGGAGGTGGTGCTGAATATTGAAGAACACGTAGATGTTAAACAGAGAAATGAGAGAAGGACATCCAAAGCAGGAGTTTATCATAAGCAACAGCATGAAGGCAAAACACCAGCTTGGGGCATGCAGGAACCCACAGGTGGCACAGGGCTACTCTAGCATGACTCAGGTCGCCGTGCAGCTGGAAAGCTGGGACATGGCCGGGTCACTCAAGACTTATGGGCCAGGCTGTGAGGGACCCCCACTCAGCACCCACTGGTCCTGCATGCTCCTGTCCACACTGCCTGAGGCATCCTCTGGCCACTGGAGTTTGCTGGGCCCACGTGCAGGGCAGACCTGAGTGTCTAACACCCTTGGCAGCACATCCATTTATGGCCCGCAACTTCTCTGCCCAGCTTCGATGGAGGTGGGTGGGACAATGGACAGAAAGGATGGCCCGAAGAAAGGAGAGCGGAGGCAAAGCTGGGGGTCGGATGAGTGAAGCGTGCAGAAACCATCCCCTACTGGAAACTCCATGGGGAGCAGAGCCGGTGCGACTTTGCCCCCTACCAGGTGGCTCTTCACACTGCCACCAGCATTTGAAGGCTTGCTTCTGAGAAGCAAGGAGTTCTAGAAAAGAGTTGGCATCTTACTAATTCAGCTTATTTCACTAAGCAATTGCCAACTCTGCAGAGTGGGGATTACTGTTTCCTTTCTACAGATGAGGAAACGGCCTGAGCGAGGTTCAGGAACTCGTCTGAGCCCCTCCATTTGGCAGAAGCTGTCAAAATTCACTCACATCTGGCTGACTCATTTACTCTGTGTTGGTTTCTTTACTTCTGGGTTTGGAACATTTTTTAACTATTTTTCCCACCCTTCATTTAAAACTGCTTGTGTCAACAGCTCATTGTGTAGTGGAAATTCACCTTGTTTTTTAAAGTCTTTCGCTTTTAAAATGAATTTTAAGATGTGCTTCGAGGAGTACGCTCCATTTTAAAAAGGATAGAAAACGTATCCAAACATACAAGTAGATAGATATACTTCCTAATGTCCCCCAATAGTAGGAATCGTGTGGGAATCTGTTCTAAACTTTCCATTCTCCTCCCCCATCCTATTCTAGGAAAAGCCTGGGCTCCGGAGTCAGGCTTGGTTAAGATATTGGCTCGGCCACTGAATAGCTGTGTGAATCATGGCACAAGTCACTTAGCCACTCATGTGTGAGGCACATACTTCAAAAGGTTTGTTGTGAGGCTTAACTAAGATGACACAAATCTGATGCCTGGCACCCAGATGACAATCCATTAATCCCTTCCTGGCCTTCCCCTTCCTCCCACACAATTTCACCCTCCCGGGAAATGTTGCCACTTCCTCGGGCCAGTAACCTCAAAACAAAGATGACACACCTTTTGATTTGCTTGCCCATGAATTTAAGCTCTAGCTCAATCGTATTTCACTCGGTGCCTAAATGTGTCTAGGAGGTGTTCCCATAAATTCCATTTGAATGACCTAATCATGGTTGAGTGGCAGAAAAGAAAATCAGATGTCAGCCTTGGGGATGGGGTGGGGGGGGTGAAAGCCAGGATAGGAGGGTTGCAGATTCCACTTTGCAGAGAATTGTGAATCTCTGAGGCCACACTGAAGTCTAAGGATCTGAGCCCTGCAGGAATCCAGCGTGGGCATGCGGTGATTTGTGAGGCACGAGGCAGAGTGACAGAATGAAACTGCTCCTTCTCAGGACACTTAGCTCAGAAATCACCAGAAGGGATGCTCAGGGCATCGTCTATTCTGAGGACTTCTTTTCACCCTTCTTCCTAAATGCATGCTTCCCCCAACCAGGGCCTGCATGAGATCAGGCAGGAGGGAAGGACTGCATCCTTCCAGTTTTCCCAAAACTCCCAGAGGAGGGACCAATGCAATGGCAACATCTAAGCCTAGGTGTCCTTGCTGGCGACATCCACACAGCATGTTCTTGCTCCCAGCCCATACCTGACGGCATACTTTTTGCTATAACTGCTTAGTCACCAGACCCTGCCGAGTGGGGGCCTCAGCTGCTTCCTTTTGAAAGAGACTTAATTGTTGCTGCTTATCTGGGGGTCAAGTGCATCTCTCTGGGCTGAAGGGCCATTGAGGAAACTGCACTTGTTTAGACATGAGACAGGTCCCAGCTAAATAAGGTACGTCCACAGGTTCTCAGCCACCAGGAAGGTGACTCTTATTTAAGTGGAGAGGTCCCTCAACATGGGCTCCAGGTTGCCCTTCCATGGCTGTGTGACTGTAGACGAGCCCCTGAAACTCTCTGTGAAGTTTTTTCATCGCTATAATGAAGATAAAGATACAAATCCCCACCCTGTCTATAGTGCAGGCTTCTTGTGGCAAAAGATCAATAAAGCACTTTATAGACACTAAGATAGTTTTGATAATATGAGGTAGCCAAAAATTGAAAGCAATCCAATAAGAATGGAGTAAATAAATTGCAGTACAATGGAATACTACACAGAATTTTTAAAAGAGCAAACTAACCACAACATACAACTACATGGATGAATTTTACTGACAACATAATAGATCAAAGGAGCCAGATAAGAAAAAATACTAAGGATTGTATGATCCCATTAATATGAAGTTAAAGTACAACAAAACTAATCTATAGTGATAGAGATCAGTTTAGTGGTTACTTAGGGAAGGGGCACAAGAGATCCTTGGACGGTATTGGCAATGGTCCTCATCTTGATCTGAGTAGTGACTACATGAACATCCTCATGTGTAAAACTATCTCCAGTTTTATATTTAACTAGAGGCCCAGTGCACGAAATTCATGCAAGAAAGAGTAGGCCTTCGCAGCCCTGGCTGCCTAGGCCCTTGCAGCCCTCCCCACTCCCACTCCACACCTCTGACCTCCCACCCCCGGCCAGCTTTGTCCAGAAGGTCATTGGAAGGTTGTCCAGACAGCCATTCCCCTGTTCAGCCATTTGGTCGATTTGCATATTACACTTTTATTATTATAGATATCTAGGCACTTTGGTTTATACATCTAACACTCCAATTAAAAATAAAAGTTTAGCTGAAACCGGTTTGGCTCAGTGGATAGAGCATCAGCCTGCAGGCTGTAGGGTCCCAGATTTGATTCTGGTCAAGGGCATGTACCTTGGTTGTGGACACATCCCCATTGAGGGGTGTATAAGAGGCAGCTGATTGATGATTCTCTCATCGATGTTTCTAACTCTCTATCTCTCTCTCTTTCTCTCTGTAAAAAATCAATTATATATATATATATATATATATATATATATATATATATATGTAAAATAAAATAAAATAAAAGTTTAAAAACACTGAACAGATACCTGAATCACTGTACTGGGTAGAATTCACAGGTAGAAGAATTCTCTGATGATTCGTCACCCTCGAATTTTTGTTCTGTGCTGATTCATCCTTCTCCATGACTGCAATCATTATTGGAAATTAAAAGGGCAAAATGGTGAAGGTATTAACGAAAAGAAGAAAAATAAAACCCTCATAGACAGACAACAATATGATGATTACCAGAAGGAAAGGGGGGTGGGAGAAGTAGGAGAAGGCAAAGGAGGAATAAATGGTGATGGAAGGAGCTTAACCTGGGGTGGTGAACACACAATGTACAGATGATGTTATATAATTGTACCCCTAAAACTTATATAATTTTATGAACTAATGTCATCCCAATAAATTCAATTAAATGGGGGGGGGGAGGCAAAATATCCAGGATCTCAAAATGGGAAGCAGTGCCATTGACTACTTAAAAGAAAAGGCAACATGTATGTTCACACACAAATACAAAAGATATGACCAGCCCTTGGCTACTGAGAGAGATGAAAATCTCTAAATGATCTACTGCCAGGCTTGATCACGCTGATTTGTTTCTGATCCGAGCGGAAGGAAAGCAGAGACTCTGCAGTAAGTTGGAAGGTCCTGCTAGGTTTGACGGAGGAAGATATGATTAGAATGCATCCAGGCAGAAATAATGACTCGCCTCCCCCCAGGACCAGTCTGCCCTACCGTCTGTACCCACGACAAGCCTTGCATTGCTAACGACAGGGTGTTGGAAGGCCGGTGGCATCTCAAATCCATCCTGACTCATCATGCAATCAGAAAACACACAACCTGCAAAACCCCAGACCCTTCCAGAAGGATGGCTCGCATAAACACTCCCACAGTCACACACACAAAAAACGGAATTCTCTCATTAGATCAGGTTCCCTAGAAGAGTCGGGTGATGATCCGGGGTGGGGTGGTTATTGAGAGGGTATGCGTGGAAAAACCTATAGAGAGTGTGGAGAGAGAGGTCAGAGGAAGGAAGGCGTCTGTGGTCAACAAAGGTGGAGGAAGATGGAGAGAAGTGTCTTCCTTGATTCAATTAGGGGAAATCTAGCAATTGCCAGAAATGTGATACATTTGTCACAAGTATGGGAAAACACTTCAAGAATTAACCCCAAGTCTTGTTGCAGGTTTGTTCCCTGACCCTGGTCATGGTGCGTCCATGTATCTTTCTCTCTCTCTCTCCCCATCCCCTTTCCTTCTTCCCTTTTATTCTCTCTAAAAATCAATGGGAAAAATATCCTCAGGTGAGGAATAACAACAACAAAAATTGCTCCAAGATTGGCAATAAGAACCCAGAAAATCCTTGAGCACCATCTTGCCAAGTGGCCCACCACTGCAACTTCCAAACCCTCGGGTCTAGTCAAACCCCTTAGGTCTGACATGCCTGAAGACGAGGTAACCAAGAAATTTGAATTTCAGATAAATAGTAACTCGTTTTTCATATATCTAGAATTTATATAGGACATACCTATATTATTTGCCATTCATGTGAAATTGAAATTTAACTGGACATCCTGGTTTGTTATTTGCTAGATTTGGCAACTCTAAAGTGAACTCAACTCTCTCCTTCAAAGCAGACCAGGAAAAGGCTCTCACGGGAACAGTGAGGTGTTACTGGTCTTGCTGCTTCCCTCCTTCACCCCCAGACATGAAGAGAATCTCTCTGAAGCTCCAAGGCTTTGCTCACGTGGATAGCATGCTCTGTTCTCCCAGGCCTATTAGCTTTAACCTCTTTACCCTGACTTTACCTCATCCCTACCTCTCGCCTCCCACCTGCCCTTGAACTCCATCTTGCCATGAGACTTATGATCTCTCTCGGCAGAAACCTTCCCTGGAAAACACACAGCTACACACACAGAGAGTCTGAATGAAATTCTTCTCTTCATACGTACAAACATTCATTCTACCAATTACTACCTTCAAATGGAAGCACCTGTACATGTACCCACACACTTGGGGCACACAATTCTTGGGGCACACAATTCTTGGAGTAGGACTGTGTTTGTGCATTGCTCTATTCCCAGCACTCTTTCCAGGATCTGGCTTTCAAAAGTGTTTGAGAAATAAATGAATGATTGATCTACTGTAGCTTCTCAGGGGGAAAAAGTGTCTAGTTCCTTGAGAAGCAAACAGGAACTAGTGGGGGAAGGAGGAGTCCTTTCTTATGAGTCTGGCCTTAGAAATCTCTCTCCCTTAGGAAAGTCAGTGACCTCTTGGTAAGCCCAAAGAACCCCACTCATGAAGAGAGCACACATGTCCCTGCATTGCAGGGCCCAGCCAAGTACTTGCAGACAGACTAGAACGTGGGTGATTCTCTATGGCCAGTCAGACCGGACCTAAGACCTGACAACCAACGTTGACCACACTCGTTGGCCAGCACCTTCGCCAGTGCCCTCTCGGAACTGGTCTTGAACTACGTGTGGCTTCCCCTCCTACCCGGATTTCATGGCTTCTGTAATTCACTCTACTAAATGAGGTCTAACTTACTGCCCATGAAACTAGAAGCCAAGTTCTGCTCTTCACTCAGTCTCCTCTCAACTCCCTCCTCTTTTTGTTGGATGGTACCTTGGCTTTCCCTCCTAATTGCTGCCTGGGTCCTGAACACCTGTGTTTTATGCTATTCCATGAAACATTTCCCCAATTAAAGCCTAGGAGAACAATGAAAAGCAAGACCCATCTGCAAATGGAGAATTATACATTCGACAGCAATAGCAACACTAGGTCATAGGCTAGGTCGTTAAATCACCGAGCAAATACATCCAGAGCAGAAAAAGAGCACCCTTCTAAAACATTCATGGCTGAGATTTAAAACTACTGGAATTGAGACATTCGGAGGTAATTCCCAAGAAAGCTTTCAACCTGGCTCCAAGGCTCAGCTCAGAGCGAGGGAAGGCAGCTTTCATCACTCTCCCGAAAACGCCAAGGAAAGGAACGTGTCTCGAGAAATGACAGAGCTGTCTGTCTGACTTCAAGATGAGGCTAGGAAATGCAGGGGAAATTTCAATGAGTGTATTTGCTTCCTCTTCTAAACTTTGACTATTAATTCTAGTCTGTAGTCGAGAGAAAGGGCCTAGTCATCATAAATAAAATGGGGCTCACCTTCCTTTGTTTCTGCGCAGGTCTAGAATGTGGTATCAGCGAGATGGTCTTGCTGCCTGAGGGTCACTCCCATTGAAATCGAGGGGGCTAATCTGTACTCTGTTTAGGTAATAAGTTCGCCTTGAGGTTAAGCCACATGATGGCCACTTCCTAGTTGCCATTTTGGTATCACCAGAACCACCTGGTAATGCGCCACTGGCTCTTCTGCTTGGGCATCGTTTGCCTTTATCTTTTCACTGGCTAACATAGGCAACTCAGGTAAGTCCAAAATTCCCTTGCTCTAAGATGCGGGCCAAGAGGAGGTGAATCCAAGCAATACCATTGATGGCAAGATGTCTAGCAAAGCCCTCGAGGGCTGGAGTGCTCTGAAGATACTTGAGCCCAGGAAGGGGGGACCAAGTCGGACCTCAGACCTCAAGTTGCAAACCAAAGCTTCTGCCTCTCACAGTAATTCCACAGGTTCCTATGGGTGAACAGAGCCCAAAACTGGTAGGAAACTGACAGAGAAACTGGGAGAAGATTCTTACTCTTTCTTACCCAAGTTTTAACTTGGTTCAAAACTGACAGTGGGGGGCCTGCATGGGAGCAGAGGTGCCCTGACTCCCCACAGTGTTCAGTCACCAGACCACCAGGAAAGCCCTGGGGATCTTTTGGTTGTGTGGGTCCTTTCTTTTCTCTTCTCCATGTAACTTTAAACTCTGAAAGGCCACAGCTACTAAAGAAGGTTGCTGGTATACCACTCACCCTTATTTGGGGGGGGGGGGGATCTCTCAAGCCATGTCTTGCTCTAACACTGGAAATCTCATGCCAATCTAGAATGCTTCAAACCAGACACAGGCCAAGTACCTTCTGCTGGTGCTTCCTTTTCCAAAGAGAGCCAAAAGGAAGGTAACCAGCTGAGAAATGTGAACCTCCACAAACGACTCAACCCCCAAAAAGACAAGTCAGCAGAGGTATTTTCTTCCCCCTGGTTAACTATAAAATTGCTTCAGATCTCCATCTTACTTTCATTCATGCATATGCCCTCCTTTGTTCCATATTTTAGAGATAGGGGGCTAGTTTTCTCACAAAACTAAGCTATATGTACCCTTTGGATCTCACAGTTTCCAGAAAAGAGAAATGACCACCAGTCCCCCATACTCAGACAAAGCCCCGCATCCCTGCCCATCTTCCTCATTCCTGCAGTCACAGGAAGCTATTCTGTGGCTCCTGCAGAAGGTGGGATGGGGAGGCAATATTCATGTGCCAAGCACTGTTCTGGTATTTTTATTCCTTTATCTCATTAAATATAACAACAGTTGACAAGAAGTAGGATTTATCGTCCCTTTTTACAGAAAAGGAGACTGAGGCAGAGAGGACCAGCTCCCCCCTAGTTCACAGTGGTAGAACCAGATGGTAGTCTAAGGCTTCTAGGGCTAGACGTGAGGGGAGCTCTTTCTGGATGACTCCCAACCGGTTTTGTGACTTTCTAAAACTCACTTAAACTCCCTGTTGGAGCTATTAATATCATCAATTCTCCTAAATGGGAATAAACTTCTCTGTTCACCCTCTCCCTGTTTCCTGTTTCCTTGTCCTGTGGTGCTGCTGAATTAAAGTCTACAAAGCTCTCTGGATTCCTTGAAGGGAAGTTTCAATAAACACAAGTTATTAACCTTCAAAGCACCCAGAGTTGTGAATGAAGAAGTTATAAAAATTATCATAAAGTCCTGCTGGGGTTTGATAATGAACAGGAGCTTTCTTGCATCGTCAAACACTTCCCCTTGTTTCCCAGAGCGGAGGGGAACCCCTCCAGCTAGAATGGGCACTAATTCCAATGACAGTCCCTGGCTCTTCTCTCTTCTGATGTAAGGAGAGGTCAGGTGCCTCTTTCCAGAGCCTCTGCGGTAGCTTCATGGAGATTCTGAGCTGCAGGTGCCTAAGGCTACTGAACAACACAGCTCCATCCTTCTCTGGCTTTGACTCCCAGGTGCAGTCGAAATAATGCTGTGACAACGCCTGATGGGCGAGAAGATGCCATTGCTGGGAAGTCAAAACTCAGAAACTCACTATACACATTCAATATTCATGGCTCCGGCTCTCTTCACACTGACTGTGATTACCGTGTGTCAGAGAAGGACCTAGCTTTGTCCACCCAAGCCACACAAGCAAGGGGAAAGCACGCTGTGCCTCTCCTCTGGGGTTGTGCTGTGAGAAGAAGGGGAAGGAAAGGGGGAAAGGAGAGCTAATGGAGACACCCCACCCTTCTGTGGGTCTAGACAATACAACTGTTCAGAATTATGCAAATACTGCACCAGGAGCAGGAATCATGGGAAGGGTATGAGGCTCATCAACTCTCTAGCAATGATCTCCATCACATTCCCTACCTTAAGCTTCAGCTTTGCTCTGAGCTCACAATGTGCCAATATCTCCATCTGTGGCCCAGGGCTCAGGACTGCGGTGGCCACAGAAGAGCCTGGCCACCTCCCCCAGCTTCACGGTTTGGTCAAGCCAAGCGGGATAATAAACTTGAGTTGAAGGTATGGAGGAAGGCGCGTAATCATCACTCCAGACTTCATAGATCTGACCTACCTGCACTAGCTAGCTGCCAAAAACCTTATTTGCATAGTCACTATCTGCTGTCCTAGGAGGAATGGGAAATGGCAATTTTGGAAACCTGGGAAGGTCTCAAAGACAAAGAGCATTGTTGCTAAGCCTTATGTCAGGCAAGCATGATTGTGCCAAGTGTCTTCAAAAGTAAGTAATTTATTTTCACTACCATTATGATTATTATTCATCCTTGACCGTGCATGGTTAAGCCTAAGAATTTTGGAATCACACAGAGGTAGATACAAATGCATATGTGCCCTTGAGTAAGGTGCGTGGCCTAGTTTCCTCTTTAGTAAAAAAATGGTTCATGATAGCAACCACTTCATAGTAACCTTGTGATGTCTGACTTTGTTAATGGCGTGTAAACCACCCAGCACAGTGTCTGGCACATGGTGAGCACTCAATAAAGGACAGCCACTCTACCAGGTAGAGTCTACTAGTGACTAGGCAATAAGTAAGGTAATTCTAACAGTATGACAAGAATCTGGAGGAAGGAGAAAGATAGTAACAGAGAAGGGCTTCCCTTTCTCAGATGAGGGCTGCTTTTTAAGGGGGGTAAAACATACAGTACAACCAAATGTTATAAAACTTGTCTCCTGCCCATGTGTAAGAGGAGCCGGACCAGAACAGAGCCAGTTAAGAGGCAGGAGAAATGAGTCTGCCTTGTAAAAAAGACCTTGAACTTCATGAAGAATGGTTGTACCACAGAAGCCACAGTGGGCCATGGGAGGCCCCTGCTGATGTCCAGGCCTTTGGGCCCTTTACATTGACCAGTGGGACAGTGATGCCCATCCTGTGAATTCTTCTGCTCTCCTGACAGGGAGCAGAGCCCGCAAAACACTGTGCTACCCAAGATGTGACTCATCCGGGGACAGGAGGCCATGCTTCTAGCAGAGATCTGAAAATCTTCAAGTCTTTGTCTGACCCCAAAATAACTGCCAAACAAGCTTTTCCTAAAACACCAGCCCAAAAAGTGGGCGATGCGTCTTCTCCATTAACTGCCCAGCTCACCTTGAAGCCCAGCTCCGGGCCCATTTTTCTCCGCCTCCAATAAAGCCAGCCTCTGCATATTAAGAGAAATGTCCCGCAGGCAAGGGAGCTCAGGAGGGGGCTGCCTTGATTAAAGTGGGTTGTTCTGCCAAGAAGTCTTGAATATGCTCTCCTGGTTTGGGGCTGTTAGTGCAGCGAGGAGGCAGCAGGCAACATGAATTGCCTTTTATCTAATTGGAAAACTCCCACTGAGTTTAGAAGTACCCATTTAGACAGGCAGATCAATAAAAGAAATGGGGAGCGGATGGCCATGGAGATGTTATGGAGCCGGGCTGATCCTCTGTACATCTGCTTAATAAAGATTAACTCGTCCTGGTCGCAGTACAAGCCCGGAACACCCTCCTAGCTCCAGACTGCACCCGAGTTCTGCTGCTTTTCACTGAGCAGACATTTCTCTGGAGCAAGGGGCAAGAGACCTTTCCCCTGTCTTCTCTTCATCCAGATTCAAGAGTTCAGGTGGAAGGGAGGGGAGAGGGCGGATCCAGAGCCTTAGGAATTTGACTAGGATCTTTTCTAGCATCTTCCCAAAATGGCACTCCCGTGACCCAGATAAAAATGCAATGAACCAAATGCAGAGATCCACAGAAAAATGTTTGAGAAGAGAGACAGTAGAGAGAGAGAGAGAGATCAGGCTCCCTTGCCATTTCATTCCATGTTATTGTGTCACCCTTGCACCATAATGGACACTTCCTGAACTCCTACTTTAAGAGGTTCCCAGTTGAAGCCCTCTTCTCTTTCTCTCTCTCTCTCTCTCTCTCTCTCTCTCTCTCTCTCTCTCTCTCTCTCTCTTTCATCATTGAGTTGGGGGCTCTAACATTGATTCCTTATTCCCACATGGCCCCCCTGTCCTTGCTGCTGTCCCCTTTCTCCCCCACCCACATTCCATCACCTGCCCAAGTCCACTTCTAATTTCAAACACAAGCTTTTGTTCCAGGCTATAGTATGGAGGCTGATTCCCTTCAAAAGGAAAAGTGTTCTGTGGCCGAAGGTCCAGAAGTAGAAGTGGATTGGGAGGCGCGCAGGGGCAGGGGGGAGTGTGTGCATGTGCGCATGTATGTGCACTGAGCTAGGAGCATTTCATTTATATTAGGGAAATAAATTTTTAGAAAGCTGAAAACCCTGCCTTTCATTCATGTGCCCCTCCTTTGACTCCCGCAGAAGTTTCTCTCTGGGCTAGGGCTGCGGAAGGGAACCTGCTGACACTCAGCTTTAATAAAGGCATTTTCTCCTGCACAGTCCTATGGAGAAGGCACCAGCTCACACCTGGGCCATGGGTCAGTTTCCATGGAAATGACTTCAGAGTCACAAATAAGGCGGTGTTATGTTCTCTCAGCAGGAATAGATGAGAGCTAGAAGCTACAGAGAGAAAAAGGAAGGGGGGAGGGAGACAGCACTAGAGGGGAGGGGACGGGAGAGGGGGAGGGAGAGGAGGGGATAGAGAGAGAGGAAGAAAGCCATAGAGTGTTGTTCGGGACAAAGCAGGTTTCAGATAGGGTGGGCAAGAGGAGCAGAAATGGCGTTGTCTCCTTGGAGAGTAGTCTTTCATTTTCAGAGATAAAGGGAGGAAACCCCATTCCGAAGAATCCCATTCACCTTCTTTTCTTCTACTGGCTGTTTTCCCAGCTTCCTCATTTGGTAAGGGTGCAAAAAGCCTGCACAGGAAGGCCTGGGGGATACAGAGTGGAGCAGGAGGTGAAACAGAGTAGGGGGTGAGTTACACTGTGTCTCTTCTCTCATGCCCAGCAGGAAACTCAGAGCCTCTTGTCCATGGCTCTCTGACAAATTTCATGCCACACTTAAACCCTTCCCAAAATTCATAGGCCCTGCAGACCCTCAGCATCCTCAGGAAGATTGCTCTCCTGAGACAAGTGCTTTGGGAGGGAGAGTGACCACATTGTCTCCCTAAGGTGAGCTTTTCCTTCAAAGCTTCATTGGTTTACTCGTTGTCATTGTGCACAACTGTCTGGGGCTCGAGACCTAGATTCAGACTCAACAAGAAAATACAAGCACCAAGCTGATTTCAGATAAACCATGAGACTGTATATTGGGCAATTAATTCTAAAAATTCTGTCTGTGTCATATTCGTTCTGACCTAAATTCAGACTCAACCAGCAAATACAAGCACCAAGCTGATTTCAGATAAACCATGAGACTGTATATTGGACAATGAATTCTAAAATTCTTTCTGTGTCATATTCGTTGTTTAATGTATATAGAGATTTCAATGATCACAATGCTTTTGATGCAACATGTTTCCTTAAATCCATTATCAAGATACCCAGATTTTCAAATTATTACAACCCTACCCTCTTGCTTCTGAGCCTTATTCCTTTTATGATGGCCACTGCCACTAGCTCTATCTTTGTCCACAGTCTAGACAAACCAGGCAGCTTCCTCTGTAATATGGTTTATGCAGCACTGAAAGTCTTGCCAATCTAATATTTTGTCTCCCTATCAACTAACATCAGAGCCTAAAACCCCACTTGCAAATTACCCCTGTCTTCAAATATCTGTCTATCCAAAAACAAAAATTTAGGACCATCTTTGTTTGAATGTGTTTTCAGATTAACTGACAAAGTGGGATGTGGGATGAATGAATTCTAATGCATAAAGTAGGGGACAGGATATTCACAGCTGTTTCTCTGACAGCTGGAAATATTTTATATGGAATCCAAATACGTGATTCATTGACCATCACTTGGGGGTCACCCCAGGTGCTTCAAGGAAAGAGTCAGAGAAGAGCACTGAGTGAATGCACAGTTTTATTGTCACAGGTTTTCAGCCCTGAACTCCTATCTAAAAACACTGCCAGAGTGAGTTGGGATAGAGTGGGCAAACTTTTTGCCTCGAGGGCCACCATGGGTTCTTAAACTGGACCAGAGGGCCAGAACAAAAGCAACCTGACCATGCTGGCACTCTCATCTTGGGCTGGTGGTGAAGGAGCAAGGGGAGAGCAAGAAAACCCTCCGCTCTTTCTGCTCTGCGGGCCAGATAGAACAGCCAAACGAGCCGGATCCAGCCCGAGGGCCATAGTTTGCCCACGGCTGCCCTAGAAGATGATGACAAGGAACTAGAACTATTTCTCCCTAAGGTATAAGGCTGCTCAAACCCAGGACTTCCCAGTAGGGCACCAGGAGCAGCTTTAGACTCCTCTCACAGCATCAGAATTCATGGAATCACTGAGTTGCTAAATAGGTGAGGGTGGGGGGAAGGGGAAAGGCTTGAAGCTCTTTGCTCATTTAATTGCAAGTTCTTTGACATGGCACAATGGCTCCAGACAACCCAGGATCTCCACCCAAATATGTATTTTTTTCTCTCTCTCTACTATGGAATGAGAGATGGAAGGGTGAACCAACTGCAGAGTCTGTGGGAGCATCCTATGCAGACAGTCAGCAGCAAGTCTAACTAAGATCTCCCTAAAACATAGAAGAGTAAAGAAACCACTTTATTTTAGGACTGGTAATAATTTGGTTAATCAAAAACTTAAATAAAGCATAGAATCATAAAAAAAGTGATGCATAACACTCAAAATAGGTTATTGTAACATAAAATGGAAACATACTTTCTTCTGCTAACTTTTTATGTGGAACCACACGCTTTCTTTAAATATTAAAATGATAAAAGTTCTCCATCATCTTTCTTCAAAAAGCCAAATCCATAACTCATCATCTACAATTTCCAGTTTCCAGTTTTTTCAAAGCAACGTGAAAATTTAAGGACATTAATGAGATGTGAGTGCAAAATCCTCCCATATTTTTCTGTTTCTCTGCAATCATTTATAGTCGTCTCACCCACACCTAATTCAATCGCAATTTTTTTAGCAACTTTCATTTATTGAGTCCTTTCAAAGCATGCAATTTTGTTTTCATGGAAACAGTTTATTCATGCTCAATGTTCACTGCTTTATATATTTAATTAAATCGTAACTTCATCAGTTAATGTCATTAATCGGTTTGTGGAGGTTGGTTAAGAGAGGTTCCCCTGTTATTTTTTTTCTCTTAAGGCAAATTCTCAACCTAAGAAGGCACATCACATTTTTTAAAATATGTTTTTATTGATTTCAGAGAGGAAGGAGTGGGAGAGAGAGAAAGAAATATCAATGCTGAGAGAGAATCATTGATTGGCTGCCTCTGGCATGCCCCCTTCTTGGGATCAAGCCCCCACCCCAGGCATGTGCCCTGTCCAGGTGTTGACCCATGATCTCCTGATTCATAGGTTGACACTCAACCACTGGGCCAAGCCGACCAGGCATCATTTTAAATATCAGGAGTCATTTTTCATAGAGTGAGACCTATAAGTGTAACAAATAAGAAAATACTGGCTAGGGATAGAAAAGTAATTGGGGTAGAGGGAACCTCTGACATGACAGAGGGAAGAAGTCGCAAATCTCCCCTCTGAAAGCAACTAAAACACCGGATGGCATTACCCAGACAGCTATTTCATGACCCTGGAAATCAACCAAAGTCATAGAGCAAGCTGAGAACATTTATTCATAAAGCACTACTGACTTTGGATAAGAACAGTGAGAATCTAGTATATTTGCCTGGGATTGATCCCATCAACCTCCAGGAACCCTGTTAAAGCGGCTAGCACTGTGGTTCTAACAGGTGGGCGAGCTGTCTATTACCCACAGCTTCACTGCCAGAAGGGATGGCTTCATTTGAAGCTAACGGTGAAAATCTGGTTCCTTGCATGATAAGTAGCAATCTCAGTGGGGAGCAAACAAGGAAGGTCAGCCATTAGAACAATCTGAGGTGATGGTCCTATTTGGGGCAAACAATGGACTAGAGGACTAGCCAGAACTTTAAGAGAAAAAATACAAGAAATGAGGCATTTATAAAGGCACCTGGTCATCCATCCTTCCACTCATCCCTGGCTGATCTACGGTTGGCACGCATGTGCAGGAGAGACCAGAGAGAGCCTTGTGAAAAGTTAAAGCCAGGGAAGACTTTAAAGTGCCTGAACTTTGGAGGCATTCTCAAGTCACAGATCCAACACTGGGTGGAAGTTCTACTGGCGGAAGTACCTGCAGTGACCCCCGGTTCAAAGGTTGACGCTCAGCCACTGACAAACACAACCTCTGAGGAATTATCAACTGGCCACTAAGCTATGCAGACTCAAGGACAAATCCTAAACAACAAGATAAAAATAAAAACAACTAGACCTACATGTTTCTATATCTACAGGGTGTGACAAAAGTAGGTTTACAGATGTGAGTACATGAAACACAGAGTTTATTCTTGAATTATTTATTAATGATTGTATTTCCTATAGGAACAACCAACTGTAAACCTACTTTTGCCACACCTTATATAAATATGTATGTTTGTTTTTAAACAAAAAAAATTGTAAACAAAACAATATTTAGAAAACAAAATTTTACATATTTTTAAGTGAGCAAAGACATCAACAGATTTTATAGGAAAGTTACTAAACAAACAAAAACCCTAAGGAGGGGGAAAACATCAGAATCCAGATTTGCTATAATTTGTTACCCAATATTCCAAGTTTTCATCAAAAATTTTAAGACCTAAAAAGAAATTTAAGCCGAAACTGGTTTGGCTCAGTGGATAGAGTGTCGGTCTGTGGACTGAAAGGTCCCAGGTTCAATTCCAGTCAAGGGCATGTACCTTGGTTGCGGGCACATCCCCAGTAGGGGGTGTGCAGGAGGCAGCTGATTCATGTTTCTAACTCACTATCTCTCTCCCTTCCTCTCTGTAAAAAATCAATAAAATATATTTTTTTTAAAGAAAGAAATTTTAAAAGTCTGACACATATGCAGGGAAAAAAGCAAACAACAGAGAAAATGTCTCTGAGTGTCCCTGGTGTTAGATTTAGCAGACAACAAACACAAAGTAATTCCTATAAGTATATTTAAAGAATAAAAGAAAATTATGTTTAAAAAGAAACATGACAAAAGGATATACTATAAAATCTTAGAATAATTTTGAATAAAGAGGGAATAGAACTAGAAAATTGGAATTAAAAAGAGGAAAATAAATAGAGAATTCCTTCAAAAAATTTGAAGTGCATGGTACTTCAAATTAATAATTTCCAAGAAAATGTTTAAATGTTTTAATTTATTAAAATCATGAATTCCATATCTGTAATAAGCAAGGTGTCACCAAATAACAGTATAAACCTTTACTTGACATCTAATTTTCAACCTCTTGTGAAATAGAATGATTTGGGTCCCTATCGTTTTCACTGTAACATGGAGATTCTCTTTAAAAATATATTTTTTATTGATTTCAGAGAAGAGAGAGAGAGAAACATCAATGATGAGAGAGGATCATTGAGTGGCTGTCTCCTGCATGTCTCCAACCCCAGCACGTTACCTACTCCAGGTAACATGGAGATTCTTGAGCTAAATCTTAGGAACTCGACACACTTGGCAAGAAAATTAAAATGAAGCGCACACCTTCTTTCCTTGTGAATTGTTATCCTAGCTTTTTCTCGAGTGGTTTTATCCCTATAATTTCAAACTCTAGACCTAGATTTTTTATATATATAACTTGAGTGCAAGTCAAAGATACACACATACTCCTACAGTCAGCCTCCCTTGGAATATGCAAAAAGATTAAGCAGATTGTGACATAGAAAAACCCATGCGTGCCAAACATGTGGGTGTATTCACTTCTTAATTCTGCATAACCAATGTGATTTCGTCTACGACGCAATTTCAGTGTGGGGAAAATACAAATGAGAACTTCAAAAGCACTTCGCAAATGTTCCTCCGGTTACTGATAGTAGTATTCTGATGCTTGCTGCTGCCTAGAGTAAGACTTCAATCATCTTTCTGGTGTGCATTGGTAAAGAAGAGAATAGTTTCTAACCACATGTGTGAGAAGCTTTGTGACCAGAAGCGGACATCCAGACAGCCTTGTGAGGTCCAGAGCAAAACTTAGGCCAGCCTACCCTGAGAGAACCCAAGAGCCACAGCAGCAGGTCACAGACCTTATCAACTTCTCCTCCCTGGTAGCCTCCGCCACGAGTCCTCCCTGGACCCGCCACGAGTCCTCCCTGGGCCTAGCAGCTCTGACCCCTTCCACAGCATCCTTGTGGTGATCTACTCCCACAGCCACATGGGTCTCCAGGCTGAGGTCCGTTCTCTACTGGTTTCCTCCCAAGCCTACCAGCCTCCCCGCAGCATTTATCTACAACCATTGCTAACTCCACTATGGCAGAGCACAAGTTTCTCTTCCGTGATTTATGATAATTTATGCAGAGTGTTCTAACACGCAAAATTGCCGGGCAAATGTTTAAGAACACACTCGTTTGTAAAGCAGATTAAGAAGGCCCATTTGAATTCAAAGAGTAAATGTGCTCCTGGCGAATGAGTCCCCGGCAATCATTAAAGGACACCCGGCAGCTCTCTATCCGCTCTTACAAATGCTTGCAAGTCGGGAATTTAACAAAACAAAAGTTGGTTCGGAGTAGTGACTCCCACAGCCCTTCAGTCATTCCATGGCACGGCCACCAAGATCGAGTGAATGAACCACCCCCATGGGCAGAGCCTCCGGAGTCACGAGTTAAGGAGCCTGATGGGGGGAGAGCTTCCCAGTCTCTCTCGTAGATGTCCTACCCCGTCTTACATGGTCCAGCTTCATGGAGCACTTATGTCAGCTAAGCTCTGGGAAGTCTCCTCAGACCCCAGGAAAACTGCCACTCGGAAAGAATGAAAGTTGAATATGCAATCCAGATGCATGTTTTATTTAAGCGCCTGTGTTCTGCTCAGAGTCCTTCTGGTCCCCCTGGGCCCAGTAGGGCAAATCTAAATAAACCCCAGGGCAACAATGCCCTGGGTCGCTTCATCCAAGTTTCCACCTCTTCCGCAGACTCCACAAATCTTGGGGGCAAGGTGAATTTTCATGTGCGTTTAAAGACAAATTTTTATACTTTTCAGGTGTCATTCAAACCCTCATCTGAAATAGTTTTTAAGAAGACTCCTCTCATTCATTTGCAGATGGAAATGGAAATTGTAAAATGCTTTAACCCTTTAAGCTTACAGGATTCTCAAGAAGGAAGAGGCAGGCCTTGGGACATACCAGGCTGTTCTGTCTCAATTACTAAACATTAACAATGCTTCATCTTTATACATAAATCTTTTTCTAAGATGTTATTGTTAATTTCAGAGAGGAAGGGAGAGGGAGAGAGATAGAAACATCAATGACGAGAGAGAATCATTGATCAGCTGCTTCCTCCACGCCCCGCTACCCTCTCTGTGGATCCAGCTCACAACCCAGGCATGAGCCCTTGACCAGAAGGAACCCGGAACCCTTCAGTCCACAGGCCGATGCTCTATCCACTGAGCCAAACCATTGAGGGCTATACATAAATCTTTATATACATACCCAATTAGTTCATTGATAAAAATTCCTAGAAGTTGTAATGACAAAGAATTATTTATATTTGTAGAGGACTCTCGTTCATATTGTTCTTCCAAAAAATTAATTTCAGATCTGCCAGCAACAGTGTTTAAGAGCGCTCCACATCTTGAACAACACTGGACATTACAAATGCTGTTAAATTTTTTCAATATCATAGCCAAAATCAGACATTGCATGATTTGAATTTGTTGAGTTTGTCATACCTTCTTATTATTCAATTCATGCACTCTGTTATTAGGTTCATCTTTTCTTGACTTATAGATCTTTCTTTATTAAAGATTAACATCCTATATCATGTATATTGTAACTATTTTCGCTAAGCTGTCATTTACCCTCTGATTTTATATTATTTTTCAAATATTTCCATAATAATACATAAATCTCATCAGTTTGGGTTCTGGAAACATAGTAGACGGAACTAACATATCCCTTCTAACTCCAATCAGTACTACCACATATACATCATAGATAAAGGAGGAAGGGAATTAAATATACATAACTTAGACTAAAAGAAAGGAAAAATTCCTTAGAGTCAAAAGCAAATGGACAGGATAAAACCATGTGCCAATGTTATGACACTCGAGGGGCATATCAGACAAAGCATAGCCCTGAAGGATCTTATGTTTTTAATAGTTTCATGGGAATGAGAGATAAGGCTTTGAGTCCAAACAGAAATCACTCCCTAACACCAGACCATGGAAAAGCCCTTATCATCAAAATAAAGACTAGAAAAAAGTGTACCCACTGGCTCAGCAAAATAGTAAGAAAGCTTGTCCTTACGTGGCACTCTGGGTAGGACAAAAAGTCTTATATCAGACAGGGATGTAGAGTCCAAATTTAAAACTGGTATGGAGTGGAAACGCCCAAGTATAGATATCACCAATAACAAAAATTGTGAAGATGCTAAGTAAGAAAAAGTCTACGGGACACCTAGCTAAATCAAATGAAAATGAACTTTGTAGCAACTCTTTCCCAATCCAGCATCCATGAAACTCCACAGGAAAAAGAGAAAAGGCTCTACTGAAAATGAGTTCACTTTCTAAAATTACAAATCACACTCACTACTGTGACAGTGACCCGGTATACCCAGCAAACAGGCAGAAGAGAACTTGTGATAAGGAAAAATCTTAAAAGACTCTTAGATGATTAAAATAAATAAATAAAAATACCATAAGGTGGGAAGAACAGAAAAACATGAAAATTTTTGGCAAATAAACGTTAAGAAATTAACATTTAACTGCACAAGATAAACAACAGATTAAACATAGCTCAAAAGTTAATTGATCGGAGGAAAGGGGTGAAGAAATAAGAGACAAAGAGGTGGAAAATGTCAAGTAGAAATTTTTAAAAAGACTTTAAGCAAAGTAATATTCTCAGAGATAATAAATGAGACTCTTCTGAAATTAATGAAAGACATAAATCTCAAGTTGAAGAATAATGAGCTTTAAAAATTTGATACATTTTAAAAACCCTATCCCCAGGCACGTATAGTAAAACTCCAGAAGAAAAATGGGGGAAAAATAAATAAAAAAGAGGCCTGAAGAAAAAAATAAATTCTCAACAATGATGACAGAAGCAAGAACACACTACACTAATACCTTTAAATGAGTGAAGTAGAATAAATATTAGAAATCTATATGATTCAAAGAGGAGGGGAAGTATTCATTTACAGACAAAGGCTAAGTAAAAGTTCATATCATACCATATATATATATAATGCAGGAAAAAAGAAAACTGAACCCTAAGGCAGGTTTGGGGTTCAGGACACAAGGGTGAGCAGGAAATTGGGAAATACATGGATAATGTTATACAAGTATAGAATGGAAGATAAAATCAATAATAATAATGACTTACTTAGAGGGATTAAAACAGGTAGAACTAAAATATAAAAAAGAAATAGGGCTATGGAAAAGGGAAAGATCAAAATTAAAATGTTCTAAAATCCTTGAATTATTCAGGATAATGTTATTGTTGTAGTTGTTTTAATTAACTATGCATGTTAAAAAATTAAAATGTAACCAATAAAAGAACAGAAATAGAACGAATAAATTTGAAAACACAGTTGAAGCTAAAAAGGGTAATAAAGAACATTTTATTAACCTAAGGGAAAATGGGAAAGAAAAAAAAGCAGAGAAAATGCCTAGTAAGTAGGAAACATAAAATAAGATGGTAGGTATAATTTCAAACTATTCATAATCATATAAATTAGTTAGATTCAATGTATTAATTTAAAGAAAAACAGAAATTCTCAAATTAAATATTCATAAATCTGGCCATCCGTGATTTACCGAAGACTCACCTGAAACATAATGACATATAAATGTTGAAAGTCCCCGGATGGAAAAGATATGTGGGGTGTGCCCTTCCCACTAAGGAAAAACAAACAAACAAACAAAACAAAGGTAACAACATAAATATCAGACTAAACAAACAAACCAAATGCAGATGTAAAGAGAGATAACTAGAGATGAATATATAGATATAGGCAGAGACTGAGATATAGAGTCATTACCTAGGGATAAAAAGGGAATTCACCAGTAAGAATAATAACTCACATGTATGGAGCACTTGCTCTATGTCAGACACTGTTCTAAGTGCTTCTTATGTATTAATACGCTTAATCTTCACAACAATCCCCATGGCATAACCCATTCTACAGATGAGAATACTGAATTACGGGGAATACATGATTTTGCCAAGATTCAGAGCTAGCCAATGACACGGCCCTTCATTCAAACCCAGGCAGCAATCTGGCCCCAGTGTCTGAACTGTGCTTTTTTTTTTTCTCTCCCTAACAGCACGGCTTCAAAATTGATGAAGCACACATGTACTGAATTGCAAAGAAAAATTAGCAAATCTACAATCGTAATAGAAATTTTAATGGGCATGTCTCAGTATCTAATTAAGCAAATAAAAAATTAGTGAAGATATAGAACACTATTAAAATACTTACTCTAATGGCTCTATATAAAATGCCATTCACAACAATTAGAGAACACACATTTTTTACAAGCAGCATGAAACATTTATAAAAATAGATCACATAAAAGGTTGCAAAGCAATTTGCTATAAATCCTAGAGAATGAAAAGCATAGGCCATGATCACTGACTATAGATAGTATAATTAAGTTATAAATCAATAATAAAAAGATAACCCCAAATGGCTATATCTTTAAAATTTTTAAAAACACTTTTAAGTATGTTTAGGGTTAAAGGACAATCATAATATACATACTAAAATCTTTAGAAAAATGACAAAAATATTGCATATCTAAAGTTACTGAAGGTAAAGTAGTATGTAAAGGAAATTTCACAGTCTTAAAAGTGTATATCAGAAATGGGGAAAATTAAAAACTAATGAGCTTCATTGTACAACTAAAGACAGAAAAATAAAACAAGAAAATGTAAAGAAGGGAGAAGATAGCAAAGAATAACCAATAAAACAGAAAACTCTGGTTGAGTTGTTTCTAGAAGGTTTTATAAAATTAGTCCTGAGGAAGAGGTAACAAACCTCAGCCAACACAAAGTTGGGAGATCAGGGCCTCCTGTGTGACCTTTGGCAGGTTTCCTAACCTCTCTGGGCAACGGTGTACTCCCCTAGTTTGACCAACTCACAAATTCTGCTGTTCTAAAACCCAGTGTTCCGTCTTTCAGGGACCATTTACTAAGGAAACTATTCAAGGAGGGGCAAAAGTAGGTTTACAGTTGTGTTTATTCTTTGGTTACTACCATGTTTCTCCGAAAATAAGACTTACTTACAGGTTTCCTTCTGAGCGAAATATAAGGCATCCCCCCAAAAATAAGGCCCCCAGGCTCTGTCTCAGAATGAAAATTAATTTGCCTTAAACTGGTCGCTAGGGCCACCCCGACTGGCGTCTAGCAACCAGTGACGTTACACGAGTCCTGACGTCACTGCTGTGTGAATGGAGAGAAATCAGCGTGGAAACTTTGTGAAACCTAAACTGCAAGAAGTTGTGGCTTGGGTGAAGAATTCATGGGGAAAATCACTGACAGTTGCATTGCAAATGCACTGCGAGCAGGCTACCTTGACAAGAAGTACTCATTTAAAGACAGTGCTAGTGCTAAACATGAGAGATTTGTTCCACTGATTCTGAAAGAAATGGAGTCGCAAGAAATTCACCAGGAAATTCAGGAATTGTATTGTTATGATGATGTTCCAGAAGATGATGACATGATTGTCATTGAATAAATGAGTACCGTATTTGCCGGCGTATAAGACGATTTTTTGGCCCTGAAAAATACGTATTTGCCGGCGTATAAGACGACTGGGCGTATAAGAGGACCCCCTAACATTTCCACTAAAAATACAGAGTTTGTTATATACTCGCCGTATAAGACTACCCCCCACTTGGAGGCATATTTTTCAGGGCCAAAAAATCGTCTTATACGCCGGCAAATACGGTAAATTCTTGATACTGTAGGATTCACAGTTTGTCTGGTTTGTGTTGACAACTACCGTACTACCATACCGTACACAGGTAATAAATTTCCTTTATTTTCATTTAACAATAAATGTGTACGTATTGTATTATTTTCTTTTCCATGTGAACAGCTGTAAGCAAGCTTTTGCCACTCCCCTCCCGCCAACTCCGTATATAAGCTTATAAGGCCAGCGGCCTCTATAGAGCTGCTGATAGGAGAAATGTCTTTGGCGGTTATGCAGTAACTACAATATAGCTGGGAAGTTAGAAGACACATTCTAAGAGCAGCTCTTCCCTTATGCATCCTGAGACTGAGCTAGGAAAATGCTAGAAAATTCCTAAAATGAGCAAGGGAACCACCTTCATTCAAAAGCCTTTTCCTCGGGGATTCATATTTCACAGCAATGGTGGTTCTAAGATTGCTGGATGCCATGTGAATCTAGTCCCAAAGGTAAGGCAAGTTCAGGACATACACAGCTCCCGGTCAAGAGCAGGCACTCAAATATATTTGTGAATAAATGAGCAAAGATGAAAATGCAAGGTGGTTCATGAAATGAAGTACTAATCCAGATTTTAGGATAAAGCTAGTTTAATTAATCATTTAGTTCATTGTTTTTAAAATTTGGACTAAATGCCTAAAAGCCTGTCTTTAAATTAGATTAAGTAGTGATGCACTTTCTGGTTAACTAGAAAAGAAGACTGCAGCTTTTCCCACGTACCTTGGGTATTAAGGTGGGAAGGGACCACAAAAGTCATAGGTAGTGTAAATGCAGCCTAAGAAACTTAAGACCTCTCTACCTAAATAACAGATTGAATGCAGCCCAGAATTTGCAGAAATGATATTCATCACGTGGACTGGTTCCTTGCAAAGTGAAAGTGTGCTCTCTTTAAAATGTGCCTATCATAGCATTTAGTTTGATCTGTGTTAAATCAGGTGTGTGATGGGTCCAGTTTCTAAAGGAAGGAGGGAGTCGGGTAAGCTAATAGCGCTGAAGGTATCCAGTGGCCTCATTACACAGATCAGTGTACAGACGTGTAAAAAATCTTCAAAAAGGTGAATCTATCATCTTAAACTCACTCAGCAATAATAACAAGCATCACCTGGCAGGTGTGGCTCAGTGGTTGAGCCTGGACCTATGAACCAGAGGTCATGGTTCAATTCCTGGCCGGGGCACATGCCCAGGTTGCGGACTGGATCCCCAGTGGGGGGGTGTACAGGAGGCAGCCAATCAAAGATTCTCTCTCATCATTGATGTTCCTAGCTCTCTCTCCCTCTCTTTTTCTCTCTGAAATCAATAAAAATATTTTTTTTAAATAAGAAGAATCAAAATTCTAGAACTCTATACAGATCCATAATTGGGCTTCCCACCCCTTTGAATAATGTGAGGAAACTCAAGTCAACACAAAACACTTCAACCAATGGGCTCTTCCCTGGCATGACAAACACGTGTGCCTCGGCCCAGCTGCCCCTCTGCCAGCTGTCAGGACCGACCATGGGTTAGAGAAGCCAGGTTCTTTGTACCCCGGATGCCACTTTCCCCGTGAAGGGAAAACTCTCCCTTCCTTATGGGTGAACGAATGTCAGAATGGAACATCTGGAGTGGATCCAGAGGAATAAATCTGATGAATCATTCTCAGCTTCCTGTCTCACACCACAACAGGAGAGTCAGGAAAACTCTCTTGGGAAGAAGCTGTGCAATTGTTTTTGGAGACAGTGCGGAGACTTAACTGCTTTCGACAACACCTCCGGCAGGCCCGGGCCATGCTGGGCGGACCTGCGTACTCTGTCTATGAACGGGGTCAGCTCATGGGGAATATTTGGCAGGGCCAAAGCCTTGGGCAGGCGACCCACACTACACTGCCCTTTCCAGAAGCCCAGGGACCAGCTGCTTCTTGGTGATGTGATTCTTGGCCGAGAAAACAGAAGGTCCTCCCTTCCCCATTCCCTTTTCCTGTCCGCACTTGTCTCTCTCTTGCTGCGTGTCAGCTTTGCTAGCTCCCAAGAGAGGGACCCTGATGTCCAGGGATAAGCCATCTCCTCTGAAATCAGCCACGCCAGCCAGAGAAATCCAGGCCCATGATTTCCTCATTCAAGAGAGGCGAGGACAAGAATAGCCCTTATAATTTCTTCTGCAGTAAAGCCCCTTAGGTCCCCATTTGCCATCAATTCCCTCACTATCCCTTCAAAATGTTAGAAACAAATATGAAATTGCTATCACAAGGCTCGGTCTCATGACAAAAATAATGTAAGTGTGAAAACACAAAAGAAAAATGCTTCCCTATTATCTCCCTGGCGTCTCCCACCCACCTTCCTCTCTCTCCACCCCTTGTATGTGGGGCAGCCAGAAGAGCGCCATGTGTCACGGAGTCGTGTATTTTTTTTTAAGTTGGTCTTTAAAGGGCACCGCTGCCAATGGTTCAGTCACATGGCAGGGATTTAATTACCTGTATGAAATACACCAAAGAAATGCATGTTGGGCTTTTCTTCTTTCCACAATTGCGCTTCAATTTGTCTTTTTCCCCTTCTAATTGAAATTAATTTCCCTTGCTGTTTCGTGTTACAAAACACCTGGACGGGGTTATTATTCTGTATAGGTAATTATAAAATTAGAAGGCTAACCACGACTCGGATTTCCTAAATCACAGGTGGCAATGGTACCAAGTGCTGATGAAAGGAAAAATAATTCAGAAATGCAAGCTCAAAAGAAGAAGAAAAAAAATGCTGGCTAAATTCTCTTGCAAAGACACACCCACAGGCCTAGCAATGCCCCCAATGAGGTGATGCCTAAAGGCTTCCACTGTCCATGTGAGCGTGATGGACGCTGTGGTACAATGTCCAGTTCCCCTATAAGACTAACAACATTTCCCAACCTGAGAAGGTGCTCCTGCCAGACCACCCTCAGCTGCCAGCCCCCTGTGACCAATGCCTTGCCCATGGTCTCACCTGCTCTGTGAGCAACTGGTTCCACTGGCTGATCCCCCTAGGCCTTCTCACTCCAACTTGGGGCAACTCTGAAGGACCATCCCAGCTCAAAGCTCCCTGTGGAATCATCATTGAGGACTTCATTGAGATGGCATCTCCCCAGATTCTCCCTCTGCCCAACCCTCTCTTCCTCTTCCCTCCCCTCCTTTCCCCTTCTTTTCCTTCCATGGGTGTGGATCTTAAGAGTACTTCTTAAAAATCCTCCTTAACACTAAGTCAATCTCAAGGTTAGCTTCCCAGATAACCCACCCTCCACCAGATGGGAAAAGAAGTTGGATAAAAATTTTTAAATTTTTTCTTACATTCACTGAGACATCCAAGCAAGTGAATGCTAACCCACTTACTTCATTGCTAAAAGTTGTGTAGACCCATTGGTACCAACTCACTAAAGCTGCTCCTGTTAGTATCAGATAAGACGGATGACAGCTCTAAGAAGTAATGATGGAAAGGAAAGTTCATGGAAGCACGTGTTAACAGCCTCAAAAACATTCACTTTATTTACCCAATAAATTACATTTTTATTTATGGATTATTGTGCTTATAGCCCATCTAATACCCTACTTACTGAAGGTGACTTATATTCAGCAACTCAAACTACATAAATAAACAATGTATGGCAAAATTAAGACAATATAAAGGCAGATATTAGGTGAATCCAAAAAAAAAAGTGGCCATGGCCCCGCCAGTGTGGCTCAGTGGTTGAGTGACAACCTATAAACCAGGAGGTCATGGTTTAACAACTGGTCCAGGTACATGCCAGGTTGAGGGCTCGATCCCCAGCAGGGGGTGTGCAGGAAGCAGCCAATCAATGATTCTCTCTCACCATTGATCAGCCGATGGAACCAGCTGCTCTTTCTCCCTCTCCCTTCCTCTCTGAAAGCAATAATTTTTTTTATATTTTATTGATATTTTACAGAGAGGAAGGGAGAGAGATAGAGAGCTAGAAACGTCAATGAGAGAGAAACATACACCAGCTGCCTCCTGCACACCCCCTAATGGGGATGTGCCCACAACCAATGTACATGCCCTTGACCGGAATCAAACCCGGGACCCTTCAGTCCGTAGACCAACGCTCCACCACTGAGCCAAACCGGTTTTGGCAATAATTTTTTTTAAGTGGCCATGATGTCAGGCCAGACTAAGGCCTTTGGAAGCTCCCATCCCCATATAGGCAATTCAGGCAAAAGCAATACTAGACCAAACACAAAGCATACATCTGCATTGAAATTAAAATAGCTTTTTATCTAGATTCCCTGCTAGTAAAATTCTCCATGGGTATATTGAAAATGAAAAAGGATAGCAATTAATGTTTGGGGCACCTAACCATGAATTTGAACTGCCTGTTGGGTAATCCAGACTGCTGATTACTGAGGATAACTAATAATTTTACTTCGGGAAGAACTCTGGCTAGTTAAGCAACACTGCGTATTGTTAATAATAAACAAGTTGCTTGAGAAGAAGATGGCTGCTCCTGGGACTGTGACCTGCATAGAGGCCTGGCGAAGGGCCTGCTGTGAGGTGGCAGAGGAGAGCTACAGAGGGCACCCTGTCCTGCCAGGTCCTAGAGCAGCCGTGGGCAAACTACAGCCCGAGGGCCAGATCCGGCCCGTTCGGCTGTTCTATCCGGCCCGTGGAGCTGAAAGAGCAGAGGGTTCTCTTGCTCTCCCCTCCGCTCCTTCCCCAGCAGCCCAAGATGAGAGTGCCAGCATGGTCAGGTGGCTTTTGTTCCGGCCCTCCAGTCCAGTTTAAGAACCCATGGTGGCCCTCGAGTAAAAAAGTTTGCCCACCCCTGTCCTAGAGCATCCCTGCTTCTCAGGAGGCTCAGAGCCACATTCCAAACACAACTCAGAAAAGGTCATTTTGAAGGGCCCAGGCAAGTTGGTCCAAGCTCTGGTGATCCAGCCAGATCCAAGGATACCATGGAGAAGACCTAAAAGAGTGGAAGGCCTGCATGTCTGTCTTAACCAGTTCAGGCTGCCATAACATAAAGCCATAAGTGGGTGGCTTGAACAATGGACATTTTTTTCTTATAGGTCTGAAAGCTGAGAGGACTGAGATTAAAAAAAAAAACTGGCAGATTTGGTGAGAGTCTTCCCCCTGGTGGTCAGTGTGTATCATCGTGACTATTCAATCAGTAGTTCCCCAATTGGGTCTATTTGCATATTAGGCTTTTATTATATAGGATAACCTAGAAACAATTTGAATGACCCTCAGAAGAGGAACATTTAAGTACTGCCACATAATGACTAGTAATCAAGAATAGTCAACAAGAAATATCAATTACTAATTATGTTTTAATAGCTCATAAAAATGTTAAATGACCACTGCATGTACTGTAGACATAAAACTGTGTTTTTAAAGTTAATAAAAAACCCACATACATACAAAGTGACTAGAAGAACACATATAAGAGTGATGATAATGTTTGGTAACAGCAATCGTATTGTTTTTATTTCTTTAATTTTTAAACTATTCTTAAACTTGCATTGTAAAAGCACTTACATAATAAATGTGCCAGGAAAATAAAACTAAAACAAGATGTGGAGAATACTCAAAGTCCTGACAGATTCATAGAAATTCCAAAATGAAGCACAAAGTCAGAAATGGACCTATGATTGATGAGCGTCAGCACAATGTCTGCACAGGCCACCACCACGAGGAGAGACCCACACCCAAGTGAGACCTGACAAGCTGACAAGCACGGGATTTTCCTACCCAGGAAACAACCCCAGGATTTAATCCGAACCTGGCTGGTACCTGTGTCCCGTTTCATTTCCTAAGTCCGGGTCTGAAATGAACCCACTGCTGCACTGCAGTCCCGCCAAAGCCTCTGTCTTCAGAAGCCAGGGATGCAGTGACTACAGAAGAGGTAACAGATGAAAAGGGAAACTCTCCCTTTCCTGCGTGAAAACTCACAGCCATTTCTGGGATGGACGCACTACTGCCTTTCATTTGCCCTAGGGTGCCTGAAACACAGACGGAGTCCTCATCCCATGGGGAAACCAGCCGCTTCCCCGCTATGGAGATATACTTTCCAAAACAAAATTCAGAACCTGTGGGTTTGACTCCGGGGGTGGAATATGTGAAGTTGGAGCCGTTCTGAATAAACAGAGCTTTTGCCTCACAGCAAATGGCTCTTCCTTATCCAGCACTCGGAGTGCTTCCACACAGTGCCACAAACCGAGGAATCCCGTAGCTGGATTTCCCAAACTCTTTAGATCATAAATGGACGAAGGAGTTTTCGATCATTTCTAGGTATGAACCTCTAACCTATTATTTAGATGTCAAAATGGTAGTGCTTCTAAAATAATGGTTTGCAGGGATGAGGAGACAGACCATTTGACATTAGAGTCGTGTAAGGAGATCCCGGCCAAGGAGTTGTGTTAGCCTCAGCTGTCTCTGCAGAGCCATGTGCTGCGAAGGCAGAAAGAACTCAGGGAGTCCTGCAATGCCTCTTTGGGGCTGAATGTCTAAGACAATACATATGTTGTCGGCAGCTTTTACCCCACAGGGCTCTACCTGTTACTGGTACATCCAGGGTTCTCCTACAAACAAGCTGTTCCCAAATTCCTCTCTTAGCCACAATCTGAGAAGCCAGCAAAGGTATGTGTTCCTCTGACTCGAGGTTTAGATCTTTCCTGGGATAGAAATCCTATGGCTAGGGCACCAGCTTAAGCTGTCACTAGCTCCTTCCTGTTAAGTCCCAAAGCTTCCTGATTCAAGTGTTGAAAGAAGAGAGGAGGAGGTACAACCAGAACACTGATTGCATTGCCTCAGAAGGTGTAGAGGGAGGATCACTGAGAAGACACAAAGGGCCTGAACCTCACCACCATGTTGCTGGGACCAGCTCTCCCCACCTCCCTCCTCGCTACCAGGGAGAGGATGGCTAGGCCTGCATCCATCACCCTCCTCCGTGGAGGTTCCGTGCTGCTTCCTTCCCACCCCAAACATCTGGAGCAGGTCAGTGAAGATTATGACAACCCCCTTTCCCCCCCCCCAAAATAAAATAGTTTGGGTAGGACTAAATGGTGGGACTGCAGTCTTTGCCGGAGTCCTATGATCCTGTTACCTCAGACAAGCCTGAGGACACAAATAAACTAAGCTGATGTAAACTAAACTGGAAGGTCCTTGAGGGCAAGCCTCACAGCTGTTCCCTCACCACTGTCTGCCCAGCGCAGGCCTCGCAATGGAGGAGAACCCCTCTGAGCAGTTGTTGGGTGGAAGCATGAGCCCTCTTGGCCTTCGGGGTTGAGTTCAGCTTCCCTGTGCTCTGTGGTCCCTGCACACCTTCTGGAAGCTGCTGGTGTTGGAGAAAACAGCTGGTCTTTGCAGAACAGCAGTCTGCTTCTCCTCCCCCAAGGAGAGACCAAGTCTTCCTCTGGGGGGAATCACAGTAGCTCAAGTACCGTAATATGAAGCTACAGGGACAGGTTGATGGTACAGACCCCCACCCCCAGCCCAAAATAGGGCCTGCAGCCTTCCAAAGAAAGAGGTGGCCCCACCACAGCCCACCTCTCAAGACTGCCCCAGAAATGTCCCCGGGGCCTGGTCTCCCACTGTCTCTAGAACCTTCCCTGCAGCCGTCAACCAGCACGCTACCTGAGCTCCGCAAAGTTTACTTACCAAGATTTTTTTCCCCTTTTCTGTGCTCTCTCTGTTTTCTATAATAGGCCTGCACTCGTTTTGTAATGGGAAAAGCCCACTCTGTTTCTAATTGTTTTAAATACATTCAAGTCGTTTAAGGTGAAAGAGAAAACTTTGCTCCAAGTCTTACTGCTGCTCAAGGCTGCGGATCCGGGGAATTTATTTTGGTGCCGTGAACACCCACTCCAAAGTCCCATATGGCCTGTGCAGAAGCAAATGCATTCTACTTGTGGAAAGGGCTATGGTTTCACTCTGCATTTCAACTAGAAATACAAACTTGTCAGTTTTTGTGAGGGGGGAGACCTACTCAGGATCCATGACACAAACCCTTCTTTACCCCCAAGTTTCAGCCCTTGGACATGGAAATCATTTTTTTTTAAGGAACTGGCCATCTTTTATCTGAACTACTTCCCTCTTTCCTCACAGAGTCGGTTACAAATGTGTAAGCCACCCAGGGTTTTCTCTCAGCTCTCTCCTTATGCACCTGTCTTCCTAATGATGCTCCCTTCTTTCTTACATTGGCACAACAGTGATCAAATGCCAACCACATGCCAGCCACGAGGCTAGGCTTGGGGATACAGCTAGGAACAAACAAACCAAGAACTTCCCTGCCCTGATAAAGCCAATGTCAGGGGGAAAAAGGGAACCTCCCAGGGATGTTCACACTGCACAGCAGGTGGCTGGGCAAGACTGGGTCTGACCCAGGGGGTTGGGGAGCTGGGAGGAATCCTAACCCAAAAGGCTGAGTCTGCAAGGTAGGAAGCTCAGGGCCAGTGGTTTCCTGGGGCATAGTGCTGGGGACAGTGGGCCTCACACCCATGCCAGCCTATCCCTCTAGGCCAGCCACGCCCAGACTTACTCCCACAAAGCAAAGTCACCAGATTTTATTTTTAAAACCATTTACAATTTCTATTTCAAAGGAAGTACCAAACATCATGGAAAAACAGAATCTTGCTTGACTACTGAACACTAATTTTATAATTTAATTTTTATTTTATTGAATTACATAGGGGTGAGGGGAGAACCATAAACATTTTCTTTCTCAGGGCCTCCAAAACTACTCTTGATATGACCTTGGCCTCAGATCACTCTAGTTGTGCGTCACCTTCTGTTCTTAAATCTACAATTGACATACCCAACCACCGACACCAAAATCTTCCCTCTCCACCAGTCCAGACCACCTCCCAGTTTAAGCTTTGCCCTTGGTCTGGCCTGGGTGTCTGCAAGCGCACCAAAACTGAAATGAGGCCTGCAAACCCTTCTCCTTCTCAAAGTCCCTCCTCCTCTAAGGAATTTATAGCCAGTTTGTTTCCACTTGCATGCAAATCTCAAATAAACAGCTCGCCTAGAATAACTGTGGCCTTTAAAATATACACAGAGCCACACGATTGCTCTCAGACGCTCTGCCTCAGCCCTCTTCCTCCTGCAAACACCTTTCTCTCCTCCTGTCCTTCACACATGCTTTCTCCCCACTTCATGCCACCCCCGCACCCGAGGCACCACCCTGTGAGAACAGTCCTCTGCCCACTCCCTGCCCACCCACAGCTGCTCTCCAATTCCTCTCTCTCCTGCTGCAGTTAACTTCTCGAGCATGTGTGCTGCTTTCCTGGAGTCACCATCTTCCCTCCCGCGGACACTGCCCACGGAAACAAGGCCACCCCTGTGTCTATGAAATCACCAAGCTCATAGCTTCCTTTGTAGTCTATCAGCTAAGCCAGGGTCAGCTTATCTCGACTGTGTCCACTTAGATATCTGCAGTCAGCAGCTAGAAAAAGTTTTCTTGCTATTTAGTGGCCTTGTCTAAGAAATGCCAACTCACTTGGTTAATTTTCCGATCACCTCTCGTTCTCCATCAGCCTGGCTTGGGCTTGATGACTTTGGTAAAGGATGGAATGCCAAGAGAACTGAGTGCAAAACATCTTTTAAGGCTGACATTCCACACAAGCAACAGTCCATTTCTACCAAATTCTATTGGCAAAGCCAATCTCAAGGTCAGCCCTGATTCAGAGGTGGGGAAATACACTTCCTCTCTTGATGAGAAGAGTTACAAAATTATTTTGTGCAGGACATAGACACACAGAGGGACTGAGAGGGGGCATATCTGCAATCCAACAGGGTACCATATTTCTTCATTTTAAAGATCTTCCACCACGATAAAATAATCAAATCCAAAGGCCTGACTGCCCCTCTAGGAACCAATCCAATAGTTTGTTGTTTTTTAATTTGTTCTGTCCTGTACATAAAAGTTACCAGACTTCTCGGGGGACTTGTAGAACAACAACAAAAATTAGGAGTCACTGTTGTGTGTAGTGTGACCTCCTATGCAGGCAGGAACAAAATACAGTGGAGTGGAACTAATGACTTCTTTAGGAAGTCACTTAGATATTTCAACCAAGACTATAATGGTCCACCTAGGAACAGTTTTCAAGTTCATATATTTTATGCATGCTTATTAACCATATTTTATTCATGTGCATATGTATAAGTAACCGTATTCAGCACAACTGTACAAATATACAATCATATAAACGCCAAAGGAGTAAACAGAAAATCAATCTTTTGGACTAAACCTTGGCCAAAATAATTATTGATAAGATTCTGGAACAAAGAGGAATGCTTGGGTTCAAGACATGTTTTGTTGCTATAACAATACCATTATAGTTGGCATATATAATAAACTATCCATTCCAGTTCTCAAGCTGGGATAATCATTTTTCCAAAGAAGCTATGCCTGCACACAAAGATTAGCAAGCCCAGCACAATGTCCATGTAAACATTCCAGAGAAAACTCTTTCCCCGGTAGCCTCATCTTGAGTCACACCATCATTATTTGGAGAAATACGCTATTAACTGTAAAAGAAAAAGAGCATCAATACATCTGAAATATGGAAGAAATGAAGTCTGCTTGGAGAAATGACTGGCTTTTGAACACAAAGAGTATCAGAATGCATTCTAGAAGGAAGAAAGTAGCCCAGAGAAGTAGAGAGAATAGTAGTATTTGCAGGCTGTCCTCCAATACAATGCCCAAAGTGCCCAAAATCAGAAATCAGTTAAGATAGAGGAATGGAAGTTTGGGGAAAGACTTTAAAGTCACCTGCATTATCAAGAACTAGCACTTGCTTGTGGGTCCCTTCCACTAGCCTTCCTGGTAAGAACTATCTCCTAAGTCAACCCTTCTTTGCAAGCATGAATTGAAATGATGGAGTGGTGATGTAATGTCAGTAATACCTCCATTTCTTCACATATACTGTTGGTCTTACTGTGCCTCTCCTACACTGATTCTGGGCAGGGAATGAGACAGAAGCAAATGTGACCCAAGCACTTTCTAAGTGGAGCTTGTTCTCTTACTGTTCTTGGCTCCCTGCCACTACATAAATAAGCCCAGGCTGACCTACTAGAGTGAAAGGCACTCCATCCAATCACCCCAGGGCCCCAGCCAATAGCTAGACACGCGGAACCACACAGAACCAGCCAGGTCCCAGCTGACCTACCAACTGACCACAGACACATACCATAAGCAAGCCCAGTAAAGACCAGATGAGGTCAGAATAACAACCCTCCACGAAACTGTGAGCTAAAAAGTTTTGGAGTTTTTTGTTATGCAGCAAATGCTAACTGATACAGATGGTTAAGTTATATGATAGACCAACCATGAGGAGCCACCCACCATCCCACTGCCTGTGCAACTGAATAGAGCTAGGATAGAAGCCTGCTTGGGCATGGATTGTAGATGAAGAGGACTGGATTGGTTTCTCCACAAGCCCAGGTATGAGTCATAGCTCTTGGACACAGAAGCTCACCTGTGCTGTCTGGAGGTGGAGCTGACCAAGAAATCACTTTAACCATTTCAGTCACAGCATGGATCTCTAGGATGCATCTTTTTGTCCTCCACACTGACTGGAGCTGAAAAGAGTCTTCTTCAGTTGCCTAGAGAATTTGATTTTTCCAACCAGAACACAAAGTCCTTAGCAGTTCCCTGAGCCCTTAGTCTACCATGGGCAGGAGAGCCCTGTCACTATGACCACTGAGCTTCATCAGGAGAGAGGGATGTGCCAGCAGATTCCACTATGCTCTGACCCTCCCAGGACCCCAAAAGACCCCTAGATGGGACTACTAATGATCAAAGGCAACCCACCCAGGGACTGAAATCAGTTCAGAATCTCGGCCTGGCTTTCTTGAGGGCATCCTTGACATCCAGAGGCACACTCAACTCCCAGGTAGGCCTACCTAACCCTCTGCTGTGATGACCTTTACAAGGGCCAATGGCCAACTTCTGGAAGCCCCCGGTGAAGTGATTGAGAATGCCTGAATCTCCATTTACTAATCCTGAAGATGAGCTACATGATATCCACCTTCTCTGCACATACCAGACACTACTAGTATGTGTTTATGCCTTCCTTCTTCCCACCTTAAGTGGGAGCTGTAGGATTCAAGCCTCCTCTATTAACATATTGACCCTATTGATTTACCAAATTAGCATAGAGGTTAACAGTGTAGATCTTGAACACAGACAGGTTTTGGTTTCAAATCCTAGCACCAGCATTAAATTAAGTAGTTGACCTTGAAAAAACTACTTAATCTCTACCCTTAGTTTTCTTGTCCATAAAATCAACATAATGATAGTTTCCACACAGTGAAGATTTAATGAGCTAAATACCAAACAGAAATTTGCTCAGTGTCTGGCATATGGTAAGGATTCATTTTGTAAAAGTTCGCTATTATTGCCTTTTCACTGCTATTATTGTTCTCATTTTTATTATTTTGATTATTTGCAGGGCCACAATGAGATAAAGCATAGATTAACTAAGAAAAGGTGAAAAAAAGGGGAAAGTCATATAACCAGGCTTTGGCCCCTTTATCGTTGTCTCCAAGACCTGCTCTGAGAGCAAAGGAAACTTCTGGACACAGACCCTGCTAACCCAAGGATCTCCCAGAGCAATGACCTTAAATCCTGTTTAAGTGAACAAAGAAAAGTACTGATTATTCAGATCACCCCACTCCCCTGGCTTAATATCTTTTGATTACTACTCTTTGCAATTAGGATAAAATACAAACTCATAACCCTGACCCATTACCCTGTTTTATTTCTTCACTGATCTTACCACTATATAAAATTATTTTATTTGTTTCCATATTTAAGGTCTGTCTCTCCCCACTAGAATGCAAGTTCTGTGAGGGCAGGGATTTCCATGCCTGACTCATGGCTGTATCCCAGCACCCAGGACAGAGTTGGCTCATAGTAGGTACTCTATACATAAATATTGAATAAATGGATATTAATTACCATAAACAGTGACCCAGGAAGAGCTCTGGAAATTTAGAGTTTACAAGCAATTTTGTGCATGTACCTCAAAAGAACTTAATATTATTCTGTTTTACTTAATGAATATTTGCTGCATGAATGAGTGAATAATGACTTTGCATGCCTACCCATGAAAAGAAATTGTCAAAGACTGAAAAATCCAAAGCCTAAATGCCTTCTTATGCCAGGTGTTCAGTATCATCCCCACAGTAATCAAAAACTTAAGAATCTGACACAATGGCATTGACTTTGGAGATCAGGGACCAGGCTGATGATAAGATCATATAAAGAAAGAATGGCTTCCACCACAGCAAGCAGTATAGATGCCAAACTTATTCGGTGCAAGCATCTCAACACCTTCACATCATGGGGAGTGTTTCCAGGATTGTGATTTCTGTTATATACCACAGTCACAACATGCAGGATGTCCACAAGTGGAACAGTATCCTGAAGACCTGTGTTCAGATTGGTGGTGTAATGTTGATCGCCCATACATTTGGAAGATGGGAGCACAAAGGTATCATTGCGAGTTCTGTATGTGTCTCCCTGACATTTCAATAAAGGTTGCATTAATGTGTCACCCTTTACGATTAGATTGCTCCTTCGAAGACTGTTTGGTCTGTACACGAAATGACATATCATCAGGATCTTGTAATTTGTCTTCTGGGTTGAGACTCCTATTTGGTACTAGAGTAGACTATTTGAACCAATCCCCGAACCTGAAGAATATTCAACTGTGAATACTGAAGTTTACCTGGAGTTTCCTCCACATATCATAATGTCACAGCTTCATGCACCCTTTCCTATAAATGAAGAATTATCATTCAGCAATGATAAACTCAAACTATCCTATACTCAAGAAGCATGCGGGGACAGGGAGAAGAGATACAACTCAGCAATATGTGGAAGATGAAATCCGGCCAATACTTGATAACCTCACAATCTTCTCCACAACGATGGAACTACTCTACCAGACGATATTGTCTCAGCCATTGACAGATATGTCACAACTCGTTCAAGCTGTCATAGGCAGGACTGATATCGTTGGCCTCATAAACAAGAACGTCATTCTTTAGGGACCTTGTTCAAAAATTGAATTTTTGTTTTTACCATGGATGAATGACACCTTGTATACCCCTGTTCTAGTTCAAAACCAAACATATTTCTTAAACCCCTATTCTCAAATATTACATACATCTTCTCCTGTAGTTTCCAGAGGACTTTATGTACTAATGCAGGTGGATCAAAAAGCCAACCTTGGAGCAACAGGTTTTGGAACAGCACCCAAAGAGGTGAATGTATATGGACATAATGTAAACATTCCATCAAATTTCATCACTCTTAATACCTTAGAGCCATGATCAGCAACTGTGGCTCGCGAGCCACATGCGGCTCTTTGGCCCCTTGAGTGTGGCTCTTCCACAAAATAGCATGGCCTGGGCGAGTCTATTTTGAAGAAGTGGCGTTAGAAGAAGTTTAAAAAATTTGGCTCTTAAAATAAATTTTAATCGTTGTACTGTTAATATTTAGCTCCGTGGACTAATGAGTTTGCCAACCACTGCCTTAAAGGATGTGAGGACACATGCACATTTAAGAGACCCTACTGCGATTGCTGTTGGATCTCAATTCGATAGAGAAGCATTCCAGCATGAAGTTATGCATAAGTCTAATACTATATCTGCTCTCCACTCGATAGGGTTGGGTTACATCAAGGAGCTAACACCCTTAGGAGCCCTAAAGGACATTTATATAAAGGTATCTCAGCTTGGAGGACTTTTGTTTGTAGTTATATCTTTATATTGGCTAATCCAAGTATACATGTTAGTGACAATAGGCAGATTGGCTACATCTTTTCCTAAAATGCAAGGAGAAACTCAAAAGAAAAAAAAAGAACTTAAGAATCTCTGACCAGAATGGCCAGCCCAGTAGTGGTCCGATCAGTGACCTCCAAAAACAGTACTCAGCGAGAACCTGCAAGCTGAGTCCAGTGCAGGATTGACCAGTAGCTGGACTGGGAACCTTTCACAAATTGCATCTTCCCATGATCCTCATTTCTCCTTTGAAAACTAGGGCATTTGAACTCCATTATTTCAGAAGTCCCTTCCACCACTGAAAAAAAAAAATGTGGTGATTCCAACCACTCATAAAATCCCATACTTTGATTGAAAGCTGCTCACTGTTCCCTGAAGAAGAAAAAAACCCACACTCAGCGACCCAGCCCTCCCACAGCCGAAGCCTGGGAGAAGTCCCCAGTGTGCAGAGCCTGGCCTCCAAGCCCCATCACCTCAGAAATAATGTGTGTTTGTTTAGCTTCCTTTTTCCTTTGTGCAACTCTCAATAGCACTTAAAAGAAAAAAGCCAAACTTGATGACAAAGTTTCCTCTCTCTCCAGTGGAGTTAGGCTGTCTCCCGGTTTTTCAGCTGACCCAGAATTGCTAATTTTGCTGATTTCCTACTGTAACTGCTTCCTCATTTACCACACAGCGGAGATCTGATTCCTTCCCACTGAGACAAGTAGTTTGGCCTGCTCCTCTGGGTTTTTAGTATTCTTCCAAATTATTCTGATTGATATAGACCTCCATCCATGCTAATTATGCATAGCTTCGCTTATAAAGTGTGGTTTCCATGGCAACAGCGGAGGGAGAACAGGTGTGCGGAAAGCTGTGATATATTAAATGACAGTTACCCTCTGCCTCTCCTAGGCAGATTGCTTTTCTCTGCGTTTATTTATAGCAGGCAGTAATTAATCTGTATGAATCTCCTTGCTGGGGGGGGGTGTGGGGGGTGGGAGAGGGATACAGAATGATTAACAAGAGTCCTAATTATCCTCATACCTTTGAATCTGAGAATTTCGTCACCATCGGATAATTCCCAAGTACAATTGTTGAACTTTCACTTGTATGGAGATGCGGGGGGGTTGCAGAGAACTCAAAGCGATCATCTGTAAAGAGAAACATGCCTCTAGTTGCTATGGTGCTGTGTTGTGGCACGGTGCAGGGGGCTCCAAAAGTGGACTCCTGGGCTTTCTCAAACGACCTGTCAAGGTTTAAAATTAGAGCAGGCCCGTGACCCAGACTCCGGGGACAGCCTGGCCCGAAACTCTGTGCAGCGGAAATATTGCCACGGAGCAGGAGGAAAAGCAGGGCGGCATCGTACAAGGCTGGCCTCAGTGCTACTGAATAGGGGAGAGTGTTCAAAGAGACAGTGGGCCTGCGTTCCAGGCCAGTGCCAATACTGACTTTTATGACTTAGACCAGTGGTCGGCAAACGGCGGCTCTCGAGCCACATGCAGCTCTTTGGCCCCTTGAGTTTTTAGCAAAGGCCAGCTTAGGAGTACCCTAATTAAGTTAATAACAATTTACCTACCTATATAGTTTAAGTTTAAAAAGTTGACTCTCAAAAGAAATTTCAATCGTTGTACTGTTGATATTTGGCTCTGTTGTCTAATGAGTTTGCCGACCACTGACTTAGACCTCTCTGAGCCTCAGTTTCTCCATCTGTAAAATGGTAGTGTTAAACTAGAGAATCTCTCGGGTTTTCTCCAGCTCCCAGAAGTAGTATTCCATATCTCAGACTGAGCTATGGTTTGCTGTAGTAACAGATAAACATCAATTTTTTTTCCTTTTTAAAAATTAAATCTTTATTGTTGAAAGTATTACATAAGCTCCCTCTTCTTCCCCCAGTGACCCTTTCTAGTCCACCCCCGTCTACCCTGCCTATTGTTTGTGTCCATGGATTATGCATATACTCATACAAATTCTTTATAAACCCCAAAGTTTAATGGCTTAAAATAAAGCTTTTCTCTCTCTCTCTCTCACTTCATGTCCATCAAGGGGGCTCCTATGTGTCACCGTCTCAAAGACCAAGGTTGATAGAATAGCCATGGAAACAGAGCTCTGAGGGATCAACAATTAGCTGATCGTTGGCCAGAACTGGTCACCTGTCCTTGCTTAACCACAGGGAACTAGGAAGCACAATCCTGCCAGGAAGACAGAGAGCTGGAAATAGGGGGTGAGCAGCATTAATGGCTACAGTAAAGCTCTTTGCATCACTGATGAGAAACTCTATGTATTCTGGGTAGACTTCTGGGGCAACAATGACAACTTTACAAACCACACATAAAAATAACAAAGGGGAAACCACTGAGAGAATATACTAAAGTGACTGGAACAGTGTATCAAGGTGGTAAGTTTATGAGTGATTTTTTTCTTTCATTTTCTAAACTTGAGACAATGCAATCAGATTATACCTCTAATTTAAAAGATTACTTTTTTTACTCAACAGATATGTACTGAAGACCTATTTAATATGGGCATAGTGCTAGTCACTGTAGAAAATGCAAAAAATAATTAAGTCAAGTTCACCAATGACCATGAGACCTGAGCTGAGATACATGTTAGGGCTGATACGTACATGTGTGACTCATCTGTCCACCAATGGTAGATGTATCCATGGAAATGCATGAAATTTCCCACATGGGAGGAGAGGAAGGTCACGGTTCAATTCCCAGTAAGGGTACATGCCCTGGTTGTGGGCTCAATTCCCAATGTGGGTTCTTCAGGAAGCAGCCAATCAATGATTCTCTCTCAATAAAAACAAAAGGAGAAAATAAGGAACCTAACACACACCCTCAAAGAGAAACTTGACTTCAAAGCTAGCCTGCTCTGTTCTGAAAGAAAGAAAAGGAGAAAATAAAATGCACTTACAGTTTTAGCACAGAATGGGGAAATACTGAAAAAATGTATCTCAGTCTCAGTGGAGTACCCAAGCACCATAAGAAACATTAAAAAATTATTAAATTCCCCATTACTGCCATCCATCCGTATGGTTTTCACAAATGGAAAACAGAGCTGAAAATCAACCAGGACAAGTGAGCAGAATATAGAGGCACTAGACGACTTTACCAACTCATGTCCCCCAAAGGGGTCAAGCAGTTCACAAGTTGAGCTAACAAGGGAAGACTTCCCATGGTTATACTCGGAGCTCCTTCTGCGAAACATCGTTCTAGGCGGGCCAGGCTCCAAGCCAACCTCAACAGCCAGGAGGGCCCAGTGCGCTCTACACAACACCCTTTGTTGACAAAAGAGGCTAGCGCTAACATTCCTCACTCCCAAAATTACCAAACTACAGAAATTTGCAAGGATTGCCTCTTTTTTTCTATCTGCAGTCCCAGTGCCTAGAATAGAACCAGCTTAATATAAATTTTGGAAACCTTGGAATTAAAAAAAAAAAAAAAAAAACAAGGCTCTGACAAGTCTTTTGTTCCAGGCCACATAGGTGTTAAGTCTTGCTTCCCTGTTTAGAGTTCCCTCAACCATTTTCACCTTCTGCTCCTCTTGGTTAATGTCATCCACACGCCCAAACCATCACATTGTCACCTAGAATGAAAGCTAATTCAGCATAGATTGCTTGGGATAATTCTCCTCCCTCTTTCATCACCTCTTTTTTAAAAAAATACATTTTGTTAATTTCAGAGAGAAAGGGGGAGATAGCCAATCAATGATTCTCTCTCATCATTGATGTTACTGTCTCCTACAAGCCCCACACTGGGGACCAAGCACCCAGGGGGCTCTTTCTTCACCCCTTCACAATGTTCTTTTGCAGCTCCTCCAATCTGGCTGACCTTGTGACTTGCTCTGACCAATGGAAAGTGACGGAAGAGGCATTGAGACCTGGCTGCTTCCACAACTTAGTTGTCTTGGAACCCTATGCCTGCACATGATCAAGCCTGGGGTAGCCTAAATGCCTACCATTCCCACCAAATTCAGAGTCAAAGAGGTTAAGTGACTCTCCCAAAAGCACACAGCAAATATAAAAAGCCTGTCTTAACTCCCCTTTAGTGATTTTTCTGATGCAACCTATTAAAAATGCCATTTAATGAAGTTAAACAAATTGTGTTGGTCAAGGAAAAAATAAAATAAGAAGACCCAAATAGGAGACTCCCAAAATTCAATCTCTGCTCTGCACTTGACACCCAAGGTCCAGGCCCACATTTCTTTTTCTTTTTTTCTTATTTTTTTAAAGACTATCTTTTTAAATATATATATTTTTTATTGATTTTTCAGAGAGAAAGAGAGAGGGATAGAGAGTTAGAAACATCGATGAGAGAGAAACATCGATCAGCTGCCTCTTGCACACCCTCTACTGGGGATGTGCCCACAACCAAGGTACATGCCCTTGACAGGAATCGAACCTGGGACCTTTCAGTCCACATACCAACGCTCTATCCACTGAGACAAACCGGTTTTGGCCAGGCCCATATTTATGACTCACTGCCTATCACCACTGTCATGGCCCTCCATTCCTCAAATCCAAGTCAAATCTTATATTCAAAGTCAAACACCTTTGTTGTTGTTTGATTTTGTGTGTTTTTTGTTGTTATTGTTGTTCTGTTGTTGTTTTTCCTTTTCCTTTTATTTCCTGGAATGCATGGTGACAGAAATACTTGGGTTCAAATTCCAACTCAGCCATTTAATTGGCTTGTTGTACATTCCTGAGCCAAAGGCAGAATTTCCTGCAAATACTAATCTCTTTGACCTGACCTTCCCTACAACTAATTTGCTACCTAAAAATAGTTTTCACTAAGGAAAAAAATAAAAATGAGAGTGTGTTAGCATCACTATCCTCTCTGGAGAAACAGCAGCGGGACTTCACGAAGACAGTTCCTATAAATGTCTCCGCAAGTTACAGGATGTGGCTTTTTCAGAACGTGACATGCCACCGGAAAAGCTCCGAGAGGTGTTGTGTTTCTCAACTTAGTAAACCGTTTAATTAGAATGTGTCTGTCAAAGAAGCAGGTTAGGCGGCAGTTCTAGGAGGGCATACATATCTCAGCATCAACCCTTCTAACCCAGAATTTAAATAGAACTTTTTTAAAGGGCTCAGAAAGAATGCTAGGCTGCAGTGGCTACCTTGTTGGTGGGCTGAGCGAACAACCCAGGCTCACAGCCCAGCCCAGGATAGAGGCAGGTTGGTAGATGTTTGTCTGGGGAGCTTCATCCCCGCTCCCACCTCCACCACCACCACCACCACCACTGAGGCAATTAGTTTCACTCTATTAAACACCCTACTTTGCCTTAAATTCATTATCTAATAGATTCAAACTTGCTCTATCTTCTCTGGCTGAGAAAATTCGCAGGTGACAATAACATGATCTTTTGCCTACAGTGACAACTTTTGCCTTGAGTAGCTAGAGCAACAAAGACACAACACAGCCTGGATGTCTGCTGACGTTGTGTTGTCATTGCTGCTCCTTATCATGAAATGACATGGGGCGCCACTGCAAGAGCTGTCTAACAACACCTTGTGCTCTGAGTAACTTTGCAAGAACTGCTACCTTCCTGGTTTGCAGAGCTGGGCCCCAAGACCGAGATGAAATAAGAAGACTGGGACGTTCTAGGTCAGAAGCAACCAAGAGCCCAACCCTTGCTGCTCCAGATGCAAAGACAGGACAATTCATTAGGATGTCTTCAGGGGCTCCAACCAAGACCCATAGTAGGACAAGTCAATAAGGCCCGAGATAAAATTTCCTCTGGAAAGGGAGAGGCCAGTCTAGCATAAGAGGCAGAGTGCTCCTGGAGACACACCTGTCTCAGCACAGTTAGCCTCAATACTGGACACACCTCTCCACACAGAAGCCATGCCCACTCATGTGCCTGTGGATGCTTCTGCCCTACAAAGACAAAAATGAATAGTCACAGCAGAGACCGGAGGGCCTGCAAAGTTTAAAATATTTACTACCTTGCTCATTCCCCAAAAAAGTGTGTTGACCGCTGCTTTAAGAGATGGTGGCTGGGCCTATGATATGACTCGGAAAGCTGTCACTTTAGAGGCCATTCCTAGAGTCCCACTGGGCACACACCGGTATCTGAACTACCAAGGATATCACTGAAGAGCGTCCAAAGCCATACAGCTGGTGAAGAGAGAGCTGGGCTCAACCTCATGTCCTTGTGATTTGTAACCCAAATGGATATAAACCACCTCTCATCAGGAAAGGACTGGGTCCGAATGACTGTTACCAACCCAGGCTTGCATCCCAAGACTTCCTCCTAGGAGGGCCAACAAGGGAGTTTACAAGATTACCCACAACCAAGATGCTGGGCCAATGTGATTCATTGCCTCTCAGTTCCACAGACTCCCCTTCAGTACCTGCTCTGTGACAGTGGACTGGACTCCTGAAGCATTTCTCATTTGCAGTGAGCACAATGTAAGGTTTGTCAGTAGAAGGTTCTGGTGGAACATCACAGGAAACAGGGATTCCACCTGCACTGTCTGTGGCACTCAGCCCTAGATGCATGCCTGAAGTAGGCAGGTCCCAAGTGACCTCACAGCCTGTGCCCAGGCCCAGAGACCACCTTCTTGCACCCCTCTAGTTGCAGGCACTGCATTCTCCCAGCCTCTACCTGACAGAAGTTGGGTACCTCCCAACTTCCTCTGTAACTCCTAACTCCCAGTCTCAGCTCACTTGCACCCCTGTACAAGTGTTGTTCTTTGTCCAGTTACCGTGGACTATCTATGGCTCCTACAACTCAGCAAACAAAATCCAGGGTGCTGTAATCACACCTTCAGTGAGTTCTAAACACCCCCTTTCACATTTGTCCTTCCGCGGGTAACGCTTAGAGTCCTTTTTCCATCTTTGCACATACTTATCTTATCATATTTCATAATTCTTTATATTAAACCTCCCCATTGTTGAGATCACGGACTACAGTGATTGAATGCAAACTAATTCAGAGGGGAACGTTAGCCAGAGCCACGGATGTGCTACTGCTCTCAGGAAACCACCCTGAAAGACCACATGCTTTACTTCTTTGACTATCCCTCAGAATGCCACCATACATTCCAGAAAATAGTAAAGAAATGAAAAATAAAACAAGAGGTGCTATCCACAGTGATTCACTAATGAAGGAATTAACAAGCAAGTAAATAAACTCAGCTATGATTGAGAAGTAAAATGCAATGGGGGATTAAGCAGGTAGCCTAGAAAATAGAGGCCAGTCTGACAGAGAAACTCAGGAAATTTTATTGAGACCATAAAACACGCTTTACAACATCTCAAGCCTGTTTCTAAAGCACCGTGCTTTTTCTAAGTGTATACAAGCTATGCTTGTCCATATTAGAATATCTACTTCAACTCTCTTCCTAGTCACTACCCTCTGTGTCTCCATGGCAACCTGCAGCCCATAATAAATCATCAGTTTTTATTAAGAGAATTATAAAAAGGAAGCTTTGGGTGTTTTTCTTTAATACTCACATTTTTCCAGTATGAAAACCTGACATTTCATAATGTGCCCCTCCACAAATTAGGCCACATGAGCTGTTAGAGGCGTGAAAACGCCGCACTGGTTACAAGGATTTTATTTTCTTCCCTTCAAGTGAAGAAAACTGATACTTGTTGGGCTCTTACTAGATCCTAGGTACAGTTGGTATTTCACATGATTACGTCTAATGTTCACAACAGTTCTTCAGAATAGGTGTTATTATTCCCATTTTACAGTTGGGGAAATAAAGGCTCAGAGATACTAAAGAACTGCTTATGAGAGACAAATTTGAACAACCCTGAAAACTCACCTTTCTCCTCCTCCCCTCCCCCCATTTTTGGTGGTTTAACAAAGAGCAAGGTCCACAGGACTGAGTGATTCACGTAAGAATGGCACTACACCCCAATGCCACGCTCCCTACGCTCCTCTTTCTTAATAACACCAAGAAGCTCTCCTTGCCATGTAGTTGCATAAACACTCTCTTCCCAAAAAACCTATCAATAGAAGGACCCCTCTCTTCTGGAATTGGCATGGGGCTGCAGACCTCTGGACCAGCCCAAGCTGCAGGAATAGGGGAGTCCAGAGGATTGCTTGCACTCTGCCTCTCTGCTTATGAATTTCCCCCCAATAAACTCTACTGCACGTCTGCCCTTATAGAGCTGCAGGCATGTGGTGACTATGCCCCTTTACATTATATTTCCCAAGGCCTTAAGATTGGAACAGTTTTTCTGACCTTTGAGCTCACCTTCCTTCCACAATGCTGTGTGTGTGTGTCTGTGTGCAAAATTCTCAGAGATTATTGTCAGAATTACCCCTACCATTTATATCTCTTTGTTCTAAATCAGGCATCCTTAAAAAGTTCCCCTCAGTCATAGTTTGGACTGGAAAGAAGGTGACAACTGTATCCACTGTTTTCATAACTGCCCTTGATGATTCTCTCTTATCAACACTTTTTTCTATCTGAATCATTCCCCAGGAAATATGTTTTAATCCATTCTACCAATAAAATAAAAGTTGATAGTTGAAATACTTAAGACACTTCACAAAAATAAAAGATTATTGAATAGTCAATAAGCAAATGTAAAAGTGCTCAGCATCATTATTCATTAGGAAATGCAACTTAAAACTAAATTGAGATACCATAAGACATCCTCCAGAAAGGTTAAAATTTAAGAATACTGAAAATATTAAGTGTCAGAACAGTTGGGTGTTTTCTGATAAAGTTGAAGACATGCCTCTCCTATGACTCAACAATTCAATTTCTAAGTATTTACTTAAAGAAATTAAAATATAAGTCTATAAAAATATGTATACAAAAATAGCTATAGCAACTGTACTCACAATAGCCAAAGCTTGGAATCAGCCCAGGTGTCCATGAACAAAATGGATAAACAAATTGTGGCATAACAATACAATGGAATACTACTCACCAATGAAAAGGAACACATTTCCAACACACACACACACACACAACACCACAAATAAATCTCACATGCATTTTGCTCAACAAAAGAGCCAGCTATAAAAGAGTACATGTTGTCTGATTCCTTTTACATGAAATTCTAAAACAGACAAAACTAATCCATGGTGTCTAAAGTCAGAATAGTGATAACTTTGAGAGGTTATTGATTGGAAAGGGACAAAAGGTGGTGAAGATGTCTGATCCATTGATCTGGATGATGCTTATTAGGAGTATACATTTGTAAATTGTATTGAGCTAGACACTTAAGATAATACACTCTACTACATAAAGAAATAAATGTGTAAGCACCAATTAAAGGAAGGGCTCTGAAGAACAGGTAAAAAGTCAAAGCCCACAGCCAATGGGAGAGAGGGAGGGAGAGGGGGAAAGAGAGAGGGGGGAGGGAGGGGGAGGGAGGGAGAAAGAGAGAGAGAGAGAGAGAGAGCAAGAGCAATGCTTCTGAAACACTCACTCCCTATATACACCACACTTCAGCAACAGAAAGATGGGCTTTGTCATCACATAGAGAAAGGCAAACTTGTTTCCCCAACAGAGTCAGGAGTCCCTGCTCAGCGGGCTGTGTGGCATGTGGGGTGCTCATTTGGACACTGAGTCATAGCTCATGGGGATGAGAGACCTTCAGCAGCTCGGGATTTAAATAATGACGTGTCAACATCTGCCTCCGATGACTCAGATTTAATCTTCACGGTGACCTTGTAAGCTTGCAGGATTATTAGAGCCAGCCACACAGACACAAAGAATATTAAAGTTGTTTGTCACAAACCGCTCTGCTTCTGTCAAGACACACTTCCAGAACACAGGAACGCACATGCTCCGAACAGAACCTCCAATTGGGAATGGAAGGCATAGATGCCACTTAAGCTTATTTTGCCATGAACGATCGATTGGAAAGAGTCAACGTCTGGCGTTTGCAACTTTAAAAGAACTCAATATTTGTATGTCATTCAAGGAGGCACCGGTTGCAATGCTTTAAAATTAAAATTATATGCCTCTTTGAAGACTCTCTGATCTTCTCCATGTTGTGCTAATGTTGAAAATCCTAAGTGATGGCCTCAAATCATATTGGACTTACGTCCAGGAACCTGATTTCTTACCCTAAGTCCGCCATAACTATCATGGGTCCTTAGGGAAGCTACATCAGCTTCTCTGAGCCTCAGTTACCCCATCTACAAAATGGAAATAAGGGAGTAATAGTAAGAGAGATAACATAGAGGTTAGAGAGAGGCTGGCACCTATAGCAGGTACCCAGCAGTTATGAGCGGTATTAAAAGCCCATCCTGAAAGCAGGTCCCAGAGTGTATCACTGTCAGTACTGCTGGGAACTCCCCTCACCAGGGCTGCAAGATTGACCAGCAGCTGCCCCAGGGAGCCTCCTAAGCCTCTTTGATTCCCAGTGTGGGCCTGATGATATACTAAGGGACAGCCACGCTGCAAGCCGCTTCCAATTGGGTTGGCTCCCTGAAGCTTCACTCTACCCCTGGGAAGTCTTATAAAGCCCAACCATAGATAAGAAGGCTGAAGTTCAAAGTGTCACCTGAAGGTACAGCTAATAGGTGGCTGAGTCAAGATCCACACACCAGACCCTTTGGCCTGGAAGAGCTTGTGCTTCTCCCCATTCAACATAATCAGCAAGGCCTGGAGACACAGAAACCTGGAAGGGGAATCAAGGACTGTATTGCTGGGTTACCCACTACCTTGATACTGAGCATCTTAACACCACCATTATTTTTTTTTCATGATTCAGTGAGTTGGGAATTGGGCAATTTGGCTGAATTCAGGAAGTTGGGGCTAGAAAATCCCTTCCAGAATGGCTTTTTCATGTGACATCTGGTACATCCTTCTCTCCTTGGCCCTTTCTCTCTCTCTCTGTGGGGCACATCCTCTGCCAGCCTCAGGACAGTCACAACTTCTCACACGGCAGCTGGCTCCAAGAGGCAGAAAGCAAAGGGTCACTCCGCCACAGTCATTGGTCAAAGCAGTCAGTCATGGGTCAACCCAGAGCCAAGGGGGTGGAGCAGTAAGCCACACTCCTTGGGGTGCAAGAGGCAGATGATTGATGATTCTCTCTCATTGATGTTTCTGACTCTCTATCCCTCTCTCTTCCTCTCTGTAAAAAAAATCAATAAAATATATATATTTTTTAAATAAATAAATCTGCCCCCACTTGACCCCTAGGTCTTCTTAGTGATGAGAAGTGAATAGAAAGGACACAAGACATTAACTTGAGCTTTGTACTTCTCACAGGAAGCTGATCCTTCCTAAGAATGGATGAAGAAGGAAATATATACTTCCCTTGTTACACACACACACACACACACACACACACACACACGTATAATTATTCTATGGAAATGTTGCATTTCCATAGTTCAAGGTGGAACATATTCGTGAAACTGAAGCCAAGGAGAAAAAGATATCCATGCAGACTGGGTCACTAAGCATCCTTCAAACTATGTCATTATATTTTTATTTTATTAATTTCTTTTCCTGACATCTCTCCCCACTAGACTATACCCTGCACAAAGGCAAAAGCAATCTCTCTCTTATTCACCCTTGTATTCCCAATGCCTAGCACAGAGACGATCAAGTATCAGGCACTCCATGGGTATTACTGAACAAGTAAATGAATAAATTCAGGTTCTCAGCTATTACCGTATCTATACTGCATAGATATGGACTATATCATTCTTGTTTATCTGTGTAGCCCAGCTGGTACATAGTAGATGTTCAATAAATGTTTGATGAATGAAGGGACTTAGACAAAAGAACAGCCATTGTTCCCCCATATGCAGCAATCCTTTCCATGTGCGAACATTTCAAAATTCAAGGAATTCTGAGGAGTGGGAGGTCATTCACTCCCACCCTTGAATTCTTTAGGTTTTGAAAAGTCCAACAGCCACTGCCACTCTGAGCAACCTACTTTCCAGTTACCTTGAGTGGAAAAAAAAAATGATCACAGCAACTGAGAAATATCATTAGCGGGGAATTTAGTCTCATTTGCAAAATTTCTCATCAAGAACAAATATAACCAATGCAACAATTAAAACCAGAAGTTCGCTAGTTTCAAATAAAATATGGATTTAAGAAAAAGCCACAAAGCTATTTGCATATCATTTTGATGTTAATAACTATATCTCTGCATCTCTGAGCCTCCCTGGGATCTCGTCTTAATCCTCTCTCTCTCCTCTGTCCCCTTCTACCCTCACCCCAACAAGTCTAGTGACATCTGTATTCTCTCATGTCTCACGATTTATCTTGGAGCTGTCTCTCCTTACCATTTCAGTGGGATCACTGCAGCTCATCCGTGTCCCTCACTCCCACCCTTGCTGGCTGCCTCCTGGGGGAAGACGCAGCGATCCAGCTAAAGCAGCCTCTTCTGCTTAGCACAGGGACAGGACATTCTGGGCAACGAAGCCTGTCCTAAATGAGTCGCCATGGCCCCCAAGACCCTCTTCCATGCCCGAAATTGCTGGCGCTCACCCGGCTCTCAACAGCCAGTCCTTCTCCCTCCCTGCACAGACTTCCAGCAATAGGGCCCGGCACAAGGTGGGTGTTCACAGCCTGGTGCCGAGATCGGGGTGAAGCAGCCCAGAGAGGGACACTAGCCAAAACTTGGAAGGATTCAAGAAGGCTTTACTTCTAGATACTGAGCTGTCTTGGTGAGTCCATTTTACATTTACTCAGCTCATTCTCCATGTTTCAGGAAGAAAAAAGGAGCCAGATCAGAGAAGCTATGAGGTCCCACTCACTTAGGCCAAAAGCTATTAGAGCTCCAATTACCACCAGTACCCGTGCTGGCGCCTCCCCAAGAAGCTAGAAAGTCTCCCAGGTGAGGGGGTGCCCCGTGTAATCATGCTCAAGCTGGAGCCCCAATGCCAGGAGGAAAGCAAGGGCCTAGTTGCTCACCTATAAACAGTCACTGAGGTCTGCTACGTGCCAGGGTGGACATAAGGCCCTACATGCACAACAAGGACCAAGAAGGTCCCAAACCTGCCTTCCGAGTCTGAGGCAGGAAGCACAAAAATAATCATGAACATTCTTCACAGGGATCCAGAGAGAGCCCAGCCACCTAAGTTGACATGAAGAAGTCAAGAAAGCTTCCTCAATGAAAAGCACGTTGAGCTATCTGGCTTGGAAATTGACCACTTCCACCCATGCAACAGAAGACTGTGTGGGGGGACAGTAAAGAATAAGGTTCCAGCTGTACACCCCGGAGCCATGAGTCATTTCACAAGCACGAGTTCTACTCTCCTTCAAGTGGCGGCTGAGCCAAGGACACAGCACAAGCATTGGACTGCCAGCTCTGAAGCCCACTCCTTCCCCATCCAACTTCTCACTTCTTCGAACCCAACCTAAGAGGAAGAGGAAGAAAGAATGCCAGCCAGTCCACACCAGTGCCAGCCATGTAAGATGCTCCTGCACCCCGTACCTCGCCTCCCTCTACATCCGAGACCTGAGGAAACTGTCATTACCAAGTTGGGGTAGTGAGAGTAGACACTGAAGTCACAGGAGGAAATCGGCAGCGACATGCTTTTCCTGACCTCAGGTTTTCTTGTCCTCGGCGGCCAGAGCCGGCTGAATGGAAGATGCATAACAGAAAATGCAGCACATTCAACCAACTTCTAAGTTTGATGCCTACACCGGAAATGGACGTTGACATACTAACCAGAGGACCCTGCCTGAGCCAGTGCCCCTGGCTCATCCACCAAGACAGGAAGAACTAGTCTCACCGAGTGGACTTCACCACACAGGAGGGCCAACACAACGTTTTAGTTCCTTAAGACTCTGTCCCCCAAGGCAGGCTGGTTCAACAACAGTTGTGCAGGAAAGATCGTCCTGGACATGAGGCCCAGTTTTGGAAGCAGAAGCCCTATGTTAGTCCGTGGCACTTGTTTTCCATCCTCTACACTGATCTCATTACCAGACTTCCCCAAAATAGGCCCATACATAAGCTAACCACCGACTCCCCTGTTCCCCAGCTGGGCCTGGCTTCCTTTTCCAGGTTCTCCCCCACAAACCACACTCCACTCCAGCATCTGAGCTTCTGCTCCCCCCACTCCCCCGCCTCCTTCTCCTGAAGTCTCACCCAGCCTGCCCTGCCTGCCAACCAAACTCCTAAGACCTTCACAGAGGTCCCGGTCACATGGATTGTTATTCATCCCGTCCCCTCAGGAGGCCCAGCACACAGGCTGTGACTTGGTTCTCCTGGATCTGAGGAAAGGGGAAGCATGCAGAGTGAGGAGTATTTGGGGTAACGCCCACAGAGGGAGCCAAGAACCTCACATTCTGCTGCTCTTTGCTTATGTTCAATCGTCTTTCAAACTTCACTGAGCATGAGAATGTATATCCCGGTTAGAAATGCAAATGTCCTAATCCCCAGGGATTTAGAAAGTGTGGGGCTGAAGCACATTGTGGTACGCTGGTTGCATTAGCAGCCCCGATTTCTTACCCCTTTCTGCATCCTACCCTTTGCAGTGTGACTTTTGCCATCCCTCCCGTCAAAGAAGCAGAGCCTGTATCCCACCACCCACCTTGAGAGCCCTTGAAGATTGCCCTTGCACTTTGGAACCTCTGCAGTGTCCAAAGAATGCCACGCCAGGCTAGCCAACTGAAGAATTGGAGACGGTGGGGCAGAGCTAGGTCCCTCCAGCCATCCCCTCCAAGGATAGCCTACATTGGCCAATAACAAGCTAACCCCCAGCCACAAGAACACACCCAGCTGAGCCAGGTTCGAATCATCGACCTCTTAAGCTAATTAGATACTCGTTGTTTTAAGCCACTACATTTTAGGTTGGTTTGTTACATGGCATTATCATGGCAACAGATACCTGACATACAGAGGACTCTGTCCTTGTATCAGTTATGGCGCCTCAGGTACTTCATTGCTTCGCCTTCACCAAGGTGGTCACCTGTGGCAGTGGAGGAGGCGGGCCTCTGCTCCTCCCACCCAGATAGGAGGCCCTGGGAAGCAGAGACCCGCCTGGGCTATTGATCTGTGTATCCTCCATCACTTTTGCCCGGTAAGCACTGAAGTACCATTTGCTCACTTACTTGGAAGAATGGCGGTCTCTCACAGACTGCAATGAGTGTGGAGAAGAAAACAGAAGGTGCTCCCTTTTACTGACCCCCGAGTAGTTAGCAACTCTAAACAGCACACTGGAGAAGAGAGAGCAGGGGGGTCAGAGACAGAGAGAAATTAAAATGGAAATTTAAAAGGGAATTTTTTCCCCTTTTATTGGCAGCATAATTAGCCAGAGGAGCCCCAACTGATGCTGTTATGACTGCTTCGATATGCAACTGAAACCGAACGGGGAGAATCAGATGGAAAACAATAACACTTAGCATTTATATGACTTTTTACATGCAGCACTTTCTGTTCCTTTTGCACCTCGCAGACATTAACTAATTAATTGCCATGGCACCCCAGAGTAGACAGCAGGTTTTTCTGTCTATATTTCACAAGGAATAAAAACGAGCACTTTCTAAGCAGGTAGGCGTGGAGTCTCAGCTCCAGGTACTCTTTTGGGGTCTTTGGCATCTGGCCACAACACTGTGGGCTCACGGTTCTTTGTCTCTGAAGCCAGAATTCTTAAGAGATTCCTATTTATAGACTTAAAATATTAGTACATTTGAACTGGAAGCGGTATAAGGGGAGTGCTGATTCAAATCTTTTATCTTCCAGATGTTGAAAAGAGGTTTATTCCAAAACAATTCCGGGAAAAAGCAAGATTAGTTTGATTTTACTTAGCCTAGGTCAACCCCCATACACCTAAATTCCAGAAAATAGGGGGGGGGGGTGTTTAATTTTATTGATTTTTTTAGAGAGAGAGGAAGGGAGACGGATAGAGAGAGAGAAATATTGATGAGAGGAGCCATCGATCCAGGCATGTGCCCTAACCTGCAATTGAACCAGTGACTTCTTGGTTCTGGGTCGACGCTCAACCACTGAGCCCCACTGGCCTGGCCCAGAAGATAATTATTAAAGTTAGGCCCGCAAACGACTCTCCTGCAACCTGTGCTCACAAATGACTTTGTACGTACTTGTCATTCAATCATCAAACCTTCACTGAGCACATGCCATGGATACACTGCAGCACTAGAGACATAAGAATGAAGCCGGCTTATGCCGAGCCAGGTGTGGTGGTGAGTAGAGCTCTGACTCCATGACCTGGGACACTGCTGTTTCTCAGCCACATATATTATTCTGAGCACATAGTAGGTGTCTCAGCAAACCTATGGTGACTGGTCAAAGTGGATATACATTCCAGAGCTAGTTAAAGCAGCCTAACGTAGGAGCGAGGGAAACTTCCTTGCCCAAGAAAAAATACCCTTACTAGTGTTTTGACTCCAGAAATCCCACCATTGGGAATTGTCCTTCATTTTCATCCCCAATCCCAGCAATCACAATCACAATTGAGAAGCATCACACTGAAGTCCCAATGCACCTTGCCCCTTCATAGGAATGACCTTAATGCCTTTTGGGGCAGGGTCACTGACAGACTCTTCAGCCACATCCTCACCTCAAGCCAAGTCCACACAGCCCGACTTCCTTCTCAAACTGCTCGGCCAGCCCTGGACGCAAGTGCTGTTTAGACTTCCAGGCCTTCGCACAGAGCGCCTTCCTTTCTAATACCGCGTGCCCCATGCCCACATCTATTAACGTGTCCGTCTCCCCTATAAAACCGATATCTGAGTCCCCATCAAGAGCGAAGGGTCTTGCCCACGGAAGTGCTTACCACATTTGAATTCCATTTACAAATGAAACCCTAGTGTAAAAACAATCTTCGGATGGAGCGACTGCATGTAGACAGTGGACACTACATGGGGGAAAGAACACGAGGGGAGTCTAGAAGCTCCTGGAAGACTCATTTTACCTCTTTACCCTGAAGGGCCAGTTACCTAAGATGAATGACACATGGCCCCTCAGACCCACCCCCCTCCACCCCCCATTGGCTGTCTGAGGGGCGCCCTCACTCACCACCTGGCAGCTGCAGAGCCCTAGGGCCAGCCAGGAAAAGTATATGCACTTCCCCAAGTTGCTTTTCTTACAGACAAGGAGAGACGTTCACCTGGGGAGGCTGTGATGCAACCACCGCTCACTCGGAGTGATCACAGCGTGTCCCCAAAGCCTGACACGTGCTGCGTCTCACTGGCCTCTCCACGGCGCAGGAGCCCAGTGGGCAGTGCCAGGTGTCGGGCTGAGCGTCCTCCCAGGCTCCCAAGCAGTTGCTAATAAACACAGAAACCTCTCAAATATCCCCCACTCCCCAGCCTTCTGAGTCTCCGTCACTTCTTTCCTTCCTCTCCATTGACTTCTCTTTCATTGCAGAGTCCCAAAGTGATCCTCTCGGCACCCGTATATGCAAATGGCACTGAAAGGAATGAAACAGGGGGGCTCCCCAAGAACTTCTGCGGTTCAGACACTCAGGGCTGAGTCCCCGCTGATGGAGATAATTACTCCACTTCAGGATCTCCTAGGTTTCTCTCTCTCTCTCCAAGAGGGGCACAGCCAAACTGTCTTCCGCCGTGCCATTTGGGAGGTAGGGGGAAGAAATTTAACCTACGATTTGTTTTAAGTAAACTCTTTAAAGGCATACATAACCAAAAAACAAGGCTGAAGACTCTCAGTTCCACTGAGAGTTTCACATGTGGCTCCTCAAAGTCTCCCAACGTCACGATTTAGTCAATGACCTTGACTTGAGTCCGTGACGTGAACAGGAGGGCAGGAGGGAGGGCAGAGAGAAGGAGGGTCATTGAGGCAGGGACCTAGGAAACCAGGGGATGGTATACTTACCTCCTCCATGCCAAGGATGGAGCCAGCCTCCGGGGAAGAGAGGATAAGGCCAAGTTGTCTCCTAAAGGAGCTCTACCTGGAGTAGCTAGCGGACCGGGAGAGTTCTGCGGACAAGAAGGAGAGGTGGAATTGGCCGAGGAGCAACCCCTTCCGGGACAGGGGCTATCGTGGATATGTCAGTGCCCCATCCGGGCCCTTTATCTATATGGGTGCCTCAGCTGCTGTGAATATTGGCTGCTAACTCCTCGCAGCTGCCCCTTCTCCAGATAATTGCCCTGGGCCAAAGGAACCCACCTTCTAGCGGAAACCAGACTCCTCAGCTCTGCCCCCAGGTAGAGTTTGCAGCCAATGACCCTCAGGGGTACGAACTGCTGCCTCGGGAGCTGCATAGGACATTGTGCCACAGTTCCTTCCCAGCCCCTCCTCCTGGATTGGCACCGCCAAGGACATTTCCCTCTTCTCTCCTATGAAGATTATCAACACTTGGCCACCATGAGGAAGGGCGGCTTGCTTTTGGTTTTGTTTTCCAGGACATCCCAACACAGAGATCCCCTTCAAACTACCTCATCCAAATTCCAGTTCTGCTAAGATGCCAGAAGAGGAGGTGGGCACTCGGGGTCCAAGTACACTGAGTCTGTCATCATCTGACTGTGTAGATATCAGCTCAGCATCCCCACCACTGACCTAACTGTGTCCATCAAAAGTTGCCAGTGCCGAAGTCGGTTTGGCTCAGTGGTAGAGCGTCGGTCTGCGGACTAAAGGGTCCCGGGTTCGATTCCAGCCAAGGGCATGTACATTGGTTGCGGGCACATCCCCGGTGGGGGGTGTGCAAGGGGCAGCTGGTCGATGTTTCTCTCTCATCGACGTTTCTGGCTCTCTATCTCTCTCCTTTCCTCTCTGTAAAATATCAATAAAATATATTTTTTTTAAAAAAGTTGCCAGTGAAATCCCAGGACTGGGTCCCTGTTCTCCCCCTCCCTCTGGGAGCCCTCTCAGATACACTTGAGCGGCAGCCTTCAAAGAATGGGTACAAGGTTATCGATTCACTGTTATTAAAAATCAGAATGGGGAGTCACAAGGCATGTAGTTGAGTAACATGCCAAGCAAATCCATGACAAAAGACTGAATCTTTAAAAGGATCTGACGTTATTAAATAAATCTCTTACGGGTTCAGTTGGGAATGTTCAAAAATAATTATTCTGTCATTCCAAGAGTCAGTTTGGCCTCTGGTGTTTTTCTCTGGTTACTTTTTCCCCTGGGTTACTACGATCTATTGAACCCTTCTAAGCAGCAAATTCTTGGTACTTTATAAGGGAGCCAAGGCCATCATGGGAACCACATTCCACCTGAGAGCACTTAGCAACTGTGAGACCCTTTCTCCCAGGCAGCCAAACACAAAATGTTTAGAAATAGTTTTACATAGTGGTTCTGAATTGTTACATATGCTATGAAACGAACAAAAACATAAATTTTTTAAAAATCAAACCAAACAGAGAACTCAGCAGGGGATAACACGTTGGCAAACTGATTTTAGGTGAAATAGATGGAAATGCCTTGCTAAAGAAATTACATTTAGCTGCGATTTAAAGGGATAGAAGTAGGTCTCTAAGCAGCGAGGGGTGAGAGGAGCATCCAGAGTAGAATAAACAGATTGTTGGAGAAACTAAAAGATCCGTATAAGCTAGACTGAGGGACAGATACTATATGGAAATAGCAGGAGCCCAAGCAGGCGGGGCCTTTTGGTTATGGGAAGGAGTCTAGATTTTATAACAGAGACAAGGACTTAAAGCAGGAAGAGCAGCATGATCTGCGCTGTTTGTTTGTTTGTTTGTATTTGTTTTTGTTTTTTGTTGTGTGTTTTTTGGAAGAGAAGTCTTCTGGGCGGAGGAGAGAAAGAATGGAAATAGAGCAAGAATGGAGGAGGGCCAGCTGGGAGGTTTTGGTACTATACAATGCAGCAAGAAACGTGATATAGCTAACATCAAGGGGATGGTGTCAGACAAGGAGAGAAGACTAGACCTCAGTTCCATGTTGCAGCTTGAATTAATAAAACTCCCTAATGGTTAGAATCGGGGAGAGAGGGAACGAGGGGGATCTACAGTGACGTTTAGGTTTCTGGCTCAAGCAGCCGGGTACATGGGGGTTGTGTGAACTGAGAGAAAGCTGAGGGAAGGGAAGGGCAGGCGGGATGGGGAGATCAGGACATCCGCTTTGAGCAGGTTAAAGCAGGCATGTCTAGGGAATATTCAGTGGGAGATGGCTGGTGAGCAGTTGGATATGTGAGTCTGGATGGAGAGAAGAGAGGAAGAGAGGGAGAGAGAGAGAGAGACCTGGGCTCGAAATATCAATCTGGGACAAGAGCAATATAAAATGAGATTTAGATCTTTGGGAAAGAATTATATTTTGAAGAAGAAGAAGAAGAAGAAGAAGAAGAAGAAGAAGAAGAAGAAGAAGAAGAAGAAGAAGAATATAAAGAGAAGAAACCCCAGACTAAGCTGAGAAGAACCCCAGGATTTTGTGGTCTGGTATGGAAGGAAAACAAAGGAGACCACACAAAAAAAAAGACAAAGGATCAAAGGAGGAGCGTGAGTATGCCAGACATCACGTTAACCCTTTTGCAGCACCACACACCACTGAAAATGACCTGTCAGGGTCACCTATGGCCTTTGGGTTGCCAAATTCTAGAAAAACCTTCAGAGCTCATCATCTCAGAGTCAATTGCTCCTGGACACTTGGAACACTCTCCTCTCTCCGCTTTCCTTGTTTTCACCCACAATTAACAACCTTCTCAAATTAGAGAAAATTATGATCTTACATAACAGGAAGCATTTCCAGAGCCAGGCTCTGGCCTTCAGGGCCGGCTGAGTCAGCAGCCTAACAATGCCTTCAGGAGCCCGGGCTCTGTCTGTCTCTGCTTTGCTGTCTGCGATGCAGGAACCTCTGAAAGGAATGGATAAAAAAGAGAAGAAGCAAAAACCAGTTTGGCTCAGTGGATAAATCGTCAGCCTGAAGACTGAAAGGTCCCAGGTTCGATTCCGGTCAAGGGCATGTACCTTGGTTTCGGGCACATCCCCAATAGGGGGTGTGCAAGAGGCAGCTGATTGATGATTCTCTCTCATCAATGTTTCTAACTCTCTCTTCCTCTCTGTAAAAAATCAATAATATATATTTTTTTTAAAAAGGCACACACATACACCTCACAAATTCCTGTCATCCAATACCACCCTCTCTACTCACTGCTTAAGCCACTCATGCCAACTGTCTATTCCTTGAACATTTAATGCTCATCACTACCCCCAAAGCCTTTTTGGACTTGTTTTCTTCTTCCTAAATGTTTCTCCTGGCTCTTTGAACGGTCAATCTCTTCATTTTTCAAGTCTCTATTCAACATTTCATCATCTCAGAGGACTTCTTTCATCCTGCTGTGCAAATTCAAACCTTCAGTCCCATTCTCTATCCAGAGTAGGTCACTCATTCCATTCCATAGCAACCGTCAAGACAAGATTTTCTTGCTTGCTTGCTTATTGCTTTGCACCTTTCCACCTTTATAAATTCCACGAGGGGAAAGATCATGTCTACCCCGTTACTCCGATAGCCCTTGTAATCTAGAATAGTGGCCAGCAAGTAATTGATGTTCCATCATTGATTTGGAAAATTAAAAGGTGAATGAAAATGAGGTCAGGAACTGAGAGGCCATGGCATTGGAGGAGGCATCAATATGGATGCTAAAGACACTAAGCATGCTGACAGTGTTAAGGAGAGGAAGGTAAGAGTGAGCCAGGTACTGAATTCTCCCATGAATGAGAGAGAAAGACGGGGTGGCCAGTGGACGATACAGCAAGGAGTAAGAAAATAGCATTACCAGATGGTATGTAGCTAGGATTGTAACTCAGGCCCGTGTGGCTCTAAAGCCTGTCAGATTTCCATCCCTGTCAAGCAGCTCCTGGAATTGTGCCTTGCATATATAGGCTCACTAACTTCTGGATGGATGGGTGGATGGATGGGTGGGTGGGTAGGTGGATGGATGGATAGATGGATGGGTGGGTGGATGGGTGGATGGGTGGATGGATGGATGGATGGATGGATGCATGGGTGGATGGATGGAGGATGGATGGATGGATGGATGGATGGATGGGTGGATGGATGGATGGGTGGGTGGGCGGATAGAATGATGATTGACAAAGCACCTTTATGGTTCATTTTCACTTTTTTCCTCCTAATTTGACCCCTTGCTATGGCTTTTTGTTTATTCTGCTCTGTTTTGGCATGGGTTTTTTTTTTAATATGATCAACTTCTGATTAGCCATGATAATTGAAGAGATCAATAATAGAAATAATTGCAAACAGAAGGCAATCCAGAAATAATTTCTATTTAGTTTGGAGATCTTGTTCATGCCCTTTTAAATAACAGATTTACCAGCCTAATTATATTTTACCTTGGCAAATATTAAAATTATTTTTCATTCTTTAAACGTACATGAATTGATGGTGGGTAACATAAAGTTGGCACAAGCTGGATGGTAGGAAAAGGCAAGCTGGGATGCAAAACTTCAGGGCAGAAGATTCATAAGCTTCATTACTTCAGTGAGTGATGAAGAATTTATTTATAACCCCAGAAAGAGTCTTTTCAATTTAATAAGAACTAGAGTCATTTCTCTCTGGATGTTTTCCTATAGTATAATCTGTAAAGAGATATTATTCTGAGTCTCTTCAGAACGATTTTAACTATCCCCTTCCCTTAATGGAAGGAACATTCCTTCCCACCACCTGTGCTAGGAACACTGACATTTTCCCATTACCTTTTCACCACGAGGATGTGCACCCATGACTCCCTCATGGAAAGTCAGAATCAGGGAGGGAGGGAAGGAGCTGGCCCCATTGGGAGCCTGTTTGACTTCATACTTTTATTCCCCATAGTACCTGCCCAGCACAACGGATAGACCATGGTACAGGCTCAATGAAGATTTGCCAAATATCTATTATAAATCTGGGCTGGCCTTGTGGAGTTCATTTCACCTGTGGTGGTGCTTGTTTGAATGGGTTTAATGGCCAGAATATGCCTGCCAGGCCCACAACAGGTATGATTCCTACCTCTCCCTGTTCCTTGAAGGTGAGATCTGACGATGTGCTTGTGTTCTGAGACACTCATTAATTCACTACTCTCAGGCTAATGGGCGAAGAGGAGAAGTTGCCAGGACCACAGCAGCTGATGGTGGACACTCCAGTACAGCAAGGCTTTGTGGGTCCAAAGAGACCATCTGTAGGGGTTTGGGGACTCCTAAAAGGCTCTGGGGCATTTGCAGAAGTTGAAAGAGATGACAGAGTGTATGCCAGAGGACGTTCTATCTGGATAGCATACAATTATTCCTAATCACAATTTTTATTTGATCAAACTTTATTTTTAGATTGAAAAGGAATCAGGGTGCACACCACATTGAGGGTTGCTCCTACTTGGTTCCAGACCTCTAGAAGCCCCTGCCAGGCCCCTCATCGCCAAGTATTGTTGATGGCAGAACAACAGCCTCTGTTACCCAGCCAAGCAGCCATTCATTAGTAAGAGAGATGACCCAGTGAAGAAAAAATGATGGACAAAGCTATGGCTCACCTGGCCAGGGAATGAGGCCAGGTCATGGCATCCTTCATTTTGGCACCTGTGTTTCAAGTCCTCCATATCCCTAAATTGCTCGTTTTTCCCCCTAAGATGGGCAGAGGGACACCACACCTCCACCCTCCTATTTTGTTTGGTCCCTTCTTTCTTTAAGTTTACCTCTTTGTTATTTGGCTTCCCTTCAATTACCCCTCTCATCCTGGCCAACCTCACCAAACAACACAGCACACACACGGGTAACTGTATAATAAAGGGGGCAGAGCAATGGGATTCCCCCGACCATGACTCTGTGGGGAACCAGCATAGGGGCAGGAGTGGAAGTGGAAAGAACTCAGAGTTTGGAATCAGAACACCTGCGTGGAGCCTTCCACTTTCTGGCTGGGCTACTCTGGAAAAATCCCTTGCTCTGAGACTCGTTCCTTTATTTATAACCTGGAGATAATAATGCCCAGGAGCAGATGACATCCTGCAGGCATCGGAAAGGCTGGGCTAAATTATAAAACCAATAAATAATATATGAGGTCAGTTGTGCAAATGGTACCACAGAGACAAGATGTTTCCTGAGCCAGCTGAGCAGAGAGAAACAAATTAGCTTCATTTGTATCCATGGTATTAATTCAGAACAACAATAACATCAACCAAAGAAGTGTCCCTCAGAAGGGGGAAGGAGCTCCACTTGGAATGCAGAAAAGTGAGACTCGGAGAGGCAAGAGTTGAGAGCTCGAAACCCAAGGGGAGACCCTGGCCCTCAGAGTCCACCACCCTACTGGCTGCCCAACTTATTATCCCAGTGCCATTAAACACTGGAATGGTGGTCCATTCTCATCGGGGGAAACTTAGGTGAATGGATTACCACATGGTTTTCCCATAGGGAGAGAAGGATCTAGTCACGTGATAGGTCTGTTCAGTCTTCTTGACAAGTTCACCTCGGAGATTCATTTTAGGAGATTCCATGAGAAAGCAGTTTATGAATGGCCCAGAGCTATGTACTGCACTAACATCCTCAAATGCTAGCTTCCATGGGGCCGGGTTTGTCTATTATCCATAACATCTGGGTCTATCGGCCCAAGCACCTCAATGGATCCTGAAAGTGGAGAAATGCTAGAAGGAGTTACTGAGTCAAGACGTGCTGGATGCAGGAAGAACCATCTCTTTGTCCGCAGTCCCAGTTTGCCTATGCTCTCTTAATCCATTCTCACACAGGCACACCATCGGTTTATCTCTGGTTCAGCTAGTCATTTGCCTGCTAGCTTTAATCCCATTCATCTTTAAGAAGGAAGTCTGGTTAAAAACCCTGCCAACAATCAGTTACTTGGCCCACTTTCCAAATACTATTCTAATACTCTTCTCGAATCTGTGGCAATCTCTCTTATAACTCTATCATCTCTTTTCTTGGGCTCTGGCACTCTAGTCTCTTGAATAACCTTTTCAAGTTCTCAGTAGCAATGAATTCTGTTTTTGTGCCACATGAGAACACTTTACAAAATATTGCCTCCTCTCTGGGATCTTGCCCTTGAATTAGAGCTCTCCTTAGTGATTAGCTATAATTCAGTTTTATTGAACCTCATGGGAATTCGTGTGTTATTTAAATTGGATCAAAGCCTAAGACCAGAGTTTGGACAAAAGCAGCTATAGAGTGACTCAGGTCTGTATTTATTCATTTATTCATTTAGCAGCTACTCAGTACCTACTAAGCTATGTCACATGGCCTGTGCTGAGCTCTAAGAATGGAGAAATTAGGAAGTTGGCTCTTGATGCAAGACTTTGGAGCCTGAAAAACAGGACTCAGATCCTGCCATTGTCACTTATTGTTTATTTAACCTTTCTGAGCTTCTAGTTACTTAACCTTTCTAAGCCCTAGAATGGAAATAATAACATTATCTACTCAGAAGAATTTTTGTGAGCATTGTATGGGGAAGGTCTTAGCAGAATGCCTGCCACATACTCAATGAGTGTTAGCCATAAATCCTATTTGTCATCAGCAGCTTCTGACATGGCTCCCAATGATCCCCACCCCTTGGTCATGTCCTCGCATACATTCTGCCTGATTTAGGACATGCTGGTCCTAGTCTCTTGCTTCTAACCAACAGAAACAGCAAAAATGAGATAGAATGTTACTTCTGTGATTAGGTTACAAAAGACTGTAACTTCCATCTTGTTGGTTCTCTCTCTCTTTCTCTCTCTCTCTTTCTCTCTCTCTCATTGCTTGCTCTCTTTGATGAGATGGCCACTTCACAAGTAACTGAAGCTGATCTCAAATCAACAGCCAACAAAGACCTGAGACCCAGAGACAGTGAACCACCACATGAGTGAGCTTTGAAGTAGATCCTGGTTCAGTTGAACTCTGAGATCATTGCAGCCACAGGTACCACCTTGACTGCAACCACATGGAATAATACCTGAAGTTTTGGGGTAACTTGTTATGCAGTAATAGATAACTAATACACTATTATTATTAGAGTTTGATGGAAAAGGAACAAAGAGTGTGTGACAGGAGCAATAAGAAGGGGTATGGAAAGGAGATACTTGAGCAGCCAAATAATCAAGAGGTGAGAATTTCATTCTAAATATTTGGGGCTTCTCATGGGAGCAATAAGAAGCCATCAGATGTTCTTTAAGCAAAGTAGAAACTCGTGTCTTTCTTAAATATTAAAACAAATATGGAGTCTTAAAAAAAAAAAAAGTCTTTCAAGAGAAAGAGCCAGAATGCCTTCTTGAGCTGGTATATTATCCAGGATATAAAAACTGGAAAACTTCCAGAGAACTGAGGTCTCTTAGTTTTAGCCCCTTCTGCTGTTAGGCAAATCAGTTTGGGATTGATATCACCAACTTTAATGGTGAGGGGGGGGAGGAACGAAAATGAAGTTACTGAAATAAACATTTTCATTAACTTCAAAATCAGCCAGCTCAAAATCAATTAAGTTTGTAATATCCTTATTGAGGACATGAGTAGTGAATTAATAACAGTGAAAATGAGGTTTTAGGAATATAAAAAGAGTCAGACTTTTTTAAATAACTTTTGATATTACAGTTTCCTAAATCAATAAAGACACATAGGTTTTTATTTATGCACCTCTTTTTAAATCCTGAACCAAGACTTTCATATACCTGCCGTTGGACTAATCCCATAAATCAGTTTGAAAGTGACAGTTTTTGCACAAGAGCCATCATATCTATGTATCTAGATCTTGTCATAATAATACAAAGGGACTGAGATAAGAATATGGTCTATAAAATAAATAAAAGGAAAATACATCTGAATTATTCACCGAAAGAGTAAAGTCAAAGGAGAAGGCATAGAAGATGAGGAATTGGTATGGAAGATGATTGCTAACTTAGAATGCATAAGAAAAATCCTATACCTTACTATTAAAAGAGCCTATAACAGTTATGTCAGAGTACTTCCCACATTCATTTTTTTGATCAGTACTTTTTGAGTACCTACTATGGGATGAACCCTGTGCTAGGCTCCTGATAACCTTCTACTTAATACTGGCAGATTTGTTTTTTTCCTTGAAGGCATAAGAAGACCTAATATAGGAGGAAACTCTCAATTAAAAGTAACCAGAGTCATGAGCATACCCATTAATTTGTTAAATTGTTGTTCACTTCACCTCTCTAGGGCTCATGAAAAGAATGAAGGAATTGTGCTCAATTATCTATAAAATTGCCTCCAATTCTAAAGGTCTCTGAATCAATAGCCCCTTGAATACCCAAATTCAGATCATTCTCAAACTACAGGAGAGTCCTCCAGAGTTCATGACTAAAGATGGAGTGGACCATCTTCATAGCCCACTTCAGGAAACAAGGGTCCCCAAGAATCCCCAGGACGTAGCTGGGTGTGTTCTGTCACCAGTGTTTGACACTGTCCAAGTAATTTCATAGGATCCTTGCTCAATACAGCTGCTGATGGAGGAGACACTTGGAAGCAGAAGACCTAGAGCCAGAAGAATAGCCACCTCCTCTTTATCCTAGAGATGGGTCAAGTGTGGTCCAGAGAGAATCAGTGACCTGCCCCTAGACAGATATACATGGGCATCTATCTCCAGAAGCTCCTGATGACAAATAGGATTTATGGTTAACACTCATTTAGTATGTGTTCCCATCGTACCAGCATAGAGCTAGTCGTAAGCTAAAGTATCTCTCTAGATATTGCCACATCTGGTGACTACATCTCTAATTTCTCTAAAACACCACAATATCCCAGAACCATAGAATGCCTAGTATTCCCAGACTGCCTCTGCTCCTCTCATTTCACAGGAAAGATGGTCAAACCACAGGGATGTTTAGTACCAAATCCAGAGCGAGGACTCAAGTCAGCCTTCAGTTCAAATCTCATTCCGTTTCTCAGTCTCTCCCACCTACTCATTCCATAGATCTGAGTGCCCTCTATGTGCCTAGTGCTGTGTTCAGTGCTATAACCAAACTTGAACCAAGACACTGAGCTCAAGTCTCTCATTCCATACAACTGGGCTAGTCAGGCAGAATCCAGCCTGGGTGAGACCAGCTCTAAGCAAAGTCTCAGTGGAAAATCTAAACAGAGAAAGTGATGATAACCAAAAAAGAAGGGGCAAAACCTATTCCCATAATAGCCCTGATAATTCCTTCTAAGACTTAAGGACCCCCTTATTCCAGTTTTCGCCTTTTTCCTTTAGTATTGTTCACAGCAGCAGGTCAAATCTAATCTTTACGGATTCCTCCAAGGGAAGTAGTTGGAGAGGAGAGTGATGTTAGCAGATAAGCTGGAATTAGTTGAACTGACTCCTTGGGTATGTAATGTACTTTACTAAATCAGAGATAATGAATTCCACAGAGAGTGCATGAGGGGAAGCGAAACATAAGCACAGTCTAATTACATTTCATTTCAAGGGATGCAAAGGGACAGTCATAGAAAGTTCACCTTAGAAATGGCCTAGTCCCCTGACTAGACAAAAGGGAATACTGGCATTCATTATTTGACTAACCAACAGTGGTCACCATTCAAATCTTCTTCATCCTTTATTTTTTTAAATATATGTTTATTAATTTCAGAGAGGAAGGGAAATGGAGAGAGAGAGATAGAAACATCAATTATGAGAGAGAATCATTGATCAGCTGCTTCCTGCATATCCCCTGCTAGGGACCAAGCCCACCACCTGGGCATGTGCCCCAACCAGGAATTGAGCCATGACTTCCTGGCTTATAGGTCAACACTCAACCACTGAGCCACACCAGCCAGGCTCTTCTTTGTCCTTTCAAAAGCATTTTAGTTTTTGAGAGCCATTCTTCATTCTTGCTAGGGTCAGCATTAGCTGTAGCCTGTGTGAAGAGAGAACTTCCTTACAAATGGAACAAGGACTCGGTTACTAAGAAACCATTTGTGTGATGTATTCCCTGAAGTTATTTATCACCATGATGGGGACTGTGTCTCAGAAATTACTGAAAGGGGAGAGAATGTGCTGTGTGACCTCAAGAAGAACCCTTGAAATACAGACACACTAGCTTTCAAGGGCCTGCAAATTCTCTGCCACTGCTGCCTGAAGAAGGTGAAGGCTAATTCTCCCTCCACTTAAAAGCAAGCTGTACTTGGGGGTTTTACTTCTAACAAACAGAATGGAGAAGAAGTGATGCAATGTGACTTATGAGAGTGGGTCATGAAAAGAATGACTTCTACCTGACTCTTACTCTCTTGACTTGCTTGCTCTGGGAGAAGCCAGAGGACCCTCAGCAGCCTAAGCAGGATGTGGCCTGGGGAGCATGTGGCCTCCCACCAAGAGCCAGCACCAGCTTGCCCGTCATGGAGTGAGCCACCAAGAAGTGGATCCTTCAGCCCCAGTCAAGCCTTTGGGTGACTTCCACTCCACATAGCATTTTGTTGTTGTTGTTGTTGTTGTTGTTAAACCTCACTCGAAGATATTTTTCTATTAATTTTTGAAGATACTGGAAGGGAGGGGAGAGACAGAGAGAGAGAGACATCTGTGTAAGAGAGACATACTGATTAATTGCCTCCCACATATGCTTCCACCAAGACGAGAGATTAAGCCTGCTACCTAGGTACATGCCCTTGACCGAAATCAAAGCTGGAACTCTTCCGTCTGCAGGCCAACACTCTGTCCACTGACCCAAACCAGCCAGGACTCCACATGACATCTTGATGGCTACCTCATGAGAGACCCTAACCCAGAATTGCCCAGTTTGGCTACAACTCAATTGTGAAAGATCATAAATATTTTAAGCCACAAAGTTTTATGATATTTTGTGACACAGCAATCGATAATATAGTATATGAGTCTGGTTCACAATTGACTTAGGAAGATCCCAGCCTAAGACGAGTAGAGGATCAGAAGATTTTGGGAAAATGAGAAAAGAAAAGAAAAAGGGGAAGAAGAGGGATGGAAGGTGAAAGGGAGGAAAGCAACCTCTGGTCTTCATTTATCTCTTCCTTCTCTGGATTTTTTGTCCCTCATTTTATCTCACCATTTGGCCAGCTGACTTCTTAAGACAGAAACAAGACTCATATTTCTTCTATGTTCTTCATAATGCCTGGTAGTGCCCTAAACTAAGTGAACCAAGACCTGTGTGTAAAACAGGAAGGCCAATTTATGACTCCATAGCAGAAGGAACATTCTAACAGAGTTCAGCAAAAAAGTTGTGCTGAAACCTATATAATTTTATTAACCAATGTCACCCCAGTAAATTCAACTTTTACAAAAAGAAAGTTGTGGTGGGGCATGAATTTCAGATGGGGGCTGAGTCATGGACAATATTTTGTGTACTCTGGTTACCAAGAAGATTCTTAGAGAGTGTAGTAAACTGTTTACTGTTACTATTACTTGGGTGCCCTCTAATTAACCACACCTCCAAGTATTTATGTCTTTGTTTGGCCCCCTATCACACTGTCTCTGAACTTGGCCATGTGATTACCTTTGTCCAATGGGACATTAACAAGCATGACGCAAGTGGAGGCTTGATAAGCATTTGTACATTGAAGCCTGAAACACCCCTTCTTAGAACCCAGCTACCTTGCTGTGAGGAAGCTCAAGCAGCCATGTGGAGAGGCCCACATAAAGAAGAACCAAGACCCCCAGCCAACAACGCCAGCACCAATTCTCTACCAATTCTCTACCATTTGAATGATGCTATTTTGGAGCTACCAGTCATCTCAGTACTCCAGCTGATACCACATGAAGTAAGAAAATTGTCTATTCAGCCCACAGAACCATGAGAAATAAATTGTGGTTGTTGTTAAATACTGAGTTGTGGGGTGGTGAGTAACACAGCCATGGATAAACAAAACCAATAGCAAATCAGCGAGGACCATTTCTCAGGCCACGCAACTTTCTCAGCCATGGCTCAGGAACGGGCCTCAGACTAGAGTGTGTCTGTTTTCAAAGCCTGATTTCTTTCTACCACTGCCTCCAAAATCATGTGTCAATGAATATGAAAGAACTTTACAAACTCCTTATATTGTTCTCTCTGGTACAGACATCAAGGGCTGCTATTGACTTGCTTCCATCTCTGCCTCTTACTGTTATTTTTGCCTTGCATTTCCTTCTGTTTTTCCATCTTTCTTGTTAAGATCTCTCAACTACCTAGTGCTCCTTCAAGCATCACTTGAGGCCAAAGGAGCACTCACTTTTGAACCCTGATGTAGCCATATTTTTCCTAGGCCTGAGTTTTGGACTCAAGCCACAACCAAGTGGCCTTGGAAAGTTACTCTCTAAATCTTGGTCTCCCCATTCAAGGCTCAGAGAGTATGGAAATCCCATTATGTTTCATAGGATTCCTGAGAAGACCCAGGAAGAAAAAGGATAGAAAACCTGTACCTATGTCTAAGTCTAGAGTTCCTAGGAATGTCTCTCTTTTTCCCCCTCTCTCCTGTACCTTTTTAGCTGCTCATCCGTAATCCATTTCCCTGCACTCCGGCCTCTCTACCATGACAAAACTCAGTCAACTCATCTGCTCCTCACTAGAACCAGGGAACAAGCAGGTCTAAATTCTAGATGGAACATTTAAAGTGCTTTTGTGTTGCTGAAACCGGTTTGGCTCAATGGATAGAACCTGTGGACTGAAAGGTCCCAGGTTCGATTCCGGTCAAGGGCATGTACCTTGGTTGCGGGCACATCCCCAGTAGGGTGTGTGCAAGAGGCAGCTGATTGATGATTCTCTCTCATCGATGTTTTTAACTCTCTGTCCCTCTCTCTTCCTTTCTGTAAAAAAATCAATAAAATATAAAAAAATAAAATAAAGTGCTTTTGTGAATTGAGATGTGAATAACCTAACCTTCTACCCTTTCCAGAAAAGTAATTATGTTAATTTTCCATGACCCCAGAACACAAGAAAACAGAACTCTCTTTTCACTCCAAAGATAGAAGTCATTTTATAACAAAACAGTAATGAGAAAGGAGGAAAGAGAAATGCAAGTAATAAGAAAATATTCCAACAATCTATATTATGAATATATATGTATATTTATATCTCAGCAGGCCCTGCGGAGTTACAGATGAGCTAATTAAAATGCTTATGCTCTTAGCAATGATGTTTATTGAAATCATTTTATAACCATCTAAATTGAGGTTTGTTTTCAGCAATAATGCAATGCTACCTGAAATATTCTGACCTAAATTATTTATGTGTCTAAAAATACATTGCCTTTCCACATTACTGACTTGGTGGATATAGCTCAGGACGTGGAAACTTTTGGTGAGCTCAAGTGGCTCTCATAGGTTTTCCCTGGATTTTTTGTGCCTACTGATTTAGGTTCTCTGGCTCCCAGCTTAATCTCTTTGCATCGCACCCTACCAAAATAAATGTACACATATGGCTGGAATGTGTAAAATGAGGGGTCCTGTGAAGGATCAAGTAAATTTTGAGAAAGAAAGAGACCCTTGAACTCAGCTCATAAAGACGAAGAATAGTGAATCATCCTGATTCTCCATTCCTCCACAGAAAGAGCTCTCCAAGCTGTGCCTGAAAGCCAGAACACCAAACAAGAAGTAGAAACCACTCTAGGTATTTCAAACGAAAAGGTATTTAATACATTAACTGTTAGGTGCTCACCAGACTGTGGAAGGGCTGGGGAAACGGAAGGTACAAGCATACCGCAGACTACTGAATCCAATGACAAATTACAGAAGCTGAGGCCCAGGCTTCGGGAAGCTGCTGCCGCCCTCCATACTCCTGCCATAATTGCCCTTGAACTTCATGACTAGACCCTGAGCTGCTAAGCCCGGCTTCCACAGATGCCTCTAAGCATGCACATTTTTGTGACCTTGCTTGCCAAGAGCTACAGCAGTAGGACTCTCAGTCGCTTCCACCTCCCAGTTTTGCATAAGGCCGTCTAATTGGCAGAGCCCACGCTATTCACAGAACACTGTCTGCAAAGGAGCCTGGGGAAAGTGGTGTGTTCACTTTCCGAACTCTACATCTGGCAAGAAAAGAAAATGGCATTTGAGAGTATCAATTCACCGTACCTACTACAGTCTAACCCTCAGCACTCAGAGTCCAAACACAGCCTTCTACACACATTTAATCTTCCAAACACCAACAGCAACAAAGCTGAACATAAGTGACCATCTCTCATACAACAGAAGCACTTCGTCTCTCCCCAAAAGGGGAGAGCCAATGTCCCATCTGTTGCTGATGGATCTTCATTTTCCTTCTAGTCATCACATTCCCATCTCGGTATGCTGTAATCTAAGCATGGCGTTGGCCAGTTCCCCACCAACAAAGGCATTTTGAAATCTTCAAAGGAAGAGGCTAAAAGTAAATTAATTGATAAACATATATGCATAACAGAGCAAGGAAGAAAATGGGAGAAGGTGCTATGATCCTTGTTTCTGCAACGGGGAAGACCAGAAATGGACTTCGAACTTATTCCCTACACTACTATTCATGTTGCCTTCACTTCCTTTTTTTTATATATTTTACATTGAGTGCTTCAGAAAATATAGCTCCAATGATTTCAAAATGCAAATCTTGGATTAAGTGAATATCCTCTATAATTATCTTCCATCATATATTTAAAAATGTATGTAGTCCCTAAGTCAGCTAACAAATAAAACAAGCAAAATAACTGTTGAAACTATAAATCTCAGGGATGAGGAGCACGCTTGCTCAGGTAGGTCACTTTGCCACTGTGGGTTTTTTTTAAATACGTGATTCTCATTGTTTCAATCAAATGTATCTCCACTCCAAGAGTTAGACTGCTGAAGCTAAAACTTAAAGCTATGATCTTTGTTACCTTAAATTTTTTTTCAGTTTAATACAAAGGAATTCAGAAAGAAAATTTCAGGCCCCTTGATCAGAGGCTTTTGCTACTTGTCCTAAACTGTTGTACACAGAGGCTCAGGAAAAGGCCAAGAAGACAGTTTCCCATTGAAGACATGATCAGAGAAACAGGTGAACTAGGCAGTCTATAAACTAGCTTAACCATTAAGAAGTTACCAATAAAGGACTCATGTCAGTAACTGACGATGTTTTAAAAACCTTAGCCAACGTTACAAAAACAAAACATTTAGAGTATTATTTATGAATTCAAATTGACTTTTTGCTTTCTATACATAATCATACTTTTTTAATATATTTTACTGACTTTTTTTTTTTTACAGAGAGGAAGGGAGAAGGACAGAGAGTCAGAAACATCCATCAGCTGCCTCTTGCACACTCCCCACTAGGGATGTGCCAGCAACCAGGGTACATGCCCTTGACTGCAATCGAACTTGGGACCCCTGAGTCCGCAGGCCGACACTCTCCACTGAGCCAAACCGGTCAGGGCTACATAATCATCTTTTGAAATGCTAAAAACGAGCTCCAACTGAGGTTCTGTGGAGAAGCTGCAAGTATAGGTGAGATGATCTACTGATTTACCTTCTCAAAGCATTCTTGGGAAGCAGTCAGATGCGGCTTGGCAGTAGGAGAATCCGGGGTCCAATTTGCTGGGCAGACTTCTCCATGGACTGCCACAAACTGGGATGCTTCCACCAGGCGGAAGGTCTGCCCCAGGCTCCGGCCCACGGGGATGGGAGGTCGCTGACGCTCACATGCCTGCTGACTCCATTGGTCGTTATGAACAGGCCTCTTAGTGCAAGGCCAGGACCTTCTCAGGGCACACCGCCTTCTCGAGAAACCTGCTTCGTCAAATCTGACAAAGGTGCCACGTGCCTGTGGCCCAACCCGCCACTCCTCCTCAGTGTGTTGATCCAGGCGAGAATGGCCCACGGGGGAACCCACGGAAACTGCGACAACTTCCCAGTTCACTCATCGGATTTGTCACTGAAAGCAGCCCTTTCTGCGGGACGCACAAAGGGAAATCCGGGGGGACTGAAGAAGAGCACCAAATACTTCCCCGTGAAGTCATCCGGGCTTAGTTCTCTGAGCTCTCCACGGACAACGGCTGTACCCTTAAAATGGGGCTAGAGCTGGGTGACGGGGGAGAAGGCTATGGGGACCTGGAGCTAAAGGCCAGTTTTGCAAACCTTTAGCAGACCCTAATACATTTGTCCAGAATGTTCTTCCAGAAGCACAGGCCCAAGGGCTGCAGAGGCAGAGATGCCCCAAGGAATGGCACTCACAGGCGGGCAGCTGTGATCCTGAGCAGCCTTCGCACTGCGGCCACTGCCATCCTCTGTGCAGCTGAGGGCTGAGCGGCGGGGGCCGGAAGGGGCGGGGCCTGAGCTGGAGCCCAGGCAGGCCCATGTTGCCTTAACTTCCTTTTATGTTTGTTTGGTTGTGGGTTTTTTTTTTTAATATTTTTTTATTGATTTTTTTACAGAGAGGAAGGGAAAGGGATAGAGAGCTAGAAATATCGATGAGAGAGAAACATCCACCAGCTGCCTCCTGTACACCTCCTACCGGGGATGTGCCCGCAACCAAGGTACATGCCCTTGATGGGAATCGAACCTGGGACCTTTCAGTCCACAGGCCGACATTCTATCCACTGAGCCAAACTGGTTTGGGCTGCCTTAGCTTTCTTTTTTTCTTTTAATTTTTTTATTAAGGTATTATATGCATACATATCTTACCATTGCCCCCCCACCCCATTCCCATACATACCCTCACCCCCCAGAGTTTTGCGTCCATTGGTTACGCTTACATGCATGCATACAAGTCCTTCGGTTGATCTCTTATCTCCCCCACCTCTCCCTAACCTTCAACAAATACCAGTTACTTTATCTGGTGTGAGTGCTCTATTAAGACCCATGGCTACAGCGTGCTCACACAAGCGCACACACACACAAAAAATGGTGGGGCAAAAGCAGATTTTTTTTTCTTTTTCAAAGTCTCTCTTTGTTTATAAACTTTCTAACAGAAACAGCTTCTAAAAAAAGGAACTTACTTATTGCCACAGAGATCCTTTGCTTTCCAAAATTAAAACTGCCAAGTGGGCAGGTCAAAAACACAGAAATGGCTTTCCTCTAATAAACAGAAGAGGAGAGAGGTGCAGCTGCCCGAGAGTCAAATAATAGATGTCAGGACTATGTGAGGGCAGAAGAGGAATCCTTCCTTTTATTTCCCTGGAGACGGCAGCTCAGAAGTCTGGAATTAAAGGTGACAAGCCCAGGTGTCAAGTGGCAGATTAGCTTTGTTCCAGAGATCCAGCAGGACTAAGGGATTTGCACAGAGTGACAGTTTGCAGGCAGTGGCTGGTACCAAATGCCATCTAGAGCTCTTGCTATCTTTAAAACCGACTCCTGGGAGAAACCTGCAGCGGAAAGCCTGAACATCAATAATGACCACAATCATAGATTATAGTAGGCTATGGGTCCTCTGTGAGCCTCTTATATTTGGAAAGTTTAGCATTCATCCAGAATCTGATCAGAAACCCCAATTCCACTGACCTAAGACATTTTTCAAACTAGTCCTGTAATCTGGGAAGTCTATTTCCTGATTAAGATTTTTGTTTGACAACTCTGGTTGGTGTTATTCAGTGGTTAGAGTGTTGGCCCACATACCTAAGGATCATGGGTTCAATTACCGGTCAAGGGCATGTACCTAAGTAGCATGTTCATCCCCAGCCCCAGTTGAAAGCAACCAATCAATGTGTCTCTCTTACATATCTCTCTCTCTCTCTCTCTCTCTCTCTCTCTCTCTCTCTCTCTCTCTCTCTCCTTCCTTTCCTTCCACTGTCTTTGAAAAATCAATGGAAAAAGTATCCTTGGATGAGGATTAACAAAAACCAAATAAATAAAATTTTGTTTGGCCAATGCAATCCACTGCCAATCTCTAGGCATGGGAAAGGTAACAGCCCTGGCCAAGTGATCCATAATCAGAAATAGGGAATTGAACCAGCAGCATAGCGTGCTCCCTTGGCCAACTGTTCTACTGCCAGAGGAAACAGAGATTATCATTGCATGAAATGACAAGGGCAACCTCACATCTACAAAGCCTTCCTATGTGGTAACCCCAGGTGGCTCAGGCTCTGCTCACCTGCCCGCCCTCCATCACCTCTGTAACTTCAGGTTAGCAACCCACCTCCCTGGGTTATAATGTGTGAAGTGCTGAGCAGGGCACAGATACCTGGTTCCCTGTAAGGGCCCAGCCAGCTCCACATTTCCATAATCCTGCATTTTATTGGAGTATCTCCACCTCCACTCCTTAAGCTCCTCCCCTTCGACGTATTTTGTTCTCTCTTCTAGGAATGCAAATCTGCTCCTTTAAGAAATATCGCATAGGAGAAGACCCACACCCAAATCTGGTTTACTTCTTAACCACTGGCAAAGTTAGTAGGAGAAACAGTCCATGGCAGCAAATTAGGCCACTACTTAATGGCCTGGAATTCCAATTAAAGGAATGAGCTTTATGAGGCTGCCTGTAAAGCAGTGGGGAGGAGTGTCTGACCTAATCTTGGATCCCAGAAAGGCCACCTTAAGAGAGAGGGAAAGCAATTGCCCATCAGATTGGCCGTGGGCGAAAGGAAGCCATAAACTACCGGGAGATGGAGGCTCGTTAAAATGGTAATGCTCCTGTCTCCACCAGGAGAGCACTCCCTGGACACCTCCAGAAATGAAATGAAATTTGGAACAATAAAAAAACCCGAGCATTTCCTCCCCTCATCCCATCTAATTATTGTCGTTTGACGCAATGCTATGCAATGGGACCCATTAAATCTGGACTCATCTCTTCTGAGCGTGTGTCACAGTTCAAAGACACCTGCAGAAAAACAAAAGACCTAGAATCTCAATTACATAGGCTATTAGATAGGCATGTCAGGAGTCGTCGACAGATCTCCTTCCCGCTGATCCTGTCTCATATTTTACTGGGAACTTCCTGAGACACTAACCACCTCAAGAAAACCACACAGTGTGAAGTTGGGGGAAGAGGGGAGGAGGAATACAATCTGTAGTCAGAAAAGAAGGACGGGGCTTGGGATCGAGACTAAGAATAAAGCATAGAATCAGGCGATAAACATAAATCAGAGAACCTGCAATATCTAAATTCATCATCCTTTCCCCAGTGACCCGTCACCTAATCAATATCCAAAGCCAGAATTGAGTAGCTATCCTTGACTTCAAATCCATCACTTACACTCAACAAGTATTTACTGATCACCTGTTCTACGCCAGGCACTGTGCTGAGCACTGGAGATACAGTGAATGCTCCCATCAGTGCAGTCCACAGGTCCCCTAGATATCTGCCTCTGATGGTGCTGATGAGAATCAGATTCTTAGATAAGAAATGGCAGGTCGAAATGTCATTAGGAAAAACTCTGAGGAGGGAGGATGACAGGATTGGGCAGAGAAGCTCTCCCACGTTACAGTTACAGCTGAGACATCAGCTGATTCTACACAGAGCTCTGGAGATCAAATAGCCCCTTCAATGTTGTCCCACAGTGAGGTCTTCGTATCCCCACATGAGGATATGTTACTAGCCATGAATAGATCCCTAGGAAGGAGTAACCCTAGACAAAGCGGTTCCCCACTGCTGAGGGTAATTCCCAGAGGACACAGCAGCTACATTGGCCTAGAGAGGGGATCCAAGTAGAGCACCACAGTTATCTACAGCAAGATCCCCCATCCATCCCTGCCAACCTGAGTGTCGTCAACTTGGTGTTTAGGACATCTTATCTCAGACTCTTCCCTGCCTTCAGTCTGGTCTCTTCCCCCTGATGATCTTCCAATTTGTCATTTCAAGTATCCTAAATACCTGAGTTACCTTTGCAATAACACTGGGATTCCCAGCTGAAGACTGTGGAGGTCTTCAGACATGTTAATGTAGAATTTCAAAATCTCTACTAAAATATTTTTTCTTGTTACATTTCAATTATATTTACATCTTTAATATAATTATATTTTGGATCATCTTTATTTCCACTTTAAAACCAAGTACCATCCTGACATTTTATTCGCTACCTACATAGGCTCCAGATAGTACTATTTTAATTTCCCCAGGCAGTGTCATTGTCACATTGAGAGTGGTAATCTTGCTTCCCAAAACAACTTGACCTGACACATTGAATTCATTTTTTTCAGTTTAGCTTGCAGTTTTATTTGAATATGAATTATAAATTTTCTTTGGTCTTATAGTTACATAAAACATGTACATAATGGTTTTATAGTTGTTTATCCTTAGGTGATATTACAATGAAGTCATTAAAGTTAACACTGGGAGATTTTGAGAACTTCTGACCAAAAGATAAAGTGGGAGTTGTCTTCAATCGCTCAAGTCACGTCCTCTGTGAGCTCTCTTGGTCTGATCCCCGTTTAGCCATCCAACCCCGGCCTCACACTGCTCCCAGCAGACAGAAGAGTAAGAATGTTGTTGTTATACCTAAGTGAGCTGCAGCCACTTTTGCCTCCCAGTGGGAAAGGGCTCTGCATTATTTGTGAAGTAAGGAACTAGGCACTTGCTCTATGCCATCTTGCTAACAAATGCTAAGACTAGAAAGGAAATGACAACGTTGAACTTTCACAGCCCCTCCTACATCTTCACTTGAATGCCAGGTAGGCTGGTCCACCAACCTCTCTTCTGTTGACCCTTCAGACATGAGTACACAGAGGCCCCTAAACTCCAGGGAACACATGTCAAGGCTCCAAAGAATGTCCTTAAATTACCTGTCAGTGGACATAACCAACCTCTCCCTTTTCCCCAGGGGATGTAGTAGAAAAATGCCACAGCACCCTATCACATTTCTTGCAAGATATTCTTTCACTCTGTCTTTCCCAAACTCAATCATGTCTCATCCTCAAATTGAGGGTGGATTAAGGATCACAGCACTGGTTCCCAAGTTCCTCCTTCACAACCTAGCATAAATGGTCTAGCACCTCCTTTTAGAAAGTAGCTGGAGCATCTATTATTTTGTGATGAGATTTTTGCAGCCTCTCCTGAAACTAAGATAGAAAGAGTTCTATTTTAACATTCTGTTAACCGAAGTGTAAATTCTATAAAACCTAGGCATAAATTGAGAAACAGAAGCCTGTTCTCTATAATTAAATAGCAGATTTTTTTTTAGAAAGCTTAAGATCCCTTTCTTTAGCTCAAGAGGAGGATTCTGTTTCTGTGAGGACATAAGACCCTGCCATGAACAGACAGCATAAGGACTCCATCAGATCATCTGGAAAAAAGAAAGTTATACTAAAATGATGTGCAGTGAGAGAAGGAAAGGGGATCATTTGAGCAGAAGGTAATTTCCTGGTGGGCTGAGAAGGAGATGACAGATACAGCATACAAGCAAGAAGAACTCAACATACAAGTAGCACTTCCACACACAAAATGGCTTCTAATGATGCCCAAAACTGAGTAGAAAGGGATTTATGGCTGGGTTTGAGATGACAAGGAGCAAAATAGGCTTGGAAAAGTATGTGCACAACAACCCTAAAGAAACAAGTCTGAACAACAGATGTTTCTCTGCACAATAAATAAACAAATTGAACTTTACACCATCTTTAACACACAACTACACCCACTGGGATAAGCAAGACCCCTGACTTCCCTGAAATACTCATCTGAGCTGTAAACATATTCATTAATGAAAACATTTCACAGTTCCTAGGGAGCATTCATTTGATTTGTTTTGTTTTCTTTTGTTTTGTTTTTGTGGGAGGAACATATTTTTGTGTAGTCAGTGTCTAACTTTCAGAGTTTTGCAAAAGAAGCAAAGGACATTTAACTCTATTTTTCTAATTGATGTTTTTGTTCTGCTGCTGTTACAATGGACTGTTTGCATTCAGTGGAAGACACTTCTGCTCCCACATTGCTTTGTGTTTCCAAGAAGAAACAAGAGTCTCACTGAGTGTGGGCCCTAAATCAAGGAATCCAATAAGCTAGAAAAAATCTTGAGAATTGCAACCCGATTTCCATCATTTTTGTAGTTACATCATCACATCATCATTTTGTAAGTCACAGGGCAAGCGACATATCCAGAAATAATACATATTTTCTTGCAAAGTATTTTCTGAAGAAAGTATTTCCATGATGGTGAAGAGGAAGGAAGATGGAGAATCATACACCAGTCACACATGTCACCTCACTTTTCATTGAACAAAACAAGTCACATGGCTATGCCAACTTCGAAGAGAGTGGGAAAGCTCAGTTTTGCCATGTGCCCATCTTTGTGGATCCTCTGCAATGAAGGGGATGTTGAATTTCACCTTATTATTTCCTTGTGTGGTAGCACATACTACTGGCAAGAAGGTTCAAAGTCTTTTCCAGCCTTGAAACAATAGTCTCTCCTTATTTGAAGTCCTCCATTCAGTTCCTTAGCCCAATTCAAATCCATTCATCCTTCTTGCTACACTCAACCCTAAGTGATTTCTCAAACCTCTAAACCAAGTGTATAGGATGTGGGCACTTTTATCAAGAGGTACCTCATTTTGATGTGTTTTTCCCATTGCCCAATTAGACAGCAAGCTCCTTGAGTGCAAGGTTCCTTCTTGTGCCTGAGAAAGCCATCTAGGAAACAGAGATAGTGGGTCACGATGTGCGAGGCCCATGGGAAGTATAGCTTCACAGTAAATGCAGACAATCATAGTTTTTAGACCAACGTTTCAATCAAGTGTATTATGCACAAAATGAATAATCATCAAGACCAGCCAGATTGTAATTGTCCTCAAGCATACATTTAAACTGAACTTCAGAGCCACATGGAATAAACTCCAGTCCCTATGAGAACAAATAGCCGCCATTAAAAGATATTTGAATGAGTTTGAGATGAACCTGGTGAATTGGGTTTTCGAAAAGCAGAGACTGAGACAAGGATTTGTGTCAAAGTGATTTATTGAGGGAGTGCTCTCGGAAGAGATCTGTAAGGGAATAAGAGAGCAAGACAGAGATGAGACAGAAACTAAGCAATAACCAGGGGTGTGTAGCCTGAACTTGGTCCCACACAGAGCTCTAGAACAGGAATTGTACTTTGAGTCCATCCTACCTTAAGACAAGAAAGAGGGGTTTTCTAAACTGCCATCCAAACCCTACCAGTCCTTATTGCATGCTGCTCCAGCACAAGGGGGCATCCAAGAGCAATGCTCAGGAGAAGACTGCCCCTGGGAGCCATTAGCAGAAGCCCCCACAGCAGCTGGAAATTGGTGAACCAACCTCATAAAATGGAACCCAAGGAAGCTGGCACCATCATTGTCTGCTGTGTTCTGAACACCTGACTACACACAGAGAGACCTTAACATCATCTTTCACCTCCAAAGGTGCACCAGGCTGAGCAAGTGAGCCAACATGACTTAAGCATGCCACCACTTCAATTCCCTGTGAAGAGATCCTCAACAAGTAGGTTTGTTATTTAGAGAGTCACTAATTTGATATCACTGTATCAGATGGCCTCTCCTCTCTGATGTTCTTCATAGGACTACACCTGGCTGAGGTCATTCTGACCCTGATATCCCACCCTCTCGTTGCAAGGATGCCAGCAGAGAGCTAAAGGTGGGAAAGTGGAATACATTTTGCCTTTGGGCAGCCACAAAGAATAAGCTTCCATCGCGGGGCTGTGGTGAGGGATGATATTTTGAGAGAATGCCTTGAATTGATACCTCAAAGGGCTCCTTTCAAAGGAATGATTTATACATCACAAGACAAAGAGGATTTATATTAAAGAAAATGGATTCTTTTCTCGAACTGTTTTGAGGAAGATGGATAGCTTCCTGTAAACTGCAGTTCCGTGTCTGTGAGCTGAGTGTTTCCAGAAAATTGCTAAGGTAATGCTTCCTCTGGGGCCCACTACCTTGTCCCTGCCACCACTCACACTCTGTGTGTGTGTGTGTGTGTGTGTGTGTGTGTGTGTGTGTGTGTGTGAAAGAGGCTACAGAGACAGTTACCTAACCAGACTGCCTCCTACTAGGCAACCCTCCAGAGAAAAATCCATATTATCCAAACTATACATGCATAGGAATTAATTATGATAATGATGAAGGGAAATTTTAGTTTATTGAGCAGGAAGAGTAGTTGTTGTTTACCCACCCAATTCCTCCAGCAAAAGTACTGCTCTCGTCTACTAAGAAGCTCATTGTGTCATTCTCCATATTTTTTTAAAATATATTTTATTGATTTTTCACAGAGAGGAAGGGAGAGGGATAGAGAGCCAGAAACATCAATGAGAGAGAAACATCAACCACCTGCCTGCTGCATGCCTCCCACTGGGGATGTGCCCGCAACCAAGGTACATGCCCCTGACCAGAATCGAACCCAGGACCCCTCAGTCCGCAGACCGATGCTCTATCCACTGAACCAAACCAGCCCCGGCTCATTCTCCATATATTAAATAGCTCTGATGGATTCCTACGTAATCTTTATACCAGCTCAGTGTCATGTGATGAAGAAAATCCAACAGAGCCTAAGGTTTGTCGAAATGTGAGCTTGTTTGGCTCAGTGCATAGAGCATCAGCCCACAGACTGAAGGGTCCCTGGTTCAATTACAGTGACATTCACCCAGTGTTGTGCCAGTAAGCCAGGTCCAGGGAAGAGAAAAAGAAACACTCTGACTTGTAGTTATTTGCTGATTTCATGCTCTCATTATGGCCAACCACAAACTATCAATAAGATGTCACCAAACAAGGACTGAGAAGAGATGCATGTGATCAGTTCAGGAGTCAGAACAAGATGGCTCTGGATGAGCATAATCAGAGGCACAAAAAGCTCTGTGAAAACATCTGTTCTTGCCTTTGTATCTCCCATCCGCAGATATGTAGGTCCCCAAAAGGAAACACTTTCACGTCCCTTTTCCTGAGTGCAGAAAAGTAGAATCACTGCCGGTGTGAGGATTTGTAAGTACAATGAATACACTGAGCCCATCTTTGTCTAACATAGGAATAAAGCTCCTTAAGAGCTAGGTCTATGTGTTACTCAATTCTGTGTGACTCCTGTGCCTAGCACAGTACTTTTCCCATGGTCCAGGGATTTCCCTAAAGTATTCTTCCTCTGCCCTCTCAATTATTTAGTTCCCTAATCCACTTGTGTTGATCCTTGAGCCATCATCGTCAATGCACTCTGTATGAGTGAATCCTATTCATTTGAGTCATGTTTTTGTTTTGTTGAATTTGTGTGTGTGTGTGTGTGTGTGTGTGTGTGTGTGTGTGTGTGTTTTCTAAGAAAATTCAGAGTCTTGCTTCCTTCTGGATCCCACTCACCATCTTTAAGCAAACACAACCAGGAATCCATTTTTACCATAATTAATTCCAATAGTTCTGCAGTGACAATGGGTCTTTAAAGTTCCATGATTATTCCCACAGCTCCAATTGATGCTTCCCTTTTACTGGAAAGTCTAGCTGACGTCCCCCAGGACAGATTTTCCTCACTTCTGCGATATGCTCTTACTGTCTTTATTGCTTATTTATAACCTTCTTCTGCTTTCCTAGCAGATGAGCCACAGAACGACTGTGGAAGATCTTCTGGCCATAAAATATCTTAAAACATATTCAGAAATATCTGAGAATTATGATTTGAAGGAGAGATTATGATAGTTACAGTGAGAAACTAATTGAAGAGGGCAGCTTCATTTACTAAGTAAGGCAAATGTTACTGGACTAATCCAAGCGTAGGAATAATGCTATCCCCTATCCCCTGACGCCAAATGAGTACTTCCTGTGGCTGGGAGATTTTGCCTTTTAAAACTTCAGTTGCCTTATTTGTAGAATTGATATATTGATGAACGTTTTTAAATTTCGTTTTGGGGAAGCTAGAATGAGGTAGTACACCACTTTGCATTTTATGTGCAATACCTCATTCCAGCCTCACAAAAACTAAATTTAAAAAAATGTTCACTAATATATCAATTCTACAAATAAGGAAACTAAAGTTTTAAAAGGCGAAATAATTTGCAGTATCGCCCCCCTAGTAAATGAAGGATCTAGGGTTCAAATCCAGATCAATCTGGCTCCAAAACTCAAGCCCCGTGCCTTTATGTATCTCCTTTAACCCAAATCTTTTTATAATAATATTCAGGAATTTCATGGAAACCTGTTTAACATTGTAGTGATTAAACTACAAGTCTCTCAGTTGTAGAGAAAACCAATTATTTGTCTTTAGTTTATTATGTTCAAGTCTACAAAGCAGCTTTAGGGGCCTGGAAATGAATTATAGGCTGCCCTCCGAAGAGAGTGATTGATTTATGAAATGTGAACACTCCATTTGATGTGTGGAAACTAATGCAAAGATCTAACAGAGGACACTTGAGCAGCATCAGCCAGAAAATTCTTTTCATTACTTTTTTAAATGCCCCTTCCAAAAAAAAAACATAGGTTTGTGATCCAGACAAAAAGAAACGCTATAATGACAAATATCATGAGTTTTTCTCCAGGCGATGTAAAGTCCTAAGGCAAAAAACAACAACTTTTTGCCAAATACACGATATCTTTTATTCATCTGAGAGAAGGCAAGTGTGGGCCAGGAGACACTGGTCCCTTCTCCACCAGGAATTCCCAAGGACAAAAAAAGAGGGTAGCGACAGAGTCACAAACAGCATCAAATTCAAAGGTAGGTCACAATCGACCCGTTGGGAAATCTCTGCATCATGCTGTCATCGGGGGCATGGAAATGAAGGCACAATAGCAGCTTCACGCTCATCTTTGCTGTCTCTCTCCAAACCAAAAGTTTTATTGGCAACGGGAGTGAATGTAGGACAAATGCCTCCTTGCCCACCTTGCAATAAAGTTCCTGCTTTGTAATAAAGTTCCCTGAGTGTTCTTCATGGAAAATTTCCTCTTTTCTGTTGCTTTTATTTTGTCTTCATACTCTCGGTGGTGACATGTTATGAAAGGGCTGGTTGCCCTGCTAATAAAAGCGTCGCTTCGCCCGGGCGTGAGTGACTGCCGTTGTCTCCGGGCCGCTGGTGGGTTAATGCAGCGCCAGATCCCACACAGCCTTGAAAAATAACAATAATGTGATTTAGGTCTAGTGTCATTAAACTTGATTAGCTGAGTGAGCTCATGAAAATCCATAATTAACTAGCAAAACAAGAAGACAGATGTTTCTGTCAGGAAATCAAGAGAACCTGGTCTTCTGCGTGACTGATTTTCTTCCTACCTATGGCCCTGAGCAAATGCACACCTCTCGCCCTATTCAGAGGCAACTGAAACAATAGCCCAAATAGGATTCATCTCTAATTATCTCCACTTTTAATGGGGAGGTGGGTGAACAGGGAGTATCATTCCTTCAGATAGATTGAGGCTCATCAGACAATTTGGTAAATGCCCTAAAATATATTTACCATCAGCCCAGCCTGGAAAAGCTTCTCACTCCCACTCCAACGCTCCCGGCACCAGATAGTTCTCAACGGGGGAGAGGGGTCATTTTGACCCCTTGGGAGACAGTGGACAAATGTTTGGAGACACTTTGAGTTGTTACAACTGGAGAGTGTGCTACTGGCATCTAGTGGGTAGAGGCCAGGGATGCTGCTTAACATCCTACAATGCCCAGGACAGCTCCCCACAGCCAAGAACCTGACCCAAATGTAAACGGTGCTGATGTTGAGAAAGCCCGCCTGTGCCACAGGTAAGCTCGGATTGGACACATCTCTGATGCAGACTAGCTAAGCCCTCTCACTGGAGATTCAGCTCCTCAAAGGTCAGCCCTGAGCTGTGTCTGTTGATAGACAAGAAGCACAAGTAGCTGAAACCTGTTTGGCTCAGTGGATAGAGCATCAGCCTGCGGACTGAAAGGTCCCGGGTTCGATTCCGGTCAAGAGCATGTAGGGGGTGTGCAAGAGGCAGCTAATCGATGATTTTCTCTCATCAATGTTTCTAACTCTATCTCTCTCTCTTCCTCTCTGTAAAAAAATCAATAAAATATATTTTAAAAAATAAAATAAAATAAAGAAACACAAGTAACCAGTGTGCAGTGGCCCAACAGAAGTGCATACAGACCCTGCAAGAGGCACTATTGTAGGAGAGCCGGTGTAGCTCAAGAAAGCATGCCTACCATGAGGACCACTTCTTATACTGGTATTTGGTATAGAGGCTGTGACCTCTCCTGTTACACTCTGCTCAACTCCCCCCTTCTCATTTTCAGCTCAGGCTCTTAAAGAGCAGGGCAAGGTCAAGAAAACACAGACTGAGTTACGGGAGACTGGGTTCCTCTTGTGGGTTTTCTACAACCCGGTGCAAGTAAACTTTGAAACCTAGACTTCCCTGGGCACTAAGATGAGGTTGCTTATAATCGTTCTGTCTCACAGGGATGATTCAGAGATGTGCAGAGAGACTTTCCAAAACCTCATATTAATATATTAGATTGATCACATGGGATGGTTTTGTTTATAGGACAAAATTGGCTGACTAGTGGCATTTTCATTTGGTGCAACCCAGTTATGTCAGTCGGGATTCTCCAGAACAGATCCAATAGGAGATCTGTAGAAAGAGACTTATTATGAGGAATTGGCTCACATGATTATGGAGGCTGAAAAGTCCCAGGAACTGCCACAGGAGCTAGAGGCCCCAGAAAGCCAGTGATTTAGCTCCAGTCCAAGCACAAAAGCCTGGGGAACAGGTGACCCGATGATGTAATCCCAGTCCTGGTCTAAAGGCCTGAGGATCAGGAACTTTGATGTCTAAGGAGAAGATACATGTCCCAGCTCCAGCAGAGTGAGTGGCCCTACCCGACCTTCTAAGGATTGGATGGTGCCAGCCCACATCAGTGAGGGTGACAGACCTTCACTCAGTCTACCCATTCAAGTGGTAGAAACCTCTACCACAAATACCCTCCCAGACACACCCAGAAATAAGGTTAAGCAGCTATGTAAACCCATTAAGTTGACATATAACCATCACATGAATACGACAGATATTTGGGGAAATATAATGGGTCTTCATAATTCCCTAAACACTGGATTCTATCTCATCTGAATTCCAACCCTCCTTGTGATATTAATTTCAATTAATGTCCTTACTTTATAAATGGGGAAACTGAGGCTGGAGGAGGTTCGATAACTAGTCCAGTAGAGCCCAGTTAACATGTAGTAGAGCGACGACTCACACACAGAAGTTAAGGCTTCAGATCCTAAGTGTTTCCCACCAGCTGCTTAGCCCCAAGCAAGTGTGATATGCTGCCTCCTACGGCTTGATGAGACCATCGCACTCTGCACAAGAAAAAAAATGTACAACTGTGGCTGGGATTAGAGTCGATAGAGACCTAGCTTTATTCTCAGCTAAGAGCTCTTGCCAAGAGGAAAGACAGGTCCAGTCCAGGCTCACCCAAGAGCTGCATTAACTCAGACAAAAAGGGAGCCTCGACGTGTAAGAAAAGACCTCTGTGGATGTCAACAGCATCCTCACTTCCTCAAGCCCTCGGGCCTCGCTCACTCCTGTCCCCGGCCTCTGCGGCCCACAGACGCACCAACAGGTTCTTAATGAGCTCGGTGTCCCAGGAGTCCGGCCTGGGTTCTGATCAATGTGAGCAACATTTAGCCATCCCCAGCCCTGCCGGTCCCCCTCGGCCATTCAGCCGTCCTGCGGTGTTATTTGTAGTGTGTTCCGTTTAATAAAGATCCCTGGAGCGCCGAAACCGGTTTGGCTCAGTGGTAGAGCGTCGGTCTGCGGACTGAAAGGTCCCGGGTTCGATTCCGGTCAAGGGCATGTACATTGGTTGCGGGCACATCCCCGGTAGGGCGTGTGCAAGAGGCAGCTGGTTGGTGTTTCTCTCTCATCAACGTTTCTAGCTCTCTATCCCTCTCCCTTCCTCTCTGTAAAATATCAATAAAATAAATATATTTTTTAAAAGATCCGTGGAGTGATGTGGTGAGAGGAAAGTCGCTGGAGGAGCGCTGCTATGTCCCTAACCGGCAGCTACAGGGTTTCACGAAGGAGAGCGTGGGGAACAGTGCCCCATCGGTTCACATCTTAACTGAGGACTGCTGGTGAAGGCTCGTCTGGGTGGGAGGGAGGGAGACCGACCAGCGCAATTATCCTACTGCCTCCGTCATAAAATAAAGAGCACACATGACAAAATAGAATAAAAATAATGATCGTCTTCGGAGAGGAGAATAGGCCAGAAAGTTTAGGTTACATTAACATAGATGTTAGGAAATAACTATCACTCACTCTTAACTGATGTCAAACTTGGCTTCCTATTTAAATAACCTCTACCCTAACATTCCCTGGGAAAAGCTGTCAGTGTAATTAGAGCCGCAACAAAGGACATACAGACTTAGCCGGGGAAGAAAATGATGACAGGCTTGAGCAAAATCACCCCATAAATATCACTTCACTGTTTTAACTACCGCATTATAGTTCTGGGGCCATGAAAGTGAGTCAGATGCTACCAAAACCAGGCCTAGAGCTGAAACGTGATCCATGTCTTTTGTGGCAGCCGGCTCCCATACAGATGTGCTCACTGAGAGACCACCCTGTAATTAATGTATACAAGGGCCCTAGTGGGCATGGTCCATAGATGGGAAAGTGAAACTAACAGGAAGCCAGAGGAAATAAAAATAGAAATCAAGAACTTTTCTCCACCTCTCACCACTAACCCATGAGCAACCAAGGTGAGGTTTCCCCTGCTGAAGGGACAACAAAGAATGGAATAACTCTTTTTTTAATATGTTTTTAATGATTTCAGGGAGAAAGGGAGAGGGAGAGAGAGATAGAAACAATGATGAGAGCAAATCATTGATCGGCTGCCTCCTGCATGCCCCACACTGGGGATCCAGCCTGCAACTCGGGCATATGCCCTGACCAGGAATTGAACTATAACCTCCTGGTTCATAGGTCGATGCTCAACCAACTGAGCCACACCAGCCGGGCATGGATTAACTCTTGAATGAGGGAAGTGCAACCGATACAACCATCCTACTGCTCAACCTTGCACTTCATTCTGGCTTTTTATTCTGTGATAACTTTAGAAGGTCACGGGGGTTCACCAAATTTGGGCCCTACACCAAGGAACAGAAAGGCAATGCTGGAGGGAGAAAAAGGAAGAGAGAGTGGAAACGTAGTTGCCTCTGTGTTCTTGGAACAATAGGTCAACGAGTGAAAGTTTTCAAATGGTGATGTTTTTCTTCCATATTTTTTACGTTGTTTACTAAACGTCTCCAGGAAGATTGAAGTTACAACGGAGCATGTCTTGTGAGAGAAAAATGATTTATTTACATCATAAAACAAGGTGAAGAAAGCATCCAGGTCACTCACTAGAGTGTTTCAAGTAAACAGGAATCGTTTTCTGTTGTTTCTGAACAAGGACACGGTCATAGATCACTTCCCCTTTAAGTGGGAATCAGAGACCCGGGAACCTGTTCTTTAATGCAGGATTTGATGTTGACTAACTTGCCAGAGGAAAATATGAAATTCTTCTTCCTCTGGGTCCAGGGCGGTGGAAATTAGCTTGGCTCTCTTTCAAGAAGGCCTTTGTTTAAAAACGTTAAATATTAATAACTACATTGAGTAAGATGATTATATTAAAAAGAAATATTTAGTTTCCAGAATGTCTGGTTCAGAAAATGTGGAACATCCAAAAGGGCAATCCAGGTAGTTTACTTTTGAAACAGTGTTTTCCAAATTTGTTTTGATTCTACAGAGACCCACTCACCATCTACTCGATTTCTCTTGGAGTTGTATAGAATCTGGGGAGCTAGAGGGAACAGGCGAGCAGGAAATGTCCCAGAATGCATCCTCCAAGTATCTTCAGCCTCATCTATTCCTAGAGGCCGCCGTAAGGAGCACTGAGCTGGGGAAACCCCACCTTGGGTGCTCATGGGTTAGTGGCAGAAGGTGGGGACCAAGAGGCAAGAAGGGGCAAGAGGACATGCAGTGGGGATGGCGTGAGAACCCTCCCAGGGGCAAAAAGGTCATCAAGGCACACTAAGGCAGTCTTGCCCAAACTCAATCAGAGACTACAGGGAGTCAGACTTGCAATCAACATGCCACCAGCACCTGGAATCGCCTTCATCATCATTGGACAGCCAGCTGTTCTCCAAGAGTCACCAGGGCACTATAGACTGGTCCTACTGAGGAATTTCAGCTTTTGCCCCCAGACTGTCTATGTTTCCATCATAAGCTGAATTTTGGCTTAATATCTAATGAAAACCAAGCATGAATTTTTTAAAGCCAGCCATTATCTCATGAATGTCTCATCAGAAGCCATGTCATAAGCCCTACATCGGATGAGCACTCTTTTTGACAGAAAAAAAAAAAAAGTTGGAGGTTATCATTACCCCTGAAGACCCAGTGGAGCTTTTGCCACACCCGCCCCCCAACTGAAGCCACCCGAAAAGAGAATAAGATTGAGAACTATCCCAGGCTCTTTCCAGCTTCTTGACCTGCACTCTCTCAGCATGGCAATGGGCTAACCTATTCTTAAAGACCCCCAGCACAAGTTTCAAACCTTCTGGACCCTGTTCATATAAAGGAAAGGTCCTTTTGAACAGATGGCCTGAATTCCCCTGACTGCAATTTAAATCTATTCCCTCCTGTCCTCTCCCACTTACGCACCGAACCACAAAACCGGCAAGTACAACCTGAGCTGGCCCAACTATTATCTGACCTTCGGCATTTCATTTTCCCATTTCTGTCGGGATCTCAAACCTAACAGGGTGTAGGGGGGAAGCGAGCCTTAGATTAATAAGATTCGCAGGGAAATAATGATTACCTAATTTAGCAGCGAAAGAGAGAATAGGAACAACCTTCAAATGTCATCATCGGAGGCAGCGTTGAAATGCCTCCTTTTTCTGACACAATTCTGTCAATTAGCTGAGCAGAGCAATTACCATCCCTTTCTCTTTCTTATTTGCAGAGAATCAAAACTTTCTAAGGATGATAAATGACTCCCTGGAAAATTCAATGCTGGCTGTGCTAAATTTGCACTTTCCATATTGTAAGGGTTTGGGTGGACTTTTTTTCCAGGTTATTTCTCATAATCAATGAGGTGAGCAGCTAAACACACACGAGCTCATGCGCACGCATACACACACACACACACACACACACACACACACACACACAACACCTTGTGTAGAATTCAGAGATGGGGGCCTTCCAAGAAATCAGATACACTCACGTCTGTCCAAATGACCAGCAAATGAATACATATCTCAGTATAATTAGTACAGTCAAGGACGTTGTTAGCCAAATGACGAAGTAAATTTCATTTTAATTGTTTTGAATCCTATCCCCATCCCCTTTAAAAAAAAAAAAGAAAGAAAGAAAGAAAAGGAAATGTATTCAGATTATGACCTTTGAGAATTCTGGACTCATTAGCATTTCCTATAACACAGCGCAGAATTAAAATGGGAGATGGATCCACAGCGTTCCCCTAACTACAGTATGTACATCATTAATGGCACATAATTAAGGAGGTGTCGGTGTTGGTCCCAGGTCTCGGTTGACAATGGCTCACAAACAGCATTTTCAGCCCAACATAATAACCAGCTTCAGTGGCTAAACCTGTTCATTAAAAAGAGACAAAGGGGACCTAATTCTGCTCCAGCGCTAGGAGAGGGGACAAAGGAAGAGAGGGTGGGCACTGATGCCTATTCTGAACCAGGCTTCTCAAGTTTCTGTAGCCTTGAGGGCTCCCCAAGGTGAAGAAGAGGAAGAAGCGGGAAGCAGGGAAAACCAGGCATAGATACAGGCCAGGGAAGGGATGGTAACAGGGATGATGGGACAGAAGAGAGACAAGGAGAAAGAAGGCCATCCCATCGGTCATGGCTCTCTAGTGCTGCCTGCATCCCCGAGACACTCCGCCCTCTACAAGGCCATAACTGAAATCAAAGTAAAGGGAGAGGTGACAAAAGAAACCTTGTAGGCAGAGGGGCCTAACAGATGTCTGTTTTGGAGACTCTACTCAGAAGAGCCCAACAATAGTGCCATTCCCTCCTTGTGATCTGTCTGAAAGGACCTATTTTCATTATCGTGCGCTGCATCACAAGCCACCCAACACCAAAGGTTTAAAACAACACTCTAGCGCTAGCTGGTTTGGATCAGAAGATAGAGCACCAGCCTGGGGACTGAAAGGTCCCAGGTTCAATTCCAGTCAAGGGCATGTACCTTGGTTGTGGGCTTGATCCCCAACAAGGGGTGTGCAAGAGGCAGCTGATTGATGTTTCTCTCTCATCGATGTTTCTAACTCTCTATGCCTCTCTCTTCCTCTCTGTAAAAACTCAATAAAATATATTTTTTAAAAAAAGAAAAGAAAACAACACTCCGTTCTTCCTCAGGGTTCTGAGGGTGGACGGGGCTCAGCTCCATGTGGTGTAGCCGTGGTCACTCGCAAGGCTGCATTCAGGTGAGAGCTCGACTGGGGCTGGAACCGCCAAGATGGTCACTCATCACACAGTGTCTCATCACTCGGTGTTCTACCTGAGCCTCTGGACAGCATGGCAGCGGCTTCCCAGAGGACAAGCCCTTAGCTAGCCTCTGCTCGCTACATATTTGCCAGGATCCCATTGGCCACAGCAAAGCACAAGTTCCAATCCTGGGCCAGGGTGGCAGGCGCTGCACAAAGGCATGCATTCCAAGACTCTCGGTTCATTGGGCAACACCAGTCTGCCACAAGGACACAGCCTTCTCAGAACCAAAGCTCTTTTAGGGGCTTCATTCTTATTTGCACTAAAAGCTGCTGGAAGGCACCTAACACAGCGATGCTACAGAAATTGTCATGGACACAGATTTTCTCCCAACACACACGCATACATACACACACACACACACACACACACACATATATATATATACACACACACACACCATTCCTTCATTGCTTTGCTCTGTGAATGGTACCACAATCCATTCCAATGTGCATGACAGAAACCTGGGATTCCCCCTTGCTATAACCTTCTCCTCCTCACACACTGACCAGAACGCATTACCAAATCCTGTCCATTTTGTATCCTGAATAGCTCTTTTTTTTAATATATTTTATTGAATTTTTACAGAGAGGAAGGGAGAGGGATAGAGAGCTAGAAACATCGATGAGAGAGAATCATCAATCAGCTGCCTCCTGCACACCCCCTACTGGGGATGTGCCTGCGACCAAGGCACATGCCCTTGACCTGAACCGAACCGGGGACCTTTCAGTCCGCAGGCCGACGCTCCATCCACTGAGCCAAACCAGCTTCGGCCTGAATAGCTCTTTAATGTGGCCCCTTTCAAGACCTATAGGGCCCTAGATATCCCCTATTCACTCTCCCCTTGCTCTCACCCACACCGGCCTTCTCACTTTCTCACACACACCCCCACCCCTACTGCCACATGGCCTTTGCCCCCTCCCTGCCTCAGCAACTCCAATTCTACAGTCAAATCTCAAGCATCCCTTGCTCAGGAAATCCTTCCTGACCTCCCAAACCAGGTGAAAAAACCCACTTTCCCTTAAGCCCAGCTGTTCTCTATATCTCTGTATGTCAGCTACTAGAATATGAGCCCCAAGAGCACAGGAACGGGATTTGGCTGTGGTTGCCTAGCTTGGAGATGCCCTGAACCAGGAAGAGGAAAAAGTCCTGACAAAAAGTAGTCTCTGCCTCGGTCACCACACGGCCGTCTTTCCTCGGAATGTGTCCCTCTGTGAGTCTCTCCTCTCCGCAGAAGAACATCCGTTATCCCGGATGACGGCCCACCCTACCCCAGTGTGACCTCATCTTCACTCATTGTCACTGCAACCGCCTCAGTTCCTAATAAGGTCACTTTCTGGGGGTCAGGGAGGGACAGCGACTTGGGGAGGACACTACTGAACCCAGTACACAGTGTTTCCCAAACTTTTGACATATGGGCACCCCTTCTATAATTTTCGTAACGCTGAGTACCCCTCGTCAAAAAAAAAAGGATGTATTTTAATGACAATCAAAATACATTTATTTTTTTGTACATACACAAAATAATAATAAATGAAACATAAAATCATTCAAAATAAAATATAAATAAAAGTTATATTATAAATAACATTTATTTGCACACCGGACCATCTCATGCCTCACAAGACTGTCTTGACTTGACTCATGAGAACGTAGAATTAGGCGCAGCTAAGCACAGTGCAGTGCATATCCCCACCAAACTCTTCCCGTACCCCTGGGGGTGCGCGTACCACACTTTGGGAGACACTGCAGTACAATGAGGACTTGGGGTATCATCTGAGTGAGTGGACAAAGGCCCAAATAAACAGACAAACGCAGGAGGGGAAGGCCCCCTGGGTGGAACAAGCAGCCCTCGCTGGCCCAGACCACCAGACGGGCCTGCGGGAGTCGCTGCCCTGTGAAGGGAGAGGCTCTGGCCACCTCGGGTGCCTGGCCTCTCTCTCGGGATGGATATTCCCAATCTAGTGTTTTCCAGAACTTCCCAGCAAACATAGAGACACCTCTCAGAGTGGAAAAGCAATCACACCCACAGGGGTGAGCTTCCCGATTCCACGGAGGGGGATTTTCAGAGCACACGCTATTCCAAACAGGACCACCCCTCTTTGCCTCCTGCACCCCCACACTCGGTCCTCCCAGGCTCTCATTTTTGTTTTTATTTTGTAACAACGTCTAAATTCGGGTCCATCCAACAGAACGACAAGTGCCCAGAGAGGGCCAACCTGATTTCCCTGCTCAGCCTCATTGCAAGTCTCAGCCGAGAAGCTTGCTGGGCACTGACACTGCACATTCACTGAGCATTGCAAACACCTGCGCCCTAGAAAACCAGGCCGGCAGAGAGCCGTGCCTCCTCCCTCCCTCCCTTCCCTCCTCCCCGCCCGCCGCCCCCCTGCCCGCAGCAGCCTCTATTCTCGAGGGTAGTCTGTCCTCCTGGCCCACTCGCAGCGGGAAGCCAGAGGTAAGGGTGATTCATGCACCTAATGAAGGCAAACCCCCCAACCCAAGCACCTGGGCCGACCTCAGGAAGCTTCCCGGACATTGCCGACCGGCCCACCCCGTGCAGAGGTGCTGACCCGCCAAGGGTTACAGCAAGAGCCTCCGTGGGGCTGGGAGACGTGCTAAATAGCATGAGCCTGAGGGAGGGGGGGGGGGGAGGCAGATTCCCTGAGCCCAGCTGGGAAACACAATTAAGCTGTAACATTTTGTCAGGGCTTCTGCCTCCCCCTTGCTGTGTATCAGACAGTTCTCTGGGATGGTGAGCGTGCCCCGCAGCAGGCAGGTGAGGTTAAGCTGTCTGTCACGAGGCGCTGGCCTTCCCCCCACGTTGCTACCTACACGCAGCCGGGGAGAGGAGAGCCACGGGCACCGGGAAAGCTGCTGACTTTGAACTCCTACTACTAGGAGCACATACATCACTTCTTTACCTTCACTGCTGCTCAGAAACTGGAATCAGGGCCAATAGGAAAATTGGAGCCCCTCCCCGCCCCCCCTTACACACCAGGAGTGGGTAGTAAGTAGCCTGTGGTCCTCCTCTTTGACCCGGAAGATGAAATGTCTTAACTTTACCACCAGGGGTCTCTGGCTCCCCAACAAATCAAAAGTGGGGTCCACTCGGAGCCCCGCTTCCTGCAGGGAACTCCGTAACCGAGCTGAAGGCACCACGATTAATTCATCTCCTCACACAACCTCGCCGGATGAACACATTCAAATGAGATAATGCATCTCAGAGGGGACACATTTAGCCCGTCTCAAAAATCCAGTCAGGCTCGGCTTTCTCTCCGTCATAAAGGGTTTTATCACATCAAATGTCTGAAAATCTCTTGACTCTCTTTGTCTTCCTGTGTTTCATCCATTTTCAAGTGAGTTCCTGTGGCCACAAAAAGGCCTGTACTCGAATGCTCACCGCAGCTTCAGCCTAAGTAGCTCAAAATTAGAAACAGCCCAAGGGGTTGCCAACAGGAGGAGGCACCATCGGCTGTGGCACCCGCGCCCAATGGAATGCTGCTTTTCACTAAAACTGGACAAGCCACTGCCACACACAACGATGCGAATGGATCTCACAGACGTCACAGCGAGATTGTGGGTGATACCCTTTCTGTGAGGTGCAAGGTAGGCAAACCTGAATTGAGTACCAAGTAGGAATTGTGGTCACCTCCAGAAGTGGGTATTGACTAGAAGGGTATTTTCTGGGAGGATAAAAATAATATCCTGGTGAGCACATGGGTGTATGCACTTGTAAAAAGTCATTAAGCTTGCATTTCAGATTTCATTTTACTGTATGTAAGTTAAACCTCAAATCTGTCACCTAGTTGACTACTCACCCTCACCTGGTCCCCCTCCAACCCCTCGTGCCAACACTCACAGGTGCCAACAGCTAGGAGATGACCAGCCAGAGTTAGGCTGTGTGAGCAGAGGAAGGACGTAAGCTGAGGGGCCCACACAGTGATAGAACCATAGAACTTGCTCCATTCGTCTGAGTAGAAAACCACGTTTAGAAACTGTGATCCACGGAAAGCACTAACTTGCATAACCCAAACTTAATCCAAAAATGATCTGTGCGTTGCTTGGAAATTGTTACCGCGGCCTAATGGTTTCGTTCGAGGTTTTCTTATTTGCTAAATGGCTAGCATGGGCAGGAAGTGCACCAAATTAGCTAAGGAGATGGCCGACTAGGGAAAAAACTTTATAGGCAATTAACATCCCAGACTCTAGTTCCAGGGTAAACGCAGTTCATCTTCGGGTCCCCGTTACTGGGAGGATCTTGCTTAGACTGAACATTGCCCACACCAGGATCCATGTCCCTGCACTGTACCAGGTTTCAGAGTCCTTTACCCTTTTAACTTCAAATAGATGCAAAGTCTTCTTTCCTCAGAGGGACAAGACAAAAAAAAATCCCAGCTATAAAACGCATTCTTAATTACTTCCCAGAAAGAAAGGGTGCGGGGACCTCAGATCCTACAGGAGAGGGCAGCACTGCCTTGCTGGGAAGAGATGTGTTTTTAAACCTTTGGGGTGAGTTTGAAGCCAGCCTTTGAGCAGAAACGAACCAGGTTACAGGTATGGACACTTTAAAGGATAAATGCTGAGACGCGTGGAAGCCATAAGGGTATTTGTTTTCTAAAGATAATTGCTGAGCCAAATTTGCCACCCGTTCGCTCTAAGTACTGGTTCTATGACAGTTAGGATACAGCTAGGCTTTCGAAAATGAAGATGTGCTTTAAGCCAGCAGACCATGACGTTATAATGGATTACTCAGCCTCCGGAAGCCCGGTCCTGCTGAGCCGCCGCCTGGGTTTACAAAGCTACCCCGGCCAGGGTGCTATCTGCAAACACGCAGGACCCACCGCCTGCAGGCGCTGACAGCAGTTAGGTAATTAGCTTTAGCCAGCCCCATAGACAAAAGCAGGTGCGTGTATGCACACACACACACACACACCATCACATCACAGGGAACCAGAGAGCTCCCGCCTGCAGCAGGTCCCCTAGACCTGGATATCCCTCAGAGAGTCTAGGTGAGGGCCTCTGAAGCTTGCACGCCAGAGCTCCAGTTTGCAAACCATTTCCCACAAAGCCTTCCCCGCCCTGGGTCTGGGATAGCGCCCCCTCTGGTTTGTCCTGAGCACACCCTGGAGCTGTCGGTGGGAGGGTGGCCTCCAGTGCCCCGGGCCTCCCCCCCCCCCCCACCTCCTTGCTGAGTTTCACAGCTTCTGAGGAGCACGGCGGTGGCAGCATGCCTGCACGGCACGCCCCACACTTGTTTCCTTAAAAAAAAGTCCCACCTTCCCCCACTTGTCATATTCCCACAGGGGACCTAAGGACGCCATCCACGACTTGTGCCTGATGCAACCACACTTCTGCCTACACAAGCCGGTGAGAGGAAGGGACAGAGCCAAACGGACATCTGGGCCAGCCACTCCAGTCCGAGAAGGCTCCAGGAAGAGATGCTCACCCCCAGCATGAGCTGAGGAATCGGGGGACCCCGGGAGAACTAACCCCGCACGGAGCAGGGACCCGGGAAAGAGAAAATAAAGCGAGCGGCCAACCACACAGCATCGGAGCTGGCCCTCAGCGTCAGTCCCCGCCGCCAGCCTGTCCATGGCCCGGCTCAGGATGCAAATGGGGATAAGTGTCAAGAGCCGCTCCGGATCGTGGACCCGGACGCTAGAATCTCATCTCTGGCACTCAAATTGCTGAACTGCTGGGTAACACTTAGGAGAAAGCACGGCTCCGGGCCTCAGTTTACCCATCCATAAAGTATCCGTTATAATGGTCCCTGGATAGGCTTGTCTTGAGGCATCAATATCTCTAAGGCCCAGCGGGTCATGCCTAGCACATGATAAGTGCTCAAAAGTACATGACAGGTTGCCGAAACCAGTTTGGCTCAGTGGATAGAGCATCGGCCTGCGGACTGGGGGGGGTCCCAGGTTCGATTCTGGTCAGGGGCATGTACCTTGGTTGCAGGCACATCTCTAGTGGGAGGTGTGCAGGAGGCAGCTGGTCGATATCTCTCTCTCATCGATGTTTCTAACCCTCTATCTCTCTCCCTTCTTCTCTGTAAAAAAAATCAATAAAATATGATTTTAAAGTACATTACAGGTTAATACAAAGATAAATAAGAAGTCCAACAGGGTTTGGAGGACAGCGCTTAGCCCAGCACCACCGCCAATCATGTCACTTCCGGGAGGTAAGGCATCACTGCCGTCTGAGGGTTCTTCTGCTCTCACCTCCTAAGGGCAGCACCAAGACCCTCCGCAGCCTCAGAGCTGGCTCAGCAGGTTCCCGGGTCTTCATTATCTACCCTTTCCTTCATGTGAAAGGATTAAGAACAGAAAAGAGGGAGAAAAGGAGGTATTTCTGTGACCACCAAGCTTCTGCCTTTGCCACATCCTCACTCAGAAATGCCCACTGGCCTGCCGTTGGGGGCCCAAGACTCTCCTTCCCAGGGGAAAGCCAAGTTCGAGGCCCGCTCTCAGACTTTGGGCCAGCTCCCTCAGAGGCATCCCCCGCCCGCCCACCAGCACCCCCCGTCGGTGGGGTCTCAGGCGCACACACAGCCTCTGGGAAGTGATGCCTCCGTAGTGGGACGCCTGGTGGCCTCCAGGCCCTCATCAGCACCTTTGATAAGTTCAATTCTATTTTAGTCAAGACAGAGAGAAAGAAGCTAGAGTTCACTTCTTTTTCCAGCCCGGGGCAGGGGGGAACCTTCTTCTCAACCTGAAAAAACATAGTGTTGGAACCTGAATGTTTAGGGGTCTGAGAGGTCTGAAGATGGAAAGAGGGAGACAGAGAAATAGCTGCGCTCGGCAGATCTGTGGCAAGAAGCTGAGTCCAGCGTGGGAAGGGGAAGTCTGGATAGTGATGGCAAAGGGAAAAGGAATGGTGGGAGGGGGCAGGGGGCACAGACCATAAGTCTGGGGGCCCACGGCAGCCCAGGGAAGGGAGACACAAACCTAAGTGTTAAGATGGGAAAAGCACAGGCCAAACTCCTGAATCTCTACCTCGCGTTCCTTTGTCTGCAGAACAGGGCGCCGACTTGGCATCCCCATGCCAACCTTGGCACGCACTCACGGTCATGCCATTCTATGGAGGCGCACGTTGCAGTGCTCACCCCCTTTGCCAGGTCTCCTCCTCCTCCTCACCTGGGTCCTTTCTTCATGAGCCGCAGCCAATTACATAAAACAAGGGCGGCGTTTTGAGCACTCTCGGTGTTCAAGGGCTGATGGCATGCCTCCGGGATTTCATCCTGAAGGACATGCTTTTGCCAAACATTTGTGAGAGGCAGATAACATAAAAATGGAAACCGCTGACGGCAGAGATTAAGAGGGGAATAAAGAAGAGCAAGTAGGCGACTTAAACAGCTCCTAAATCCTAGTTTCTTCCATTGAGGTTGAGATGGTGGAAACCTTCCCAAAATGCCCAGAATGCCTGCTCCTTAGGATGCACATGCCGAACCTCCGAAGCTTCCAGGGAGTGACACCTCATGCAGAGGGTGCTGGGAAAGTTCTAGGAGGTTCTGGAAGGTGGGGGGAGGGGACCCCTGTTGACTATAAGGCACTGAGCGTTCCTAGAGGATCCTCAGGCTTTTCCCTTCCCGTCTTCATGGTCCCACTGACACAACTACCCACCACGCCCCAGCTGCTCCCACCTTTGTCCTCGGAGCCTGTCACTGGGCACCCACATCTGAGCTCAGAGCATTCTCGGCACATTGGTAGAAAACAGGGGTTTCGGGATTCCATTTCACACACGCTGGTGGTAGGAACGGGTGCGGTTATCTGGTTGACCCAGCTCCGTACAGTGCCTCTCCGTGTTGTAAACACAGACCCACAGCAAACAGCTGAGACAGAACCACCAAGGAATCAGGAAAGATGGCCAACAGCGAGAAAAAGACGGGAGGAAACCATGAAGTCTGGAGGCATTTGGTGCAAAACTTGAGTGTGATTCCTGAAAGGGGCCCCTGAGTGAAGCTACAGGAGGGGATGCTGAGCCTCAAACAAGGCAGACTCCGTCATTTTCACACAACAAATGATGTATTGGGTGTACACGGAATTCCTCATTTATGTATCCAAATCTTTCCCCAAAATGGATATTTTCCCATTTCTTTGCAGCTATTACTAATGACTTCATTTTCAAGGGAGGGGGGAGGGAGAGAGGGAGAGAGAGAAAGAGAGAGAGAGAGAGAGAAGAGGCCACAGCAAAATAAAACACTCCCATTATTAACACATGAAAAGTCCTCAACCTCAGAAACAGCCTGTAAGCGCCCAAGATAAACCCAGGATTCGAATCCAGGTGGGAAAACCTCACTCAAGTCCCATGTGCTCCTACTTGACACCTTAGAATTTCACCTGCCTTAGCTACCTCCCTTTCCAGACTAGGTTATAGGAAACAGAGTCCTCCAAAAGCCAAGGATACAGAAATACACAGAAGGGGGGAAGTACCACATGTACCACACAAATACCGTCACAGCGATGGCTTGAGGTCAGCATAGAGTGAATTCAAATAACCTGGGCCAGTCGAAACCAGTTTGGCTCAGTGGATAGAGTGTCAGCCTGCGGACTGAAAGGTCCCGGGTTCGATTCCGGTCAGGGGCATGTACCTTGGTTGTGGGCACATCCCCAGTAGGAGGTGTGCAGGAGGCAGCTGATCGATGTTTCTAACTCTCTATCCCTCTCTCTTTCTCTCTGTAAAAAAACAATAAAATATTTTTTAAAAGGTATTTAAGGCTGAATTGATCTTAGGGTATTCTGCTTTCAAAGGGTGGAAATCACATCATACATTTTGAAACCATTTCTTTCAACTAAAATAGAAGGCACTTAAAAGACCATACTCTAAAAGAATAGACATTTATCTACAAATAGTTCACTTCTTGATAGTAATTTCTTTACATGGAGAAATGTATGTATGTCTATCTCCATCTCTCTCTCTCTCTCTCTCTCTCTCTCTCTCTCTCTCTCTTTCTCTCTCTCTCTCCACCCAAATCTGTTCTCTCTGCACTAATAACCCCGCTCTCCATATACACCAGGCAGCCCTAAGAAGTGCAGCCCCAGGCATAGCCATGGAAGGTGAAGACACTGGGCTTCTGCCAGATCCTGCCTGTGGAGAGGTGCCCTCCCAGGCTGCCCACCAGTGCCTGGAAGCTGGGTTCTGTCTGCTGCCGGCTCCCCCGGTGGCCTGGCGAGTGGCTGGCCTGGATTCAGGTGCTGAGATTCGGGCTCTAGCATACTTGGGTCGTCACTGATCTGCCTGAGCCTGAGGGGTTGCACCTCACCCCCTGGGCATCGGCCGTTGGAGATGACTGGTGCCGTAGGTACTCTCTCAGACTCCAAATAAATTAAGTTTTCAGGAAACACAAGCAATGGAGTCGGAAGGGGATCCAATCATTCCTCCCAAACCACGTTAATTTGTTTTTCATTTGTCCACATCAAGGATGTCGCCGTGGTTTGAGCTCAACATCCGGAGGCTGCCAACAGCAGCCAGCCTTGGCATTCCAGGGGCATCCTTAGAGGCAGCAAATTATATCCTGTTCGTGAGCACTTAGAGCTGCCAGCCTCCCTGGACGCTCCTGTCAAGAACCATTTGAGGAGATTATTCCTGGGGAAGCAGTGCATCAAGACGCTCAATGACGTATGGACAGTCACTCAAGGCAGTCGTGGCCACCCGCTGTTGTTACACCATCTCACAAAACGATACCACCACCCATCTTAATGCTCCACACCGGCCTGGGAACCAGCCCAGAAAGCACCCTCTCCATCACCCCCACATCCAGTACGGTCCATGTGAATTCCTAAATACCTCTCAAATCCATCCCGCATTCCCCTTCCACCTCCAACACCCTCGTTCATTCTAATTTCCTGGAGCGTATTGACATCTGTGAGAAAGTTGAAATGAGGCCAAGGAAGGTTGGAGGCGCCCCTGCACCCCAGGAAGACCGCTCACCCACAAGGGAGACGCAGAGAGCCCTGGAAGCAGGCTGGTGGGAAGCAGGGTGTGCGGCAAGTCTCCAAGGCAACGTGGGAGCGGGAGTCGGAGCCATCAGCCAGCTGAGGAGCCGCTCTCTGGGGCGAGTTCCTGTGTCAGCCTCCCTCTCAGGAACTGGAACTCTGCCGAAACCGGTTTGGCTCAGTGGATAGAGCTTCGGTCTGTGGACTGAAAGGTCCCAGGTTCGATTCCGGTCAAGGGCATGTACCTTGGTTGTGGGCACATCCCCAGTAGGGGTGTGCAAGAGGCAGCTGATTGATGTTTCTCTCCCATCGATGTTTCTAATTTTCTATCCCTCTCTCTTCCTCTCTGTAAAAAATCAATAAAATATATTTTTTTAAAAAAGAACTGGACCTCGGTCACATCCACCACATTCTACTGGCCAAAGCAGGTCATAGGCCAAGCCAAGATTCAAGGGATGGAGAAATAGACCCCCCACACACACCCCACCTCCTGATGGGAGAAGCTTCAAGGTCACAGAGCAAAGAGGAATAATGATCACTGTGGGTAGGGAAGGAAGAGGAACTGTGACTATTATTGTCATCTATCATATTATCTTTGCTTTCCTCTAAGGAGGCCTCTGAGAAACCTCCCAGGAGTAACAGACGGACTTTTCCTTATGTGCCTTCTTATCCTTCACGGCTTTTGGACCCATTTAACACTAAAGTAAATTCGCAGCAAGGAGGAGGATGAAAACCTTAGCTAAACAAAATATAGGGCCCCATGATGCCTACAGGAGCTCAGATGGACAACCACATTTTGGCGGGGTCTGCATTTCCAACCGTCCAGTTTGTTAACTTTTTTTGTATTTTGGTTCTTTCTAAAATCCTGTCTGTCCTTCAAGTATGAGGTGGCTGAAGTGTCATTCCAGAGGGGCGGTGTCATGTGATAGTACATGTGCTCTGAGGTCACGCTTCATGGGTTCAAATCCCAGTTATGCCATCTCCTATCCATGGACTTTCCAGCAACTCATTCATCCTGCTTAAGTCCCAGTTTCCTTCTCTGTAAAGAATGGAGATCATAACATCTATCCTGCAAAATGTGAGGTAATAACTAGAGGAAATACATGCAGAACACCAAGAAAAATATGTAGTACCTAACCGATGCAACAAATGATGTTATTCAGAAGGTAGAAACGTGCATTCCATCCCCACAAACCATTTCCTACATTACTTCCAAAATAGAATGTTCAGGTCAGATCACTGGCCAGTGCTCCCATAGGAAGCCTTACTAGTCAACCTTTCATAAAAGATATGACAATCTTCTTATTGGTTATGATTTTCAAAACCCAGGTTTATTTAAGGTAGACGATACCAGTGCTAACCACTGTCCGTCAGAAAGCAAACCTATCCCTCAATCAATTAACTACACCATCCAAAGACACCGGGCACTTTTGATAACTTAGAGATGACTCAGGGCTCCAGGAACCCAGAGAGAAGTAACCTCTTTCCCAGTCAAGTGTGGGGTCTGGAGAAAATTAGAGTGTAATTGGGAATTGAGATGGCCGACGAGAAAACAGTGCGATGCCGTGTGCTCCAGGTGGTGCTCCTGTCAACCCCAGAGAAATGAGCCTCGGGTCGACAAGATGCCTCCTCTTAGGACTTAGAAGGAGAGCTAGGATGGATCAAGTGGATTATCGAGGCTTTAGCTAGGCTGATTGCATCCTTGCCAGCTTAATCACAAGGGCACTTCTCTGGAAGGGTAGGGCTCCACATTTGCTGGGAGCTTAGAGACAAAAAGCTTATGGCATCCTACCAGTGGGGTCAACGCTGCCTGGGAAACTGAAATATGGCTCAGCTACACACAGGGTGCCTGCCAGGGGCTGAAGACCGAAGACAATTGCTTTCCCAAGGCGAGCTCCAGCTCACACTTGCTCACACTTACAGATTTATTACCCAAACACTGTCTGAGAGGCAAAATGTTATGTCTTTGACAGAGAAAGAGCATTCTGAGCAAGCGATTTACAACGATCAAGAAACAAGAGGAAGATACTGCATCCAAGCAGTGCAGCAGTCGGAGGAATGATTATCACTGCGTTCCTTGAGGGCATTCGTCAGAATTACAATGAGAAACTGGAAACTTCCTCTGAGGAAGGGCCCCTGGCTGGCAGAAGGGCAAAGAAAGCCCAGGTGTTCCTCCGGATTCCCCCTACTGTCTTCTCCTTAGCCTAGCCAGCACTATACCCTCTCTCTATCCTCCATCCCGCTCCTCCCAAATTCAAAAGTAACCCTAGCCCTGGCCAGTGTTACCCAGTGGTTACAATGTTGACCCACACACTGAAGAGTCAAGAGTTCAATTCCCAGTCAAGGGCACATACCCATGTTGCAGGTATGTTGATCCCTGCCCCTATCAGGGTGCATGTGGGAGGCAACCAATCTATGTGTCTTTCTCACATCAATGCTTCTCTCTCTCTCTCTCTCTCTTTTTCTTTTCTCTCTCTTTCTCTCACTTTCCAATCTCTCTAAAAGCAAAAATCAATGGGGGGAAAAATATCCTGGATTGAAGGTTAACAACAACAACAAAAAAGCTAACCCTAGGGAATGACTTAATAGAGGGCCATCTAACTTTTTCTTCAAAGCGCCAAGTAGTACAATTTTAGATTTTATAGGTCATGTCATCTCTGTGGGCAAAGACTCAGTTCTGCCACTGTAGGGCATAAGTAACCAAAAACAATATGCAAATTAATGAAATCATTGTGTTCCGATAACACGTTTACTTATGGACACACACATTTGGGTTTCATATAATTTCCATGTAGTTATAAAATATTCTTCTTGAATTTTTTTTTCCAACCATACTTAGCTCACAGGTCACACAAAAACAGGTTGGCAGGCAGAATTTGGCCCTGGAGCAGTAGTTTACTGAGTCTTGACCTAATCAATTCACACACATTGGGGATTAAATTATTACAGTTGAAAGACACACCTCTCCCAGGGTGACTTGCATGTCAGGGAGTCCACAGAATCCATTCTTCCAGTACTAGTTACTCAAATGCCAAGTGCCATGCTGGGCACGGAAGATATACTAGGTGACATAAAAAAAGACGTGGTCCCTGAACTGCTGTAGCTGAAGGGTTAGCAGAGAACGTCCTTAACTGTGTCACGTGGAGACCTCTCTGAGCAGGAGGAGAAGGTATCATATAATGAGAAGGAGGCTCCCAGGATGCCACGCGCACACTCCCGAGCTCCCTGCGAAACTCTGTCTAACCTAAAAGCTGACCTGGCCACCACACAGCCCTGCCATTCCACACAGGTGTCTTCTGGGTCCCCAAGGAGGCCACGTCTGCTTTCTCCCTGTCGGATCTCAGGGTGGCTTCGTCGGTTAGACATCTGGGAAGACGGATACTTCCGTGTGGAGGTTGGGGTGCAGTACAGAGGTGAGGGGACCGAGACGGGGAAATAATTGAATGACAGTAAAGCTCAAACCACAGACTCGTGACGGGATTCACATCTGTTCCCAGGCAAATGTACCGATGATAATTCAGAACTTTACATTTTCCGGGCACCCAGACTCATTTATGCAGAGCGTTTGAAAATTCTGTTGTTCCATCTCCCCAGCCGGCGAAGGGCGCAGAACGCAATCTGCACTCGCTTATTTTGTATCTAAGCAACTGTCAGATTCCATATCTACCCATAAGAAAGGGTATAATTATACCCTGATACTTTAATTAGCAGCAGATGCCTTTGTTTGTGAATAAAATGTAAGGTTTTTGGAGACCAGGAGGCTCGATTACATGCAAACTTCAGGCGCCTGGTGCTCGGGCGTCCAATTCTTCCCGTTGGTCAGCGAGGACACCGGGGCGCAGACAGTGGCCTTGAGCGGATTTGGCCACAATGAGGAGAGCTAGGGGCCGATTTGCATGAGATTTTCATATCATTGACAATAATACATGCAGACAGTCCCCCAGTCTCTAGCACTTATCCGGTTATGGTTGGTAGCATCTTTTTCTTTTCTTTTTGGTTAATTCTCACCTTAGAATATTTTCTTATTGATTTGTAGAGAGTGGAAGGAAAGAAGGGAAGAATGGAGAGAGAAAGAGATTGGTTGGCTCCTTGAATGCACCTCAACTGGGGCCAGGGATTGAACCTGCAACCCAGGTACTTGTCTTTGACTGGGAATCAAACCATCAACCCTTCAGCGTGAGGGCTGACGCTCTGACCACTGAGCAACACCAGCCAGAAGGTAACATCTTTATTTTTAATTCAGCATATCTTCCTACCATAAAATCTATCAAGTAATACAATCTGATGAGAAGGGGAGGGGAGAACTTGGAGAAACAGGGCCACCTACCATCACCTGTGGTTGGATTCCAGTCTGGACAGCATTGTCCAGAGAGTATCTGTGAGTGTAGCTGTCACAGAAGGTGTTTCCTGAGGCAACAACAACAAAAAAGCCTTTAACTGTATTAGCGTGGTTTCTTCTCCCCTCTCGGAATTCAAGGCAAGTTCCTCCAAATGGAAAAATAAAATTTGCTTCCTCGGGTCTGTCTGAGAGCACATCTTGTCTGAGGCCCTCGGGGAAGGACAAAGCGATCACACGCGTCCTTGGAATCGCTAATGCTGCAGCTTACCCGGTCCGCCTGGTAAATATAAACCCCCGGGGACTTAAAAACCACCAGAACTCAAAAGCAGAGGGAAGATAGGAAGAAAGAGAGAGGGGGAAACTAGTGCCATATTTTTAAAAAGGGAGGGAGGGAAGGAGGGAGGGAGGGAGGGAGGGAGGGAGGGAGGAAGGAAGGAAGGAAGGAAGGAAGGAAGGAAGGAAGGAAGGAAAGGAAGGAAGGAAGGAAGAAACGAGGGAGGGAAGGAAAAGGGAGGAAGGGAGGGAGGAAAGAAGGGGAGGGAGGGAGGAAAAAGGGAAGGAGGGAAGAAGGGAGAGGGAAGAAGGGAAGGGAGGAGGGAGGGAGAGGGAAGAAGGGAAGGGAGGAGGGAGGGAGGGAGGGAGGGAGGGAGGGAGGGAGGGAGAGAGGGAGAGAGGGAAGGAGGGGGAAGGAAGCCATCCTTATGTAGTACCTTGTAGGGGAACTCACTTTTGAGATGCAATGTGGCTCCCACAGCAAAGTGTCTGGGAAGTGCTGCGTTCTTTGCACTCCAGCCTCACGCCAAGCTGACTGCCTCCAAAGCCCGCCTGCTGCCCAAAGACAAACACAAAGGTCACGCTGGGGAGCTGGGGAGAGGGGTTAGTGAACATGCAGAGTGTAGCCACCGCCTCAGGCTGTCTTTCCAGTTCTTTCCGGTGGTCTGGCGGTCTTGTAGTGACCATCCTCCGGCTGGTTTGCTATTAACCCTTTTAAACGGGGCTCTGTCCTGGCAGGGGAGGGGTTTCCCAGCCCACCACCACTGGGAGCAGCTGCTTTGCCCGGGTATAAGTTTCTCCTCTTCTGAATTTGAATGAGGCTAGGAATCCATCCTGAATTTGGACCTTTGGGGCTCCCCCACCCCCACCTCTCCACGCCCTTGTATTCACCGCTCGCCCTCAGGGGGGCCTGGGCTGAGCAGACCCACACTCTGGATGAAAAAGCGGAGCACTGACCCCCAAACTGACGGCGCCTGTGGCACGCCCCTGTGTGTCCTCCATTCCGGCACAGTGCCCGCTCGGAGTGGGCACTCCTTCTCGGTTTGCTAGGATGAACCGAATGGAACCTCTGGGCCTCAGTTTTCTCCTCTGAACAGGACAGGGGAGAGACAGGACAGCCTCCAACACCCATCCTGCAATCCGCCAACCTCTTCCCCAATAGACACGCGGGCGTCTGCAGGGGCCGGCTAGCCGGCCAGCCTACATTTTGGTTAGAGGTAGAGACTAACTCGAAAATAAGTCCACACTCTCAACGTTATCCTGAAACGCCTGAGAATAATGTGCCTCCACCCCTGACGCAGCTCCACGCTACTGGCAGACGGCACTCTCAGCAAAGAGCGGGGAAGCATGACTGTCCCTTGAATGGATTTCCAACAAAGTTCTCCAAGTTTGGGGTCCACTGGCCAAGGGAGAGAGTCCCGCTGGAAACAACCACTGTAGGATAAAGAGACCCCGCTATCCCAGGCGACCTCTCAATTTGGGGGATGTTAGGAAACCTTCCTTTGCCTTGTTTTTTCTTAGAAGCCAAGCTCCGTCCTAGAGCTTAGACCAGCCGTGGGCAAACTACCGCCCGCGGGCCGGATCCGGCCCGTTCGGCTGTTCTATCCGACCCCCGGAGCCGAAAGAGCAGAGGGTTCTCTTGCTCTCCCCTCCGCTCCTTCACCAGCAGCCCAAGATGAGAGTGCCAGCATGGTCAGGTTGCTTTTGTTCCGGCCCTCCGGTCCAGTGTAAGAACCCATGGTGGCCCTCGAGTCAAAAAGTTTGCCCACCCCTGGTTACACCCTGGGAGCCTATGGAGAATGAGGACAGAACCTCAGGAGCCACGGTCGGACTGTATTTTCTCCTCCCAGCCTGGATTCAGCCCAATAGCTGGGCCCAGGAGGGAGGCAGAGGAGTTCTCCAAGCCCCGCTCTGCCCCCTCCAGAGCTGCGTGTCTGGGCAGAGTGGCACCTCCATGGTGGGAAGGGATGCTCCCCCGAGGGCCGGCTGGGCCTCCCGCGGGCCACAGACTGGCTGCCGCTGCCTCCCTAACCTCAGCGAGCAGAACGAAGTGGATCGGGAACTTTTTTACCCTCGCTTTCATTCCCTGCAGCTTCACCAGGCCTGGCCGCTGACATCCCTCCCGGTGGGAAGATCGTGTGTGTTTAACATAGCTGGAGGCAAAAAAAGAAGCAATTACTCTGGCCCAAATCTCTCATTCCACAAAACAGCCTTCCCGGACTTGCTGGTGAAGTCTGGGTGCCTTTAATATCGTCCCAACAATCTCTTTTCACGACCCAGCTGTGCTCCGGGCCCCCACCCTCCCACCCCCCACTCCTCCACCTTTATCGCTTCGACCTGACCCCTGGCGGAGACAGAGCTGCACTCGCTTTCGGCGATGCCTGTCCATCCATTGCCACCTAGCGTCCGCACGCTGTCAGATCGGCCTGACTGCCGAGGTGGCTGAGAGCCTTTTCTGGAGCTATTTTTTTTCTCATTCCCCTGGAAATGAAGACGAGGAGTGGCTTTGGCTTTGGCTTTGGCCAGCATTTGCAGGGGAGATTTCTGACCCTGGGGGCACACTACCTCAGAGCGTCTCAGTCTCACAACTCCCCTAGTTCTGAAGGAAGCCCCCTGACCTCCTTCCCTGAGCTTTTCATCTGGGAAAGACACCCCTAGAGCAGGGTTTCTCACCTTTTCAAGGGCATTCGAGTCCCAGGAGGATCTTGTTAAGGTGCAGATTCTGGTGCTGTGGGTCGGAGTGGGCCCCGAGACTCTGCATTTCTAACCAGCTCCCAGGCCACGCGGAGGCTGCTGGCCCAGAGCCCACAGAGTGTCCGGGAGCCAGAGGGGCTCAGAGACTCATTCATTCAGCAGCAGCCGGGTACTCGGAGGCGGCCTCGGCTCTGTCTAAGCTGCACGCCGGTCCCCCACAGCGCGGTCCACAGCCCCCCTGCTTCCGCCTGCTCCATTGTGGGGGGCGCTGGCCCTGAGGGCAGTGGAGGGAGTGGGTATGTGCTTGCGCTTGGGGCTTAAAACCGGACTGGACCACTTATAGTGTGGCCCTGGGAAAGATGCTGAACCACTTTTGTCCCAGTTTTCTTCTCTATAAAATGAGGACAACAGCCTGCCTGGCAGGGCTCCGTGGCTGAGCAGTGACCTATGAACTGGAAGGTCACGGTTCGATTCCCCATTCCCCAGGCCACATGCCTGGGTTTGCAGGTTCGATTTCCAGTAGGGGGCATGCAAGAGGTAGGGGATCGATGAGAGCAAGGTCTCTCTCTCCCCCTTCCTCTCTCTCAAAACAATAAAACATCCTTTTTTTAAAATGAGGACAATAATACTACTGAGGGATAATACATACAAAGCAATTATTAGCCCCACCGGTGGCGCTGAGCGGCTCGATATTGCCCTCATTTGTTAAGAAAGCACCAACTTGCCGAAACCGGTTTGGCTCAGTGGATAGAGCGTCAGCCTGCAGACTGAAAGGTCCTGGGTTCGATTCCGGTCAAGGGCATGTACCTTGGTTGCGGGCACATCCCCTGTGGGGGATGTGGAAGAGGCAGCTGATCGATGATTCTCTCTCATTGATGTTTCTAACTCTCTATCCCTCTCTCTTCCTCTCTGTGGAAAATCAATAAAAAAATTTTTAAAAAGCACCAACTCCCCTAGCCTGCTGCCCTGAGCTGCTGCTTTGTCTCTGAGAGATGACGCATCTTCTGCTAGACCGGGGCGTCCGGGGGCCGGAAAAGCAGACCTTAGGTTGAGAAAAGCTGGGGGCGGAGAGGAGGGATGTGAGGAGCAGACAGGTGAGAACTGCTGACGCCTCGGAACCTGCCCTGTGGGTGGCAAGTGGCTCTCCGAGGGAACCCCACAACGGACAGCCCGGCTCGGGGCCGTCGTCAGGCCTGGCACACCCACCCCTCCCACCCTCCTCCTCCGTGGCCACGGCTTTGCCCTCTGCACACCGGTGTGTGCCTGCACCCACCGGACATGAGGCAGCGGGAGGAGCAGCAGGAAGTCAGCCCGGCCCAGGAGCTCGGTGCCCTCGATCACCTCGGTGACCCGCAGCCGGTGGGCACGGCGGGGAGTGGGTGCGGCCAGGACAGAGGCGGGCGATGGCCCATCCTGCTCAGCTCCAAGCCGAGGCCCCAAAGGGCTGGCAGCGTGAGGCGTCAGGAGGACGGTGACTGTTTTGTTTATTCAAGATGCTCCATTTGACCAGCCCAACCTGCCTTAAAATCCCCACAGAAAGGGATAAAAATCACAAACGTTTCCCCCACCAAGCTGACTTCTGATTTCCCCATCTCATAGCTGGGAAGTGTTCTCTGTCTCTTTAACAATCCCCTTTGTTGTCGGGAGCCATAATCAGAAGCACTGAGAGGTGAATGCCTTTGCATTGTTCCAGTTCTTCTCAAGGCCCTTCCCATTCTTCTTTCCGCACTTGCATAGCGATTCTAGACAAACATGATTTTTAAAAACGCAGGAAATCTGTAGAGAGCCAGGAGCATTCTCTGATGCAGTGGTTGGCAAACTGTGGCTCGCGAGCCACATGCAGCTCTTTGGCCCCTTGAGTGTGGCTCTTCCACAAAATACCACGGCCTGGGCGAGTCTATTTTGAAGAAGTGGCGTTAGAGTTTAAGTTTTTGTTTTTCGCGTGTGTGTGTTTTTTTAATATATTTTATTGATATTTTACAGAGAGGAAGGGAGAGAGATAGAGAGCTAGAAACGTCGATGAGAGAGAAACATTGATCAGCTGCCTCCTGCACGCCCCCTACTGGGGATGTGCCCCCAACCAATGTACATGCCCTTGACCGGAATCGAACCCAGGACCTTTCAGTCCGGAGACCGACGCTCTACCACTGAGCCAAACCGGTTTCGGCGAGAAGTTTAAGTTTAAAAAATTTGGCTCTCAGAAGAAGTATCAATGGTTGTACTGTTGATACTTGGCTCTGTGGACTAATGAGTTCGCCAACCACTGCCCTAATGTCTCCAGGAAAGCCTTGGATCACGTGGCTTCAGGGTTACAGAGGGGACACCGAGGCAAGTCCTTCCCTGTGTGGTGTCAGAACTTCTAGCTGAAGTGAGCTGAGAGCAGACATCTTGCCTCATGTCAAGAAGAGGCCACTCGGTCTCCCCCCTACTGATGAGCTTCTGAGATGCCTAGCGCCTCCCCTACCTTTCCTCTGCCTTCTCTCCCGTCACTGAACATACGCTCTGTTCCTACCATGTGCTAATACACCTTCTCCCAGCTCTCCCAGCCTCCGAAGACACCGTGCTGGCGGACACCACCAACTGTCCCTCCAAAAGTGGCCCCTTCCTCAGGCTTGAGGGCCACGAGCGCATCCAAGCTCTAAGCAATGAAGGGCTCGGTCCCAGGGGCCTACCCCTTCCTCTGGGCCTCCTGTGAGAGGGGAGGGAAAGGAGTCGCAGAGGTAGACACTTTCCCGCGTGCAGGAGGCCAGCGTGGCTGGTGTGGTGTGGAAAGAACATGGTGGGGAGTGAGAAGAGATGAGGTCATAGAAACCAGACCATCCAGGGCCTGGTGGGCCAGAGCAGGGATAACTGAACTGAACAGGCACACTCCTGCCTTGGGCCTTTCTGCTCTGAAAGTTCCTGGCAGTCATTTTCTGCACACCTACTGTGTGCCCAACACTTTGCAAGGTACACAGGTCTGACTTCTAAATTTCCACTCAGCATCTCATCTCTTGACCGTTTTTATCTTTTTTTAAAAATATATTTTATTGATTTTTTTTTTTGAGAGGAAGAGGGATAGAGAGTTAGAAACAATGATGAGAGAGAATCATCGATCAGCTGCCTCTTGCACACCCCCTACTGGGGATGTGCCCGCAACCAAGGTACATGCCCCTGACCGGAATCGAACCTGGGACCTTTCAGTCCGCAGGCCGACGCTCTATCCACTGAGCCAAACCGGTTTCAGCTTGACCATTTTTATCTTAAACCTGACTGAGAAAGAGCTGCCATCTAAAAATCAATTCTACTCAACTTAGTTTCCAAAGAGAACAGCCTCATTCACCCCTTGGAAAAATCTATTTACATGGCAACACAGGGCTGTGAGGTGAAGAGAATTCCTTAAAATCCAGCAACAGAAAAGCTGTGCACTGTGGTAGCTCTTTGCATTCTGGGGAGGCAGAATTCCACCTCCATCCAGGTGCCTCCTCCTCAGGGGGTCAAGACAGCAAAAGACAAAAGCTGTGGCCACACTGTGGGGCCTAGCGGAGCCAAGGAGGGTCCTTTCTGAGGAAGAGTTCAACTTCAAGGTCCCCAGCCCCTCAGAGGAACAGTCTTAACATCCTGTTGATTCCCTCATTAATGAGTTAAATAAATATTTGACACATTTCCATTCTATAGTTGTATGAGTGGTGTTTTTAACGTTTTGAGAATCATATGTTGACAAATCCAATGGCATTAGATGGCAAGTAAGTTCCACTTTGGGTTGGAACCCATTCATTTGAAGGTTTGGAATATTTGAGGGGGGAGAGGGCAGCGGGCAGTGGTGATGCAGCTGAAATGTTTGGTTGGGGGTACGGGTAACTTGATTGTAGCAACTACTCATTATGGTTAGGGATTCACGCTCAGATCCTGCCAAGCTCCTTGTATTTACATCCCTTCCCTTTCTTTCTTCCTTCCCTGCAAACATTACAACTCATTCCCTTTCACAAGGGACACTTGGTGGAAGGTCTTGCCCTCTTTTCACTGAGGAGAAAGAAAAAATAATATTCTTTCCTGTTGGGAGATTTATCAGGAAATCCCAGGAGACAAAATTAAATCTGAGATCCATCAAAACCTGTAAGAAAGAACCAGATTTCTTTATTAAGAAATCTGGAGAGAGCTTTGCCACCCTTCTTCAGAAAAGGGTGTCCCACCAGTGACCCCATCCCCTGGCCCTAAAAGGGGTGCCCCATGTTACCCTTTCTGTCCCAGCGCCTTCTCTTCACGATAATGCTAATATTCTTAAACTTGCTCTGATTCATGGTTCCGGACGGGTTTTCCTGATCTCCTCTCGCCCCCTGTCACTGGGCACTGGTGTCCGTGGGGAGAAGTGAGGAGGTGAGAACGCGTTTACTTTTAATAAGCTACGGCTACCTTCACGGGCTGTCCGGGAAGGGCAATTAGCAGCCACGTGTTGTGTCCTTTCCTGTTATTTTCCTTAACCCAGTAACAAATGAGTTAGATTGATTTGGGATTTTCTTTTTTTCTTTTTTAATTGCAAATAGCTGAAGCCTAAAATGTCACAGAGACAAAAATAACATCTCTTTCCGTTTTGCAGCTCTAAGGCATTTCGCAGGGCCAACTACAAGTTCTGCCTCTACATTTGTTTAGCTTACATCATTCTTCCCCCGTCCATGTTCTGCTGATAGAGTGACTTCTTCCCTGTCCCTCTGGTTTAGCAGGCTCTCTCCTCTTCCTCGGGACCCTTCATCTCTCACCGTCTCACGGAAAATGAGGAGCTCAGAGTAGACAAGCCCTGAGGCTCCTAAATGGCTCTACCATGTCCTGCGACCCAACATCCTAATACTCTCAGAAAAAAAATATTGAAGATGTTGAAAAGGATTCTAAGCCTTAGGAGGCCTACATGAGTCTAGTCCAGCCGTGGGCAAACTACGGCCTTCGGGCCGGATCCGGCCCATTCGGCTGGTCTATCCGGCCCGCGGAGCCGAAAGAGCGGAGGGTTCTCTTGCTCTCCCCTCCGCTCCTTCACCAGCAGCCCAAGAGGAGAGTGCTAGCGTGGTCAGGCTGCTTTTGTTCCGGCCCTCTGGTCCAGTTTAAGAACCCATTGTGGCTCTCGAGTCAAAAAGTTTGCCCACCCCTAGTCTAGTCAAATTGAGATACCACACAGAAATCAATCTCTCTCTCTCTCTCACTCTCTCTCTCTCTGTCCCTCTCTCTGTCTGTCTCTCTGTCTCTCTCTCTCTCTCTCTCTCTCTCTTTCTTTCTCTCTCTCTCTCTCTCTCTCTCTCTCTCTCTCACACACACACGCACACGCACACGCACACGCACACGCACACGCACACGCACACGCACACGCACATGCACACGCACACACAGAGCCCCTTCACCTCTCATTCCAAAGAGACCTGGCTCACAATTCCTAACCAGTCAGCATTCTTCCGTCTATTTCCCTCGACTCTTTGGTCACGGCTGAAAGGCACTGCAGGTTCTCTGGATGCCGCCGGAATCCGGCTGCACCTTAGCCTGGCACAGAGCCACTGAAGTCAATCTGGATGACATCACAGCTTCGGGAGGTGGTTCAGGACTTTGCGCTATTTATAGGCTTTTCAATATGCAGAGCTGTTGCTTTGTGATTTCCATGAACCCCTCAGAGGTCTTAGCCAGCCGATTAATTTCCCAGTTCCCCCCGCAACGCTGGCCTTTATTAACCCCACTGGACTATTTTCTTTTGGGTTTCATTTCCCTGGACGTGTAAAACACTTGACATCTTCCTGGGCCTGCTCAGTTTACCTTGTACTCCTTAAGCCAGAAAGGCGAAAAAGGAGTTTTTGAATTATAAGAATCTTGAGCACCCTTCTCCGGGAACCATTCAGAGCAAACAAACTCACAGAGGGACATACAATTAGAGCAAAGTATCCTTAAGTATAGAAAGTATAAGTATAGATAGATAGATAGATAGATAGATAGATAGATAGATAGATATAGAGATATTTGCTTAATCAAACCATTTTAAAAAGTATATATGTGACGAGTTCTAGTCCCAGCTCTGCCACTGATTACCATATGACCTTGGGCACAGCTTTCTATCTCTTTCACCCCTTGTGTAAACTAAAGAAAGTAGACTAAATCAATGATTTTCAAATTTTTGATCCCCATAATTCTTTCTTCAAATGAGACTGTAAAGGTGCTTGATATATAAAAAGAGACGCTCCCATATGTAATGGAAACACCCCCAGTGGTCCCTGTGGGTCCCAAATCCCACTTGACTGGTCCCCTCTCATGCTGGTCCTGGAGTCCCCAGGGCATCTCATGAAGCCTTTGAGATCCCTGGTTGAAGCCCCTTGAACCTGAGTGAGTTTTAAACCCTCGCCAGCTTCCAGGCTTTGTTATTCTCATTACCAGGTTCTGGCCTCTATTGGCCCAGTTATGACCTCCTAAGCTGTCCTGCTATCTTAAGCAGTTCAAACTTATAACAGAACCACTTTTATGACAAAAACTCAAAACGGTCACTGCACTTGGAGTAACCACACATGATCCAGTTCCCTCGCCCCCACAGCCCTGGAGCACGCGCAAGAGACAACCACTTCCCGGGGCGATGCTGTAGAATGAGGAGACCCCACTTCACAGGGGGGGGGGGATGCTATAGAGTGAGGAGATTGGACAAATGGCTCAAGATCTACCAGGAGGAACTGAGAAAATTCTCATCCAGATCTCCCAGCACGTAACAGAGCACTTCTCGAGTACATGGGTCCACCCACCTGCTGCCAGCCACTGGAAGAGAATGCAAGATCCCCGGGGAAAGTGGCTTCCACTGGGAGATATTCGACTCTTGAGTATGAACAAACCAGTAGGAGAACCCTGCAGCTGGATGGGGGTGGGGGGTGGGGATCACTTTGACTTCCATCCTATGGACACAGCACACAAGCCAGAGCCTCCAAAGCTCTGGGGGTTCGTTCACCGTTACCGTCTCTACAGTTTCCATAGCCCACAGTCAAGAGATCAATTTAAGAAGAGTCTGCAGGCTCCACTGACTGTTCTACCAGGCAATCTCCCACCGGACCCGATGAGGAAAGATCACGATTTGTCCCAGATATTGGATGCTTACCATGTGCCTGAAATGCATCAGGAATTAAGCAATGTCCAAGACAAGTAAGTTCCCTGTAAAACCACCAAATCCAGCAGACGCTGATCAGTCTTCCTACTGCGGAACTTTACGGCATTGGACACAATGGACCACCTTTCTCTTGGATCACTTGCTTCCCAGGGCTTTTATGTACAAACCTCTCATTTTCCTACCTACCTCTCCCATTTTCCTTCTGTCCCTTTACCGCCTTATCCTCCTCTGCTGGGTCCAAGACACAGTGTTAGCATCCTAAGCATTCTTTTCCGCTCACTCAAGACTGAGGGTCTCAAACAAGAATCCCCAGGCATTGTGGGGGCTGGTAAACTTGTACGTGAAAAGACTGCATCTTCATTTTCACTCACCTCTTACTGAAATTTAGCACTTCCTTCCATTATGAATGCCAGCAACAACCCACAGGAAGCCAGGAACCAAATCACAAATCACAAGTATCAGCAGGACCTGTAACCTTGTCCCCAATAAAAATACCAAGTATCTGCTGAAACCGATTTGGCTCAGTGGTAGAGAGTCAGTCTTTGGACTGAAGGGTCACAGGTTTGATTCCGGTCAAGGGCATGTACATTGGTTGTGGGCACATCCCTGGTGGGGGGTATGCAAGAGGCAGCTGGTCGATGTTTCTCTCTCATTGATGTTTCTAGCTCTCTATCTCTCTCCCTTCCTCTCTATAAAATATCAATAAAATATATATTTTTTTAAAAATACCAGGTATCTGAATCCCACCGATCTCAAAATTGATGCTTATCACTACTTTGAAATTATAGTGATTATTAGAACTGCCCCTGGGTATTGGTGTTTAAAGAGTTCATAAAGAAGCAGAAGCTGCCGAAACTGGTTTGGCTCAGTGGTAGAGCGTCGGTCTGCAGACTGAAAGGTCCCAGGTTTGATTCCGGTCAAGGGCATGTACATTGGTTGCGGGCACATCCCCGGAAGGTGGTGTGCAAGAGGCAGCTGGTCGGTGTTTCTCTCTCATCCATGTTTCTAGCTCTCTATCTCTCTCCCTTCCTCTCTGTAAAATATCAATAAAATATATTTTTTTAAAAAGAAGCAGAAGCATTGTTATCTTATGCATTTTATTTCACACATTTAAAAACACAGGCATTGCCAAAACCGGTTTGGCTCAGTGGATAGAGCATCAGCCTGTGGACTGAAAGGTCCTGGGTTCGATTCCGGTCAAGGGCATGTACCTTGGTTGAGGGCACATCCCCAGTGGTGAGTGTGCAAGAGGCAGCTGGTCGATGTTTCTCTCTCATCAACCTTTCTAACTATCCCTCTCAATCCCTCTGTGTAAAATCAATAAAATATTTAAAAAATAAAAATAAAAATAAATAAAAACACAGGCATTCCCAAAAAAGTTCAAGGCACACACAAAAAACAAAGCACTGCCTCCCCAGCTGGTTCTGTGTATGACTGCTATCACCAGCTCACACACAGCTATCTTCGGCTTAGACACCTCCTCTCAACGCCAAACCGCACATCTAACTGCCTACTCAAGAGCAGCCTTTGACTATCTCAAAAGTTATCTCCAACTTAGTATATTCAAAGACAAATTCATGATAGCCTCCCCCTCACACACCTCAACCTGACAGACAAGGCCCTGCACGACCTGTCCCTAACTCCCCAGCCTGGTGCTGATCCTCTCATCACTCTAGGCCTCCCCGCCTCCCCTTCCCGGCCTCTGTACCCCACATTCTCCCTCCCGACAGGAGTCTGGGCACAGCTGCCTCACTCCACCCACTCCACCCTCAGCCTTTGCCTAATTAACATCTGCTCTCCACATCGCAGCTCTCAGCAAAGCCTTCCCTGACCCAATTCCTCTGTCAAATTGCCCCACTGGAGAGACTCGCTCTGGTGAGAATACCTCTGCTGCAATTTTATTTTTGTTTTTGGTGATGATTTCTTTCTTTTTTTAAATATATTATGTTGATTTTTTTCCTGAGAGGAAGGGAGAGGGATAGGGAATTAGAAACATCAATGAGAGAGAAACATCGATCAGCTGCCTCCTGCACACCCTCTACTGGGGATGTGCCCGCAACCAAGGTACATGCCCTTGACCGGAATCGAACCTGGGACCCGTCAGTCCTCAGGCTGATGCTCTATCCGCTGAGCCAAACCGGTCAAGGCTTATTGATGATTTCTTAATGTCAGCATTCCCCGCTGATTCTATATCCTCTGAGGGAGGGAACTGGGTCTACTTTTATCACCACCACATCCCCAGCACCTCAGGACAATGCCACGCACATAACTGGCATTCAATACACATTTCTTAAATAGATGACTTAATTACTTGGAGTCGATGGAGTCTGCAGACTAGAAGCAGACAGATATTAAACGAACATTCAAAAAAAATGATTTCATTCCAACTGTTACAAGTGCTTACTCAAAAAAAAAAAAGAACCATGTGCCCTGAGAAGGTACAGCTGGAGAATCTGATGTGGTTCATCTAGGTTAGGCAACAAAGATTTTCCCAAAGAAGCAACTTTTATGCTGAGGCCTGGAAGATGAGGAACAATGGTCCAGCTGAATAAGGAGCCAGCACTTCAAGAGAAATAATCAGTGTATGCGAAGTCTCCAGTGCGGGGAAAGCTTGGAAGTTTCTAGAAACTGAAAAAAGGCCTTTGGGACAAGAATGCCGAGAACGCAAGGGCAGGTGGCACATGGTGAGGCTGGAGAGGAAGCCAGGAACCAAGCCACAAAGAATTTGTGTAGGCCAGGGCAAGATTTTGAGACTGTGGTAGATGATTCCTCCTACCTGGATCCAGCCCCCTTTGCCATGTGGCTTTGCAGCCCCTCCCATCAAGAGATGGAGTCCATCTCCCCACCTCTTGGATCTGAGCTCACCTTCTTGCAAAGGCAGTGAAGTGTCGGTCGTGACCCTGAGCCTCTAGTCACGTGGCAGCCTCTACTCTTTCTCGTGGCACCCGTCCCAGGTCCTGGCGCATGAGAGACTCCGTGGAGCAGAGCCCGGCCGGCCAAGCTCAGTCCCCCCCTCATCCAGCCAGTTCCCAGCGGGTCCGCCAGCTGGCCCCACCTCAACAGACCCTGAGAGTCTAACCAGAGGGGAAAAAAATGGAGTTCAAGGGGAAAGGACCGCACTGGACCGATGGAGGAGACGCTGGGGCCGCCCCTTCAAAGCAGCCGCCCGCTGTGGCGGCCCCAGGGGCCTTGCAGGGGGCGGGCCAGCCCCAAGCCTGGCCGGCGGAATAGCCCACGGGCCTGTGTGCCGCGTGCGAGGCCCCCCAAGATCCGCTCGCCTCCCCAGAGTCACCTTCCCTCACTCCACCTGCCGGAAAGGACAGCAGGATAGGGAAAGCGGTTAAGGGCATGGGCTTTGTCATAGGCTGTCACTTACCCATTCCCCGGCCTTCTCACCTGTGACCGGGAGTGGGAGGGGGGGGGATAAGGGGGTGACAAAACAAGACAGACTTTCCTGCGGTGAGAATTGACTGAGACAGAGCTTCGTGTAGCGCCTGGCACGGGGTGAGAATGCGGGTAAGTGGTACCGTATTTGCCGGCGTATAAGAGGATTTTTTGGCCCTGAAAAATATGCCTCCAAGTGGGGGGTAGTCTTATACGGCGAGTATATAACAAACTCTGTATTTTGAGTGGAAATGTTAGGGGGTCGTCTTATACGCCCAGTCTCTTATACGCCGGCAAATACGGTATTTTTCAGGGCCAAAAAATCGTCTTATACGCTGGCAAATACGGTAACTACTACGATGAGAGCATCGCTATTGCTTGTATCCTCACCGCGGGCCGTAACGTCCAGCCAACCTGGCCCACGCCTAATTGACTACTTAAGTTCTACGAGTCAATCTGCCCTCCACCTGCCCTCTTCCCTCAGCCCCTCCCGGGCCCTCCCCGGAGAGCGGAGGAGGGAGTGAGGGCCGAGGCAGTGCCTCTGGGACTTCTCTCCCGCTGAGCGGCCTTGTTCGCAGGTTTCCCGAGGCTCCGGCCCAAGCCTTAATGAGCTGGCAAGAAAAGATTTCTGGGCTCCGTTTGCTGCTCCTGCCAGAGTCCAAAAAAAAATGCCAAGTGGCAGCTCCGGCTCCGAGAGGAAGGAGGGTCACTCGGGGCCTGCCCGTTCGGTAACACCCAGCAGCCGGGCCCGGGGCACCTGAGCCACCGTCCCGCCACCTGCACGGCTGGTAACTGCTCCGGCCCCTCCACGCCGGCCCAGGTCCCGGTGCTAACGGTCCCGGAGCTAACGGTCCACAGCCTGGCACCGCCAGCGGCTCTGCGCCCTTCGCCCGGTGCTGTCTGCAAGGCAACCAGAGCTCCCCTCTCCCCTTTGTTCCAAGTTCCTCATGTCCTCGGACCCTGGGAGGTAGGCTGGAAGCTGCAGGCTGCACGCCGGAAGCCACCCACCTGCGGTCCGGACTTGCCAGAACTGCCGCGTGTCGGAGGGAGGGAGGGAGGGAGGGAGGAAGGGAGGGAGGGAGGGAGGGAGGGAGGGAGGGAGGGAGGGAGGGAGGGAGGGAGGGGCTGGGCGGGAGAGGGCACAGAGTGGTCACCATTCTCCTTCCTCGAAACGGGAGCTGCTCGTTCATTGCTTTATTCTTTAGAACAGTGTTTCCCAAAGTGTGGTACGCGCACCCCCCATGTTCCAGCCACACAGAAGACCTCACTGTGCCCTGAACATCAGCCCCTCATCCATTCCTTCCCGCTGCCTGCTCCTTCTCTGCCTTGTCTACAAACACAAGTCTCCAGTTAGTCACTTAGCACACATCTGGTGAGCACTGACTGGGTCTCTGTCAGGCCCAGCACTGGGCTCGCTCCCAAACCTGCCTCAAGCCCCAACTTTATTCCTAAACCCCTCCCGGAAGCATCTCCCAGGTCCCTGAGCCCCAACGCTTTGTCGATTCCTTCATGACCACCATTTTCATGTTATCACACCTCCGTATCCATGGAGACCCTCTCCCCCTCCAGACCAGGAATGGCACCGGGCTCTTCCCGCCCTGTAACTCCAGCACCTGGCACCGAGGGAGGGGTGATGCTGGGTGTCATGGAGGGATGACCGGACACATGAAGACTACAGCCCATCACAGGCAGAGAAGAAAAGACAGACACAAGGCTGAAGGTGACAGACCCACACGAGGTGCCAATGGAGGTGAAACACTAGGAAAAATTCCAAGTTTCGGTGGGCATCATCTACCTTTTCTATTTCCTTTCACCCACTGTGACAAGAGAGAAGAACTCGGTTGGGGCCAGCCAGCCACCAGCGGAGATGGAAGGGGAAATAATCCGGCCAGGAGCGGTATTTTCTGTCCGTGGCCAGCCATCTAACTTGACTGGGAGTCTGACACGTTCATGGCCTTGGAGAACGAAAGACAGGGAGGAAAGTTCTCGCAGGCAGGGCTGGGACTCCCGCAGACAATGAACACGGGCTGTGTCCCCAGACAGGAAAAGCGGGAGGTCCGAACGCACTAAGCATGAAACGTGTCCAATAGCCGGAGAAAGGGGATATTTGCCGGCCCAGCCCAGGGTCAGCTCTATCATGGACCAGCGTCCACCGCATTTCCCATTTTCAGGATGGATTTCTTGCTGGGATCCTCCTGTGCCCACAGAGCCACTGTGTTGTGATTAGATCGTTTCACTTCCCGTCTAAAGACCAGCAGGCCAAGGGAAGCCCATCTTGATCGGATGCACAGAACTGCGCGTCACCCAGAGACCCTGGTCCCCGACCCGGAGGCAGGGCCCAGCGGGGTCTGTGCCCCTGAGGGGAGGGGTGCATGTGCTGAATGGACGGGGAAGGCGCCCGCGGCTAGGTGGCCAGCTCACCAGAGGAGTGAGCGATGGCAGGGGCTGCCAATATTGGATGCTTCCCTGAGGCGATAAGTACATTGATCTCAACTTTTCAAACCTGCCTCAGACTTAACGGGAAAACACAAGAAGCACTCCCATTAGAGTCTGGAACAAAACGAGAACGTCTACCGTCACCCTAATGGCTTCGCGTGGCCCTGGAAATAACTAGCCAACGCAATCAACAATAAACAGAAATATATATGTTGCGAAAAAGTTAAAAGGGGAGGTCAAGTGACCCGTAGTTGTAGTGGGTAGGATTCAAAACCAAGAAAAGTCCAAGAGAACTCAATGAAACTCCACTGCAAACAATTAAAAAATGCTATAGGTTGAATGGATACAAAATTAATATAAAGAATTTAACAGTAAGCCGAAACCGGTTTGGCTCAGTGGATAGAGCATCGGTCTGCGGACTGAAAGGTCCCAGGTTCGATTCCGGTCAAGGGCATGTGCCTTGGTTGCGGGCACATCCCCGGTAGGGGGTGTGCAGGAGGCAGCTGGTGGATGATTCTCTCTCATCGACGTTTCTAGCTCTCTATCCCTCACCCTTCCTCTCTGTGAAAAATCAATAAAATATTTTTTTAAATATCACAATATTATAGTAATAAAAAGAATATGATACTGACACAGGAAAGGACAAAAAGATCATAGGAACAGAATTTAAAGCCCCCAAAAAGATCTTGAGTAACTGTGAGTATAAATAAATAGATACACATGTAGCATATGATAAAGATGATATTTGAATGAGTAACAGATTTTTTTCAACAAAAGAATACAGGAAAAACTAAATCACCAGATAGAAAGGACTGCCAATTCCTTTTTTTTTTTTTTTAACTTGTGATGATTTTGTTTAGTGTTTTAGTTTACATATGATGGTGGTTTTTTGCAGTGCAGGTGTTTTTGTTTTATGTAGTCAAATGCATTGATCTCTTTTACTATGATTTCTGGGTTGGTGTCATTCTTAGCAGTCTCATTTTGAGATTAAAGCAATTCTCCCGTTTTCTACTAATACTTTATAACTTTACTCTTTCCATCCTTAACCCTTTGATCCATCTGGACCTTGCTTCCATGAAAGACGTGGGGTGAAGGCCAAGTTTATTTCTGCCGCCGTGATTTTACGTAGAACCGAGGTGTGTCCAGACAAGAAAAGTGGTCCCTCCTTTAGTTCTAGAACAAGATCCTGCTCCCAGCTGCCGGGAAGCAGGCAGCCCGCACCGGTCAAAGCCGTGCTCTTCTCGCACCACCAAAGCGTGCAGGCCGGCATTGCCTCCACCTTCAAGGTCAGCGCAGGCCAGCGCTATGTAGGACCCGGCTGTGCTTTTCACCCCAACCTCGCTCTGGCTGGCTCCCTTCTCAGAGCATCCTCATTATCTGGGATGGAATACCTGTGCTGCCTTTTCCCACATTCCCTGCCTGGCTAGCTCATCTTTCAGATCTAAACCCAGCCAGTACCCCACGGCTGCCCGGCCTTACACAATGAGCACACACACACACACACACACACACACACTCCCCACCCACATCCCTCCCTCTGAGCCACCGTACACGTCCTCAGACCCCTCCACACAACCGCTGCCCAAGCAGAAACCACACCCCCCACTGTGCTGTTGGCTGGTGTGTCTCTTCCCTGCTGGACTCCAAGCAATGAGCCTGCTGCTCTCGCTACCCACCGCCTGGTGCCGAGGATGCTGACTGCCATGGCCCCCATTGAGAGGGGATCTTGCAAGCCCGCTCCCTTCATACTTTCCTAAGGCCAGGAATGGGGGAATTGCCAGGAATTGTCCGGATCAGCGGTGCACGTCCAAAGAAAACGCAAACTGCTGATGCCTAATTACTAACAGAGGGTGATTTTAGCCAGCCATGCTGGCATACGTGGACAGGGTAGTCTCTTTGCTAAAATGGTCCAAGTTGTTCTCATCTCTCTCTGTCCGTTCTCTTTTCGGTATGATTTTGCAGCCCCTCCCGTCCTGGTCCTTGAGTCTGACCTTGAGACTCGCTTCGGCCCAGTGTAGCAGAAGAGATGTTTTGGTGCTACTTTATAACTGTAATCCAGGGCCTCAGGAATGCTGACATGTTTTTGTTTGTCTTCTTGGAATTCCATCCACCCGTGTGAAAAGTCTGGGCTAGCTTTCCGGAGGATGACACACAGGCAGCCACGTCACCCCCCCTCATGCCAGGTCGCTTTCCTCTTTGGCTCTCGTGGCGACACGTGGTGTGGACGGGAGGAGAGGGTGCCAGGAAAAGGAAGCCCATCCCAAGTCAACAAGCATCTGCCAATCAGACGCGCTGAGCTGGGCACTCGGCTAAAGATGGCCGAGGGAGCCAAAACCCGTTTGGCTCAGTGGATAGAGCGTCAGCCTAGGGACTGAAGGGTCCTGGGTTCGATTCCGGTCAAGGGCATGTACCTGGGTTGCAGGCACATCCCAGTAGGAGGTGTGCAAGAGGCAGCTGATTGATGATTCTCTCTCATCGGTGTTTCTAACTCTCTATCCCTCTCTATTTAAAAAAAAATCAATAAAATATATATATTTTTTTATTTTTTTTATTTTTTAAAATATATTTTATTGATATTTTACAGAGAAGAAGGGAGAGAGATAGAGAGCTAGAAACGTCGATGAGAGAGAAACATCGACCAGCTGCCTCTTGCACACCCCCCACCGGGGATGTGCCCGCAACCAATGTACATGCCCTTGACCGGAATCGAACCCGGGACCTTTCAGTCCGCAGACCGACGCTCTATCCACTGAGCCAAACCGGTTTCGGCTATATATATATTTTAAAAGATGGCCAAGGGATACAGTCTCTGCTCGTTGGCCAGACCCAGGAGCCCTCCTCACCTGGCCCCTCTGACTCCCTGGCCTTTTGGCCGCTTGCTCCCCATCCCCACTTCCCCCCACACACACACACACACACACACTCTCTCACTTCTGGCATCTTGAGCTACTCCCGGTGTCCTCAGCCTCTAGGCATCTTCGATGCCTCCCTCTCTCCACACCAGCTCTCCCTTCATCCCGCTGGGGATGGCTTCCCTTTTAGATCTGGAAACCTCCTACTCATCCTTCAGTGCCCAGACCGAGCATTTTGAGAAGAACAAATGCACCCCCGAGAACGTTCGGCTAACCGTTGGCCTAATTGCTACCAGCGAGGCACTGGTGTTCTCCCGACGAAATAAACAACTTCTTGAGAACGCCAACAAGACAACAATACCACTCCCAAATCGTCCCTCCTCAGAGACACACACACAGACACTGCGCAGCCACAGGAATGACCAAACAGGCTGCCCCTCGGCTCCAATGCATCTCATGGTTTTTTTCTTTTTTTAAAAAAAATATATTTTATTGATATTTTACAGAGAGGAAGGGAGAAGGATAGAGAGCTAGAAACATCGGTGAGAGAGAAACATTGACCAGCTGCCTCTTGCACACCCCCTACTGGGGATGTGCCCGCAACCAATGTACATGCCCTTGACCGGAATCGAACCTGGGACCTTTCAGCCCGCAGACCGACGCTCTACTGCTGAGCCAAACCGGTTTCGGCTCATGGTTTCTTTTCTAATGACACCTCCGACCCCACTCCAGCCCTCCCACCTCCCAGAGCAGTGGTTCTCAGCCTTCCTAATGCCTCGAGGCAGCTGATCGATGATTCTCTCTCATCGATGTTTCTAACTCTCTATCCCTCTCTCTTCCTCTGTAATAAAAAATCAATAAAATATATTCTTAAAAATAAAATAAAATTGCAAAATCAGCAGCACCGGTCATTAAAGGTCCGAGAAGCAGGCAGGGTGAGAGATGTCCATGTGGGAGTCAGTGGGTGGGTGAGGGCCGGCCACCCAGGGGAAGGGGACTCCACACACACACAGCATTGCCCTGCCCTGCCTTCCGCCTGACCCACTTCAGGGCGAGCTGAGGTTTGCAGAGCTGGGCCTGGTGCGATGCTGACTTGTAAAAATGGCTGCTGCCGTTCGCAGTTAGACACCCCGAGACCTCTATCCTGAGTCCTTAAATACATACAGTGACCTACGTGCCCGTGCGGCCAAAGGACAAGGGCCGTGCGAAAGTGTTCCCGTTAAAACCAGCCCCGGGGACAAGCACTGCAGAACCGAGTGCAGACCTGGCCGGGCCCCAGGTCTTTATTGTAGGATCACATCCTCTCTCTGCCTGTAAAGCTCCACTCTCCCGCCCTCCTCCCCCCTCCCACGCTCAAACACACTTTCTTCTACCCTGTTTCCCCGAAAATAAGACAGTGTCTTATATAACTTTTGCTCCCAAAGATGCGCTAGGTCTTATTTTCAGGGGTTGTGTTATGTTTCCATGAAGTGGGTCTCATTTTCGGGGGAAACACGGTAGCAGCCTTTTTAAATTAAGGGGAAACCCTCAGCCAGGTTTCCACCCTAACAGGGGGTCTGTTCCTATCAGGATATCAATTCGAGTGTACCCTCTGCCCTCCCAGGTATGCTTTTGTTTGGGGGTTCGGATGGGGGGGGGACAGGAGACGTGCCGTGGGTCCTAAGAGTTCTCTCACGCCTGAGAGACTCGCCTTTCCGTTTCACGGCCTCCTCGATTCCCAAGGCAAGGATGCTTCAGCTCTTGGCAGGGAACCAGGGGCAGGGCCTCCTCACAGGGCCCCGGTTTCACTGCTGAGGGTGAGAAAGAAAACCTGAACCCATTTGAGAACAACAGTTAAAGAGGGAAAACATTCGTTGGGAAATGGTGCCCTCTTGTGGCCTGAGTGGGAATTGCCGCTCCTGCCCGGAAAGTTTTCGTTCCTAAAGCTGGAGGCGAGCAGAACTTTCTGCGCTGCGAGGCCCATTGGCAATGAGGTAGAGCCTGCGTGTTTCGCAGAGAGCCAGTTTTGGGGGTGGAGGAGTGGGGGCAATCCTTCAGGCATGGCCCCATCCTGAGGGCGGACTGTTACCTGTAGATGAGGCCATGGAGGTGGACAGCGGGCATGTCTTGCTCGGAATCGCACAGCTGCTCGGGCCGAGGCCAGGCTGGGCCCAGGTCGGGCTGGCTGGCTCCAGCCACCCCCACAGGTGAGCGGGTCTCCGCTTACACAGCGGCCTCAGCCTGGTTCTGTCCCGTATCCGGTCCAGGGAGCCCCAACACCTCCTTTTCAAGGTTCCGGCCTTGAAACTGGTTCCTAGACATCCCAAGGCCAGGGGAGGGGGAGGCGGGAGGGGCTCTGGTTCCGGGGATGAAGCCCCGGTAGGTAAGCGGCCAGGCCCGCTCACCGGCCTCCCCCCGCAGGCCGGCCATCCCTGTGAGTGGCTCTCAGGCCTCTTGCACAGCAGGCCCTGAGCATTAAGCAGCACAGGGTCCCGTGTACATGCAGGCGGACGCCACAGAGCTGGGGCACGGGGCAGAGGAGGCGCGGATCAGGGGGACGTGGACGCAGCGCGGCCCCCGGACCCGCAGCACATGTGCCGGCCCCGCGCGCAGGAAGCTGGTCAGCCCCGCACAGCGATGCCCGTTTCTCTACTCACTGCGGCCATTTGCGTCTGACGCTAAAGCCCATCCCACACAGGGTGATAACACAAACAAACAACAACAAAAACAAAAACCTCAGACTTGCCGAAACCCGTTTGGCTCAGTGGATAGAGCGTCGGTCTGCAGACTGAAAGGTCCCGGGTTCGATTCCGGTCAAGGGCATGTGCCTTGGTTGCGGGCACATCCCCAGTGGGGGGTGTGCAGGAGCCAGCTGGTGGATGATTCTCTCTCATGGATGTTTCTAATTCTCTATCCCTCTCCCTTCCTCTCTGTAAAAAATCAATAAAATATATTTAAAAAACAAAAAAAACAACAACAAACTCAGACTTGCCCAGCGGCGTGGTTCTGGGGTTGATTCCCAGGACAGAACACAGGTCAGAGCACAGGCCCAGGCTGCGGGCTCAAACCCCACCGGGGCATGCAGGAGGCAGCCAACCAATGGTTCTCTCACTGATGTTTTTCTCTCTCCCTTTCTCTTCCTCTCTGAAATCAATAGAAATATAATTTTTAAAAGCCTCAGACTCACACATTAAATACATTATGTGTGATTTTTTAATAATTTAAATATATATTTAAATTAAATTAAATATATCTAATTTAAAAAAAAAAACCACCTCAGATTGCCCACGCCAAATTCTGAGTCCGTCTCATGCTGCCCAGCCTCCTGGTCCCTTCAGCTATGTTAGCCCCACCTGTGGGGAGCGTGCCACCATCCGACACCGAAAAGCCATCCCCTCCGAGACTTTGTCACTCCCTTCAAACTCTGGCTCCAGACCCCAGCGTCTGCTCCCCCAGCCCACACCATCCCCTGGGCAGGAGCATGCGAAGGGTCAGAGCCGGAGCTGGAACGGGGAGAAAAACATGGGGAACTCCCTGCCACAAATTCACCTCTTAATATAACATCCCCTTCAAACAACGGCCAGTTCAACTGTTTTCTTTCCTGGAATGTGAATCCCTTGAGAGCACATGTAGGGGCGGGTTGGAGGCTGGGGGGTGGGGGATGGCTGGGAGCAACTGGTCAATGTTGCTCTCTCTCATCAATGTTTCTCTAAAATCAGTTTAAACATAATATCCTTGGGTGACTTTTTTTTTTTTTAATAATGTATGCCCAATGTTTCTATATTTAAAATATACATAAGAATTTGGACTTCATTCTTGGACCTAGCTTATTCACCTTGAACTGTTGTTCAAAGGGATACACAATCAACAATTTAAGATAAATTGTGTATTCTGAGCAACATAATTAAAACAGTTGCAGCTGACCTTAGCACATGGGAGAACGAGGAAGAAAATGTGCTCTAAAGGATGAAGAAGTGCCGAAACCGGTTTGGCTCAGTGGTAGAGCGCCGGTCTGTAGACTGCAAGGTCCCGGGTTCAATTCCGGTCAAGGGCATGTACCTTGGTTGTGGGCACATCCCCAGTAGGGGGTGTGCAAGAGGCGGCTGGTTGATGTTTCTCTATCATCGACATTTCTAGCTCTCTATCTCTCTCCCTTCCTCTCTGTAAAATATCAATAAAATATATTTTTTTTAAAGATGAAGACGTTTCCCCACCCCCCTCCGCTGCTCAACTAGCATAATGTCGCCAAACATTTTCAAAAATCAACCCAGAAAATGACACCTGAAATTAGTCACCCGAAAAAACTGGGGGCAGATCCTAACGAAAAACATGGTCCATCCATGAAAAATCACAGGTGGACAGCTATCAGGAAAACATTCAAACATTGTCTGCCTTTTATAGTCTCACGCATCCAAAGTGGTCATTGTTTTTTTATTTCCCAACCCCACCGTTTGTTAAAGAAATTACAGAAACTACAGAGCGGAAAGAGAAGCACTTTAAATAAGAATTCATACTCCGAGGAGGTAAGAATCTTTCAACTTTTATTTCCAGGATACACTTGTCTGGAATCTCTTTGTTCTTTACAATTTCCCCCCTAAGAGAAATGAATACAATAAAAATATAATCCAACTACCAGCAATGTTTGTAACCAGAAAAGAATCTAAAATCTCTGGTGTGATAATATAGGATTTTTTAAAAATATAAACTTCATACCAGAAATAAAGCCTGAATATTCTCTTTTTCTTTAAAAATAGAATTTTGCCTTCTTTGCTCTTCCATGTAAATTGTATAATCACCATTTAGTTTTAAAGTCTACATTTAAACTAGTAATAATACTACAATAGCACTGTTTTTTCCTACTTTGTATCCTGTTCTGTGAATCAACTAAGAATTGCAGTTTAAAAAAAAAGAGAGATGCCACTAGGTTAATAGCAAGATTCTTCAAGATATACTGATAAAAAAAAAAATTCCCACTAGCAAACTAAAACCTACTTAACAAGTTGCATTGTACAAAGCACTTTTGCAAACTGTAAAGCTCTCATGGAAAACTTTTTACAAAATCTGTGTTGGACTAGAAAGGCTAGTTCAACCCTGGGACAGAAGGTCAGGGACAGAAGGCTGTGAAATCTTGGTCTTTGTTCTGTGACACTTGGATTTGGGGAGGGGAGATTACACATTGCAAGCTGGAGGTGCAGGAACATGGTTATCTCACAAGGACCGAATGGTGTGCAGTGAAAGATGAGTATTTTCCTTAACAGAGAATGAAGAGCAAGGGGCAGAGGAACCGCCCGGTGCTTTACACGAGACTGAGAAGTCAGACCATCCGTCTGCAACTAAGAAAAAGGAGTAAGAAGTTAGTTTAGTGGCTCTCTACCCAGAGCTCCATCACTGGAAGTTTAATCCATTCTGAGACAGTGTTCCAATCGCGAACCTAAAAGGTCTGGGAATGGTGTCCCAGAAGATGATCAAAAAGCCTAATTATAAATACGGGTATTGTCATACCTGAACTGGAGTGACACTCTCTTCTCTAAAACAGCACTGTCCAGAACACCCTTTCTAGGGTTGTTTTGTAGGATGCTGGAAGCTAAGCAAAGGATAAAAATGTGTGATAAAAATGAGCCCAGTGAAGGCATCATTCTTGTTTGCTAGAATGCAAAATGGACTTAGGAGAAACGTCTCCCCACGAGCCATCAGGATGGAAGTAGACAGGCCTACAAGCACAGACGTGCCAGGGGAGGCCTGCAGACCCTTGGGCGTCGGCACCTGGACACAGATGGCCAAGGAAAGCGTCCTCGGTGACCTAAGGGGTGGGGAAGGCAGGGGGACGGTTCTGGGCCGCTGGAAGAGGCCGTCACCAGGCTGAGCCTCCTCCGGGCTCTGGGAGCAGGCCTCGCTTCGCAGGGAAACGGGCTAACGGCCTTAAAACTTCTCTTTTGGCCTTTGGATGCACTTCCTTTCTTTAGCACCATCTTTCCCCAAGAGAATATTCAGGCCAACTTTGTTTTTTCGGTTTTTTTCTGCATTAGTTAAGAGTTATAAACTAGCAATTTGGAATACCCCTCTCACGGAGTATCTTGCTGTTAGTATATGACACCTTGAGAATTAAGAATGTAGAACTTAAATGTCATTTACACAAGAGTCAAAAAGCCATGTCACACTTGATTCCACATGAATAAAACTTAGCTCTGGCATGTAAAAACCTATCTTCTGCCAAGGTTTCAACTACTGGACTTCCAACCAATTGTAATATTCCATGTAAAGCTCATTTACATTGCAGTAACATGCCTTCATGTTTTCTACATACAACGAAGACAGCTTTTGAAATATACATATATTTTAAAACCAATTCACTCTCTTTTACAATCACACCTTCCGTCCAACATTTAAAATATAAACCCAAACTGCCAATGAAAACAACAGAGGACCAAGTGACAGTACCATTTAAATGAAACAATAATGCAAGAAAATGTAGGCACTAAAACCTAAAAAGTAAACATAACCCAGTCCGTTGGAAAACTGCTCATATGCCTGATGTGTTCAGAAATGAATCTCACGCAGAACAGATCCCACTGTGACAGCAAACAGCTCATTCCTTTCTCATTTTCTCGTCCCACGAAGCATGGCTCGCTACTTTTGCTGAGGTTTAGACAGCGATTAGTTATCTTAACAGCGGAGATTAATATTAAATACGCAGCCTATTCCAGAATTGGCATGTGCTCCCAACAACTGTTCTGTGTGCTTCCTGAATTATAAAATAGTCCAATCTTTAGGAGCATAAAAATGAAAGGGCTTAAATCTACTCACATACATTGTGCATTAAATGTTACCAAGTTAAGACAGTAAGGTAGAAAAAAGGAGAAGGGTACAGTCAATTTTCTTTAAACAATCTCATTATATTAGACAGTATTGTCAATAATGTATTTTAACCAGGTTATAAAAAAAATAATTAGCAGGATTTGTACCAATTTCTTGGAGAAATTAATATAATATTAAATATACATTTTTTGTATATTTATTTGAAGAATCTTTGGTACCAATTGTGTTCCTTCCACATAGGTCTTTTCAAAATAAATTTCAAAATTAATATACCAACCAGCACATAAAAGATAAGCTATGATACTTTTCGTTTTCCTAGAAAATGTACTTGAACCTGACTATTAACCTGCACTAATCATGCACTTAAATACAGTATCAGTTTAACTCACGTACATGAGACTAAAACTACAAAGAAATTAGACAGTAATGAGAATCAATGACAAAACATAACAATAAAAACTGTTCTTAAGTAATTTATTTTTAAATTATAAGATTACAATGCTTTGATTATGCAAAATAGCATAATGGAAATTAAACCAAATCAATAAACCAAAAGAAAACTTGGTTTTCTTGAATATCAGTATTTAAACCATCACTGTAAGTATCTGATACCCCAATCATAGCATAAGTATATTTATTTCAAAGGTTTCTCTTGCGGGTTTAATTTCTTATTTCAACTTTTATGAACAGTAATATAATTTACTTCAAATCCTATTTTACCTAGTGTTTATACTGCAACAGCAGCACCTCTCACATGTGCAATCGAATGTGGGACTGGGGCACAGCTTTCAGTTTGTAGCCGCAGACAAAAATCTACACTGCGTTCACGGCAGAGTGCATTGGATTAACCAGAGCGTGGAGTTTAGTACACTTATTGCAGATAGTATTTCTTTCCCTTTAAGCTGAACCAGCGGGGCTTCTGAGCGGCCACATTACTGCTGTGGGTAGTAAGGCTGCTGTGGGGGCTGAGGGAAGGGGTATGAAGGCTGCTGGGGTCCTGGGAACGGAGCCTGTCCAGGGTTCTGATGATACACGGGCGGATATGGCATATTGTACTGGCCGTATGCGTAAGGGTTATAGCCCATGGGCATGGGCATTTGGCAATACCTGATGGAAAGAAGAAAAAAATTGGGTTGATAAATCAAATACGAAAAAAACGAAACAATTATTCTAATACCAGTTTTTTCAATAAAGCATTTGTCTCCATTTCTCAAGTCTATCAGAGAACAGTGGGGAGAAGAAAGGAGCTGTTTCAAGGTGCCTGCCAGAGAAAAGTGTTCCTAATCCTGTTATTAATTGAAATGAAAGAATATCAAGTTCACTGTAATGCATATAAATTTACTGTTTATAAAATTCTTAACAGTGGAAAGACAGAATGGATTTAGTGAAGTTTGAAACACACTTAAAAATAGTCAAATGTCTTGTTTAATTATCACAAAAAAAGCAGATGTTTAAGAAAATACATTCCATTATTATATAAATTTCTGCTCAACAGTTTACTAGAATGCGAAGATTTCAAAGTACATGAATATAAGAAGGCTGTATCAGTCTGGCTCATGGAAAGCTCGGAAAAGGCACGTTTATCACCTAATCAATGGTCGGCAAACTTCGGCTCAACTGCCGCAGTTTGCTGCTCTACTGACTGAGTTTGCCGACCACTGACCTAAATAAATAGGATCAAGGGAATATATTCTGAATTCCATACAGAAGAGATTTGATATAAACCCAATATGTAAAAACTAAAAACACAAATATGCTTGGGAAACAGCTATCTCAACTACTCAAATAAATGACGACAGCTTTATGTTTACTTCTGTACGAGCTGACAATGTACTTATTCATTATGACACCCCATTCCGAGCAGAGACAGCCCTGTATAACAGGCTAAAAAGAGCAGAGCGTTGGCTGGTTCCCGGGGATGACAGTCCCCGCCTTACCCGGGATAGCCTGGATAGGTGGGGTACGGCGGGCCCTGGGCCTGCGGAAGGGGAGCCGAGCCAGGAGCCTGGGAAGCCGGCGGGGCAGGCGCTCCCGTCACCGCGGGAGCCGAGGCGGCAGCAGCAGGCCCCCGATTTGCCGGAAACGTAGGAGGCGGAGGCCGGGCTGGGGGCTGAGGCTTACTGGGCTAGAAGGAAAAGTCAGCAGTAACTACAAAATGTTTCCTGTTTCTTTCAAATTGCTATCAAGTCAAATAAATGAGGGGGCATGAGAGAAACTCTACAGACTCCAACTAGATATACTTCTAATTCCCATTCTTAAATGTTGGCTTATTATTCTAGAAATGCATCACAGTTGAGGAATAATTCTACAATTTGTTATTTAATCCTCATCTGAGGATATTTTTCCATTGGGTTTGTTTGCTTGTTTTTAGAGAGAGGGGAAAACAGAAATATCGATGTGAGAGAAACACATCACTTGATTGCCGCCTGCCCAAGCCCCAACCAGGGCACGGGCTGGGGAAAAGCCTGCAACCGATGTATGTGGCCCTGACCAGAACCAAACCTGGGACCCTTCCATCCGCAGGCTGACGCTCTATCCACTGAGCCAAACCGGCTAGGGCTAATTCTCCGATTTATGGATCTTCGGTAGCCACTGCTCTTTTCCTGATGCCCAATATTTAATCATTTACTGCTCACGGCTTCTCCCACCAATGGTTAGACAACTGAGGTGGGAGGAAGGAGGAGGTCAAGTAGTTTATTACTGTAAATTCCATCCTGATCCCAACATATTATGAAATTTTTTAAAGACCAGAACATTTAAAGAATAGCACAATATACATATAAGTCCTAATGTTGTCCTACATAATCATTAGGACCACCTCACCCTAATACAATGAACTCTTAGTCCCTAATACCATGAAGTATCCGCTCCACATTTAAGCTTCCCTGCTTATCACCAAAAGCAGCTCTGACCAGTGTTTTTATGGAGCCAATCAAGATTCATGTAATGCGCTCGGTTATTATGAGTCTTTCTACTCTTTTAGCCTTAAGCATGCCTATGTTTTCCTTCCCATGACATCCCCTTTTAGAAAAGATCAAGCCAGGTATCTCACAACATGTCCCAGTTCTAGATTTGTCCAATTGTTTCCTACTGGCACAATTTAACTTCTTGTTTCATCTCCCTGTTTGCTATGAACTGAAAGTTGATTCTAAAGACTGGATTAGCTTCAAGTTAAAGTTTTTTTGGCAAGAATTCTTCACATTGCAAACATCACGCTGGTCACCTGATCAAAATGGTGACACCAGATTTACCCAACGTGAAGTGTGTTCCCTCCTTTACGGCAAGCAAGCTGCCACAATGTAAACTCCCACGCACAGGGGTCTGCTTACTGACCGCGGTGGTTCTCGGCGCTGGAGTCGGGGGCGTGGGAGCGGGCCCTCCGGCTGGAGAGGACTGGTAGGCAGGTGTCGGAATTGAAGGAGCACTGGGTTCTCTGGCAATGCTTTGTTGCAAGTCCCTATTAAAGACAAGGGTTAGAAATTAACACAATAAAAGAAAACCCAACACATAGAAAATATCAGGTGTTCTTCTTTTCTTCATACATGAAACACAGAAAACAGATTCAAAACAATGAAGGTATTTGCTACATTTCTGTTCTTGACTAGAACTACCTCAAATCCTTTCTCCCTACTATTTAATGAAATGAAATTAGTTCTTATGCTGCTTCTGAAGCCTAGGGGGAAAGGTAAACTTTCAGAGTAAGGAACATATCAAACTGGCCCTGAACAACTGCCCACTCTCTCTTTTTTCTTTTTTTCAATATATTTTTATTAATATCAGAGAGGAAGGGAGAAGGGGATAGAGAGATAGAAACATTCATAAGAAAGAATCATTTATCGTCCACAACTGGGGATCAAGCCTGAGACCTGGGCATGTGCCCTTGATCAGAATCAAACCCAGGACCCTTCAGTCCGCAGGTGATGCTCTATCCACTGAGCCAAACCAGCGAGGGTGACTGCCCAGTCTTAATAAGAGGTCATCCTCTAGATGAGAAACTTCTAACATAATAACCAGAAAATTACAACAGCTCACAGTCACCTCATAGTCATCTCGCTAATATTTTAATCACTATTGATAGAAACCATAACAGATGAGAAAGCTAACCTATTCAAACCATTTTGTAAATCATTTAATAAATACTTTCTAAAGATATTCAAAAAAGTATGGTACTGAGATATTTCATGTTAAAAGATACCTCAAAATATATTACTAAGGTAAACTCATAAAAGAGATAGTTGAAAAGACCATTAAAATACAGTATTAAAAAACAGAAAAACCTCTTTAAACGCCCTCTACCAAGATAAACTAAATCCACCCCAAAATCTCACAAATAAAACAGAAGTACTATAAGTGTAAATTACAAACCAGATTTCTAAGATTTAGTGTGGGGGAGAGTGGAATAAACTATTTCCTTCATGATTTTTGCATTGATTATATTTTGAAATGATGCTACTTTGGACAGACTGAATTTTATGTTGTCTGTTTCTTTTAGCCTTTTTAATGTGGCTACTAGGGATTTTAAATTTTAAGTTGCACATGTGACTGCATAGTATCACCAAACAGATGTACCTTTACTTATTTTACCAGCCCTAGACATCTGATTTGTTTCTATTCTTTTACTACTAACAATAATATTGGACAGTTTGTTTTAGAAACTTCATGCCCACACTATTTACAATAGCCCAAAACTAAAAACTACTCAAATACTCAATAACAGTACTGATAAAAAAGACTGTTGTATATTCATATGATGAAATGTATATGGGAACATCATACAGATGAATCTCACTAATATAATGTTGACTGAAAGGCAATCACAAGAGTACACGGTGTAGAAACTAGTCTACATTCTCAGTCGAGACAGTGGCTGCCATGGGGAGTGGGTAATGACGGGGTGGATGCATGAGCTATGCTTCTGGGGTGCTTAAAAGTGCTCAGTGCAGGGTGTGCTCAGTTTGTGAAAATTCAACAAGATATACACCTGTGTACACTTTTCTTGCTTTTTGACATTCACTAAGAATGTTTTAAAGAATTTAGGATCTGAGCATAACTGATTTTAACAAAGGTCCCGCTATAAGGCCTGCACCTGGATCTGAGCTAGATCCATTTTTATCTATTTTACAGAGATTCTCTGTAAGACAGAGTTTGAGCAAAAGGTTCTACAGCTCAAAAAATAAAAAGTGGAGGGGGTGGATGAACATAATCCAAAAAGTTAAAATCAGAATACTTGGTTTTGACTATAAAAACATGAACTCCCATTATTTAGCTAATGTAACTATCTGAAAAGATTATATATTCTTTTACATGACTCAAAACTTGAAAAAGTGAAAAGCCCTTGCCTGCCAGTTCCCATGCCACCGTTCACTCCCAGACAGACAGATACCCACTGTTCTTTCTGAGGAGCCCATCCCGATTTTCCTTATGCATAAATAAAGCCATTCAAACGCATATATTTTCTCCCGTTTCACACACACAAAAAAAAATAGCATACTTTACAAACTGTTCTGTACATTAACTATCTTAGTCAACCTTCCATATCAGCAAACAGAAAACATTCTCTTTTTGTAAATAGCTGCACGGTATTTCAGTGACAGCTAGCTGTAGCTTCATTCATTTCATCAGCCCTGGATGTTTGATTTGTTTCTCTTCTTTTACAAGCAATGCATAAATGAATTGGCTCATAAATATGTCATTTCTAGCATATGCTAATATATCCTCAGAATAAATTCTCAGAAACAGAATAAGTGCCTTAGAGGATATATGGATTTGCAATCCTGACTTTGGTAGCTAAAGTGTTCCACACAAGGACTGCACCCATGTGCACTCTCACAGCAATGCAGGGGACCTATCCCCCATGTCTGCTAATAACATATGTTAAACAACTGCTGGATTTCTGCCGACCTGAACAGTGTTCTTTCTGAGTAATTTCAATGTGTGCATTTTCTTCTGTTTGCATCCTTTGCTCACTTTTCCATTGGGTTTGTCCTCCTCTTGACTGTCTATGTTGTCATTACTTTATAAATTGGGTAATAAGGCTTTTGACATAATAATTCAATCTTGGTCTTTCTTTGCCCATCTCTAATTCTATCTTTACTTTGTTTTTTTTTGTTTGCCTTCCCCCCCCCCACTTCCACATTTCTACTATGTGTTCCTGTTTTCTTCACTGTCTATATTCTCCTTTTGTGCTCCTTCCCATTTCATCTTAAATCTGTGACGGTTTGTTTTTCTCTCCTTTTTCATGAATTCTGACACCATGTTTTATCACCTGTTTACTCACCATCTCGAGTCCTGGCATTTGTTTTCGATGTGCTTCTGAAAGATTGCTTCCTAACCCTTTTTTCCCCATAGTAAAATGTTAGCTCAGAATGTTCACCTGTCCTGTGACAATATTATTTTGGTGCATGTTCTTTATCTAGTTGGTTTTGTTACATTTTGTCCATTTTTTCACCTTAATAAATATAGTCTCTTCCTATCAATGCTGTGTCAACTCTCCACTGATTACTAAGCATGGATGAGTCCTATTACTGGCCCAGCCCTCAGCAGCCTCCTTCAGAAAGTGACTCCACCATCTGTACCTCTAGTTTGTATAAGGAACCGATTTGCCACCAAAGTAAACTGCTGGCGTCTGTCAGCATTTCCTCAGACCTGCCACCGGGAGCTGCTGCATCACCATTCTGTGACATCACTGTGCTCCCCACATCCAGAGCTTCTGCTCTTTTCTATCTGCCTGCTTCTGGACCATGCAGATTTTTGCTTACTTGTTTTATAACATACCCAGGAGCAAAGGAAAAAATTGCTATCTCACACTGTCAAGTTTACCCCAAAAGTTTGCACAAGGTTGGTTTTTTAAACAAAAATACTTTAAGAGCAATTTAATATAGAAAACAAACTTACTTTAGGAGTTCATCTCTTTCTGTTTTCCGTGCGAACACTATATCACTGCACTTGTTCTGGAACCGGACTAGGATTTCGGTCAGCTCGTTGTAAAACTATAAGCAAACAACAAATACAAGTAATAAACCAGAGCAATTTTTAATCTAAGGAAGAACACAACCTAAAGCTCAATTGTCAAAACAGTTAAAAGTGAAAAACTAAAATTTTCTACGTTAGACAACTCATACTACTTAAGTCTAACTTAATATTAAAGATGAGCTAAGACTCCTAAAGAAAATAAAAAGATCACTTTTAGAGAACAATATTACTAAAAAATTAAGTGGTAAGAAGTTAAAAGTTTCATGACCATGTTTTGTACATTTTCCCAATCCCTATTTCACTGGAATAACTAGATCTGCACATTCACTTCAGAAATGCAGCATCATTTCAGAAGCCCTTAGAAGAATTCCCACTTGTCTATTTCAACAAAGCATTAGACAAAATTAAAATATTTTACCATCCTCTCTATTTTGAAAGGCTCTGCAGTATTTATACCCACTCTTTATAGAGGGTTTTACATGATATCTACTATTTTCATCAAGATAACTTATCCAATGATCACAATGGAATTAAACTACCAAAGGATGAAGTGTCAGAAAACTTAAAAATCACTCGTTCCAAGGAGAAACCAAGATGGCGGCATAGGTAACCGCCTAACTGCAGCCTCACACAATTTCAAAAAAAATACAACTAAAATACAAAATAGACATTATCCAGAACTACAGGAAAGTTGATTGACTGGAAATTCTACAACCAGAAGGAAAGAGAAAACCAGACGGAAAATCAGAGGAGCTGTAAAACCTAAGGTATAGAGACACAGTGTGCACGTGGGGAGAGGACTGAGCTGGAGAGGAGGGGCGGCTGAGTGCCTGGCTGGCGTTCCCTAGTGGGAAGGAGATAAAAGCTTCGGACTGTGCTGAACCCCAGTTCCTACTGCACTGAACCCTAGTTCTGGGCGAGACCCTGGGGACCCAGGCTCATACAGAGGGATTCTACGCTGTAAAACTCAGAGGACTGTGAAAGCAGAGCCCCAGAGTCGTGCACATTGCGCTCAGAGGATGGACTGTTGACTGTGCTGCTGGATTGCCCTAGCGGGAAGGAAACAAAAGCGCCAGACAGTGCTGAACCCCAGTTCCGACTGCACTGAACCCCAGTTCTATACCAGACCCTGGGGACCCAAGCTCATATGGAGGGAATCTGGGCTAATTCCTGTTGCATCAAATGTTTAAACCACTTTCTGCCTTGTGAAATACACAATTCATCAAAGTTCCCATGAAATGTTGCCACCTTCATTAAGATCTTATAACAGCCGAAACCGGTTTGGCTCAGTGGCAGAGCGTCGGTCTGCGGACTGAAGGGCCCCGGGTTCGATTCCGGTCAAGGGCATGTGCATTGGTTGCGGGCACATCCCCAATGGGGGGTGTGCAAGAGGCAGCTGGTCGATGTTTCTCTCTCAATGACGTTTCTAGCTCTCTATCTCTCTTCCTTCCTCTCTGTAAAATATCAATAAAATATATTTTAAAAAAAAAAAGATCTTATAACAAACTTCTCAGAGGCAAAAGTCATTAAAGCTAACAAATTAAAAGCAAAAAAAAAAGTGTGATCCAACTGGAAAAGAACACACAATTAACTTCCCAAATTACATATTCACATCTATACTGGCCAGCTACTGTTTCTTTAGTGCACCATACCTTTGTGCCTTCCTTCAAATTAGCTACAAGTTCAACAAAGTTGTCATATGCAGCAGCTAAATTCTTCAAAACTTCTTCTCTTAAGTTAGCTTCATTGTTAGATTGTTTCATTTTTGAAAACTCCTGGTGTGAAACCTTGTTAAAAGAAAAATTTATGTATTTACATTCATTTCTCAAACTAACATAGTTCCTAACATTTTTATTGATACTTTTCCAACTATGAAAATCATATATTACATGCAGTAATTACTAAAAATTTAACAAATATTTATTTTGGGGTAGCACTGTGCTTTAAATCTTTCCTTAAGTAAAAACATCACAAATTCAGTGTGTGATAAAACAATGAATAATGATTATAGATTACTATTAACATTTATACTTGCAAAAAAAAGATAATCCTAAATGAACATAGATTTAGAATAGACTTATCCTTTCTTTAATTTTTTTAAAACATAAATCTTATTAAAGTATACGAAGTACACCTGAATATTCTTAAGAAGTCCTTCCTGTTTCTTTAGAGATTCTTGAACTTTCGTCGTAAGGCCTCCATAGATTCGATCCAGCTCAGTAACGGAAAGACCTTCTTCATTTATAACACCATCTTGAGCCAAAGCAGTCAAAAATCTGCTTGTCATATCAAAATTCACTGATTTCAGGTCATTCTCTAGATTCTCTCTTTCCTTCTTTACTTCATCAAGATTTGTCAATAAGGATTTTAATACATTTACAACCTTAAAAGAAAAAAAAAAGGAAAGAAAGAAAACCTTGGTTAAATTGCAAAAGAAACCAGAAGCCTGGGTTATGGAATCAATCTACCAGTGTGGGGCGTGCAGGAGGTAGCCGGACAATGATTCTCTCCCGTCATTAATGTTTTTATCTCTCTCTGGAATAAAAATATATGGGGGGGGGGGAGGAGAGAATGAATGAGGGTGTAGGCAGTAGAAAGAAACATGACTCCTTGAGGTCCAAGAAGCATCAAATCAGACACACTAAAGGAAGAAGACAATGTGCCATACTGGATGGACAAGACAAAGCCTGTTTAAGAGATCTAATGGAATCAGATGTTAGACAATGTGGATAAAAATCTTACTTCCAAATGACTCCCATGACACATTGTTAAATGGAGAAAAAAGGTGCAGAAGTGCATGCATGCGTGCGTGCGTGTGTGCATGCATGTGTGTATAATGCTAAATTTTGAGAAAGAGAGAAGAGAAATCTGAATATAAAGATATACATACACATGATATATTATATACATATGTATGCATAGTTTTTTCTGCAAAAAAGAAAAGGACTAAGGACAAATCAGAAACTAGTAAGTATGATAACTTATAAAAAGTAGACGGGAACAAAGAGGAAAGAAAACAATGAGATTTCTCTTTTGAATCATAAATTTTTTTCACATTCAAAATTAAAATTAAATCAAAACTTGAATACAGAAACAAATGAATGAACTGTCCACCTAAGTAAAACATAATTCCAAAATAAAATATTTCAACTCCGACTCCACTCCCTTAGTGGACGTAATAAACTTAATTACTGCGTAACCAAGGTCAGTTTACTACTTGGAAAACTCAATTTTCTCATCTGCAAAAGGAGAATAATAATAATAGTACCTATCTCAGGACTGTTGTGAAGACTGAACTAATCTACATAAAGTGCACAAGATAATTTCTAACAAAGGGTAAGTGTTTAATCGTGTAAGAAATTACTATTAACTGGTAGTTAGGTTTTATGGTTTAACTCTATACTTTGGGCACATTATTGACTAAAGAAGCTTAGGCATGCACATTCAGACAGGGATAGAGGAAAAGATTAAGAATTAAAGCATCCTTTATTTCGTTGAAGTATAACTATGTAATTATGTGACACAGTTTGTTTTGGGAGGGTGTAATAGGATATACATTGTAAAGGTTGCAACTATATCTGTTGGTGCATTTAAACCGATAATGGAACCTGAACCATGACTCTGCCTGAAGCCTTTACCCTATAAAGTCTGTTTAGCTAATAGAAAAATGAGATGTTATTTTACTCTGTCTGTAAGTTATGTCTAACAAAAACTAGAAAAAGGAATATGCAGAACTGATTTAAAAGTCAGGAGTGTGTGGTCAGAGTATCTAGCCAGACGCAGTCCTTCCACACAGGAACATTTTCTCCCTTTTATAAAACCTTCATTAAATACTGTGAACATATGGAGCATCTAGAATAGAGTACCCAGCTCACAGGAAGCATCAATAAATGAAAATTATTATTACAGGATTGTTATTACTATAATTACCTATTACTCAGTGTACATTATCATGCTACTTTAAATATAACAGCCATAATTAACATCTGCCTTTTTAGAAAGATGCCAATAAGAAAGAAATTGGCAATTGTTGTTTATAATTGCTTGAACATCACCAAAATGTACCTCTTACCTCGCTGCCCTGCATGGTCTTTGCCGGGTTCGCAGAGGGGATGGCGGCATTCAGCTCGGGCTCCGGCTTACACAGAAGGGCAATGGAGTCCCGGTGCGACTGGTACCGTTCTTTCACTTTCCCATCTGCTTGCAAAGCTTTGTCCAAAACTGCTCTGAAGTTGGCTCCCTCTGTGGGAAAAAGAAGGTAATCACACTGATTTCAATAGGAATGTTTATGGGTTGGTTGTATTCTTAGTTCTGTTCTCCTACAGGCCCCAATTCTTTATAGTTAAATTTCAGCATTTTGGAGCTCCTTTCTTAAGAGGATTATTACTTTTTTTCCCTTTAATAGGAGCTAATTCACTCAATAATGGAAACTTAGTTCCTGCCATGTATCCATTTTTATTTTTGAAAAACCAACTATAAAGCAAAAGCACAGTTATACCTTAAATACATTTGTGCTCACTGTCCACCAAATAAAAAGCTATTTGACTAATCTTTTCCCACAACTCGTGAATATAGAAAAAATCATTCATCCCCCAAATTGTCACAACTTATTTAAAAAGTATTCTCTTTCAAAGGATCACTGCTTCAACTTGACTTACATAATAGCAGATATATTTTTAGGGAAATCTCAATAGCAGTAATTACTTTCACAGAGATAAACAAAACAATTCTCTAGCTACCATGAAGACATCATTTACCTTAACAAGAAGTTTTCAAAATAACTAAAGTTTTCAAAATAAAAACTTGACTTCAAAGTAACTGTTAAAAATCACCTTTTACTATCCAGGATTCAAGTAAAATGAAATTACAAAACAATACATATAATATGATCTCGCTTATGTTAATAAAATATGCACATGGCTGGGATAGAAAAGGTTATAGGAACATTTTAATTCTCACTTTATACCCTTATCAAGAATCTGAATTTCTTATAATGAATATGGATTATCTTTGCTATATTTTTTATCAATGAAGAAAAACATCTGGGTTATAACAGCAACAGTTGCAGTGAAAACAGGCTTACAATTGAGCCTAATTTAATCAAGCAAAAATGTGGATCCAAATTGAGACTATTAATTTGAAGGTCAAAGTAATACACATTTTTACCTGCTCTTAAAGGCTTATAGAGTTCGTTGGATGCTGTCCTTTGCCAGCGTTCCTTGAATTTTGATCTTAAATCATTGTCAGTTGCTTCTTCTTCATCCAACAATCTTAATGACTTTTAAAAAGAAAGCAAAACAACAATGGATGTTATTTCTGGTGTAAAAAGTTAAATACTTTTTAAATGATCATACTCCAAGTACACGAAAATTAGTGAAATGGAATTATTCTTATATTACTGATTAGAATATAAGTTGGCACAATAATCTTTATTGCAGAAATTCATGTTACAGTGTATTTAATTTAAAAAAATCTTGTAAAAGGGCTAGGTGAGCCATTACTTTACTCAGTAAAATTAAAAAAGAATAAGAGTTTTTGTACATCCATATACTAAGACTACTTTAAACAAAGACTGTCTTTAAGATAAAAATAAATAGCCAAAATTGGTTTGCCTCAGTGGATAGAGCGTCAACCTGTGGACTGAAGGGTCCCGGGTTCGATTCCGGTCAAAGGCATGTGCCTTGGTTGCGGGCACATCCCCAGTTGGGGGTGTGCAAGAGGTAGCTGATCGATGACGCTCTCTCATCGATGTTTCTAACTATCTATCCCTCTCTCTTCCTCTCTGTAAAAAATCAATAAAATATATATTTTTTTAAAAAGATAAAAATAGAAAGCTTTTGGACCATAGAAGCCATAAACAAAACAAAGAGAAAACTGATTACCTATATGAAATAAGATTTAGACTTCTATCCTAATAACACACACTGAATATTTAGATGTAAAAAATGGATTTTTAATGCATAGCTGAAAAGACAAGATAGTAAAGTGCCAGAAACACAAGATACTAATTTACCAATGGAAACAAGTGTTAGAGCCAATGATATCTGCTAATTCCTGACATCTTAGAGCAGAGGTCTGCAAACTCTTCTATCAAACACTAGAGTAAATATTTTAGGCTTTGGGAACAACAGTCTTTATCCCATATTCTTCTTCCTTTTTTGCAACCCTCTTAAAATGGTTAAAAAAAAAAAATCATCTTTCATTAGTGAACTCTACAAAACAAACCACAAGCCAGAATCAGCCACTATCCTTAGTTTGTCAGCTACGTAGTTCACTACTAGCTTAGAGTATGAGTTTAACTAACAGAACATGAGTAGACACAAGAAACATCAGTGAAGACCTGGCATGGCTCAGTGGTTGAGCATCAACCTATGAACCACAAGGTCAGAGTCTGATTCCCAGTCAGAGCATATGCCCGGGGGGGTGAGCTTGATCCCCAGTGTGGGACATGCAGGAGGCAACTTGTCAATGAGTCTCTCTCATCATTGATATTTCTCTCTCACCCTCTTCCTTTCCTTGTTCAGTATTAGTTATATCATATCACTTATATTATCATCACCATAGTAATATAATAGTAATAGTAGAAATACTATAATTTATTAAGCACATATATACTGTGTCCCACAGGCCAGGCATTTCACTGTTTCAGGTTAGCCCCTCTTTTAAATAAGCCTAGGTCAATATTCTCATCCCCCAAGGTTCACACCATCATAAGTACTTAAGTGCTTTGGCCCGGCCCCAAAGTACTTGGAAATGATGAAAATGCAATATCCTCTGAAAGTTAACTGAAAAATCAGAACATCAGGGATGAAAGCATTGTAACAAAAGTCATGCAAGAGAGATGTGACTCCTTAATCAATTAAAAAAAATGGGGGGGGGGGGGAAATAAATATTAACCAAATAAAAAGGGAATATAGTTATAGCTGAATATAATTATATAATATAATATAATATAATTACAGATTGAATATAATTATAGCTGAAGAAAAAATTTATCAATTAAAGAGTTAAAGGCACAAGGATAATAACACTGGCAAACTGTTGGCTTTAGCCAAAAAACTTTAGTGTCCCATTCCTATGGATAAAATGGCCTCTACTAGAAAATGGATACAAGGGACTTATAAAACATTCGATGACCTAACTTTCTTTGACTCCACGTTCACTAAGAAATCCGATCTATATATATATATATAATCTTTATATATAAAAGGCTAATATGCAAAGTGTCCCCACAGGAGTTCAACCAGGAGACCAGGAGTTCTATTGTTCACTATGACATGCGCTGACCACCAGGAAATAGCACAGAACGAAGGAAGATCCTGGCCAGCATCCCCCAATCGGCCCTGATCGCTGGCCAGGCCCAGGGATCCTACCCACGCACGAATTTTGTGCTCCGGGCCTCTAGTCTTTAATATTGAAAAATCATTAATTATGAAAACTTTGAGCAATTTGTGTGATAGTAACTTCTCATAGTATACTAATATTAACATGGTCGTATGTTTCATTAATGTCCATTTACATACCCTTACAGATATGAATGAACCTACTCTCACTCAAATGAAATTCTTTTTGAGGCTGAAGGTCAAGCTCTGGCCCACATTAAATTCACCACAATGACGAGCACCTCCCTGTAAAACCAAACAGGAAGAGCCTCCAGTACTAATCCTTGCTGGACACCAAGGAGTCAAACTATTTTATTTGAAAGGCAAATCTCAAAACATACCTCATCTAAGATTTCTCTATTTCTTTGTAGTAGTTCAGGTAGCTCTTTGATCAACTGATCTACAGTCTGGATGCCACCCTGTTCAATCACAGATGTGGACTTAGTCAATATAGACTGAGGTACGGTATCTCCAGATACATCTTCAATTGCTGCTGGAAGATTAAGAGATGCTAACACCCTGAAAAAATGAAATACTATGTTATACAGAGGTCTAAACCACCTTAAAATATTAATCTCTTATATCCCAGTCAAAAGCAACAGAGTTACCATCCCAAAAGTAGATAAGCCTTATCAACAGAAAAATAAAGGAAAAGAAAAAAATAGGTTATTGAGAAAATTAAAACAAAATAATTAAAGAATTAAATTATTTAAATTCACAGTTAGAAATTAAAAACCAAAAAGTAAGATATATTCATTAAAATATACTAAATACCTTTGGCTGACAGTTCTAACTTAGCTTCTTTCAGCCTAAGTAATTATAAGTCAAAAAATCTATCTTAAAAGCTACAATCTTTTTATTATACTCCTGATTCTTATATTGTCACTGACAAATCAGAATACCTAACAGTTATAATTTCATATCACCTAGACAAAATGTAAAGAGAACATTGTTGATCTAACTATTAATTATAGAATCTTCATCTGTTCTCAGTTTGTAGCAGAGTAACAATTACTCTGTTATTTCATTTATATAATAAAGGGAATGTTAAACTTATGTTTCTTTATTGCTAGAAAAAGAAAAATGAGGTCAAAATCCATATATTCACTAAAATTAAAAACATGAAAAAGCAAACTGAACTAGGAGAAAATATTCTCAATTACATACATCTGACAAAGGACTTGCTTCTAAAATATGTAGAGTTCATCAAAGATTAATAAGAAGAAAAATTCAGTCTTAAAAATTAACAAAAGATGTCAACGGACACGTCACAAAAGATATTATGAATGGCTAATAAACACATAAAAAGTTGCTCAACATCTTTATTAATCAGGAGAATGCAAAGTCACGAGACACTGGTACACAAACTAAAATGTCTAAAATTAAAATGTAAAAAAAATAGACTGACAATACCAAGTGCTGATGAGGATACAGAGCAACAACATTTCTCAAACAGTGCAGGTGGGAATATAACCTGGAACCACCACTTTGGAAAACAATCGATCCATTTCATATGAAGTTAAACATAGACTAACCATACAATTAATCTATTTTATTTACCCAAGAGAAATAAAAGATGTCAACACAAAGATCTGTTGATGTTTACCGCATCAACCATCTAAGATGTCCACCCTCAGGTGAAAGAATAAACAGACTGACATTTAACCATATAATAAAATACTGTTCAGAAATAAAAAGGATCAAAGTGATACCCACAACATATATGAATCTCAAAAACATTATGCTAAGTGCAAGATACTCAACACACATTTTGATTATATACTACTATATAGGTGCTTATCTATACTGTAGGTATTACATATGTAATAATACTATACTACACTATGTACTATAAAATGCATACTCCACATGTTATAATGATTATATTTACATTAAATTGTATAAAAAGAAAAATTATAGTGACAGAGAGCACTATAGACAGTGGCTAGGGATCAGGGGAAGAGAAACTGAAGGGAAAGAAAGAGGCATGAGGGTGTATTTTAGGGTGAAGGAAATGTTCTGTCTTGATCGTGGAAATGGTGGTGATTACAAGGGTATTCACATTTATCAATAGAAATGAACTATACATTTAAAATGGATGTACTTCACTGAACTAAAATTATACTTAAGATTTTTTTTAAACCAATGAATCTACCAGAAACAAAACAGGTTCAGAATACTCAATATACTCAATGTATCTTAACTTAAAAAATTCATTTCTACCTCTCATTTCCCTCAAATAAATACAAATTAGTGGTCAAATATTTTCACTTGTTTCAGTAATTAAGTTTCTTCCAACTACGTTTGGTAGGGCTTAATAAATATAGTGTCCCCAAGAAATGTGTGTTTGTGTGTGTTATGTGCTTATTTGCTACTTCACCTATCTTTGACGTTCAGCTCCAAGGTCAGAAAGTAAAGTGTTCATAAACTATTTAGTTAGAGAACAATCAGACAGAGACATTGGAGGTTTAGATGTAAGTTTACGGGAGATAAGCTCTACCCACCCATTTGCCAAGTTGGTTGCTTCCCTCATTTGAGCAATGGATCTGTTAACTAAGTCGGCTTTCCTCTGGTTATAGGCAGCCAGAGCCTGCTGCACTGACACAGGAACCATCTTCTCAAACAGATCTACAATTAAAAATGGAAATGTCAACACAATTTTGAGACAAAACTCAAATTATATAGTGACTGTTCGTATTTCCTTTCCAAGGTTGATATAAAAAGTCTACAAATACTTAAAGGTAAAACTAAATCACTACTGAAGTACAATGATGGACAATAACAAGGAAAGCTTTTTCTCTGGACTTAAATTTCTTACCTTTTAGATGTGTGTCACTGAATTTAAGGAATCTTTGGTGCTAGAAGAGCTAATCATAGAAAACACTTCACTTGTTTTGGTCTACTGTGCCATGGTTCAATTTCCAGCTCTATCACTTTCTAACTATGCAATCTTGACAAGGCAATCACTGTGCATCAGTATCCTCGTCAGTCATGTGGGGATAATAATAGTAACTAGCTCACAGGATTGTTGTGAAAAATAAATGAGCTAATATTTGTAAAGAGCTTAAAGGACTTCCTTGGCACATGGTAAACACTTTGTCTTTGTTAAATAAAAATAAGTAAAATAATCAACCCTTCCCAATAACTTAGAATATTAATTCTCTTTAGGATCTCAGCTACCAAACACTGTATATACCTATGATACCCAAGCATACTGTAATGTATTTATCTAACACAATCATTATTGGGAGAGACTCCAGAACTTGATAAGCTTGAAGTTATATTTATGAATATTTATTTTTAATGGCAGAATCTTCAATAATATAACAAATGTTAAAATGACAACTGCTTAAAGTTATCATTACTCAAATGCAGTTTCAAGTTCTCTGATTCTGTTGTATACTTTACATATCCTTTATTGACATCTTTTCCATTTAAAAATTGTACTGTAGATAAAATTATTTTTTATTCTCATATTCATTTTGAGCAATCTGAATGCAAAGTATATTCAGAGCATACAATAGCAACTTTGTGATTTTAGGCTAAAAACAAAAACAAAAACAGATTAAACTGGAGAAGAGATGAGTAAGATTAAACTACAAATGAATACTTGACATACCAGTGAATTTCTGGCTAATGGGTACATTGACTGGGGTAGATTTCACAAGTGTGGCTTTGCCGATAGGATCTAGATCTTTGAGGTCTGGAACTCGATCGTGATATATGAAGTCATTATCCTTCTTTGCTGCGGTAAGGGCACGGTTGATTTTGTCTGAAAAATCCTTCACATTGACATATTCATCATAGCGAGATGCCACTGTTTTAATCAATTCTGCTGCATGCTAAAAAGAAAATATTACAAAATAATAATAATAATGTTTATTTTTCTCAACCAAGCATTGGTTTCCTTTTCAAATAAAGAAAAAAAAAACCTAATTTGAGATTTTGTATTTTTAGCAATGTGTTCAACAGATTAACCTAGAAATTCTCTTCACAAATTACCCCCAAGTTTAAGAATACATAGCAGACATCCCTTTAAACACGTGTGAATTACCAAGAAAATAAAGGAAACCCATGGACCAGTAGTATAAGCTGGCATTGAGGAAGACTGGATGTCCAGTGTTTCAATAACCCAAAGGACTATCAATTAAAATGATCTAAAAGCCCTCAGGAGGCCTGAGACAGGGTCTTGAAACTACAAAAAGAGAACTGAGAACATCCCCTTCATTACCTCACATGAAGACAGGAACTTCAAAGGACTACACCCACAATGAAAGAGTAAATCAGAAAAATATTATCCAGCAACACATCTTGTTTCAACAAAAAAACAAGATGTCTCAGCATCAGTATAAAATTTGTTTTAAAAAATGGTTTGTACCCTGGCCAGTGTGACTCGGTTGGGTGTCGTCCAATATACCGTGAGGCTGTTGGTTCGATTCCTGGTCAGGGCACATGCCCGGGTTTTGAACTCCATTCCCTTTAGGGGGAGTGCAGGAGGCAGCCGATCTATGTTGTGTTCTCACATCAATGTTTCTCTTTCTCTGCCCCTCTCTCTCCCTTCCTCTCTAAAAATCAATAAAATTATTTTTTAAATGGTTTGCCATTAGAATTCATAAGATGAGCATATGCCTCATATAAACCAAGAGTCCACATTCTCTTACTTAGATGGTATTAGAAATAGTAACATCAGATAAAATAGGGAATAAAGCCAAAAGCATTATTCAATATTAATTTAGTACATAATGTTTAACATTTGCCAATTTGCCATAAAGATATAAACTTCCTAAATTTTGCACTTAATAGTTTCTACCTATATAAACTGAGAAGTTGATACATCTATCAATAATGAGAATGAAAGATTTTAACACCTCTACTCTGTAATGAATGGACCAAGTAAATAAAATTTTTAAGAGTTCAATTTTATTCACCAGACATGGAAAACCCTGAACTCCACCATTAGAGAATACATAATATTTTCAAGCATTTAGAGAATATCTATATAAAGTGATCACATCAGGAGACAAAGCAAATCTATAACACCAAAATTATAGTAATACAAAAAATATATATAATACTAGAAAATTTAACTCTTTAACCTTAATAGATTTGTTTTTTAAAAATCAAATTATCTCCACTGATATTAAAAAGCATTTGATAAGATTCAATATTCATTCTTGATTTTGTAAAATTTTTACTCATAAAACAGAAATAAATACACAGTTCCTTTACTTTTAAAGATTTTTTTATGAGCCAAAACCGGTTTGGCTCAGTGGATAGAGCGTTGGTCTGCAGACTGAAAGGTCCAAGGTTTGATTCTGGTCAAGGGCATGTACACTGGTTGCGGGCACATCCCCGGTAGGGGATGTGCAGGAGGCAGCTGGTTGATGTTTCTCTCTCATCGACGTTTCTAGCTCTCTATCCCTGTTCCTTCCTCTCTGTGGAAAATCAATAAAATATATTTTTTTAAGATTTTTTTATGACTTTAGAGAGAGAAAAAGAGAAACATCAATTGGCTACCTCCTGCCCTGGGGATCCAGGCCAAAACCCGGTCATAAGCCCTGAAAGGAATCAAGCAGGCAATCTCTGGATGTTCTATGTTAACTTTTGACCTATGAATAATAAAGCTATAAAACTAAAGCTACAACCCTCATGTGTCTATAACTGAAAAAAGTTTCTCACTTTTCACTGAGTCTAAAGTAGTTTCCTTCCTCCAGAGTGGATTTTTAAAACTGCATTAAAATTTCAAAAGCTCTTCTGACGCATTTACAGAGAATAAATAATGGCCTGCTTGAATCTAATAGTCCCAGAGTTTCCAGAAAATAAAGAAACTAAACTTCTAATACTTTAAATATGCTAGCCTAAAAAAATCTTCCCCACAGAAAGCCATTTCATATAAGAATCTAAATTATAGTGACCAAAGTTAATTCCTAGACAAATGAGATATGTTTGTTAATCTTGGTTTTGTAAAAAAAAAAAAAAAGTATGTTTTTCTCTGATTATGTCACTGTGGGTTATAATACCAGCATACATTTTCTTTTTTATAAGTCTGGGTTTCTTTTTTCATGAAAAGACTAATTTGTGTGAACTTCCTAAATGATACTCACATAGTACCTTCTAATGTCCAGGCCATATTAAAATTTCCTTAACAGTTATCTTCTTCCCCTCTGCTTACCAATACTCAAAAATACAAACAACTAATAAACAGCTCTTATTCCTGCTGAAAAGTTGCCCCCGATGTCACAACAAGTTTCTGACAACCCCAATGCCTACCATATAGATACAATTGCATAGAAAGAACTCTGCTTTTTACAGATGTACTTATCAAGCTAAATTTATATGCTCCAAGGCTAGGCACTCTGCAATCCTTTCTGAAATCTGGTAAATAATTTAGAACATTTTGTATTAAAATAAGTATGGGTAAATAAAAAAGAACAACTTAAATTTTGCATGAAATTTTTGGGGGTTTATTTTTTGTTGTTTTGTTTTTGCATGCATTTAAATGAACTATGAGATTTCAAAAAGCATGCAGCAGGTAAAGCCTATAAAAGCACTTGTCTCCATTGATGGGGCAATGAGTAGGAATGGTTTTCATGAGCAAACTTGGGAATCTCATTAAGAAAGAATAAGGGCTCTAACCAGTTTGTCTCAGTGGATAAAGCAACGGCCTGCAGACTGAAGGGTTCCATGTTCGATTCCAGTCAAGGGCATGTAACTTGATTGCGGGCACATCCCCAGTAGAGGGGTGTGCAGGAGGCAGCTGCTTGATGTTTTCTCCCTCATCAATGTTTCTAACTCTCTATCCCTCTCTCTTCCTGACTGTAAAAGATAATAAAACTTATTTTTTAAACATAGAGATTAAAAAAAAAAAACTGTCCTTATAAAAAAAGAAAAGAAAAATAGAGATCCAAGTTATTTAATATTTATTTCTAAGAGACTCACCTGTAACCTTGCAATCTCTTCGCCAAACTTCTTCTGCTGTTTTGCCAGGATAGACTGGTGGTACTCAGCATTGGCCTGCATGATACAGTGCTTGGCAGCCAAGACAGGAAACACCTCCTGGAAATAAAAATACTGACCAGGGAAGAGTCCAACCACACAAACCACCACAGACAACATGGGATGCAGGAAGAAAAAGGAAAAGGAGACAGAAATTAGAATTACCCCATTAATAGTTTAGAGATAGGTTAGTCAGGTGTAAACAGAGAAGACCACATGATTTTGCATGGGTTGAAGTCAATCATTTCAATTTTTTTCTTCCAATTAAAATGAAGGAGGGGGGGTTGTTGTTGTTTTTACTTTTAAGTGAAGCCAATTAAAATTTTTACAGTTCTCTTGAATCGAGCCATGAAGTCAACATTTTGTTTACAAAGAAGAAAGGAAAGCATGCATTAGGAAGAGAAGTAGAATGGACAGCCAAAGGAATAGCAAGCACAAGGCTTTAGCAGCTTTCTTATGAGCCCTTTTCCAGCCTTTAGAGTCAACTAAAACGATTACTCACATACACTAATGAAATTGCTCTATAGCTGACTGTTTCATGTTTAAGAGACAAAAGACAGTAAAAGTAAGTTCCCACTTATACTCATATCCTAAGACTTTTTAATAAAGATGATTTTTAGCCAAATAAAAATTTAATATCATATAACAACTAACATTTCAGTATCATATACTCAAAAACACATAGCAAACAGACAAATGAACTAAGTTAATAACTAATATGATTCAGTATTATTCTGCCCTAATCTGCCTTAAAAAACTGCATTCAAAATTAATTGTAAAAGATCCAAAAACATGAACCAGGGAAGCAGTTATATAGGTACCAGCTCTTCTAAAATGTCAAACCCTAGCCTGCAACCTTATTGTTTTTAGGCAGTACATGTCATATAAAATCTAATAACTATACTAGACAAGCACTATGCAGACAATAAATGAATGAATGAATAAGACATTGAAAAACTGAATTATTACCTATGTCCTTTCCTGTCTCCCAATGAATAATATCCTAGCTTCCTGGTTCATTATTTGTAGAAATTTCAATTTTACAATAAAAATATGAGATATCTTATGAGCTTTATTAGTAAAAAAAAATGCAAAAATAAAAGACACCTAAATCTCAAACTGCACTCATGCCAGTTCTCAAGGTAAGGCTGGAGCAACTTGGTACTTAAACAGGAGAGTTTCGAGGAATACCAGGAATGCTGCAAAGTAGTTTCCAAGTCTTTGTAGGTGGCATTCTTCTCTCCATGACAAGACTGAACTAATGGCCCAACAGGATGTAACGGTATACGGTGCAGCTGAACAAGAGGTAAGAAGGGATCCCAAGTCTCTTTTTAAGAGTAATATTATTAATATCCAAGAGTCCTGGACAACTTTCAACTGATACCTCGGTATATTTTAAATTTCTAGGAATATTCACAGTGGACATTTTCTGACTAAACTAACATGTTCTATTGATGAACTTATATGCTCTTTTTTACTCCACCACAAAACTGTCTGCAACTTCCTAATTTAAAAAAATTCCTGAATGATTTATTAATCAATAAACTCTGCTACGAGACCATGTGACAAATACCATGAGCTATCATACAGACAAAACTAATTCCTTGAACCTTTCTGAAAGAGTAACTGAATTATATCACATTTCACTCGATCTCAGTTTCCCTTTCTAACCATTCTAAATTTACTTGTTAGTCTAATAATCTGCTTTGTCCTTTCAAGTGATCACACTAACTAGTCATTTCAAATGGTCACACTGACATGCCATTTCAGAAAAATTTACATTAAAATACTTCCTGCAATAAATATGTGGTTTAAAGATGGTTGTTTTCCTTAGCTGTTCAACAGCAGCCCAATTTTCTATTCCTGTTGACAAAATTTAATTCTAATAAAATTATTGGCGGGATTTGTTTCCTTTTCCTTTTCCTTTTTCTTTATGTCTGTTTTTGCACTTTTAGACTCATCTTTAAGAAAACAGGACAATAATTAATAAAAGTGTGAATAATCAACATGCTCAAGTATTCATGCTTGTTGTACCAAACCACCAATGAATCAGATGTACACAATGCCCTTATTTGACAAAATTATTGGAGACAGATATTTAAAATTTTCCAGGAAGAGATTTAGCTTGGAAAAACAAGTTTAGTGAAGAGCAAAGGCAAAGGCATCCCCTCAATATAAAATAAATTTTCATGCACCTTAAATAAAAAAATTTCTACAAAGATATTCTTTAAATGTCTCTCCTAAATTTTCAAATCTTTATAAAGCATAATTTTCAACTTGCTTCCTGTACACAGTATCCAAATATTTCTACATGCAAACAGCCACGTGTGTATAAAAATGATAACTGACCTTAGGGAGAGTATCTTTATACTGACACTGCTTGAAAGCATCACCAAAATAATCTGCAGCCTGATTCGCCAATTTAGCTATGATGGCATCTTTCATTTTATCTGTAATAAAATATGAAATTGACCATTATAATTAAAGTAATCTGATATATCATGATTGTACATGTCTTTTTAAAAAATCCTTATTGGTGAAATCAATTCATCTGCATGAAATTTAATTATTTCTCAGGCAAATACAAAGAGTCAGAAAATAGTTTAGTGGCTGTCAGGAGCTTGGGAGAGGGAATAGAGTGTGACTGCCAGTGGGTATGAGGTTTCTTTTGGGGATAATGATAATGTCTTAAAATAAGACTGGTTACGGTCACAAAACTCTGACTATACTAAAAACCAATGAAGTATGTATTTTAAAAGGATGAATTTTACTGTATAGGAATTCTAAGTCATATGGATTCCACATGACTGTTTCCTTATTTTTAATTTCTCTGTACTTACATATTCAGCCTATTCCAATCTGTTATACTAAATCACATGCCTTGTAAGAATTAATCTTATTCCCTCACTCACAGAGCCAGGGATTCTGCTAGGCTCCATCCTGTCAGCTGATGTCGATGAAATGAGATCTCCTCAAAGGTGCTCTTCTTCACCAATGAATCTAAAACTAGTATGACTGCCCCTCCATCCTTACCCGACAGCCAGACCAACCACCAGCCATTATCCCACAATCCACCTTATTTTCTTTAAAGACATTATCTCCCTTTACCTGAGCCAGTTAATTTCTTATTTATTATCTCCCCAACACTAAAATATAAGCTTCCTGAAATAAGCAATCTTGCTTGTCTTCTAACTCTATTTACTTAGATCTTAGAGTAGGGACTAGAACACAGAAAATACTCAATAAATATTAGCTAAATGAATGCATTTTTGATATATTACAAACCTATGTAAACATTTCAGAGTTCAATTTTTAAGACAATAGCTAACTATCCATTTATAAAAGATTGCAAATACAACTTACATTCTTAAATGTGCATTGTACCACTTTGAAGTTCAAAAAAGGTAAGTTGAAAATTTTCAGTAACACGTTTCAAGTTCATGCTCTACATTGAACATGTTATATTTTAATCATCTTCTAACTTTAAAAACCTATCACTTACTTTCACATGCAACAAAATGACAAATTGGAATTACCTCTTGTGGCCTTTAAAAAAAAGACTTCTTGGGCCTGTGCCAGCATAATAAGACTGAGGGTCCCAACAGTATCTGGAGATATGTCCACAGTAGGTTCCCGATTTAAGGCAGATAAAACCGTCTCTTTAATATGTAAAAAGGCACCACTAGCGAACTAGAGGGGGGTGAAAAAGAATTTCTTTAAAATTTATAGGAACTCAGCAAGACTTAATTTTCTAATGTTAGACACAAAATTATTCCAAATGTTAACTCAGTTGAATACTTATTAAAATTTTATATTGTGTAAATAGCTCTAAAACATCTGACCTACAGACAATAAAGGGTATTTTTTCTAAAATACTATAGAGTAAAAAGAAATTTAACAAAGATAAGAAGTCACTTGTGACAAAAAAAAATTATATTAACAGGACAAATTGAGTAAGCTTATTTTTAGATATACTTCCTCAAAACTAATATGAGAATAAAGGCAGGGATAAAATATTAAAATGTTTTTAATACTGAATGCACTTGGTTTGGTCTCAAACAAACATATACTTAAGGAAGCCTCAAATAGTACCGATGCCTCGTCCTCTGAGGGACAGCATTACCATCCAATGCTAATGATTTCTATTTGACTCTCAGAGCTTCTTGGTGAAACACTGACCGTCAGATTTGTCTTCTCAATTATATTTTTCTAAGATTAACACTGAAATCACGTTGCTCTCATGAAACAAATGATACTAGTAAAAAGAAAGAAGTCCGCCTGAGATTTAAAGGTGTTGTGGGTTACACAGATAAGCTATGCAGAGATAACAAAAGGTTAACTGTTTCAAATGAAAATGATGCTTTCTGCAGTCATGAAGTATCATAAAACCAGAGTATCTGCAGAGTGATCAGTTGACCCTGCCTAGTAAACAAACAGAATCACAGGCCAGAACAGCAAAGAACCCAGTCTCTCATTCACAGAAACGGAGCTGGAGGCCTACAGCAGTTAAAGAAGTTAGACAGGACATGCAGCTCTTGGTGGCAAGCAGCCCAGAAAAGAATCTAGGTCTTGTAGTACAATTAGTTATCTTTCCATCACTAGGTGTCCTGCTGTGAAACACAGAAGTGACTCACAGAATGGAATGTGTCCTCAATAATTCAGAATGCCCTCTAAAATCTCACATGCCAGTTAACAATTACAACTAATAGAAAACTAAATAAAAATGTACTTCATTACTGCTTTTTAAACATTTGCCATTTATGGCCTCAAAAAGAAAAGGTGCATATGCATCATCTGACTGTATGGTAAGCAACAATATGGAGTACATTGTCTGCTTAAAGTGTGTCAGCCTCTCACTTTTCTTAAACAGCATTCCGCACCTCCCCCCTAAACTTCAACAATGGGGAAATCAGACTCCATCTCTGGGAGACCCTGGAAGGACCAATTGGAATTCCATTAAATTTGGTTGGAATCAGGACACCTGGAACACCAATGCACCCCTTTATTAACACTTCTGCCCTTAGTCTTCCTGGTGTAAAATGAGAATGACATTATATAACATGCCTCACATGGTTTACCTGAGAGTCAAATAATGTATATGAAAAAACTCTGAAATTTATAAGGTAACATAAAGCGTGAAAACAAAATTATAGATATTACCACTTAACAATAATCACTTATTGTTCTTTAAAGCTGAATAACAATTGCCACAAAAATCATATGCCTTATTAGTAAATATAGTATAACATTACATATCTGACCACATTTAAATATGACCTCTCCACAAGTGTCAAAGTTAAACTTTTCTTGCTAAGAGGTCTTAAGTTTTGTGACTTGTGTGAAACTTTACAAGTGTCTCACTATAAGAAAAAATATTAAAATAAAATAATGTACAAAATTTGTAATGAGTTTATTCCACACATTTTATAATTTGAACCTAATTTATTGAGCCATTATGTGCCAGGCACTGTGCTAGGTGCTGGGTATACGATGGTGAGGAAAATGAGAACTGGTGTATAGTATGTAGTTTATCTAAGAGCCTCAAAAATATAAATCAATTCATTAAAAAATGTACTACTTTCCAAGAAAATATCTGTGTGTAAAGAAATATCTGTAAACCTAAATGCAAATTATTTTCAATTTAACCCAACTTAGTGTTGATCGTTATGTAGTAACTACTGTTCTGCATACCTGGTAATGCTTAGCAGCGATTTTCAATCCTTCATCATTATCCAGGTTCTGTTCTGCTGCAATTTGGCTAGCTAAGGCTGCACAATTGAACAACACACAGCTCTTTTCATATCCTAAGCTTGCAAGAGCTGTAAAAAATCGAGAAGGAAAATTTATCAGATTATTTTTTCTAAAGAAAATTAATGTTTCAAAGAGAAATAATATAATCTCTACCCCACTGCCTCTCACAAAAACAAGTTTCCAGACCTTTTTCTCACTCATCAGAGGCTCCCGTATTGATAGCTGCCCTGCTAGGCATTTATTTTCATAATAATATTCCCATCATCTAAAATTCAACAGATCAATATATTATCCTTCCCTTCCCTGTAAGTCCACACTGGTAGTAGTCAGGTTCAAATGAAAAGTCATTTTCACATCATTTCTCACTTAAATTCAAATATATTATTTCTATTTTCCATCACTTCTCTAAAAAGTATATCTTCCCACCACATTTAAACCAATTCCTCATTACTACAAACCTAAGCAAATGCCAGAACCTCCTAGCTGACCTTCCATGCCTCATTTCGTTATGCCAATACATCTCAAAGACTAACAAATTATTTAAAATACAACTTTGATCAAGAATCTACACACCTCACATCCACTTAGCTACCATAAAAAAAAAAGTTTTTGTTTTTTTAATTAAAAAAAAAAAAACCAGCCCAGCTGGCATGGTTCAGTGGTTGAGGGACAACCTATGAACCAGGAAGTCACAGCTTGATTCCCAATCAGGGCACATGCCCCGGTTGCGGGCTCAATCACAGTGTTGGGGGTGTGAAGGCAGCCAATCCATGATTCTCTCTCACCATTGATGTTTCTATCTCCATCTCCCTTCCCAAGCTGCAGTCTTTTATTTTGACACTAGAAGCCTGGTGCACAAAATTCGTGGATGGGTAGGGGTCTAGGGACAATTGGCCTGGATTGGCTGGCAATCAGGGCCAATCAGGTTCCCTGCCTCTGTGCCTCCTCCTTCCCTCACCACCTGCTCATGTAGCCACCTCTCATGCAGCCACCACGTGGTTCCATGCCTCCGCACCTCCCGGCCTCCCGACCTCCCTGTCTCCTATTTCCCGTACTCCCTTAGCACCCCACTGCGGCCACATCCCATGCCACCCCCTGGTGGTCAGCACACATCATAGCAAGCGAATGAACTCCCTGTCTCCCAGGTGAACTCCCAAGGTGACTATTTGTATATCAGCCTTTTATTATATAGGATTATTATATAGGAATTCTTAAGTATAAAATACTCTGTGAAAACTTTTTTTCCTTATAATTAAATATTATCTTTTTTCCTTTATGATCTCTCCTATCAGATCTAAACACAAATCAGGTGTTTTTTTAAAAAAAAAAAATTCAATTCTCCTTCCTTCAAATAGCTCTTTTTCTTCATATTCAACTTCTCCCTACTTTAACCTGTGCTCTTTATATATATATATTTTTAATTGATTTCAGATAGGAAGGAAGAGGAAGAGAGAGATAAAAACATCAATGAGGGGAGAGAATCACTGATCAACTGCCTCCCGCACACCCCCTATTGGGGATCAGGCCCACAACCCTGGCAGGTGCCCTGACTGGGAATCTAACCGAGAACTCCTGGTTCAGAGGTCGACACTCAACCACTGAGCCACACCAGCTTAGCTGTGCTCTTCTTTTTCACACAAAGCCTTTCAAAATGAAAACAGCTTTATTATATAGTTTTCCTAAAACTTAAAATAGTTTTTTAAAACTACGAAAATAAAAATCACCAAATATGTTACACCTCCCAGAGTTACCCAGTTAATAAAAATGCAACAGCTCTAACCTGCAATAGGCCTTTTACTCAATATTCCATGGAGATACCTTTAAATGTCAAATATATATTTACGTTATCATTCTTAGAATGTATAACTACACAATATTCTAATGAATGAGTACTCCATGCTTTATTTAGTAATCAAGACATTACTAAAGGCCGAAACCAGTTTGGCTCAGTGGTAGAGCGTTGGTCTGCGGACTGAAAGGTCCCGGGTTCGATTCCGGTCAAGGGCATGTACATTGGTTGTGGGCACATCCCCGGTAGGGGGTGTGCAAGAGGCAGCTGGTCAATGTTTCTCTCTCATCGACATTTCTAGCTCTCTATCTCTCTCCCTTCCTCTCTGTAAAATATCAATAAAATATATATTTTTTTTAAAAAAGACATTACTAAAGGACATTTAACTCCAATATTTACTACTAGAAATACCTTGATGAACTACTTCCTGCTTTATTTAAGCTTTTGTTTTTGCCTCCCACTTCTTCCAGGAACTTGGTTCATCATTTAACCCATCTTACTAATTATCATTTAGTTCTCTTACCATCTGCTCCTTACTCTCAACCTACTAATTTGCTTGTCTCCATATCACTAAAAATCCTTTTCTTGGCCTTGCCTCTCTCCCAGCAACATGCTCCCTGTACTCCCAAGTCTTTACCTCAAGTTTCCCGAAATAACCCACCCAGAGGGGCTGTTTTCCATCTCACTGCCTCTGGTCCAGCTCGCAGCCTGATGCAATTTGGCTCTGCGGCATGGCCCTCGCAAAACTTCTTTTGTTGCCAAATCCAGTGACTTCTCCAACCTTGTATGACTTGACCCCTACTATAACGACTGTCAATAATGTTCCAGCCTGGCTGAGCATCAAAGTCACCAGGAGATATTTTCAAAGACACTGATTCCAGTGCCTCACCTTGAAATATCTTCCTTCACATCTGGCATTCTGTAACTTTACCTTTAAAGATATATACCTGTATCTTTAATATTTCCCCCAGGTAATTCCAATGTGCAACCAGGCTCAAGAGCCATTGAACTACATGGTCGCTGAGACTCTGCTGGCATTCAGGTCAATGTCTCTATTCTTCCCTGCTTACCCTGAGATCTGAAAGCTTTTTTTCTGCCTCATTCTCAAGAATCTCCTCCACTACTTCCTCTGAATGTCGTATTCTCTAGCTCTGGCTTTCACACTTTTCCCAATCTATACTCTACCAGAGGGGATACATTTATTATTATATAGTGGTAACTGTCCCCAAATCTACTGCTCTTGAGCTTGAAATCCATTATTTCCAAATGCCAAAGAAAAGTTTCTACCCAGACATAACACAGAAAACTCAAACTCAACCTATTTATTAAAAGTAATAAATCAACAGGTCAAACCAAGTTATAAATCTTAATTATCCATCCTTAATTCCTATTCTTTCCTCTAATAGTAGATCCAGTTTCACTTCTGAAATGTCTCTCAATCCCACCCCTTCTCCTCTGACCCACATATACTTCCTGTCTAATTTCATCCATAATGACTCTCACAAGACTCTTAACTGGTCAGTTTTTCCCTAGTCTCTGAAGTTAGGCTTTCTGGATTCATATCTGGCTTCATTAAATCCCTGCCATATAACCTTAGAAGTCATTTAATCTTTCTAAATCAGTTTGCTCAACTGTTAATAACAGTGCCTTTCCTCATTAGGCTCCTAGGGAATTCAGTGCCTGGATAGAATATGTACTCAATAAATGTTAGACTCTGGAGAGGGAGGGCATGAATGGGAGGGGGGGGGGGCCATGATAAGCTATGTACACATATAATACCTTAATAAATTTTAAAAAATAATTTTAAAAATGTTAGCTATAAATATGTAAGAAGAGCCCTAGTCGGTTTGGCTCCGTGGATAGAGCGTCAGTCTGCAGACTGAAGGGTCCCAGATTCGATTCCGGTCAAGGGCACATGCCCAGGTTGCGGCTTGGTCCCCAGTGTGGGGTGTGTGGAAGGCAGCTGATCAATCATTCTCTCTCATCGTTGATGTTTCTGTCTCTCTCTCCCTCTCCCTTCCTCCTTCCTAACTGAAATCAATAAAAATGTTTTTAAAAATATATATATGTAAGAAGAAAAGAGTACAAAACTCACAAGTATACTATTTATAACTTCACAATCTACTTTCTAATGTTTTCTCCCTCCATAAACCTCAACTCAACTTATGGTTTCAAGCCTTAACAATATTTAGTATTATACTAACATGTATTGGATATAACTTATAGTGAATAATACTGTTATGTAATAGTACATAGCATATATCTTATAATACATATGTAGTATATATAACATAAATATGGTTATATGTAATATTAACATTCAGTGCAGCTTATATTTACTGAGCACTGTTCTAAGGACTTTACGTGAATTCACTCATTTAATCCACACCAGAACCCAACGAGGTAACAGCACTTCACAGTGCTATTTCCTACTTCACACACATGAGAAAATTAAGGTAAAGAGAGGTTACATGCTGAGCTAGCAGATAAAAATAGCCTCACTCTTCTGACCTTTGATTAAAATGTTCTACCTAAATGATATTTTCTATCTGGAAAAACCAAATTCACCCTTCAAAGGCTAACTCAAACACTGCTGACTTTCACCAGGCAGAATTAACTTCCTCACCCATGCTCCCCTTTGTGCACAGGCTGATCGACTTTCTTCCCAATCAGTTTCAATACAACCGTCTTATTCCCTTTTATAACTAGGACAGTGCCTGGCAAGGCATAGGCTCTCTACAAAATTTTTTAAATTGCATTAAAAGTTGATGTTGGGGAGAAAAAAGGTTAAAATGTTTATTTTAAAAGAATCGTTACAAGAGCAATTTTAAAAACCTAAAACAAAGTGTTCAGACTAAGTTTCCCATAATTTATTATTAAAAAAATTACATACCCAACTTTACAGACCCTCCAAAAAGTGAACCTTTATCAAAAGCATCTTTCCAGGTAAATGTCAAGCAGATCTTGATAAAGAGAAAACAGAAAATTATGTTACCTTCTTGAACCTCATTAATATTAAGTCTCTTTCAGAGAAAAATTCACAATGAGGAAAAAGACCAAAGTTTCAACCTAAAACACTGTCTTCTCTAACCAACCAAGTCCTTTTCCTTTCTTGGCCATAATTTTTTTTTTTAAGTAAAATACTGGCACTAAGTTATTTCAATTGGTCACTCTGCTTCAGTAATTGTACACATACTGTCTTCTCCAAAACACACAATCTTATTCAACTTTTAAACACACAATGGATTAAGCAGAATATGAACTTAATTGTCAAATAAGCCAAGAGAAGCACAGGCAATAAAGTACTACAGGTTTCTCAGAAGATAAAATTAAAATTATTCCATGATGACAAAAGTAAGATAACGTTTATCTTTGGTGGATGGCACAAGATAATTTACTTCTTGATTTGGGTAGTAGTTATACACGTATATTCACTTTATGAAGATTCAAGCTATACACATATTTTCTTTCACTTTTCTGAATGCATGTTATACATGAATAAAGAGTTTCTGTCATAAATTTTTAAAAACTGCATCTCATGCTTCTAAAATATTCTGCATATGATGATTTAAAAGAAGTTAGCCTCTTTCAAATTATGTGTTGCAATCTAACTTTTTAACTCTAGGTTAGAGAATTTTCAATATACACACAACTAGAGAGAATAACATAATGAACCCCCAATGTACCTCTCACCAGTTTTTAGCCTTTTGCCTTTCTTAGTTCATCTACCACCACCCCTTTTCCCTGTCCACCCACCTCCCACCCCAAACACACACATACTTTTTTAAAGGAAATAAACTAAAACTAATACTTCCTGAATTAGTTTCTCTCTTAATTCTGTAAAAGCCAAAGGGAAGAACACTCAATCAGTCAACAGTGGACATAAAATGCAGTTAAATATATATACAACAGTTACTGAGGAATGACATGAATAGAATCCTAAGAAACATTCTTCAAAAAAAGACATAAATTCGTGTCAGAATTTGTATTTAAAAAGTTTCATAAAAACCTAAATATAATGAACAGAACCATTTATTTTAATAAAATGAAACCATGAGTGGGAGGAAATGGGTAACTTGCCATTATCATAGAACTTTACAAATTAAACAAATGACTTACCTGATTTTCAGAAAATGGGAACTTAGGTTCAATGGAACAAATCTGATCATAATACCTAAAACACAGAGCAAAAGTTAAAATTAGCAGAGTTAAATATTATGCACATTTATGTAAATACAACTGGTTAAAGAGAACACCAACCTTATTCACGCTTACCTTGAGTGGCCCACAAATTCATCAGCCATTTTGAAGTTTCTGAACATAATCTTTTAATGTATAACCAAAAGCTGAATGCATGCAGTGAAAAAACTGAAAACTCATCCTCCCTCGAAAGAAAAATACTTATCAACTATTATTACCAATAGGCAAATATCTAAACAGAAAAACCAAAGTATTTCTTAAAATACTATTTCTTATTAGGATAACTAGTTATATCCATTGAGCATATTAATATCTCTCATAAACTGCTCAGTAAGGACAGGTTTGCCAACTTTTAAATATGCCTTGGGGCCCTAGCTGGTTTGGCTCAGTGGATAGAGCATCAACCTGTGGACTGAAGAGTCCCAGGTTCGATTCCAGTCAAGAGCACATACTGGGACTCGATCTCCAGTAGGGGGCGTGCAGGAGGCAGCCAATTAATAATTCTCTCTCATCATAACTGTTTCTATCTCTCCCTCTCTCTCCCTCTCTGAAATCAATAAAAATACATACTTAAATGTGTTTTGGGTATGCGCACTTCTGTCCGCCTTCACCACTGCCACACAATTCATTAACGCTACTACCCTCCCTCCAAGGTAGTCTAATCGTCTCCTGGTCAACCTGTCTCATTTTCTCCTTCCTCATTCTTTTTACTTCTTTTTTAAAAATCCTCACCCAAGGATATGTTTTCTTTATTTTTTTTTGAAAGTGAGACAGGAAGAGAGGGAGGGAAGGAAGGAGAGGGGAGAGGGGAGAAGAGAGAGAGGAGAAACATCGATGTGAAAGAGAAACATGGATCAGTTGCCTTCTGTAAATGCCCCAACCAGGGACCAAACCTGCAGTCTAAGATGTGCCCTAACTGGGAATCAAACCTGCACATTTTGGGACAACACGCCAACCAAATGAGCCAGGGCCTTTCTCATTCTTTCCCATATATATATATATTCTCTACAGAGCAGCCAGAATGACCTTCAAATCTGAAGCAGTCTAGCCCTAGCTGATATGGCTCAGTGGATAGAGTTTCGGCCTGTGACCTAAGAGTCCCCTGGGTTGGATTCCAGTCAAGGGCACATGCCCAGGTTGCAGGCTCGATCCTCAGTGTGAGGCGTGCAGGAGGCAAACCAATCAATGATTTTCTCTCCTCATTGATATTTCTATCTCTCTCTTCCTCTCCCTTCCTCTCTGAAATCAATAAAAATATGTTAAATATATATATACATCAATATTAATAATAGGGTAACATGCATATTAGTCGGGAGCCGTCACTAGTCAAGTCTAGAAAAATTTAAGTAAAGTAAACAAATCATAACCCATTCAGGAAAATAAGAACATTATTCTGAAGTATATAATATGAACAAATTAACAGGAAAAGCTCTACCCTACTGTACAATGCCAACTAATAAATGTAGAAGAAATAATGGAATTGGAAAAAATCATCATTTGACACCTTTCAGAATATAGTGCCTGATTCAGGCAAGAGTCACAATGGATACTAGAACAAAAGTTTGATGGAAATAGGATATTGCATACATAGTCTCAAAGTATCTTCCCACAAAACACTTAGTAATTAGCATAACACACTTACTAATTATAAGGTTAAGAAACCTGGGAAATACCATCTTAATCAAGTGATGAAAGTTAACCTATTACCAGCAATAGGACAAATCAAATAGTGTTCTTCCTGATAGGCACAAAAAGAACACAGCATCACTTTGGTGGCACTACTGCCCCAAAATGCATGAATCATGAGAAAATGAGACAAATCCCTATGCAACTTTCTACAAAGTAACTACCCTGTACTCCTCAAAAATGTCGAGGCTGCAAAAGACAAGGAAAAAATTGAGGAACTGTTCCAGATTAGAGAACTAACTAGAGAGAAAACAATTAAAAGCAATGCAGGATCCTGAACCTATAAACATTACGGGGAGAATCAACAAAATGTTAATGAATTCTATGAATTAAATGGTAAATATTCAATCAATGTTAATTTCCTGATTTTGAAAGTTGTACTGTGCTTATTATATAGGAGAGTATTCTTATACTTAGGAAACAAACACTGAAGAATTAAGTACTCAAACCTATAATGAAGTCCCATTATTTTTAAAACTATATCCAAAAATGTGACGAGGTCTGGCCATCATTCAGCTCTCTCAAAGCCTCCTCTCAGATCATTCCCTATGCATTACAGTCACTAACGTCAGTGCTCTCTCTTGGCCCTAAGCTTTCACACATGTTTTTACTTTTTTTCCCCCCTCTGTACCTGGAAACTTTTCCCATCACAATTTCCCACCTTTCTTATCTAGGATGACATGTCATCAAAGAAGCCTTTCTTTATTCATCCATCCAACAAATAGTTACTAAGAGCTTACTATGTAACAAGCACAGTTTTAGGAAATTGGGATGTTCTAAAACTTTTGGGGGTGAGGGTGGGAAACAACATAAGTTAAAATACAGTATAGTAGGCAGCGTTAAGTACTATGGAGAAAAACAAAGATGTAAGAGGGATAAGGTGTGTGGATATCTTTACATCCTCCACTTGGATTAGCACACTAGCATCAATAGTGCTAACATTATCTCAGCATCTTCACCCCCAAAGAATCAGAATGTAAGCAAAACGGAGCTGCAATATTTTCTTTCCTGACCTATAAAGCACTAGTGCTTGAAAAAAACTTTAGAAATCATGAGTCCAGTTCCATCAACTTTATTTTTCAAATGAAAAAGTTATTTTCATAATACAATAAAACTAAATTTTAAACCACAAAGGGATGATAGCCAAATCTACTTAGAAATTTACAAAATCTATATAAATGACTAGAGTTAATGAAAACAGAACAAAAAATTACAAATTATTAAAAACATCAATGAGAATATTATATATCAAAACCAGCTGGATATAGCCAAAAGCAGACTCAGAAAAAAGCATACAGTCCTAAAATAAAATGAGACAGTGTTTAAAAAGAGATCACTCAGTGATTGAGCATCAACCTGTGAACCAGGAAGTCACATTGGAAGTCGTGGTTAGATTCTGGGTCAGGGCATACGCCCAGGTTTGCAAATGATCTCCAGTATAGGGTTTGCAGGGGGGCAGCCAATCAATGATTTTTCTCTCATCAATGATGTTTCTATCTCTCTCTCCCCCTCCCTTCCTCTCTGAAATCAATAAAAAATGTGGGTGTTTTTTTTTTTAAGGTGGCTACAAACCTTTAACAAATCAGATTAAGGAGCAAAATCATATATAACATATTCACAACATTAGGAACAAGAAAAAAATTGTAGAAACAGATTACAAGAAGAATAAAACATTTTTGCAAGAACTTCTGTGTGACTAAAAACAACATAAATACAATTAAGAGACAAGAAACAGATATATATTTGCAATATACATAAGGGGGAGGGATAGCCAGAAAAGGTAAATAACTCCTAGAAATTAGTAAGGAAAAAACTAGCAACCTAGAAAATGAGCAGAGGGAAAACAACAACAACAACAACAACAACAACAACAACAACACAGGCAATTCACAGAAAAAGAAACTAAAGCAAATATAACATGCCGGACCTCTGATAAATCAGAGCACTGCGACCTAAAACAAGGTACTGTCATCTCTCATCCATCAGCATAGCAAGAAAAAAACCCCACCCAATTATTTTGAATTATTAATCAGTGAGTATTAGGATGGACATGAAAGAATAAAAAACTCACATATAGCTGCTACTGGAAATAGATATTGATGTAACTACTATGAAGAGTTGAAAATACAGATTCCCTATTCACTTAAACAAAGAGATCTGAAAAAAAGAAAACAAAACAAAACAAAAAACACCCCTTTCTGTTCTTTTCCAAAATGTCACTAATTTCTTTTTTTCTCTTTTTTTTCTTTTTTTTTTTTAAGTGTTGTGGTTTCTTTTTTTAAATATATTTCATTGATTTCAGAGAGGAAGGGAGAGATAGAAACATCAATGATGACAATCACTGATAGGCAGCCTTCTGCATGCTCCACACTGGGGATCGAGCCCACAACCTGGGCATGTGCCCTTGACCAGAATCAAACCTGGGACCCTTCAGTCCACAGGCCAACACTCTATCCATTGAGCCAAACTGGCTAGGGCTAAAAAATTAATTAAAATTAAAAAGATGTAGCCAAAACCGGTTTGGCTCAGTGGATAGAGCGTCAGTCTGCGGACTGAAAGGTCCCAGGTTCGATTCCGGTCAAGGGCATGTACATTGGTTGCGGGCACATCCCCAGTAGTGGGTTTGCAGGAGGCAGCTGATCGATGTTTCTCTCTCATCGACGTTTCTAGCTCTCTATCCCTCTCCCTTCCTCTCTGTGGAAAATCAATAAAATATATTTTTAAAAAAAAAAGATGTAAATGCACAAAGAAAAATGGGAAAGGGCACAACAGCATGCAAGAGGTTTCAGTGAAATTCTGTAAGAGGTAAACAGTGAATGAAGCGGACAAAGCTGAAAATCTAACTGCCTGGGGGGCAGGCAGCTAACAAAATATAAGTCAAATCGTGTCAGAGACGCCAACAAGAATCTGAATTAAGAAACATGAGGCACCACTGGAGACAGGCTTTCAATATGAGGCTGGGAAGAGAAAGTGCAGTGGAAAAATCTCTGAAACCTCTGACTACCAGATCCTCTATTCGGAGAGCAGACGTACAGGAAATGTTAGGGATGTCAAGCGCAGCTAAGTGGAGAGGATGGGTATTGAGAAGCTTTGGTTAGGAATGCTGTCAACATCATTCTCTCTCCTTCTTTCTTACTAACAAAGCCCTGATTTTAGCTGGGTATTCGGCTGCCTTTAATAAAAACTCCTTTTCTTATCCTGCCCTTCCATGAGATGTAGACATACATATGAGCAGGGTGTTGTGGGGCAGTTTCCGCACTATCTCCTTCCTTCCTGCTGTCTTAAACTCGGTTGTGACTGCTATCTGGGCCCTGAGGAAAGGATCTATAGAGTGGAGAGCTGGGTGGAGCCTGAGGAACCTAACAGAACCCTGAACCAGCCCCGGGCTGTCAGAACTACCTCTACCAACTGTCTACACAGGAGTAAACCTTAATGTAATTCCCTGATGACTTGAGATCTACCACATGCAGCTGGATCCAAAGCTGATACAGGTGCCACACTAAAAACAGAGGGTATAAAAGACTGCATACATGATAGTTGAGATCCCCAACATCCAATTCCCCAATAAAATTTCAGAAAGCTGGCAACCAAACTTTTTCATGGAAAGAGACTGCAAGCTTCCTCTCTAAAAATATTAATCACTACAAAAGACATGAACACTGGAGCTTCCTCTTCCCCCCGCGCCCCCCCCAAAAAAATTATAATACAGGATTCCCATCTGATCACCCTAAAGTTCACCACTTATCAAGGCTCTTCTAATCAATTTTTAGTTAAAGCTACTTTATACAGGATGACACTCATTCTCAACACAATACACATACATGTTTATTTTAGGAAATTTACTGGAATATCTCCATGTTAGTAATAATAAAAAGGCAGCTCCATCACTGGACCTATCGGTAGAGCAGTGTACCAGTGCTACTCAAGTTAGCTTCTATTCTTCAGGGATTAGCTTAACCCCTCCTTTTTGAAAATTGTATTTAAAGATTCATTAAGTTAAAAACATGTAAGTTAATGTTATTTACACAATTATCCAACATAATTATTAAACGATATTGTTTGATTGGAACACATAGCTCACAAGTGTTTGATTTTTAGATATATGCCCAAAAAACTTTTATATAGACCTCCATTATAAAATGCAATAGTCTGTAGTGTATCTATTGACTTACCCTAACCCCACGAGAAGAGTAAGAAGGGAAAGGGGGGGAGAGGGAAGCAGTTGATAATAAATGGGCGAGGAGAGGATAACATAAAGGAGACTGAAGAAACATGGATAGTTTCAAAGAGGCTATTTGTGCAACAGCCCTATAACTAGGAACGGTTTTCACATTTACGCCTGGGAAAAGAATAAAGGGATAAACAAATGAATGAAGGTCTAAAGTTCACACCAGAACCCTATCCGTACCACAATCCACTATTCATTCTTTCTTGTCTGTTAGTCTTAAATCCCTGCATCAATTGTCGGGGAAAACTCCAAGCTCCTTAAGGGTTGGTACCAAAACAAACACTCTATTCAAGAAGACTGTTATCATAGTGTTCATTATACCCTTGTTTTTTTAATATTACTAATGGAAAACCCACACTGAATGCTATTCATGTCTACATAAAAATTGCTTTGGAAATTTTTTTTAAAGTTTGTTAATTCTAAAGGATGCCCAAATATTCCTAGGTTAACTTCTTATTAATTTTTTAAATATATTTTATTGATATTTTACAGAGAGGAAGGGAGAGAGATAGAGAGCTAGAAACGTCAATGAGAGAGAAACGTCGACCAGCTGCCTCCTGCACACCCCCCACCGGAGATGCGCCTGCCATCAATGTACATGCCCTTGACCGGAATCGAACCCGGGACCCCTCAGTCCCCAGACCGACGCTCTACCACTGAGCCAAACCAGTTTCGGCACTTTTTTATTAATTTTTTTAATATATATTTTATCCATTTCAGAGAGGAAGGGAAGAGGGGGAGAGAAAGACAGAAACATCAACGATGAGAGAGAAGCATCGATAACATGCCTCCTGCACACCCCCCACCTGGGGACCGAGCCCGCAACCCAGGCATATGCCCTTGACTGGAATTGAACCCCGACTTCAGTCCGCAGGCCGACACTCTATCCACTGAGACAAACCACTTATGGCATTAACTTTTTTTCTCTTAATGCTCATACCACGTATCAAATGAATGATCGTTACAGCCCAACAGTCTTATCTTTAAAACTGACACCAAAAGACCATCATCTCTCTAAGCCATCTATTCAGTATCTTCCTTTTGGGGGAACCAGGTCTCCCTCACTCTCTATTGCTCTGACCCATGGGGGATGGAGAGGTTAAACCAGCTAAGTGACTGGCAATCCAAGTAGCGCGTTTAACCACCTTCTCAAATGGGCACCTGCCAACCCAAACAGGGCAGCTCCCCATGGCCCTCCGCCAGCGCCAAGGAGAAAAGGCCCTCTCGCGTGTATGATCCTGAGAGTAATGACTCTGTAATTACAGCAGACACACCGGGGGCCATCGCTCCCCAACCCGGGAACAAAGCTCAGCCAGGAAGGAACCAACATGGAGGCAAGGAGCCATCCAGTGTTTTCCTAAAGCTAAGGAAGCAATGTTACAGAACTTCTCGGTTACCGGGACAAATGAACTGATTTGGCCTGGGCTTGTACTTACAACCTAATACAACCTAATACTTGTGTTTGCCCGGTTACACAAGGAAACTATGTTACACGGAGAAAATGAGATTAGGCCAAAGTAACGTTAAACTCTAAAGGCGCCCTGGAAACGTTCTGTGGTTCCAGCTGCAAAGTTACCAGAAAAGGAGCTCGCATCCAAGACAGCACAAGCTCCATGGGTATGTGTAAAATAGCAAATGTACTCCGGGATGTGCATGCCTGCTGGTGAACGAGGTGACTTTTTTTAAAAATATATTTTATTGATTTTTTACAGAGAGGAAGGGAGAGAATAGAGAGCTAGAAACGTCGATGAGAGAGAAACATCGATCAGAGAGAAACATCGACCAGCTGCCTCCTGCACACACACCCCCCCCCCCCCCGCACTGGGGATGTGCCCGCAACCAAGGTACATGCCCCTGACCGGAATCGAACCCGGGACCCTCCAGTCCGCAGACCGACGCTCTATCCACTGAGCCAAACCGGTTTTGGCAACAAGGTGGCTTTTAAGCCGTCTCTCTCGCACCTCCTATAGCATGCTGCTCCTGAACACTTCCAAAGAGCGGCAGCTCCTGACCTTCGGAATGTTCCAGTTTCCTGCCATTTGATCCGGATGAACTTGGGAAGACGGGGCTCATTTCAAGGGGGCAACGTAATGAGCCGGATGAACTTGGGAAGACGGGGCTCATTTCAAGGGGGCAACGTAATGAGCAACAGACATTTGTCCCACTTCGCAAGCAACCTCTATTTTGAAACTGAAATCTGGCCAAGAAATAAAATAAAATAAAATACCAAAAAAAAAAAAGGGTTGGGGGGATGGTGGAGGGAGAAGAATCTTAGTTAAAAGACATTCCTCCTCACCACCACCACCCCCCCCCCCAAAAAAAGGGGAAGAAAACTAGTGCTGAGTAAATGTGGCATGAGTGGCATGAGAGAGATCGATCCGTACATGGCAGACGGTTCCTCCGAGACATCGGATCCTCGGAGCCGGGAGGACCGGGGGCGGCGGCGAACCGGCAGGACCGACCCCCGGACCCGGAGGCCGGGCAGAGCCGGGCAGGGCCGGCGGCGGCCGGCGGGGCGGCTCCGGCTCACCAGGAAGGAATGCAGACCACACCTACGCGCCCCGGCAGGCCGGGCCGGGCCCGGGTGTGAGGGAGGGAAGTGGGAGAGGAGGAGGAGGAGGGGGAGGAAGGAAGGGCCCGGCCCCAGGCCCACCTCAGGAGCGTCTCCAGCGCGCCCTCGTGCTTGTCCAGCGGGCGGCCGAGCGCGGCGCGGCGCAGCTTGCTGAGCTCCTCGGCCGCGCGGCAGTACTGGGCCTGCTCCTCGCCGCCGCTCGGGTACGTCTGCTGGATGAACTTCACCAGCGGCTTGGCCAGGTCCACCTCCGACGTCTTCTTCAGCTGCACCGAGATGAACGTCGCCATGGCGAGCTCCTCCGCCGCCGCCGCCGCCGTTCCGGCCGAACCAACTGCGGGGCAGCGACGAGGCTGAAGGAGCGGCCGGGGGAGAAACCGGGCGGGCGGACGGGCGGACCCACCGGCGGACGGACGGACGGACGGGGCGCTCCGCGGGCGTTTCGGTCCGGCCACTTCCGGGAGGCGGCGCGCAGGCGCGGTGCGCGCGCCGCCCGCGGTCACGTGACGGCGCCGGGGCGGTGGCTCCGCTCACCTGGGCCCGCGCGGGCCTGGGCTGCGCGGGGAAGTCCGGCTTTCTGCTCGAGTGGCCTCCTGGGCTTCCTTGCTGCCACCGTGGGCGGAGGGACGCTTTTGTGTGAAAGTAACCGTTCACTCCTTCACTCAGACAGCTCGGGGAGGTCCTGTTCCGGCCACCTGGGCAAGACCCATGCATGGTACCTCATTCTGGGCTGCTGTGCACTAGTATTGCGTGCACGATAGGCCAAGGAAGCAAGGTCCCTACCATACACACTTCAGGTAAGGACTCAGATACTAAAGTGACCAAAAAAAACAAAACAAAAAAGTTTCATGGAGCCCAAATCGATTTGGCTCTGCGGACTGAAAGGTCCCAGGTTCGATTCCGGTCAAGGGCTGCAGGCACATCCCCGATGGGGGTTGTGCAGCAGGCAGCTGATGGATGTTTCTAGCTCTCTATCTCTCTATCTCCCTTCCTCTCTGTAATAAATCTATAAAATATATATTTTTTAAGTTTCGTGGGACAAAAAATCAGCCTTCTTGGGATGTGGGATATTAGGATCCCTTGGAAGAACCTCATTTAAACAAGATACATTAGAGAAGGCTTTCCTGAGAAGGCGAAGGTAAAATGGCCAGTTTGCTAGGATGCCTTGACATTGGAAGAAATGGGAAATGGCAGGGAGAGTAGTGGCAAGGGAGAGAGTTTCCCAGAGCACGGGGCAGCAAGTGCAGGGGCCCTCGGAGGGAGCACTTCCCAGGTGCAGGGAGGTGAAGCCAACACTGAGGGGAAGACTAGAAAGCAAGTAAAGAATGGAATGAAATAAAGTTGGAAGCGTAAGCTGTTAGGTCTGAGCAAATAATCAAATCGATATCCTCTTGGAAACTAACTTGTAGACCATTTTGCAACTGTCATTTCCTTTAGCTTAAACCACATTCACTTGCTAAGACCAGCAATTTTCCCCTCGGGTTTGCCCAAGATCTGGACCTGCCCAGAGAATTCCCAGCTGAAAAAGCCCACTTAGAATCCTTTGAAATCTCTGCCTCCCCATCCCTGTAGGCTGGTGCCATTTTGGAGCTCAGCCCATCTGGTTTTCCAGATGACCTAATACTACATAATAAAAGGCTAAAATGCAAATTGACTGAATGAGGAAACAACGGGTCGCTATGACATGCACTGACCACCAGGGGGCAGACGCTCAACACAGGAGCTACCCCTGGTGGTCCCTGGACTCCCACAGCAGGAGCACCACTCAGCCAGAAGCCCTGAGCTGGGCTCACAGCTGGTGAGTGTAGTGACAGGAGCCTCTCCCACCTCCCCCGCAGTGCTAAGGATGTCTGACTGACAGCTTAGGCCAGGGGTGGGCAAACTTTTTGACTCGAGGGCCACAATGGGTTCTTAAACTGGACCCGAGGGCCAGAACAAAAGCAGCCTGACCATGCTGGCACTCTCCTCTTGGGCTGCTGGTGAAGGAGCGGAGGGGAGAGCAAGAGAACCCTCCGCTCTTTTGGCTCCTCGGGCCGGATAGAACAGCCGAACGGGCCAGATCCTGCCCGCAAGCCGTAGTTTGCCCATGGCTGGCTTAGGCCCATTCTCCACAGGCCTAAGCCTTCAGTTGGGCATCCCCTGAGGGCTCCCGGACTGCGAGGGACCCTCCCCGCAAGTGCATGAATTCCGTGCACTGAGCCTCTAATAAATTTATAATTCTTTACCACTTTCGGCCTCATGTGTTCCTTCAGGGATCCTAACATGTGGTGCTGAAACCCCGGGGGGTTCCTGGCTTCAGTCACACTGAGTCTGCTACTCTGAAAACTAGGCAGTGACAGCTGGTCCTGGGCTTACCTCAGCAAACTCCACCCAGCGTCCTAATCAAACCCTGCTGTAATGAATGACTTTGGCATGTGTTAGGGATTTCTTTTCTACATCCCTTCTTAACAGGAGACCAAGTTCTACTCAAAACAGTGACAATCAACTGGACAGGAACCTGTACTCTAGTCCCTCTGTCACCCAATATTCAATCTTTACCTGTCCCCAAACTCATTATATCTAACCCAAAAGGGCAGTCTAGATGATCCCTCTCATAACCCTCCATATCTCAGCAGATGATGGGATTGGCATAGGGCAGTGTTTCCCAAAGTGTGGTACGCGTACCCCCAGGGGTGCGGGAAGAGTTTGGTGGGGGGACGCGTTGCACCGGAGTTTGGTGGGGATATGCACTGCACCGTGCTTAGCTGCGCCTGATTCTACATTCTCATGAGTCAAGTCAAGACAGTCTTGTGAGGCGTGAGATCGTCTGGTGTGCAAATAAATATTATTTTATAATACAACTTTTATTTATATTTTATTATGAATAATTTTATATTTCCTTTATTATTATTTTGTGTGTATACCAAAAAAATAAAAAACAAATATATTTTGATTGTTATTAAAATACATCCTTTTTTTTTGACGAGGGGTACTCAGCGTTACAAAAATTATAGAAGGGGTACACATATGTCAGAAGTTTGGGAAACACTGGCCTAGGGGATTGCTCTATGACCTTGGCACTGCTCTATCATCTTTTGAACTGCTGTCTCAGGACCTACTGAAAGGCCTAGAAGGCATTGTCCAAAGTTTAGTTCAAATTCAGGATTAGATAGACTCACTAGCGACTGTCACCCTCCAGCATCAGAGAGGACTAGACCTCCTAACTGCGGAGGAAGGGAGTCTATGCCTCTTTCTGGAAGAAGTCAGTCAGTCTGGCCTGGTCAGGGAGGCCACCCAAAAATTAACAGAAAGGGCCGCAAAGATGAGGGAACGTCAGTCAGCTTCATGGGACTACTGGCCAAAACATATAAGGACCCTTAACATTCCTATTCCTCATCCTCGTTTTGGGCTCATGTATTCTGCGTCGTTTTTCATGTTTCCCTCAGGACCGCTTTGGAGCCCTCACCAAACCAGCCTCGGGGCAGTCATGCTATTGCAACCCCTTACTCCAGCCATGAGGAACCTGTGCAGTGTTTCAGCCAACTACAATTAAATCCCAGCCCCTTATGATGTTGATATCTCCTCTCAGATGGAAGAAATGACCCCCGTCCCTGTCCCATAAAGCAAAACGGCTGAATCAGACCTAACGTAAGCAAGCTTTAAATCCTTCAGGACCTTGTATGCCACGTTAAAGAATTTGTATTGTAGAGTAAAGCAGAGAAAGCTATAAATGGCATTTAAGTAATAGTGACATTATACAATTTTAAAAGGCCATTCTATGCATCACTCTGATATTGTATCTCTTTTTTTAAAAATATATATTATTGATTTTTTTTTTACAGAGAAGAAGAGAGAGGGATAGAGAGTTAGAAACATCAATGAGAGATAAACATCAATCAGATGCCTCCTGCAGACCCCCTACTGGGGATGTGCCCACAACCAGGGCACATGCCCCTGACCAGAATCGAACCTGGGACTTCTCAGTCCACAGACCAACGCTCTATCCACTGAGCCAAACCGGTTTCAGCTGATATTGTTCCTCTTGATGAGATGTAGTATGAAGTACACAGTGTCATCTATTGGAGCAAAGTAAACGGCACCGTAGGAAGTGACCAAACAGACCCAGAAGGTGAAACGTTCTGCAGGATAACTGGCCCCATCTCTTCCATAGTTTATTGTTATGTATAAAGCCACTACTCTATGCAAAGAATTTTAAGGGACACAGAGTCTGAATTAAATTCTAGTTTGAACAGGCCACCTATAAAATGCATTTTTCAGGACCCTTGAGGAAATTTTAATGTAAATGAACACTGAGTGTATGCTGAAAATGTATTGCCATGGAAGGTAGAGATCAAGATCATTAACTGGGAAGAACAAGCCACAGAACAGTTGTAGAACAAACATTATACAATGACTCATAAGTAATAATCCAAGAATAAACTTTCCCATACAGCTGTAAACCTATTTTTGCCTGCCCCTTTCTATGCTACAGTGTCTCATTTTGATTATAAAATGCAGAGCTGTTAGATACTATAAAAGAAAAGATCTAGCCTTATACCCCAAGGTGCTAGCAGCTATAATCTTTGAAAGTGGAAATGTGCATTTTATTTTTGCCTATCTTTTTATGTAATTTTTACAGCATACATACTAATTTTTTTGCTATATACGTTTATTTTATCACAATTTTTAAATTGTTATTTTAACTAAAATATTCTAGGTTTAAATAAAATGGCTACTGTGTAGCGAATGCATTCAGAGGAAAACAAGATGGAACCTGGGAGGCAAATCATGAGACCATTTCAAAAATCCAGGTAGGAGATCATTAAAAAGCTAACATTAGGAGTGAACCATGTTGATATATTTTTGAGTTAAACATTGAAGAATTTACTGATAAACAGGGTAGGAAAGGGAAGAAAAGGGTTCAATCAAGTAGATTCCCATTTCTTAATATTTAACTCAGCCATTGTTTATTTCCTTCATAAACTTATCCTAACTCGCAAGTATGTTGTTTGTTGATTTGCTTTTTTGCTGACTTTCCTACTAGAATATAAGCTCGATGAGGGCAAAAATTGTGTTTGTTTAATATACTGTTATATGTCCAGTACTTGGCACATTCTAAGCACTCAGTAAATATATTTGAATGAGTAATTACTTTATTATTTGTAAAAAAAAAAAAAGTTCTTCTAGCAAAACACCTCACCTTCCCTAATCAGAGTTACCTTCATTATTTAGAAAATAGGCCAGTAGCCGAAAGAGGATGTTATTTTGAAATAGTCTAGCTTGTGCTCTGGTAATAAACAATTGCAAAATTTCAGTGTCTTAACATAATAAACAGTTGTTTCTTACTCACACAAAGTCAAGGCAACTGCCCAGGGTAACTGTACTTTAAGCAGTATCTCAAACCAGACTAGGCAAAAACCAGTTTGGTCAGTGGATAGAGCATTCGCCTGTGGACTGAGGGGTCCGGGGTTCGATTCCAGTCAAGGGCATATACCTTGGTTGTGGGCGCATCCCCAGTGGGGGGCATGCAGGAGGCAGCTGATCGATGACTCTCTCTCATCAATGTTTCTAACTCTCTATCTCTCTCCCTTTCTCTCTGTGAAAAATCAATAAAATATATTAAAATAATAATAAAAATAAAAAAACAAAGGAAAAATGGAACTCTGTAGTACCACACAGCAGCTTTTCACTGCCTCGACCCTCTCCTTCCACTCACGTTTCACTGTCTAGACCTCTCACCTGGCCCCATCAAACTGCAGCGGGACTGGGAAGTCTAGACTTCTATTTGCCCTGGAAGGAAGGGAAAACTGGATATTGGGGAGCACCAGTGATACATCCCAAAAATGAGTTTCATGCTTCCAAACTTGCTTATGGTAACATTGCCTTTTCATCCATGTACTCAAACTTCATACATGATGTCCTTAGAATGTATTCTCAGTGTAATATTTAGGGGGGATATTAAATTCAAAGATTTTCCTCCCTGATAACCCCTAGTTCTGGTGGGCCCATCCTTACCCCCACTGATTGAACCAACAGAAATAATTGCCTCCTTGGAAGAACAGAACCCTGCTGGAAACAGCCTTGAGTTTCAAAATGGAGTTTTGCTGCTGGCATCTGGGGGTAGAGACCAGGAATGCTACCTACAATGCACAAGACACTCTTCCACAACAAAAACGTACTCGGTCTAAGATGCCAGGAGTACTGAGGGTGGTATTCACTCGTGGGAAGCATACTGTTCAGAACAGTCTCCAACATTTGAGGAAATAACTGCTGGGAGTGCAGTACAATCCATCTCGAAGGAGTGGGTTGTTCCAAAGAATGAATGAAGGCTTCCTTTGAAACATGAGAATGAAGCCTTGTTGCAGAGAGATTGGTGTCTAAGATTAGGGGGGAGAAATTAAGAACTTGAATTTCTTGAGGACTTTGCCATTACACTAAGGCAGTGTTTCCCAAAGTGTGGTACGCGTACCCCCAGGAGTACGGGAAGAGTTTGGTGGGGGTATGTGTTGCACCAGAGTTTGGTGGGGATATGCACTGAACCATGCTTAGCTGCGCCTAATTCTACATTCTCGTGAGTTAAGTCAATTTCATCCTTCTCATTGATCCAAATAAATGTTATTTATAATATAACTTTTATTTATATTTTATTATGAATAATTTTATTTTTCATTTATTATTATTTTGTGTATGTACCAAAAAAAGAAAAAATAAATATATTTTGATTGTTATTAAAATACATCCTTTTTTTTTTTTACGAGGGGGTACTCAGCGTTACGAAAATTATAGAAGGGGTACACATATGTCAAAAGTTTGGGAAACACTGCACTGTAGTACATCATGTGCACTGTGTGTTTGTGTCCTTCCATGTAGGCTTAGGAAGAGTCCAGAAGATCAATCCTGTTTATAACTGGCTTTAAGAATAAAATATGGTCCTAGCTGGTTTGGCTCAGTGGATAGAGTTGGCCTGTGGACTGAAGGGTCCCAGATTCAATTCTGGTCAAGGGCATGTACCTCGATGGCAGTTTCCCCAGCCCTGGTCAAGGGTGTGTGCAAGAGGCAACCAATCGATGTGTGTCTCTCATATGGATGTTTCTCTCTATCTCTCCCTCTCTCTTTCACTCTCTAGAAAATCAATGGAAAAATATCCTTGGCTGAGGATTAACAGCAACAAAAAAGAATAAAAGATAGACAAATTCAGTATAGCTGCAAAACCAATTTATAAAAATCTGTTGGATTTCTACGAAGTATCAAACAATGAACTATCAAAGAGGAAATTAGAAAACAATGCTATTTACAATAGCATCAAAAACAGTAAAATACTTAGAAATAAATTTAACCAAGTAGGTGAAAGATCTGTATATTAACAACTATAAAACATTGATGAAAGATGGAAAACGGCTACAGCCCTCATAGTCCCCAGTCTCTCCTACCTCTGCCCCACAAGGTGTCACTGTGGAAACACAGAAGACCTGCTATAGCAAAGACTGTTCACAAGATGGAGCTCTTAAAACTGAAGTGCTCGGAGAGTCTGCAATTCCAGTGTTTTAAAAAATGCCGAGGCCTCTTTCTTCTGGGACACACCTGTGATGCTAGAGTAAAACTTATATTTCCTGCACTTGTCCTCCAGCCAGCAACGGTAAGCCCAGTGAACCAGGCTTCTCTCTCCTTCACGGTGAATTTCTCCTGGGTGAGCCCCTGGTGTCCTTTGCTGCCCTCTCACTGTTACTTCAGGGAGTCAGAGGTGGTGTAGTAACACTGACCTTCCTGAAGAAAGTGCTCAAGGCTTCAATAATTTCCTTCTCAGAGGGCTCCTTAGTCTTTGGGGAAACTGGCTGACTTTCCCCCCGGGAAGCTTCAAACTCCTTGTACCAAAGAGCATGATGAAAAGAGCAGCATTAACAACTCCCAATGTGTCCAGCTACATCCTTCCCCTACCTGCCTTTCATCTCCCCAATTAAAAAGAACCCCCTTCCAGAACCAAGGGTTATTGGGGACCTCCACTACAGAGATGCAGCTGTCAATTGTAAATGGTAGTAAATCTCATTTTTGTTACCCAGGAATCAACAACTTACCAATAGTGATCACTTATTATACTATAAATTTATAACTATACTGAAGGCCCAGGGCATGAAATTCGTGCACAGGTAAGGTCCGTAGGCCTGGCTGGCAATCAGGACTGATTGGGGCCTTCCGGCTGCTGACCAGGGTCTTCCTTCCAAATGCAGGGGCCTCTCTTCCCCGGCTGCCAGCCACCAACTGCCCACCGGGGCCTTCCTTTGTTCTGCACCACCCCCTGGTGGTCAGTGCACGCAATAGCTAGTGATAGAACTCCAGGTTGAACTCCCGTGGGGACACTTTGCATATTAGACTTTTATAGAGAGAGATTCTGCTAAAACATCCTATTGTGATAGGAGTGATTTTCACTAGTTTTAGTATGTAGACTGTTGCCATTTTTCAACATGGGGATGCTCTGCTGGAAATCACATTTGCATATGTAGCAATTTAAATATTGATTTGACCAAATCTTATAACTATATTCGGAAGATGAAGGATAGTAGGAAAGGTAATATGAAGTCGATAGGTAATATCTAAAGGTAGCATGTGCCTATTATTGGCAAAGAGATAGAGGACACAAAAAGCCAGAGCAGACGGGTAAACGTAAAAATTAGATGCCTCTAGAGAGGAGGAGTGAAGAAAGTAAGGAGGGGTAGAAAAGGGAAAGCCTTTATTTTGTCACAGCCTTTTTAGTAGTAAAAAGGGGGAAACTCTACTTTTTCCTTCCAATGTAGGGGGGGGGAATCCAGTTCTTCTCTATATTTCTTTCCCATGTGTCTCCTTTACCTCCACAGAGAACACTTCCTTCTGACACCTGTAGTCACCAAATATGTGAAGGGTGTTTTCCCCACCACGACAAGCAAGTTTCTGACACCAGCGAGGTGTCCTACACTTTAACTCAAGTCTAACACCACCTACCTGGAAGGTCGTGTCAGACCCCACAAGTTAAGATATCAGTCCCATAAGACTGCCCCCTGCCCCCAACCTCAGACGCCAGTCCCAAACCCACCTGTGCTTCTGACCGATGGGCTACGCATTGGAGGTTCCAGTGACCTTGCCTTGGGTTCAATTACTATGCTTAGAGTGGCTCACGGAACTCAGGGAAACACTTATTTCCATTTACCTGTGTATTAAAAGATGTGATAAAGGGTACAGATGGACAGCCAGTTGAAAAGATACAGATGGCAAGATCGGGGCAGGACCCTAGTGCAGGAGCTTCTGTCCCCGTGGAGTGCTGATGTCATCCTCCTGGTGCAGATGTGTCTGACAACCCAGAAGCTCTTGAACCCTGCACCACTGGCATATGTATGGAGGCTTTCTCCAGGGGCATCAATAATGAACTCTGTTTTTAGCCCCCTCCCCTTTCTGGAGGATGACAGGTGGGAATGAAAATTCCAAGCTTCTAATCATGGCTCAGTCTTCCTGGTTACCAGGCCCCTTCCAGGAGCCATCACTGAGTCATCTCAAGGTGCAAAAGATGCTCCTGGTGCTCTTTTTATTTTTTTAAATACATGTTATTGAATTTTTACAGAGAGGAAGGGAGGGGGATAGAGAGTAAGTAACTATCAATGAGAGGGAAACATAGATCAGATGCCTCCTGCAACACCCCCTACTGGGGATGTGCCCCCAACCAAGGTATATGCCCTTGACCAGAATCAAACCTGGGACCCTTCAGTCTGCAGGCCGATGCTCTATCCACTGAGCCAAACCGGTTAGGGCGCTCCTAGTGCTCTTTACGCTTAGGAAATGACAAGGTTTTAGGATCTCTGTGCCAGGAGCCGGGGGTATAGGCCAATATATACATATTTTTTTCTATTATCTCACAAGTACTATTTGACTTTTTAAAATGTATATATAGCCGAAACCGGTTTGGCTCAATGGATAGAGCGTCGGCCTGCGGACTGAAAGGTCCCAGGTTCGATTCCGGTCAAGGGCATGTACCTTGGTTGTGGGCACATCCCCAGTAGGGGGTGTGCAAGAGGCAGCTGATTGATGATTCTCTCTCATCAATGTTTCTAACTCTCTATTTCTTTCTCTTCCTCTCTGTAAAAAATCAATAAAATATATTTAATAAAAATAAATAAATAATAAAATGTGTATATATTACTTTAATTTTTAAAAAAAGTTAAAGGGGAAATGGAAGATATCTGTAATTATATCAACAAAGAAAAAATTAAATTAAAAGGCCAGGCCTGGGGGAGATCATGAGATAGAGAAAAAAAGAACTCTAGTGTCTGAGTCCAGGGTCCCCCCACTGCTCAGAGGTCAAGCAGATGAAGAGGAGCCGGCACAGGAGACAGAAGGAGCGGCCAGAACTGTAAGAGGAGAACCGTCAGGGAGTAGCGTCTTGGAAGCTAAGTGGAGAAACCATTTCCAAAAGGACAACGATAAAGCGTGCCAAGTGCTGTTAGTTAAAATGAAAATTGATCATTAAACTTGATAAGAGCCATCTTGGTGGCGTGAAAGCCGGATCTAAGAGGGTTCTAGAGAGCATGGGAGGATGGAAAGTAAAAATGACAAGAACAACAACCCTCTGGCAAGGGAACAGGTTGGACATTGGTGTGTCAAGAGGGAGCTTTGTGCGTGTAAGTGTGAGCCTCTCTGTGTATGATTTTAAACGAAAATATCTGAATGCTGATAGAAATGACCTACACAGTTATAGGGCAGTGTATGTTATTTATATCCATTTCCCCTAAAATGAACTCTTTTGGGTCAGGCAGCATTAATCTTTTAATATGATCTTGGGTTCAACTTGTTACATTTTAAGGTGTTTGCATCCGTGTATAGTATAGGTTTGGAAGATTAAGTCGCTTTTACCAAGAAACTTGGAAAGCTATTTCTTATGTTCTATGTTCAAAAGACACACAAAGGAAATTCTCATTCCTTAAAATTCTCACTCATTAAATTGTCGGGATCAAGTGAGAGAACATGCTTAAGAGAATCAAACAAACTTGGGTCCTACTCTGGTTCTTTCCCAATAAGTGAAATAAAGCTATATAACCCGAGGCAACTTACTTTACTTCCTTCCTCCCCACCCCCAATATATATTTGTATTGACTTCAGAAAGGAAGGGGGAGAGATAGAGAGAAAGAGAGAGAGAAACATCAATGATGAGATAGAATCATTGCTCTCTGGCCTCCTGCACACACACACACACACACACCACACACACCACAGGGGATCGAGCCTGCAACCTGGGCATGTGCCCTGCCCAGGAATCGAACCATGACCTCCTGGTTGATAGGTCGATGCCCAACCACTGAGCCACGCCGGCTGGGCAACTTACTTTGTTTCTTTAAACCTAATTTCCTTCTCTGTAAAATGGTGTTAACAATCCTAATACCGATCCCATACTATTGTTGAGGATTTAATAAGATAAACGTATAAAGTGTTTAGGATGGCACTTAAATATACCTAGATGTTTAGCAAGGCTAATAAATGTAGTCACTATCGTTAATAATTATTTTTAGCTATTTTTTCCCCCTAATTCTTCTGTTAGTTACTGACCTACCGTTTTCTGTGGCTTCTTGAGTTCATTTCTGCAGGAAGATCTTTGGTTTTATCCGGTTAGGATGATTTGATTTTGCTATCAGGTTGGGAATTTTAGCTCAGTTATATAAAGCAGGCCAGCAGACAGGGAGAAAATGAGGCCAAAGGCATAACAGGGGAAATGTGATGAACCAGAGTCCACAGAGAGATGGGAGAGCGGAGGCCAAGTGCCCAGATTGATGTGCTGAACAAAAAGGAACAGCAGCTGCTGAGGCCGGCAGCCGGGGATGGGTTGGTGTAGACGGTGTTAAATGTGGAGGGAGGGAGGGAAGAAAGAGGAGTTTCATGTCAAATGTGCACTTTAATTATTTCATAAAAAAGACTTCAATTACATGTTATGGTCTCAAGCACTGCGAAAAATAATTTCTCCTCACTACATTAACATCACAGCCTAGAACTCTGTATTTTAAAGAATTCACTTGTGACTGATACATAAAACAACCCTGTAATGTGGGCCCTTCCCACAAGTAATGTGGAAAAATACACAGAAGACTGTACAACACATTGAGAGAAAATAAAAACCAAATTCATGAGCATAAACCAAAGCATTTCAGCAAAGCACATCATCTCCTGGGTGTTTTTTTTTATCATATAGACAGGAGTTCTTTGTAGAAATAGAATCCCAAAATATCTCCCCTCAGCATGGTCAGACTATATTTATTAAATAAATCATTTTACTCACAAAAATGCTTACCAAAAAGACATTGGGATGTTGTTGGGTTTTTTTTTATTATAAACACAGTACAAAAATTTTTTAAAAAAACAAGATAAAACTTATTAATTCTTAACAGTACATCCTGGATAAGATGGCCAAATCTAAGATTTTCTTGTGCTTAGATTAACAATCATTGAAAGATCATATCTGCTATTTTTTTAAAAAAGGGCCTATAACAAGAATATATAAACTAAACAAGAGCTGGAGATAATTTCTTGTTATGTATAAGTGACGGTAATAGTTCATATGTTATATAATAAGAGTATCTTTACTAACTGTTAACTAGGGAATAGTTCATCTTTATGTAATGTTAAGTTCTTTATTTTAATGTTTTTATTGGTTTTGAAAGAAAGACATCAATGTGAGAGGGCAACATCCATTGGTTGCCACTTGCCTGCCCCTGGCTCAGGACCAAGCCGGGAGCCCTTTGGTGCATTTTTTGAATGAATAAATGTCATGACAGCTACATTATCTGCTCTGCCAGTGCAAGCTCCGTGACCAGTGAGCCAGAATTTAAACTGGACTATAAAGCTCTTAAACGAGATGTATGGTAGCTTATGGGAAAAGGAGGCAAAAACATGAACCACTAGGAGTATATATTTGACAGCAAACTGTTTTAAGAATTGTTAGCTCATGACAAGCCCCGTTGCAATAATGAATGAAGTTTATTGCCCAAGACATTACCCGAGTTGGGACAGAGAAGATGTGGTTCAACCAGTTACTGGAGCTTTGAAGTAAACCACTTCAGCCTGGCCCCAGGAAAAATTGTGAAACTGGCTTGATCTGTCGGGGGAGGGGTGGGGGGAGCTAGACTTCCCTCTCTCCTTCAACCCTTTTTATAGGCTAGCAGTGCCCTCAAGTTTTCTTCACTCTCCCCTTAACCTTTTTAATATTACAAGGAAAATATGATGGTAGTAGGTTAAAATTATCTCCAAAGATACCCCTAATCCATGTATTTCAATGGCCTCAGGGAAACTTTCCCCAGCCGTAGACAATGAGTGACACCACAGTGAGAGAAAGGAGGCATGGGATAGACTAGCTTAGTAGAGAGCGGAAGTTGGGGCATGAAGAAAGTTCCCAAGGCTGAGAGGGAGGCTTATGGTTTGGTGAGGTCAGTGGCATGACCTGTGCTGAGCTCCTCAAAATTCCTGGGAGAGGTGTCATACAGGCTTAACTGTGAGGCATTGTGGCAGCTCTCTACCTAAGATCCCTGAACGTGGCAACTGGCTAAAGACCCTGGAATCGGCCGTCATTGCCCTTCTCTGGTATGACCTTTGGCCTCACCTTGGCATCTCTTAAGCTTTTATGGAACAGGCAGAAATCTACGTTGCCTAAAGAGGATAAGACAGAGAGGGTCAACCACTCATTATTGGAAGACGAAGGCACTTTTTTCAAGGTGGAACTAGTTTTACCGATTTTTATGATTGTACAGGTAACACATGCCGATTGCAAAAATTCAGGAAATATAGGAAAGTGTAATCTAACCTCTTTCTATCATTTTAATAGCACTTTGTATCATTTTAATAGCACTAATCAATAACCACTTCCTATGAGCTAACTGTATGTAGGGATAAGGTCCAAAGGCTGCATGCAAGGGGGAAGAGGAGGGATGGCCTCAGAATCTGTGGTTGTGTCTCTCCTTCTAAGATCTTGAAGTGCAATAAGAAGGCAGTTAATTTTCAATGGTGTTAAAACCCAGCTCTGGCCAGTTCCTGGGATGGGAGAAGGGCTAGCATTCCTGAGGCAAACTCCCAGAGGCACAAAGTGCATCCTGTCCTTTGTCCTCAAAATGCACTTTCTTTTCTGAGCAATGGACCCACCCCGTGCTCTGAGATGTCTCATGTCTTTTTAGAGCTCTGTTTTTCTCCTTGCAGCACGTCCTCCGGTTTCCCAGGGTCTATAAGAAAACCTCTTATCCATAGTTAGTAAGGTGAATAATCATTAAACATCTGTGGTATTCTTTTTGTGTGACCTTCCCTCCTATCATTTTGAGATAACTTTTGTATGTGATGTGAGGTTGGAATCCAACATTATTCTTTTGCCTGTGGACGTCCAGCTGTCCCAGCACCAGTTGTTAAACACACTATTGTTTCCTTGTTGGCGTTCTTGTTAAATTTTAATTGACCAGAGATGTATAGGTTTACTTCTGGAATCTCAATCCTATCCATTATTCTATATTTCTATTCTTATGCCAGAGCCATACTATCTTGATTGCTGTTGCTTTGAAGTAAGTTTTTAAATTGAGAATTGTGAGTTCTGCAACTTAGTTCTTCTTTCTCAAGATGGTTTTGTCTTTCCTGGGCCCCTTGAATTTTCAAATGAATTTTTAAACCAGCTTGTCCATTTCTTTAAAAAAAAACAAAAAAAAAACACATACACAATTAAAATTTTGATAGGATTGCATTGAATCTGTTGATCAATTTGGGAAGTAGAAAAACAGACCTTCAGACAAATTTTATTCTAGTTTAATAGGTTGTGGTAGACTGTTTGCAAAGGTGGCCATAATTATTCTTTTCTCCATATCTCTGGATAGATGCTATGTTTGTTGAGCTCCTCCAATGAAATGGTAGAGTCTATTTCCCATTCCGTAAATTGAGGTTGGCCTTGTGACTTATTCTGACCAAAATGACTGAGGCAAGAGTGATACTGTGCTAGTTCCAAGACTAGGCTTAAAGATGCCTTGCCCATTTCTCATTCTACCATCATGTGAACAAGCTCAGGCTAGCCTGCTGGGAAATGAGAGACCATGTGGAGCAGAGGCAAGCCACCTAAGCTGAGATTGTCCCAGACCTACAGCTCCCAGCCAACCTAGAAGGTAGCGTCGATATGACAGACAATCCAGCTGAGGTCACTGAAGCCTGCCCCAGATCAGCAGAACTGCCACGGATATCCAAAGACGCAAGAGCAATTTTTTAAAGAAGGTTGTTATTTTAATACACTTAGTTATAGAGTGCTTTTCATATAGAAATAAATAACTATTATGTAGGCAAACTGGAAAAAAAATAAAATGTTCACAAGATGTCCTCTTAATGGATGAACAAAATGTGGTGTGTGTGTACAGTGGAATGTTATTCAGCTTCAATACGAAATGAAATTCTGATTCATGATAATGACCCTTGGAAACATTATGCTTGGTGAGATTAGCCCGGCGACACAGAAGAACAAAGATTGTATGATTCCTGTTATATGGTTACCTAGGATAGGCAAGTCCATAAAGAGACAAAGTACAATAGGGGTTACCAGGAGCTGGGGAGTTATTGTTTAATGATTGGATTATTTGTGTTTGGGAAGATGAAAATGTTCTTGAAATAGATAGTGGTGATAGTTCCACAACATTGTGAATGTACTTAATGCCGCTGAGTTGTACACTTTTAAATGATTGAAACTATAAATTTTTATGTATAATTTACCACAATTTAAGAAAGACGTTCTCTTTGAATTTTAAATATGTCCAGTCAACTCATTTATCTGGATGGACTTTCCAGAGTGTCTGGGAACTAAAAACCCACATTAACACATTAGCCTCCAGAGCAGTTCTGTGAATTCTTTTCATTGGTCCCATGCCTGGCTCTAGCTGTTTGCCCTATAACAGTGCCAATTAGCTCCCGGCTACTACTTTCACTCCTTGCAATTGATATCGTGTTTTCCCGAAAATAAGACATCCTCTGAAAATAAGACCTATTCACAGGTTTCCTTCTGAGTGAAATATAAGGCATCCCCCCCCGAAAATAAGGCTCCCAGGCTCTGTCTCAGAATGAAAATTAATTTACTGTAAACTGGTCGCTAGGGCCGCCCCGACTAGCGTCTAGCAACCAGTGACCTTACTCGGAGTCCTGACCTCACTGCTGTATGAATGGAGAGAGATCAGCGTGGAAACTTTGTGAAACTTAAACTGCAACAAGTTGTGATGTGGGTGAAGAATTCATGGGAGAAAATCACTGACAGTTGCATTGCGAATGCACTGCGAGCAGGCTACCGTGACAAGAAGTACTCATGGAAAGACAGTGCTATTGCTAAACGAGAGATTTGGTCCACTGATTCTGAAAGAAATGGAGTCACAAGAAATTCACCAGGAAATTCAGGAATTGGGTTGTTATGATGATGTTCCAGAAGATGATGACATGATTGTCATTGAATAAATGAGTAAATTCTTGATACTGTAGGATTCACAGTTTGTCTGGTTTGTGTTGACAACTACCGTACTACCGTACCGTATACAGGTACTAAATTTCCTTTATTTTTGTTTAACAATAAATATGTACCGTATTCTTCTTCATGGAAAAATAAGACATGCCCTGAAAATAAGACCTAGCTCATCTCTGGGAGCAAAAATTAATATAAGACACTGTCTTATTTTCAGGGAAATAGGGTAACAGGATCTCACTTCCTGGGTTTGGCCTTTGGTATTTTCCAGCACAGGACTCAGGCTCTGGCGACCATCCTTTGCATTTCTGGCACTCCTGGAAAACACCTTGCTTCCCCTGCCTGCTTCCCACAACCCAAACCGATAGTCTTTTCAGATAAAATACTTGCACTATTTGAGATCTACTTATACTAAAAAAAATGTTATCTGAAGTTCAAGTTTAACTAGATAGTCTGTATTTTTTTAACTTGCTATATTTGGCAATGTTGGCCCCATGGGCTCTGCCAATGGGATTTTTGAAGAAAATGCACCTGGAAAAATATATGACTAATTTTTATTTTTATTCTCTTTACTGGTAAAGCCTTTTTTTTATTTTTTTCAAAGTACTACCTATGGCAGTATGTCAAGTACTTCAGCAGCCAGGCTAATAGTCATAGCCTAATTTAAATACCTACAACCCTGCCTTCAGGAGAGAAGATGATGCCCAATGATTCTGGTAGTATTTCCACTAGGATTTATGTCATCCAATGATTCTGGTAGTATTTCCACTAGGATTTATGTCATCCAATGTATTATTTTATAGCAAGCTACTTTGTATGTGTATTTAACACATAAATTTACACGGTTAGTTTTTGCTGAAAATGCATATTTCCTCAAATTATTTAAAAGGCATGATTCTCATATGAACAGTGAGCATGTCCAAGTTAACTCATCAATAAAGGAACCAGAAGACAGAGAAAAGAGTTTTATAGGGATATGAGAAACTGGGACATAAGTATTAGTAGGAAAAGGAAGGCTGAAATCAGATTGTTGATTTAGATGTGGAGGTGGTTTATACCCAAGAGGGCATAAACCATAACCTTTACTTTATCTTCGCTACAGAGTGGATGGGGAGGAATCACAGCTTCTATAAGCTAACATCTAATTTGGTAGAGTTATGAGAATCTATTGCTAATCGATTGCTAGTGAAACAAGTTACATTTCCTGAGAGAGAATGACTCTCAAATGAGTCTATCAGAAAATGCTCTAAGCCCTGCCAGCATGGCTCAGTGGTTGAGCATTGACCATTGACCTATGAACTGGGAGGTCATGGTTCAATTCCTGGTCAGGGCACATGGTCAGGCTCAATCCCCAGTGTGGGGCTTGCAGGAGGCAACTGATCAATGGTTCTCTCAACATCACTGATGTTTCTCTCTCTCTCTCTCTCTTTCTCTCTCTCTCCATTCTTCTCTGAAATATATATATATGAATATATATATATATTTGAATATGAATATATATATATGAATATATATAAAGGTCACTTAAAATAATCTTTTGCCTTTTGTCCAATTTATGGATAATTTTTTCTGTACAACATATACGGCATTCATAACTACATTTGGTATGGAAAAATAAAGAATAGAGACTAAATAATATGCTTGGTCCTCCTAACATTCTGTCCTGGGATGAGTCTGGGATGGGAGACAAAAATCTTCTGTTACATTTGTATCCTGGAGACTCTCATCAATGATCATGAGTCCAGTGTTTAAAAGTTGTGAATTTTTTGAACAGAAGGTCACCTACATGCAAGCCAACTATTTCACGTGGTGCTCGTCCAAAAAAACACAACGTGTTCCAATACTGGCGGAAAAATTGAGTAACATGATCTCAAGTTGGAGTCTTGCTAAGGATTTCTAAGGCTTTCTGTTTAAATGTTGGTGTTGACGCTGATTTCAGAATCTAGACAAACCACAAAAAGAGGCCCTTCGCTCATGTTTTTTATTTTTTTATTTTTGGAGGTAAGTACATCCTCTTCCGATTTCAAGAAGTACAATGAGGTTATAGCAGACTAATCTATTTGGTACAGATCCCTCTTTCTAATTGGTTACTAATTCCTTAGAGCTGACACCCTTTCTAGAGATTTGCTTTTGACATTAGGAGCCACCTCTCCTGAGAAGATACTCCCTCCTCCTGCGGGCAGCTCACAGCCAGTTGCTGACTGATAAGGATACGAGGGCCTGGACCTTTGTCTCATGGAAGGACCAACATTATGGTGAAATTCATGTTCCAGAGCTCCTCAAGGTATCAGGAAGAAGCTAGACTCCAGCCAAGATGTATTCTTGGTTGGTTTTTTATCACCACCCTATCCTTCTTACCTCATTTCCCTTTTCCTAAAAGCACACACTCAAGAATCCCTATCTCAGGCTCTGAGTCTTAGGAACCTGACATTAAGACAAAGGTATGAAAAGTAAGCTTCCTTCCTGCATCTTTCCTTCAGGTTACCAATTCACTCATAAAAGATAATCAAAGTTGCCAGGGTCTTGGGTAAACATACAGGAAAAAAATTTAAAAGTATATGTGTGTATGTGTGTGTGTGTATTTATATGCGTATATACATAATATCTTATATAATAAAAAGTTAATATGCAAATTGACCGAACAGTGGAACAACTGGTCACTATGACACGCACTGACCACCAGGGGTCAGATGCTCCATGCAGGAGCTGCCCCATGGTGGTCAGTGCACTCCCATAGGAGGAGTGCCACTCAGCCAGAAGCCCTGAGCCGGGCTCGCAACTGGCGAGTGCAGCGGTGGTGGCAAGAGCCTCTCCCACCTCTGCTGCAGTGCAGGGAGCGGGCCTAAGCCAGCAGCCGGACATCCCCTGAGGGCTCCTGGACTGCGAGAGGGCACAGGCTTGGCTGACGGACTTCCCCCCAAGCCTACTCCCAGTGCATGAATTTCATATACCCCAGTGCATGAATTTCATATACCAGGCCTCTAGTGTAAATATAAAAATTGCTACATTAAATACGTGTTTCTGTATGTTTCTTTTTGTGTTATATAAATAAATGGCATCCTACACTATCACTGTTTTTGCTTTTTGCCTTATTTGATAATGGATCTTGGAGATGGTTCGTAACCAATGCTCTTGAGTATTCTGTTGTAAATATCTACTGCAATTAGAATATTGGTCCCCTAATTATGGCCATGTACATTGTTTCCAATGTTTAATTATTAAATAAACAAACATAGCAATGCTATAGTGGATCTTTGTTTGTATCATAAATTATGAATATGTTTGTAGGATAATTTCCTATTAGTGGAAGTCCTGGGTCAAAGGGTACGTGCATTTGTATGTTGGGCAGATATTGCTAATGTGCTTCCCACAGACATTGAATCAATTTTCACTACCACTGAAAAGTAGCTGTTTCTCCAATCCTCACCAATATCATTCCTCATGTTTTTGTTTTCGTTTTTGTGGGGGTTTTTTTAGCCACTTGTTTTATATTTGCCAATCTGATGTGTAAAAAAGGTTATAATGAATGAGACTATGCATGTATTTATATATTTGAAAGTCTCTTTGATTTTCTTTTTCTATTTAAGTTCTTTGTCTCTTTTACATTGGATTTTGGCTGTTTATTATTATTATTTTAATATATTTTATTGATTTTTTACAGAGAGGAAGGGATAGGAATAGAGTTAGAAACATTGATGAGAGAGAAACATCAATCAGCTGCCTCCTGCACACCCTCCACTGGGAATGTGCCAGCAGCCAAGGAACATGCCCTTGACCAGAATCAAACCTGGGACCAGTTAGTCCACAGGCCAATGCTCTATCCACTGAGCCAAACCAGTTAGGGCTGGCTGTTTATTATTAATTTGTAGATACTCTATAGATATCTCTGTGATATGTTATAAATATTTTTTCAAGTTTGTCATTTGTCTTCTTGTTTATGGAGTTTCAGGGCTATGAAAAATTCTTCCTTGTCTTTAGGTGGTGGACTATATAAGCCTATTATTTATGGTTTATTGATTGTCTTATGGTACTGAAGCAAGTTTTTCCCTGGTCCAAGATTATTTAGGAAATTAGAGGCCCGATGCATGAAATTCGTGCAAGAGTAGGCCTTCCTTCCCCCGGCTGCCGGCACCAGCTTCCCTCTGGCACCCAACACTGGGGCTTCCCTTGCAGTCTTGGCTTCACCCAGAAGGACATCCAGTCTAATTAGCATATTATACTTTTATTATTATTATAGATTCTCCCATAGTTTCTTTTGATACTTATATGAGTTTATTTCTCCTCCCCACCCCACTTAATCTAATGCATCTGTAATTTGTTTTGGTATAAAAGGAGAAGCAGTAATCCAGTTCTCTTTTTTTTATAGATGGCTGTCCAGTTATCTCAATAAAAATGTATTGGATAGTCCACCTTATTATTTCTATTTTATTAGTAGCTATTATATAAAATGGATGTTGGATTTCATCAAATTCTTTTCAGGACTTGTGGGGATGATTATATGATTATCTTACTTTTTCTCTAGTGAATGGTGAACATTCCTGGCATTCTTGAAGTAAATACCACTTAGTAAAGTTGTGTTATCATTTTAATGTACTCCTTAATTCTGTTGGCTAATACGCTACCTGGCATTTTAATGTAAATATTCGTAAGTGATACTGTACAATAGTTTAATTTTTTGGTACCTTTGTTCTTGCATTCACTCATAAAAAATTTAGAAGTCTTTTCCCTTCATACTTTAGAACATAAAAGCACACACAAAAGCTTTATTTCTTAAAGGTTTGGTAGAAGTTTTCAGTGAAAGTGTCTGTGCTAAGATACTTTTGAGAAAGTAGCTCTTTAATATTTGTATGTTTTCTATGCACTTAGAGGTCAGTTTCGGTTACCCTCATTTGAACCAGGTTCCCAAATTTATCATAATATACACAGTAGTCTTTTCTGAATCTTTTAATTTCTCTTGTATCTACATTTAACTCCCTCATATAAATTCTTATTTTGTGTATTTATGGTTTTACTCTTTTAAGATCAATTAAATTAAATAACAGTTTATCTTGATTTATTTCTTTAAGATTTAGGTTTTGAATTTATTTCTCAGATCTGCCACTTTTCAAAGTTTTTAATTTCTGCTTTTATCTTTTTAATTCACTAATTTTATATCACTATGCTTTTTCTTGTGAATTTTTTCTAATTTCTTGATTAGAGCATTTATTTATATTTTACTGTCAGTCTTGTTTTTTTTAATTAGTATAAGTATTAGGACTTTATTTTCCTCCAAGCATCGCTTTGTATGTATTTCAAATGTTTTACTATCTGTTTTCACATTTCAGTTTCGATTTCCTCTTTGATCCAAAAAATGTTTCTGATTTATTGGTATTTTTTGTTATTAATTTCTAATTTAATTGCATTAGGTACAAAGCTACTCTTGCCTGCATTTTTCCTTTTTTTAAATGATAGATATACAGTTTTAAAGTTCAATTTTCTCTATACTAATACTCTTTTTTTTTAAATATGTTTTTGTTGATTTCAGAGAGGGAAGGGGAGAAAGAGAGAAAGAGAGAGAGAGAGAGAGAGAGAGAGAGAGAGAGAGAGAGAGAGAGAAATATCAATGATGAGAGAGAATCATTGATTGGCTGCCTCCTGCATGCCTTTCACTGAGGATCAAGCCCACAATCTGGGCATATGCACTGACTGGAAATCGAACTGCGGCCTCCAACGTGACCTCCTTATTCCTTCCACTAAGACAACTATAAGTAAGTCATGGATATTTTATATGGATGGATGGATGGATGGATGGATATAAAGACTCTGAAAGACAGAGCAAAGAAAACAGAATGGCTCGGGACCTTGTGACTCAAGGAATGATATGCATTGAGTTTTGAGCTTACTGGCTTTTCTTTTCTCTTAAATTCTCCACTGGATGCTGGAGAAGCTAACAACCCAGAGATGTTAACAGATATAAACAAAACCAAAAGAAAAAGAAGAAAAAAGCTCAAGAAATGCCAGTTCTTTCTAGCCAAAGGACAGAAAAGGAACAGTCCAACAAGACCGTAAGTTTTTAGACAATAATGGCTTTACTGCAGCCTAACACCACAGGCAAAACTGAGGTCCCACCCCAACCCCTGTCCACAGAGTCTGTGTCGGGAGCCTAGACTTCCGCCCTCACCCAGCTGGAAGAGGGATTCTCCTCCCCACCCTTCCCCACACTGGGGTGATGTAAGAGAGGGCCAAGTGAGGAGCCAGGACCTTGGTCCTAATTAGGCAGCAACAGACTTCTCCATCCTCTGGAGTTTCCGTGGAGACCATGTGAAGACTTTGGACTTCCACTCCCCAATGGCAGTGACAAGGCAGCGTCACCCTTTCCCCGGCGGTGTGATGTCAGAGGAAACCTGCTAAAACTGAAGGTTTAAATCAGAGCTGGAGTGTTATAATAACCAGAACGTCTGGAACTAATTTTGAAAATGTCATTTTCCCCCCAAGAACTAGGAAAATCTCAACTAGGATGAGAAAAGACACTCAACAGATGGCAAGACCAAGATGACACAGACATTGGAACTGTCTGACAAGGACTGTAAAAAGGCCATTATAAAAAAATGCTTCAAAGGGAAATTTTTAATATGCTTTAAACACGTGAAAAAATAGAAAGTTTTGGCAAAGAAATAAAAGCTATAAACAAGAGCCAAAAGAATACCATAAAACATAAAAACTCACTGGAAGAGCTCACAAGCAGGCTGAAGAGGGTAGAAGAATAAGTCAGCGAGTTTAAAGTTTGATCAATAAAACTTACCAATTTGAACCACGAAAAGAAAATAGACTGAAGAGAAAAAGGAACAGAACCTAAGGGACCTGTGGTGGTACCAAAGCAAATCTTTCCCAAGAGGAGAAACAGAATGACACTGAAAGGGTGATCAACAAAATAATGGCTGACATTTTTCAAAATTTGGCATAACACATTAGCCCACAGATTCAAGAAGCTCTTGAACACCGAACAGAATAAACCCCTCAAAACACAGGCCAAGACACATCATAATCAAACTCCTAAAGACCGAAGATAGAAGAAATCTTGAAAGCATATTTTCACTTGAGTTGGAAGAGAGCCAACCTTCATAATTATTTTAAAAATCTATTTTAAAGAGTTTTATGAAATCATTATGACTGTATTAGTGGGAATTCAAACCTATAAAAGTTATGGCTACTTTCAGCCACAGCTGGATTTTGGGGGGGCGCTCAAACAGTCTTCAGGGCCTCAGCTTTTCTCCTACAATCAGAGGCTATGTCTATGTCTCAGAAAAGTCATTCCAACAAGAGAAGCCTTGGGCAGCACTATAATTGGCTCGTCTCAGTTCATATGCCTATCTCTGGACCAATCACTGTTACCAGGGGAATGAATGGCCAGGCCTGGTCACCTGTGAGTGCACATTGAGAGTCTCGCCTGATCCACATGCGGTGGCTCCTCCACAGGAAAGAGGTGGCCTAGTATCAGAGTAAGAGGAAAGGAATGTGAATCACACCCAGAATTTTAAATGTCCAACAGATGTCTACCTATTTTGCTTGGCAATAGGAATACAGAGGTAATAAAGCATGAACATTATCCTCAAGGGGCTCATTTCCCCCCAGTTTTCTTCATTTTTCTAACTTTTTAACAATTTAATTTTTTTAATTGCTCTACCTCATCTGTAAGGGGTGCTATTCTAGACTGGCATCTTCTGATTTCTATTTTAAAGGTCTTTCAGACCTGGGAGTTTCTGTTTCTGAATCATACTAAAGAAAAATCCCTGATCATTTCAGGACTGTCCCATTCTTCACCATGAGAACAAAAACATTTTAAGCTCAAGCAATTATTTGCCTACTGGGATTGTGAGCAAAATATAACTGGTAAAACCAGAGGCTCCTTTTATTAAAAGAAGTAATGCATGGTTAAAGCCGTTCTGAGGAAATCTAGATCCACCAATCATGGTATAGGTGTGCCTCCTGATGTGCCCATGCATGTCCTGGGCATGCCTCACATGTGTGCATCATTCAGACCCACTCCACCCATCCCAGGAACCTGTAGAGTCAAGGTCTTTATCACATATTAGTAAGACTTGGATAAGGGCTGGACTAAGGGGAAAAGAAGGAAAGGACATATATGTAACTGCGAATGCCAAGATCCACTATCTCATTTACTTGCCTCCTTCAATTTTTAAGAACAACCCCTTACGACTACTTAATAAACTTACTGAAAAGAAAATAATCTGAAAGATTGCTTAGTCTATTCTTACTTCAGGGACAGATCTGTACCTGATTAAACTAAAGAATTAATCCTCAGGCAATAAAATTCCAGCCACATTTGGTAATTCATTCAATTGAGGCCCATCCCTTGTACCCAACCCAGTACTTGGCTGGGTTGGAACAAGATGAGATTTAATTGAATGGGAGTGTTAATGAGTGATAGAGAGAAATGGAGCAACCAAAAGTTTTTATAAAGTCTTTGAAACGAGAACAAAAACTTTTGTTTAAAAAGTAAAGTGGGCTGGGCTGGCCAGCATGGCTCAGTGGTTGAGCATCAACCTATGAACCAGGAGGTCACGGTTCAATTCCAGGTCAGAGCACATGCCCAGATTGCAGGCTCAATACCCAGTGGGGTATACAGGAGGCAGCCGATCAATGATTCTCTCTCATCATTCATGTTTCTATCTCTCTTCCCCTCTCCTTTCTACTCTGAAATCAATAAAATATATATTAAAAAATAAATAAAAATTAAGTCATACAGCATGTAATCCTTTATGCCTGGCTTCCTTTACTCAGCATAAGTATTTTGAGATTTATCATGTTATAGGATGTACCAATAGTTCATTCCTTTTTTTTATTGAATATCAATTTGTTTTATAGATATACATCACTGTTTATCCATTATTTGTTGACAGACATACTCATTATCTTCAGTTTTTTACTGTTACATGAAATGTCAATGTATATTTGTATACAAGTTTTTGTAGGGATATATGCGTTCATTCCCCTTGGGTAAATATCTAGCACTGGAATAGCACAATCCTATGGTAGGTGTAATGTGGCTGTCTCAGAAAGATGGTTACATTCTTTAACAAATCATTACTGTCTTAAAGATGGCTTTTATTTATTTTTTTAAGATATAGTTTTATTGATTTTGGAGAGGAAGGGAGAGAGGGAGAGAAAGAAACATCAACGATGAGAGAGAATCATTGATCGGCTGCCTCCTGCATGCCCCACACTAGAGATCAAGCCCACAACCTGGGCACGCGTGTCCAGACATCGAACTGTGATCTTCTGGTTCATAGGTTGTCCTTCAACCACTGAACCACAATGACCGGGCTTAAAGATGGCTCTTAAATTGTTCTTAAAGAACAACTCATTCTGGCTAAAGTTCCATTGAATTCCATTACATATATGAAGTATACTTAATCCAATTCAATTAAACAGCTTATCTCAGCCACATTGATTTTGACTTATTTCTATGTGATTGTTTACCTTTGTTAAATTTGATATTTTTTTAATTGTGTCTGCGGTGTTGTTCTATTTTTCCCAAAGCATCTAATACATCAATCATTGAGACATGACTCTTGGGAGTTTAACATTAGTAACAAAAATAGTAACCTAAATACTACCACTTAGAATAACTTAGCTGTTCTAGGCACTTGACAGCATCACTTGTCTGGGCTTTTAAGCTTTAAAAATGAGCCGTGAGTGGAAATTTCAAAGCACCCAGGGACCAATAAACTAGTCGGTTATTCTGCTACTTATTCTCCCCGCCACAGCAGTGCCTCTCAACCCCGTCTGCGCATGAGGATCACAAGAGGTGCTTTTAAAATTCCAAAGCCCAGGCCGCACCTCAAACCAAGTAAACCAGAATCTCTGGAGGTGGGTCCCAGACATTGGTATTGTTAAAACGACTGAGGTCATTCCAGGGTGCTGCCAAGGGTGAGAACTACTGCTCTAAGGAAAGCCATCATGAAGATCATGCAGGTGCTACCACACTGGTCTCAGCCCTTCCTTCAGTCATCTCAGACTTCTGCTTGTGATATGTCCAGGCAGAATTTGCCCCTGCACTTTTGAGGGGGAAGATGATGCTAGGGGAGGTGAGATTTCCTTCTCAGTCAGACACCTGCTGAGAAAGAGATGGCTGTTCCAACCCCACATAAAACCTCATTTAGGGCAATAAAGATGGACAGGCTCGACCGCATTACCCACTTGAGCAATGCTTCATAAGCAGGTCTCTCTCAGTTCTCTAGTTGCAATATTAAGTAAAAAGTTGGCACATTTTCTTTAAAATATTGGTTTTATTGAGATATAATTTAAAATGGGCGACACAGCCAAAACCGGTTTGGCTCAGTGGATAGAGCGTCAGCCTGCGAACTGAAGGGTCCCAGGTTCGATTCCGGTCAAGGGCATGTACCTTGGTTGCGGGCACATCCCCTGTAGGGGGTGTGCAAGAGGCAGCTGATCGATGATTCTCTCTCATTGATGTTTCTAACACTCTATCCCTCTCTCTTCCTCTCTCTAAAAAATCAATAAAATATATATTTTTAAAATAATAAAATAAAATAAAATGGGTGACACAGTAAAAGTCACCCATTTAAAGTATACAATTCAGTGGTTTTGGGTATATTCGTAGAGGTGTGTAATCATCACTATCTCATTTCAGAATACTTTCATCATTACAAAAGAAACCCCACATCCTTTAGCAGTCAATCCCATTCCCCTTCAAGGGAATTCCCAGCTCCTAATCAGCCCTTGTCTACTTTCTGTCTCTATGGACTTACCTACTCTGGACATTTCATATAAATGGTATCAGACTCTATATGGTCTTTTGTGACTGGCTTTTTTTTCACTTAACATGTTTTCACAGTTCATTCATGTTGCAATGTGTATCAAGTACATCATTTACTTTCATGAATGAATGAAATCTTTATATGAACATACCATGTTTTGTTTATCCCTTCATCACTTGCTATATCTCTTCATCAGTTGGGTTGTTTCCAACTTTGGCTATTATGAACAATGCTGCTATGGAACTTGTGTACAAATTGTTGCATATTTTTATTTCTCTTGGGTAAATGCCTAGAAGTGGAATAGCTGGGTCATATAGTAGCTTTGTGTTTAACCATGTAGGAGAACTGCCAGACTGTTTTGGCACAAATTTTTTTTTTTTGAAACAAAGATTTCTTCTAGTAATGTTGCTACTATTAAATGTTTTATTTGTTACAATCAAATGGAATTAATTTTTCTAAAGATGCCCAGAGATCTTAATCTTAAGAACGGTAAACATCTGTCCTCAAATTTGAACTTTCATCTCTTTCCCCACCCCTCTCTGAAGAGGAGAAAAATGTTTTATGGGTGATAAGAGAACTGAAGACTTAGACAAGTGCATTTAAATAAGGATCTTTGGATAACTTGTCACAGGTCTCCAGAACAAATGTAAAATGGAGATGTACAGCCAAAACCGGTTTGGCTCAGTGGATAGAGCTTCAACCTGCGGACTGAGATGTCCCGGGTTCGATTCCGGTCGGGGGCATGTACCTTGGTTGCGGGCACATTCCCTGTTGGGGGTGTGCAGGAGGCAGCTGGTTGATGATTCTCTCTCATCGATGTTTCTGGCACCCTATCCCTCTCTCTTCCTCTCTGTGGAAAATCAATAAAATATTTTTTTCAAAAATGGAGATGTACACAAGTGGATTTTAAAAAAAGTGACTAAAAGTATGACTATCTGAATATTTTGGCAGGAACTCGGCAATCCATTTGTCTCTGGACCACAGTATACAGACTGTTTTCAAACTTGGTCAATTACTGGTATGAGTTCGTCAAAACATTGCTTTGTTTTCAAAGAATCAGTGACCTCACTGATAGAAATCTATCGACTTTTTAATTGAATTTATGTGAAATGATGGCTTTCAGTAGCACTAATGCATCTTGTTACAGACCTAGGAGGCAGGACTAAAACTAGAAAGACGTCATTCACCATTGCATTCTGAGGGAAAAAAAATAGGAGGAAATTACATTATCATCAAAAAGCTTGGAAATCCACCCAACAAAGTTAATAACAAACGCTAGGCTTGGAAAGCTAACAGAAATAAGTATGGATGAAACTTTGGAAATAGAAAATAAATTTCCAAAATGTATGCATTCTCACAGCTATTTAGCTCTTTAGTTGGACAAAACTAGGCAAATCTCTTGGCATATATACGAGAGGAAAATGCTCACTGACTTGTTCTGTTGGTCATTGGACACCCAGGTTCCAGGAGAACCTTTTGTTTCTTCAGGTTGGACCCTTTCCACCGTCATCTCCTTCCTCTGCTGAGGGCAGATAGATAGCCACAGTAGCAGGCTCCTCCCAGGCTCATACAAAACCAATATTAAATATTAAAATGCGGTGGGAAAAGAGAGCTCTGCTGTCTCCATGTCCGGGTTTTCTCCATGCATTAGCACTGGTAAGCAATACAGATGAGGCCACGTGGAGCCATAGAGCCTCAGTTGGTTTTCACAAGTTGTAGCAACGCCCATAGGAGAAACCATAGGTGTGTGCATTAGCCATGATACTCAGGAACTCTCAGGCACAGTGTATCCCTTTTATCTAGAACCCTTCTCTCGATGATTTAATTTTTTTTAAAAAATATACTTTATTGATATTTTACAGAGAAGAAGGGAGAGAGATAGAGAGCTAGAAACGTCAATGAGAGAAGCATCGACCAGCTGCCTCTTGCACACCCCCCACTGGGGATGTGCCCGCAACCAATGTACATGCCCCTGACCGGAATTGAACCCGGGACCTTTCAGTCCACAGACCGAAGCTCTACCACTGAGCCAAACCGGTTTCGGCTCGATGATTTAATTTTTTTATCTTTTCCTGAAACTCCTAAATATTATGACCTCCTAAGTGCCTCATTAGCTTTTTTATACATCTTATTTTATATTCATGTGGTTTCGCTCATTCTATATAATAAAAGCCTAATATGCAAAACCACCAAAGGGCAGAAGGACTAGTGGGACAACTGGTCACTATGATGCGTACTGACCACCAGGGGGCAGATGCTCAATGCAGGAGCTCAATGCAGCCAAGGTGGGTGCCAGCCTGGGGACCCCAATCACCCCACTGGTTGCCCCACAGATTGGCCCTCATTCTGACCAGGCCTAGGGACCCTGCCCATGAACGAATTTCATGTCCTGGGCCTCTAGTTATAATATAATTAGCATGGACAGAGGTCTTTAGTGTGCCTTCATATGGTTATGCAATCTGTTCTCCGCCTAGACCTCCCTTCCCCTCGGTCAGATCTCCGCTCTTGTCTCATTTTCATTTTATACTTTTCATGTAGTAGCTATGAATTGATATGCCATTATCTGATACTTTAAACTATTTTCCCCTTATACTTAACATCTTTAGGTGAAAGAGTCTATTTGCACCTATTGAGTGAGCTAAAAAAGTCTGGACCATTAGCCTGAAATCAGGAAAATATGTCAAATACAGGATTTAAAATCGGGGGAGGTGCTTAATTGTAAAGCTTTTTTTGGGGTTGGAACATTAAAATCTGTTAAGATTGCTAACTTACAGAAAAGTTACAGGGTGGGTACAAATACTATAATGGTGGGTAAATGTCATTATACTACGTTTGTCCATACCCATGGGATGTTCAACACCAAGAGTGAATCTTAGTGTAAACTATGGGCATCCTCAGGGTTCTGTAGGGTCAACATTTATATGACTTTGAGAGTGAGTACTTCCTTATATTCCATGTTATAGGCTCCTCACTTGCCTCACTCTATTCCCTACTCTGTTTTTTTCTATAATTTCTTCCCACTTCCACCCCTCTGTCCCTATTTCTTTTCTTTTTTTAAATATATTTTATTGATTTTTTTTTAACAGAGAGGAAGGGAGAGAGAGAGTTAGAAACATCGATGAGAGAGAGTCATCGGCCAGCTGCCTCCTGCACACCCCCAATGGAGAAACCCCCCACTAGCAATATGCCCGCAACCAAGGTACATGCCCTTGACCGGAACCAAACCCAGGACCCTTCAGTCCACAGGCCAACGCTTTATCCACTGAGCCAAACCGGTTTTGGCCTCTGTCCCTATTTCAAGCTATGACAGCAGAAAGAGAACAGAACGTCTCCTCCACACTTGGTAGTTTTAAAATCCTTAAGGAATGGAAATGGCCGCCAATGTAGACAATATTTGAGAGGGGGAAAATGGAATACTGTAAGAGCCAACTCCTGTCTTGTTTCTAAATATGATTCTGCAAGTAGAGGGAATAGGAGGGAGTTGAGGAAGCAGGGAAATGTAGGAAGTTTAAATAGAAATGAAAACTTGCACCATGCTCATCCCTGGGCAGATCCTGGGGACCAATTTCCTAGGGTACACCGTGTTCCAATGCGATATGGGAGGAGTAGAAAGAATAGCAAGGCCTAAAGGTGTCTTGAGGATAGAAATGAGGGACAACACAGCAATGAACTGCCCATGACTGGTAACCCAGGTTCTAGATGTCTAGATGACGGTGAAGATCAGGGGTTCTACCAAATTCCCCAAAAGGAAAAAGAGCTAGTAAGGGGACACGCAATTTGACCAAGATTAAATTTTACTACCCCGGTGGAATGGAAGCTTACAAAAACAATTATACAGGAAACAAGCATATGTTTTGCATATCTGAACATGTTCAGATCGGACCCATTACACTAGTAAGGAATGACTCACTGACCCACATCCTATCATATGCTCATGGGATGTGGGTGACAGAGTGAAGGCATAAAGTTATCCAGCAGGGATTCAGTCTTTCAAAAGACAGAAGATTCTCTCAAGAGGTCTCTTAGCATTATGGCTTTATCTTCTCAACCGCACATGCTCAACTACCCAAACTGTGTCCCCCAGTTCATAGGCTCCCCACTTCCAGCCTTTTGTTTGGAAATCTTAGGTTGTCTTTCAAAACCCAGCATGAAAGACCATGAAGTTGTAAGCATTCCCCATCTCTGAGATCCCATCATGAGTACATGGAGGATATTGAATATTTTCTGCATGAATAAAGGAACTTCGTTCATATTATAATTATGTCTCTCACTAACTAGTTTTTACTTTTCCTGGGGGCTCAAACTATATCATACACATGATCAAGATTGTTTCTTTTTTTAAATATATTTTTGTTGATTTCAGAGAGGTAGAGAAAGGGAGAGAGAAAATCTCTTATTTTTATTTTCTCAATGATGAGAGAGAATCATAGATCAGCTGCTTCCTACAGACCCCCCCCACACACACACACACTGGAGATTGAGCCCACAACCCAGGCATGTGCCCTGATCTGGAATCAAACTGTGATCTCCTGGTTCATAGGTTGACACTCAACCACTGAGCCATACAGGCCAGGCAAGATTGTTTCTTCGATATATATGAGGTGTTCAGTGTGTATTTATAAAAGAGTGAATTCCGCCTAGCCGGTTTATCTCTGGGGATAGCATGTTGGCCTGTGGACCAAAGGGTCTCTGGTTCGATTCCAGTCAAGGGCACCTACGTCAGTTGCAGGCTCCTGGTCTGGGCGCATGCAGGATGCAATCAGTTGAGGTGTTGCTCCCACATCAATATTTCTCTCTTTCTCTCTCTCTTCCTAAAAACCAATGGAAAAATATTCTCAAGTGAAGAATAAAATAATAATAAAATAATGAATTTTTTAAAAAAAAACCTGAATGAGAGAATACCTAGTATCTTCCCAACAAAACAGAATGAGAGAATACCTAGTATCTTAGTAGCAGAATGAGCCAGATTCAAGTGGGAGTGATTTAGGAAGGGAGTGCTCCCAGGGCAGACTACTATTGGAGCATGGGAAGCAGGACAAGGAAGGGGAGGCAGACAAGTAAGGGTACAATTGTGGATGAATTCCTGGACTTGGTCTGATCCAGTAGGAGACCTGGAGCACAAATTACAACTCTGAGTTCATTCAATCTTAAGGCAAGGGAGCTGGGCTTTGTATGGCTTCGCTAGTGGGTGGCTGGCTGCCAGCCACCTTGGGGGATGTGAACTCCCAGGCGTCTCCAAGCTTCCACCTGGAGGTGGCCCCAGCCCTTTGAAGAAGGTTGCGGGGAGAGCCTGCGGAGTTCCTGAGGGGAGGGGAGCAGGGTGCCCCTGTGTGCACTGCACCTGACAGCAAGCAGTCTTCCAGGGCTGCTCTGATTCCTTCTGCGCAAGATTCTCCTGCTACTCCTTGCTCATCTATGTGCTACCTCTTTGTGTTGGTTTATACAAAACAAGGAAAAAAATTAAATTATTCTTAATAACAAATAGTCCAAGGATTTATAGCTAAAAAAGGAGACCGTGCAAGTGCTGGACGAAGACTCAGAGCTGCTTTGGGAAGTGGGAGCTCGGGAAGGTTAAGCTGCTCAGCAGAAGGAAATGGAAAGAATTTGGTTTTCATGTGTGTGTGTGTGTTTTCTTCTGAAAGGGCAAGCACAGAGGAGAGAGGAGTGAGTACAACAACAAGAGATGTAGCCAAAAGACTTCTGAGAACAAGAGTGATTTGATTTTAAGATGTGGCTCCACCTCCCCAAACACTCACTGTAGACTGCTACATGCTCAAAACCCTGGGTACACAGGAGTTGTGTTGGTATGAAGACTATGGAATGGATTGAAGGCAGGGTAGAGAGCAAGAAGCAGCCTCAAGCTGCATAATGAAAAACAAGAATTCAGCGGTGGCAGCCACAGCCAGTAGGGCCATGAGACCGTAACTCCACTGGGAATTCACAGAGCTCTTGGTCAGGGCATTGGTTCCATTTTCCCTAAGGCCTGGAATAGGAACATTCAAGGCAATGTTGTCTAGATTATCCTGATATCTGGGTCATGCTAAGGAAGCTAAAAGCACTTCAAAATATTTTGATGAGGTGCTTTTATAAAATGAGATACTATCATACTATGGGATGCGTTATGTGAGTTGTGTAAAAACACAAAATAGCCCAGCCGGCATGGCTCAACGGTTGGACCTCACCAGGAGGTCACGGTTCGATTCCCGGTCAGGGCACATACCCAGATTTTGGGCTCGATGTCCAGTGTGGGGTGTGCAGGAGGCAACCAATCAATGATTCTCTCTCATCATTGATATTTCTATCTCCCTCTCCCTTTCCCTTCCTCTCTGAAATAAATAAATAAATAAATTTTTTTAAAAAATAATAAAATAAGGAAGAGACAAAGCAGAATCAGAACCAGATACTGTATTAAGATTCCTACTTCAGTCTTCTCCTATAGAAACTGTTGTTCCCAGCAGCAGTGTGCAACGGCAGGAGCAGAGTTGCTGACTGCATCCGAGGCTTCTCTGAAAACCTTCATAATGAAACATGGAGCCTCAAAACGAGTCCATTTAAATCCCCTCTCTGTCTTTCCTATCTGGGAAGCTGTTCACCCAGCTCATGTTGGCCCAGCTCCAAAAAGGAAGGTGGCTAAAACATCCTCTTCTATGGTGAGTTCAATTTCCTCTATTCCATCCTTCTTCGTAAAAACTTAACTTTGATATTAGGAAAAGTGGTCTGTTCATGACCTGAAAACTTTTAGAGTGGTGCGGAGCAACTCCCAAGACTAGGAAGCCATTTTATGCATTTCATGAAAGTGAGAAAGGGTTTGGAGTTTTCAAGGAACAGCAATTAGTGAGTCCCTGTGATTAGGGATACAGGGGTGGGAAAGTTGTGAATATATTAAACAGAGTTTCCTTAGTATTATTATTATTATTTTATTTAATAGTTATTAGTCACCACAGCAAATTTCTAGTTTTGTCCAGAACAATAAAATGGTTATGTAGCCTCCCAGAGGGAATGCGGCTACCACCGGGTCTTACAGCTCATAGATACACAGAGGCTGGGAGAGCTGGGGGCAGACTTGCTTAGATCTTGTCTTAGTCTGGGTCTCCCTAAAGGCAAGGATTTGGGTGCAAGTAGCTGATTCAGGAAGTGATTGCTGCAAGGGTGGTGAGAGAATGGGGAAGTGAGACCTGGAAGGAAGGAAAATTTTAAAAAAGGGACATTTATGAATAAAGTTACTCAGGGGGCAACCGGGGCTCAGTCCCTCTGGGGACTATGTAGAATAGTTAGAATTGTGTCACAGAGAAGCAAGGACGCTGGGGTATCTATCCACCAAGTCCTGACCCTCCTTGGTTGGAGGTCACGCTGAGGTCCTAACTCGACAGCATGCTCTCGTTGCCAGGGAAACCCATCTGGGAGAGAAATGCAGGAATTGAATGTATAAAAAAATGTCTGCAGGCAGGGGCACTGAGAGTTTGGAGTCCCTTTTCCCTGGCTTATTAGTTATGTGACTTCGGTTCTCTAAGCTTCAACTCATGTATAGATCATTCTGATGACAGTAATCAAACCTTATAGGGCTTCTATGAGAATTAAATGACAAAAGACATGTATGTAAGATGCTTAGAAAATTCCCAGGAGGAGGTTTCATAATGTAAGTATCATGTTATTCCTGTAATATTCATTAAACTAGTTCATTAAATTAACTGTGGTTTCCTCATGCTTTGGAAAGGTGATTACTCTGATTGGCCTAGTTGCTTTTTTTAAAATAAAGAGCAATATGATGTTTTTTTCTCTCAAAAGACTTTCAGGTTCGATGTGTTTACAGTTGTTAATTTCATTACAAATATTTGTTAGATGTGTGGTCTTTCATTAACTGAGCTGCCTTCAGTTCTCTGGAAACCTCACATTTTTCACTGCTGCCACAAGTAGAAAGATGACTAAAATGACTTCGCTTCACCACTCCCAGAATGCCAATGCAAAAACATAATAAATGCATTCATATTTTCCAGCCACAACATAAATTTCTAGAAATATTCTGCCTAGACTTAAGTTTCCCTTGATAGACACAGGTTCTTACACTTTCATTTTACTTATTTTTGCCTACGCATCGACCAAAGTGGAGGTAGTAGTATCAGCTCAGAGGCGGTTTGCTGTACTTAGCGATTTCTCTTCCACAAATTTATCTATGAGTTCTGAATGATTTGGGACTATAAAGTACCTCAATCCTTACTGTTTACATGTTCACTCTCAAAATGATGCTTTAAGCTATTTGTCTTGAATATCAACACTCAAATTATACAGTCCCTCTACCCCTTTGCCCCAAAATAAGCATAACATTGCAGTTAAGAATAAGAGATTTGGGGTTCGATTATCTGGATTTAAATTTTGGCTTTGTCATTTGTTATCTGAGTGAATATGGGCAAGTTACTTAATCTCCCTTTGCCTCTGTATCTCCATCTGTACAACAGGGGAGGTTAATAGTATCTACTTCATCAATTTGTGATGAGAACTGAATGAGCTAATATTTGCAAAGTGCTTGAAACAGCATATGGTTCTTAATAAATGCTATCTAAGCGTTTGGTAAATAAAGAACTTTATACATGTTGACTGTTTCGTATTCTATATGTACTTTCCCTTTTATGATTGGTGCTTTGAGTGGGTCAGGTGGAAACCAGAGCAGGAAATAGTTTCTTTATTGAGGCCGTCACCATTTTTTGTCTGGACAATTGTATTGAACCCCTTAAGGGGTCTCGTTTCTAACCCCCTCTCTTTCCAGACCGTCCCAGCAATTGCCCTTGGTAGCTCTGGTTGCTAGTTTTGGGTATTTTTTAAAATGCTGATGGCTTTCTATTTTTCACTGTGAGACTTCACTAAGTTTCTGCCAGAAATACCTTTCCTAACTACACAGGAAAATGAACATCTGCCATGAGATCTATAAACTCAAGCCAACAAGGCACAAGAGAAAATGACTTTGAAGACTTAGCCAGGAGTAGCTGCTGATCAGTTTTCTCACTTACAATTGGGTCTGGGTTTTTTTCTTTTTAATGCCATGTAAAACTTGGGGTAAATGCGTACATTTTTCATTGTCCTCCTTATTAATAATTTGGTTCACCAGGTTAACTTAATTGGCATTTTAAAGCTAAACTCTCAAATGACAGTGGCAAAGTACTGGCTAATATTTTCAGTGAACATGACAAGACTGCTAGAATGCAAATCAAGTGCCATTTGGGACAAAACACCCAGTCACGGGTGACTGGATACGAATTGATTTTATGGGAGTTAATGGATAATTTTTAAATATATATCTATATCTATATCTATATCTAGATATATATCTAGATATATATTTAAATATAAATCTCTCTCTCTCTCTCTCTCTCTCTATATATATATATATATATATATATATATATTGATTTCAAAGAGGAAGGGAGAGGGAGATAGAGACAGAAACATCAATGATGAGAGAGAATCATTGATCAGCCGCCTCCTGCACACCCCCTACTGGGAATCAAGCCCAAAACCTGAGCATGTGCCCCTGACCAGAACCAAACCGGAACCCTCCAGTTGACAGGCCAACGCTCTATCCACCAAGCCAAATCAGCCAGGGCTAATGGATACTTTTTTATCTTAAAAATTTTTAAAAAACAGTCTATCATAAGGTGGAAACTTTATTTTTGAAAATATCAGATTGGTGGATCCTTGCAGCGTGGACAAGAAATTTCACATAAATGCAGTGGCTCCCAGTGATATTTTCATGGCCTTCCTTACCACAGTGGAACTCACCTTTGACATGTTTGACAGGAAAACATCACCTTGATAGTAACAAAGCACCAAATTTTCCTAACTGAGCTAAAAAGAGTGAAGGTGGTCTGAACATTCGTGTACATATCCCTCTTCAGCTCTGAGAAGGGATTTTTGGGATCTATCTTTGATAGGCCTCCAATGCCCCCACTCTAGTACCTAACCCAGTGCCATTCTTGACAGATATTTGAAGTATGGTTTCCAACTAGCAGGGTGGTGACTTGTCTCTTAGGCTTCATGTGGAAAATAAAGTCCCACATCAGAACAAAGTCCACTCAAAGTTTCCACTGTTATCACAAATAATGAACAAATAGGTCAGGAAGTCAGTCTCTTGTATTTAAATGACCTATTTCAGTCTTGTTGCCAGTTAAAAATAGACTTGTGCTCCCAGATATATTTTAGTGACCGATCATGAAAGAATGTAGATGTTTTCTACACTATTTTGTTCCCTAATGTTCCTACCCACTTTCTTCATCTCCTTATTCTTTTTTTTTTTTTAAATAAATCTTTATTGCTCAGATTATTACAATTGTTTCTCCTTTTTCTCCCCCATAGCTCCCTTCCACCTGATTCCCACCCCACCCTCTGCCCTCACCCCCTCCCCCCACTATTGTCCTCATCCATAGGTTATACAATTTTAATCCAGTCTCTGCACCCCACACCCCTTTCACCCTGATAACTATCTATCCACTCCCTTTCTTTGCCCCTAATTCTATTATATTCACCAGTTTATTCTATTCCTGAGATTTTTAATTCACTTAACCTTCTTCCTCTTCTTAAGTAATACCTTTCAGCATTTCATATAATACTGGTTTGGTGGTGATGAACTCCTTTAGCTTTTTCTTATCTGTGAAGCTCTTTATCTGCCCTTCAATTCTGAATGATAACTTTGCTGGATACAGTAATCTTGGTTGTAGGTTCTCGCTATTCATCACTTTGAATATTTCTTGCCACTCCCTTCTGGCCTGCATGGTTTCTGTTGAGAAATCAGCTGATAGTCGTATGGGTGCTCCCTTATAGGTAACCAACTGCTTTTCTCTTGCTGCTTGTAAGATCCTCTTTTTGTCTTTTACCCTTGTCATATTGATGATGATGTGTCGAGAAGAATTTTTCTTTGGATTCCTCTTGTTTGGGGTTCTGTAGGCTTCCTGTACTTGTAAGTCTATTTCTTTCACCAGGTGAGGGAAGTTTTCTGATATTATTTCTTCAAATATGTTTTCAGTATTTTGCACTCCCTCTTCTTCTGGCACTCCCATAATTCTGATGTTGGTGCGCTTGCAGTTGTCCCAAAGGCTCCTTACACTATCTTCAACTTTCTGGATCCTCTTTTCTTCTTCCTTCTCCAAAGGAGTGTCTTTTGGCTCTTTGACCTGATTCTTGTGTTCTTCCATTCTGCTGTTGGATCTCTGCATAATATTTTCCAATTTAGTCAGTTTATCTATACTTTTTAGTTGGGTCTCATGAATTTTATCGAGCTTTTCTAGGATATTGTTGCATAACCTTAGAACCGTAGTTCTGAACTCTATATCTTCCATCTCTTTTGTTTGAGATCTATTTCCTTGTCTCGGCATTATCACTATTTTTCAGAGTTGGTAGGATGGCTTTGTGTGTTTGGTGTCCTATATAGCACAGTGGGTCAGCCTCCTCAGTTACCTGAGGTAGACACTCTGGGTGATCCCCTTTGTGGACTGCGTGCACAGCCTTGTTGTAGCTAAGTCTCTATTGTTGTGAATTGACCTTCAGGCCAATTGGATGTGGGTATCAGCTGTGTCTACTCTGGGATAACTTCTGTATTGGAGACAGTCTTATGGGATCAGACTTGAAAAACTGCAGAAGCCTCTGCTCAGCTTGGATGGGGTGGAGTCTCAGAGCAAGAGCGTGGGTGCCCCAGGGGCTCACCCGGACTTGGGCTGGTCTCTGTAGTCTGGAGCTTCTGACTCCTTCCGCTACAGAGAGGCCGCCACCTTGTACAGCGAGGCAGCGGCAGCCTTCTCGGTCAGACCTGGAGCTTCTGACTCCTTCCGCTACAGAGAGGCCGCCACCTTGTACAGAGAGGCGGCGGCAGCCTTCTCGGTGAGACCTGGAGCTTCTGACTCCTTCCGCTACAGAGAGGCCGCCACCTTGTACAGAGAGGCGGCGGCAGCCTCCGCGGTCAGACCTGGAGCTTCTGACTCCTTCCGCTCCGGAGAGGGAGGGGCGGCGGTCAGACCTCAGCGCGTACTTCTCACGCGTGCGAGTCTGTAGACCCTGCAGACTGCGACTGCGGCTCCCGGTCCCCGGTCTCCCAGTCTCCGAGTCTCTGAGTCTCTGGGTGCCTTTCTCTGCAGTCCAGACTCCACCCGTATGAGCCTGGGACCACGGAATTTCAGCCGGGGTTGGGTTCAGTACAGTCCGAAAGGGTTCCGTGCAATCGGGGGTTCCTCCCCTCCCACCGCCAGGCAGGTATTCGGCGGCCGCGTGCGCGAGCGTCTCCCTACCTCAGTGCTTTTCGGCTCCCAGTCCGATCCGTGAGCCTCTCTCTTTCTTTCTAGTTGTAGCTACTCCACTCTGCCAGCTTTCCTGACGTTTTGGTGAAGTCCTTTTTTATTTTAGTTGTTTTTTTAATTAAATTGTTGATGAGGTGGCAGCTTAGGAGACTGCCTAGGCCGCCATCTTGGATGTTCCTCCTTATTCTTTTTTGAGAGGAATTCATAAAAGGAAGGTTTTAAGTGAAAATAATATTTCATTTAGATCTTTTAAAGGAAGGCTGTGTGCATACAAGGAGTATTTTTATTTGGGTAGCTAGTTCTCAACTTCTGTTTCCATTTTATTTCTTTTAAGATTATTTGGGAGGCTGTGGGCTCGGTCCCCAGCGCGGGCTCAGTGGTTGAGCTTCCCAAACACCCTCTGCTTACCCAATCATAGCATCCTGGAAATGTTGATTTTCTTGTTTCTGTTTGAGTTTGTTTTGAGTTTATCTAAACAAACTTGCCCCAACCAGTGTGGCTCAATGGCTGAGCATCGACCTATGAACCAGGAGGTTATGGTTCGATTCCGGGTCAGAGCATATTTTACAACACAATCCCCAGTGCAGGCTCGATCTCCAGTGTAGGAGGCAGCCAATCAATGATTCTCTCTCATCATTGATGTTTCTATTTATCTCTACCTCTCCCTTTCTCTCTGAAATCAATAAAAAAAAGTATTTTTTAAAAATAAAAACAAATAAAATTTGTTACTATAGTAATTTGGCACGGAGTCTAATGCATAAGTGCTCAGAATATATTTGTTGATGAGTTAATGACACACACAGAGGGTATACACAGGTAATAGTAACCAGTGTTTACTAAGCATTTCATAGGTATTTCCAAAGTTATTCAAATGCCAGAACATTTTCTTATAACTGGAAGACTAGTTATAATTTAAAGACCATCTAGTGTGATTATTGAGTTACATAGTCTCAGAAAGGTGAGTGGAGACAACACGGGCTAAGAGCAGCCATCACTTCTTGGTGTCAGGGACAGGTAGGGCTGAACCTAGAATCCAGGGCCCCTACATTTTATTTTTTCTATACTACATATTGCATCTGATCACGGGCAATTGAAATGTAAACTTCTTGTGGACAGACCCTCTTTTTATATTTTTAAAATATATTTTTATTGATTTCAGAGAGGAAGGAAAAGGGAGAAAGCGATAGAAACATCAATGATGAGAGAGAATCATATGTCACCTGCCTCCTGCACCCCCTCCCACCCACCCACTGAGGACTGAGCCTACAACCTGGGTTTGTGCCCTGACTGGAAATCCAACCAGACCTTTTGGTTCACAGGTAGCCACTCAACCACTGAGCCATGCCAATTGGGCTGGAACCTCTTTTTATATTCTTCTGCAACCCTTGACGAATGGAACCTTTATTTATTTATTTAAAATATATTTTATTGATTTTTTTACAGAGAGGAAGGAGAGAGGGATAGAGAGTTAGAAACATCGATGAGAGAGAGAGACATCGATCAGCTGCCTTTTGCACACCCCCTATCGGGGATGTGCCTGCAACCAAGGTACATGCCCTTAACCGGAATCGAACCCGGGACCTTTCAGTCCGCAGGCCGATGCTCTATCCACTGAGCCAAACCGGTTTCGGCAATGACAAATGGAACCTTTAGATACCTAAGGAATAGTAAGCACAATTTACTTGCTTGAGGTCCAATTTCGGGGAAATTAACAGTCAATTAAATGTGGAAGAAATTTTACAACACAATACAATGTGAAACACAGAAATATAGAAAAAAACCAATAAACACAGAAAAGAGTCAGGTTTCTATGGAGTATCTTATTATTGTTATTGTTTTGTTATTGTGAACATTTCAAATGTCAATTTTCATTCACTTGTTCAACTTAAATTGATTGAGTGCCCAAATTGGCCGAGCACCATCTGGGAGAAAACAAATGATCTTGGAGCTTTCTGCATCGTAGAGGAGACGACACTATACAGATCATTATTAAGCTGTAGTTGGAAATAGTTGGCAGGGAAGTAAATATAGTGTGCATTTAGGATATAGTAGAGACCACTTTAGACCCATTAAAATAGTCAAAACTAATAATTCCTAACTCACTAATATTGTGGAGGATATGAAGCAACTGGAACTCTGAAGCATTGCTGGTGGGGGTGTAATAAGGTGCAGCCACTTTGGAAAAGCAGTTTGATAGTTTCTCATCCTTCCTATATAATGAACCCTAATATGCAAAGCAACTAAACGGCAGAACAACCGGTCGCCATGACATGAACTGACCACCAGGGGGCAGACGCTCAATGCAGGAGCTGCCGCCTGGTGGTCAGTGTGCTCCCACAGGGTAAGTGGGAGCCTCTCCCGCCTCTGCTGCAGGCAGGCACTAAGGAGTGAGGGGTTCCAGACTGTGAGAGCCCCAGACTGGGAGACTGGATGTCTGACTGTTGGCTTAGGCACGATCCCCCAGGGGGTGGGGCCTACGCAGGCAGAGAGACATCCCCCACGGGGTCCAGGACTGTGAGAGGGCACATGCTGGGCTGAGGGATCCGCAGCCGTGCACCAGGCCTCTGATACACTTATAAGAACTAACAATTCCAGTTGAAAGGAACCAAAGCTTTGCCTTTTTAAAGCTGGTTACTAAGAAAAGACTCAGAATCTTTGACTCTCCTCCCCTTTTCTGACTAAGAGATTCCGATAGAAAAACTTGCTCCAGGAAAGAAAACCTCAGCTTGATCTGAATTGAGTATGGCAGGCAGGAAGACGTCAAGCAGGGCCCTGTTTACTAGATCCCCCTCTGTCTCATTGTTTCTAGGTTGCCTAGCAAAAAAATTGCCTGCCTTGTTCTGTTCTTCCTTATCTGCAGATGGCCCATTCTGGTTTTTGGAATCTTAAGATTCCCCCTCTACTTTATCCAAGATAACATATATACCTAATGTTTATACTTATGTGAGTGTCCGTCCCCGTCTCCCCGCCCCCCCCCATGTATTGAAATTGGTTTTCATCTGTTAATTTGATTAGCCCAGCTAGAATTTAGAAGGTGGGAGAAAAATTATTATTTTTATAAATAATTTTTATAAATAACCCCCACAGAGTCCATGGTATTTTACCCAATAGAAATGAACACAATTGTCCACACAATGACTTGAACATAAATGATGATAGCAGCTTTCTGTATGATTACACAAACCTGGAAACAGTGCAGATGTCTGTAGACCGGTGAATGAGTCAGCAGTTGTGATGCTTCCATGCAATGGATAACACCGAGCAATCAAAAGGGACTACTAAACACTCCAACAGCACGGGCTGAATCCCAAAAAATTACGCTGAGAAAGAAACCCGACTCAAAATGCGTACAGAAGCTTGAAACAGACTGACAAATCTCAGAGGGAAGGCGGGGGTGGGGAGGTGGATGGGGAGAGGTTAACCGGGGAATTTACATGCATATATGCCTAGTGTGTGGACACAGACGTGTGGTGAAGGCCTGGGGTCTGCGAGTGCAGGGTGGAGGGGTGTGTGTGTGTGTGTGTGTGTGTGTGTGTGTGTTTTGGGGGAGAGGGGTAGGGCGGGAAAGAAGGGCACTTCTGTAATACTTCCGACAATAAAGATAATTTTTAAAAAGTGTAGACTCTATAAAGTTATGTCATCTAAAAGAACAGAAAAAAAGAAAAAAACTACCCTAAAGTGAAATCAGATTAGAATTGCCTAGGGAGGCAGTGGGCATTGAGTGGGAAGTTCCCCGAGGGATGGAAATGCGCTACACCTCCGTGGAGGGGGAGGAAGGGTGGTCACACTGGTGAATACATTTGCCAAAAAAAAAACACGCATGGACTGTGCACTTAAAATCTGTGCATTTTACTCTATGGGAACTAAAACGCAGTTAAAAATATTAAAAAAAAGCACCGTCACCCCATCAGCAGCGGTGGCTGGGAACGGGGGTCATGATGTTTCTTAAGTGAAGGAGTGTATTCTACAAGGTAAAAAAAAAAACAAAAAAAAACCAAAACAAAAACTGGAGCAGGGCTGGGGAAGAGGGCTTCCCAATGCCAGCTACTTTCCCAACTGCTGACTTGGAGGGGAGGGAAACTGGGGAACTTTCTGTATCTTGCAGGGCGAGGGCAGGGCGCGGGGATAGCGGGTGACGGAGGGCGGCCGGCCGGCTCCCATCCGCCCAGCGGCTCCGGCCGCCGCCGCCGCCGCCGCCGCCGCCGCCGCCGAGCCCTCGCCGGGACCCGCGGAAGCTCGCCGGCGTCGCGCTGACGTCACGCGCGCGCTGACGTCGCCGGCGGCCGCGGCCTCTGAAGCGGGCTGGGTGTCGGGGGGCGCCGAGTTTGACTCTAGTTTGGGGGCCGCCGGGCGCCTGGCGCCCGCTCCCGCCGCCCGCCGCGCCCCGCGAGCCGCCCCTCGGCCCCGACCCCGGCGCGCCCCGCCCGTTCGCGCGGGGACCCGCTCTGGCGGCTGGGCGGCCCGCGGCGAGAGTCGGCCCCCTGCGGGCGGGCGGGCGGCCGGCCGGGCGGCCGGGCGGCGGCCGCGGCCATGGAGCCCCGCCGCGTGGAGTACTTCAGCGCCCAGGTGCAGCAGAAGGACGTGGGCGGCCGCCTGCAGGCCGGCCAGGAGCTGCTGCAGTACCTCGGCGTCCCCGGCGCCATCCCGGACCTGGAGGAGGACGTGGGGAGCCTGGGCAGGACCATCGACGCCCTCACCGGCTGGGTGGGCTCGAGCAACTACCGGGTAAGCGGCGGCGGCGGCGGCGGGGCCGGGCTGGGCACGCCCTCCCCCGCCGGCCCTTTAATTCCGGGCGGACGGACGGACGGACGGACGTGCGGGTCCTCGGGCGGGCGAGCCTCCTCGGGGGGCGCCCGGGGACCCGCGGAGCCACCCACCCCGGGAAGGGGGAGCCCCGGGCGGGCGGGCGAGCCTGCCTCTCCTCCGGATCGGGGCTGGGCACCGACTTCCCATCGCCACCAAGTTTTCCCACCGTCTGAACAGGGACACCTCCAGCCATTCCCCGACCCGGGGCTGCGTGGTTGGCATCAGGACACAGGGTGTAATCATTAATTTAAAAAAAAAAAAAATCGGTGGTAACTCACCAAAAGGGCTCGAAGACTTTTCTTTTTCTTTCTTTTCTTTTCTTTCTTTCTTTCTTTTTTTTTTTTTTTACATTTGGACGCTCCTAAGTAAACACTTACCTAGCATAAGACGTTAGAATCCAGGCATTGCAAAGAGATGTCAAGTTAATCCCTCTTTAATAAGTGATTTTTTTTATCCTTAATCTCCTGTCCCCCCCCCCTTTTTTTAATGAATGTTGTGTCTGCAAGGTTGTGTTGATCATCTCCAAAGCATCTTGTAGAGCTTAATCGGGTGCCGTTAAATCTTTTTTTTTTTAAAAAAAAGATGCTAACTCCAGGGCATTGTGCGTTTGCTTTTTTTTTTTTTTTTTACTGATTGTGGACAGAAAGGAATTGAATGTCCTCTTGTCATTTCGGTGTCACGCAGTTGAGGCCTGGCCTCGGCGGTGAGACCGTGTCCTGGCAGGTCAGCTGATGCAGAAAATCAATAAATGCAGAAGGGAAAGAGGTACGAGAAAGATGAAGGGCTTCTGAGGAGCCGGTAGTAAGCAAGGCGGGTTGTAATGCAGCCAGCTAGCTACTTTGGGAGACCCGGTTTAAAAAAAAATGCTGTAATTAGCTTGTGTTGTAGGTTTTTTTTAAAGCAGTTACTTTTCTTTCTAGTCTTCTGGGGGCAGTGTTGCTTTAAAATTACTGGTCCAGACCTCCTATGGATGAAGTGAAGTATTCTTGGTAATAATATATGTTAGAATCCAGTGACTAGACTGTTCTGGGAACACTGTCCTCAGAGAAAAGAAAGGCATGCTACGGTTATTATGAAGGTTTAATAGTGACATTTGAATGCGTTTTGGACAGGGTTGACTTTTACAGGATAATAAACAGTTTGAAAATTACTACCTTCGTGCTCCATTACATACTATCTCCTTCTTAACTTTGGGAAAAGTTAATATTGAGTTATAGATCACTACTCTTTGGGGATCATTCTTTTTTTATAAAATATATTAAAATAATAAAATATTTTAACATAGTTATATTCTCTGTTTTGGGGGATTATTCTTATTTCTTTGGCAGAAACAAGCCAAATTTACTTATACTTTAAGAAGGGCATGTAGCCGAAACCGGTTTGGCTCAATGGATAGAGCGTCGGTCTGCGGATTGAATGAAGGGTCCCAGGTTCGATTCCGGTCAAGGGCATGTACACTGGTCGCGGGCACATCCCTGGTAGGAGGTGTGCAGGAGGCAGCTGGTCGATGTTTCTCTCTCATCAATGTTTCTAGCTCTCTATCCCTTTCCGTTCCTCTCTGTAAAAAATCAATTTTTTTTTTTTTTTTTAAAGAATGGCATGTGGACACCAAGACAATTGATTTTATGTTGCAGCCTAGGCTATTACAGAAAGTCAGCTTTTTGGCAAAGCTAGGGCATTCGGAACTCCATTCAAAGAGGAGACAAGATTGCCACAAGGTAGTTTCATTTACTGGTACCAGGGAAAGGAGACCGGATTCATGTCCGAAGCTCTGTCTCTTGGAAGGGAGTCTTACCATTGCTTAATGCACTTCTCTGGTCATTTACATGTTGGTTTCTCTGGTCATTTACATGTTGGCTTCTTCTTCGTGGTTGGCTACAGTATCCCTGTTAGGTTCCTGTCAAACTCACCTTGTTTGCAGCTGTACCTGCAAAACACTATGCTACATTGTAACATTTAGCAAGAGCAACATTTAGTAATAACCTTTAGAACTTCTCAGACCTTGAGACCCTTGTCCCAGCTAACTCAGTAATGCTTACTCCCTTTCTTTAGTGCTTGCTGGCTGGGGGTCATTTCACTTTCCAGATGTACAGTCAGTGAATGGCGTTTGAGCAGTCACATCTCTTGAAACACTCTTGGCTTCCCTAATACCACAGTATCTCGATTTTTCTTTAAGTCTCTATGCACTACTTCACTCAAGCGCTGTGTTTTCTCTGTAACTACCGGTAGTGTGTAAGAGTTAGAATCCATCAGACGCCCGACCCAAGCCCTTGTCTCTTCACTGCACATTCTCTCCATGCTCCTCACTACATACTGTTGCTGGAGACAATTTCACCAATCTGAAGAGATACCTCAGTCTCCTACAGTCTTATCTGTACACTTCCTTGTAGCTGTGCCCATATATCCTACTTTTTTCTCAGTTACAATGCACGAATTGTCTATCTTTCTTTTTTTTTTAAATATATATATATTTTATTGATTTTTTTTACAGAGAGGAAGAGAGAGGGATAGAGAGTTAGAAACTTCGATGAGGGAGAATCATCAATCTGCTGCCTCTTGCACACCCCCTACTGGAGATGTGCCCGCAACCAAGGTACGTGCCCTTGACCGGAATCAAACCCGGGACCTTTCAGTCCACAGACCCACGCTCTATCCACTGAGCCAAACCGGTTTTGGCTGTCTCTTTCTTACACCAATCCCTCTACATGCATATTAGATCCTATGCCCTCTTGCCTACCCAAAGACATTAATTCACCAATTCTGCTCTCTCCTTCCAGAGTCGTTATTTCTCTCTTTTCTACAGAATGCCGTATAGAAGCTTTTCTGACATTGTTAGAGAGAGGACATTCTAATTAGTTTGTTATTTATAACCTTGGTTGCTTCAAATTAGGTCATTTTTTACTCACGATACAAAAAAAAATTTTTCTCTTGGAGGTGTGTCAGAATCTTTTAACGTACACACAAATAGACAGTTATAGTTAAATTTTAAATTATACTGAACAAAATAAAATGTTCCTTTGGATTTGATAGCACCTCAGAATTTGAGTGTCTTAATAACTGCCATCGCGTCAATCAATTGGAAGTGACTGTACTATCTTCTAGATATTGGTGATCCAGCTGTGAACAGGACTAACACTATTCATTCAGCCTCACTTGGGTATTTATTGAAGACCCACCATGTGCAGCACTGCCTTCTGGGCCCTTCTGATACAATAGGGGGAAATAACAGAAATCCTTGCCTTTTATGGATGTAGATTTTCGTGGGCGAGAAGAATATAAATAAGATAGATAAGTAAATTCAGTATGTTAGAAGGTGATGTTCACTTCGGAGAAAAGCAGTGACAAGAATAGGGAGTGTTGGTCAGGATGCAGATGTTTGAATTTTAAACAGCTGGTCACTGAAGACCTCATGAGAGGGTGACTTACGTGAGATTGGAGAGTGAGATCCCTGCTGTCATGGAGACCCTATTAGAAGATGGATGAGTATACAAATTAGATAATTTCAGGTAGCAAGTGCTTCTAAATCAACTGATGTGAAAGAATGAGGGTGTGGTGAGACTCTTTTGTGTAGTCAAAGAAGTTAGGTGAAATTTGACTGACATGAAAGAAATATAGGAGTGAAATACAGGCAGAGAAAACTGCAAATGCAGAGGTCCTAGTTCTGTTAAACATACAGAAGTCAACTTACAAAGGATTGAGATGTTAAGAGAATGAAGACGTATAAGATTTTATTCTAAATCAGTGGAGAGTTCTCTGTAGAGGAGTGTCTCCTTTGTGGAGACTGAGCTCTGAAAAGGAGCAGCAGGAGCAGCGGGAGATGACGGTGGCCAAGGCTGGCTTGGTCATTGGCAATGCTGAGAAGTGGAAGATTTGGAAAGTGATTGGGGATAAGATAGGACCTCCCATTGGAAGGAGTGTGAGGGTTGAGAGAATTAGGGATAATTGCATTGTTTGCTCACCAATAGAGGATGCTGTTTATTGAAATGGAGAGGTCAGTCTTAGAGGTTAAAAATACGGAAATAAGTATGTGTACACACATACACACACACACACACACACACACACACACACACACTGGCATTTGACTTGTGCTAAGAACAGTCCTGTGATTTCAGGAGTACCCAAAATTTTAAATGGTTCTATGACAATAAAATGTCCTTTAAAGTACAATTAATATAATAACCACCATTTAAGAGTCCTTCGCATCAGGCACTGTCTAAGAGTGGTTTATTTGCATTACCTCATTTTAATCTTTAAGGTGGCTTTATAAAGGCAGTACTATTATTTTCCTCATTTTGTAGAAAAGTTGTATTTTGTTTAAGGTCACAGACCTGGTAAATTATTGGAGGAGTACTTAAACCTAGGGAGATGAGCATTTTCCTTCTCCTTTTCTGTCCTTCTATAAACCTCTTCAGTATCTTATTATTTCTCAGCTTTATTTTCACTTTTCATGTTGTCTATCTGCAACTATAAACACTAAGTTGATTCTAAAAAAATGGAGAAAATAATAAATAGCATTTATATTATAACTGTCAAGTGCTAACTAAGTAATGTGCTAGGATTTCAAGTCTTTGTTTTTGCAATCTGAAAAACCACAGCTCCTTGCCTTTTGAAGGATGATGCGTTCCAGTGTCAGCATCACCTTGATAGTATCCTATATGATAAAAGGCTAATATGCAAATTGACTGAACGCCAGAACAACCATTCGCTATGGCACGCACTGAACACCAGGGGGCAGGCGCTCAATGTAGGAGCTGCCCCTGGTGGTCAGTGCACTCTCACAGGGGGAGTGCTGCTCGACCACAAGCTGGGCTCACAGCTGGCGAGCGCAGCAGCAGTGGTGGTAGCCTCTCCCGCCTCCACGGCAGCGCTAAGGATGTCCCACTGATGCCTTAGGCCCACTCCCTGTGTGGGGAGCGGGCCTAAACTGCCAGTCAGACATCCCCCGAGGGCTCCTAGATTGTGAGCGGGTGCAGGCTGGGCTGAGGGGACCCCACCCTTAGTGCAAGAATTTCGTGCACCAGGCCTTTTGTATATTATATGAAGGTCTTTGTATGTTAACAATTGTAAACTGGACCGAAACCTGTTTGGCTCAGTGGATAGAGCGTCAGCCTGCGGACTGAAGGGTCCCAGGTTTGATTCCGGTCAAGGGCATGTACTCCAGTTGCAGGCATATCCCCAATAGGGGGTGTGCACGAGGCAGCTGATCGATGTTTCTCTCTCATTGATGTTTCTAGCTCTTTATCCCTCTCTCTTCCTCTCTGTAAAAAAAATCAATAAAATATTTTTAAAGATAAAAAAAACAATTGTAAACTGGTATTAATGTATACATAGGTAATTTGTATTCATTAAAATTTTTTTCCTGTCTATAGATATCATTAATGGGATTGGAAATTTTAAGTGCCTTTGTGGACAGATTGTCAACACGATTTAAGTCCTACGTAGCAATGGGTAAGTTTATTTATTTAAAAAGTGTGGTAGGCCCAGCTGGTATGGCTCAGTGGTTGAGCATCGACCTAAGAACTGGGAGGTCACAGTGCAATTCCTGGTCAGAGCACATGCCTGGGTTGTGGGCTCGATCCCCAGAGTGGGAGATGCATGAGGTAGCTAGCTGATCAATGATTCTCTCATCGTTGATGTTTCTCTCTCTCTCTCTCTCTCTCTCTCTCTCTCTCCTTCTGCTTTCCTCTCTGAAATCAATAAAAATATATTTTTAAAAATAAAATAAAAATTATTTTAGGTTTTGACATACTGATTTTTTCCATAGTTTTTGTTTAACAGAATTAGTTATCTGTAAATGCAAAAATGTAATTTTGTACAATTCAGAGATCTGCTAAATGGCATTATAGTTTACCTGGACATAAAAGACTTCAAGCATATTCAAATAGGTAATTATTTTCCTTTTGAGACAAACAAAAGCAAGAAACTTACTAAGTATAGTGTAATAGATTTTTACTTTATATTTTCAAAATTTTTACTATATTTTTACTTTTTTGGTAACATATTAAAAATTTACAATATAACTCATAGCACTACTTTTAAAACTTGATTTGGTGAAGGACTATTTCTTTCATTGCTCGTTTGTTGCAGACCAATATTTTGTAAAATGCAATAAAAACAGGTTATAGCAAAATGAAATGAAAAAATACCAGGCCCAATTTGTTATTATTAGATTTAACAAGCAAAATTACTTTGGTCAGATTGTCTTAAAAACTTTATTTTATAAACACTCTTCATTTTTCTTGCTGTGGATAATTTGTGGACTGGTCCTGGGCTACTGGCCATCCTTTGAACAGCACTCACTTACAGTGTGTTTGCAAAGAGGAGCATTATTCCAGTACAATGGTCATTGTGTGGTGGTTAGGATTAGAGTTGGCGCTGACCTATTTCCTAAACCTGAGTGACCTTCATGTACCTTTGGAGTGCTTTGGTGAGTGGATTTGGTTCTGATTATATAGAAACATTTAAGGGTAACCTCAGATGTTTGTTAATCTCTCCTATGGATTAACTTAATGTCTCATAATGTATCATCACACTTATTTTTGAATTACTACCTTTGGTCAGCTTTTTTCTTCATATTTTGTATGTCACCAAATTCTGCCAGTTTCCACTTTTATTTTTATCGTCTTGCTATCCTTTCTGCAGAAGCATCTCAGTGAATTTTTCTATATTTATTGTTCCTTTTTAAATTAATGCTTGGTTCCAATTCATTCTCTGTGGGATAACTTCTGGGGGAAAAAAAAATATTTTTTTACTACACCAGTCTCCTGCTTAAAATCCTAGGATAGGTTTTTAAGTCTTTGCTCTGTGAACATGTTTTATTTATGTATTTTCTTAAAACATTGGATCAATGTTTAACATGAGGAAGTTTTACATAAAAATTCATATTTATTATTTGTTTTGAAAGATTGGCCAATGTGGCCATCCCAACCTTGTATTCCCCCATGTAACCAATTCCTGGTTGAGGCGGTGTTGTAGCTTCCCTTTTGTCTGGATCATGAGCTTTTCCATTCCCAAGGCCTTCCCATCTCCTCCTGTCTCCTCAAAACTGAGACTATCAATTATAACACGGCAAGGGTGGAACACTGTAGTTCTTAGACCTGGCTCGTTTTTTGTGTTTCCCATACCTCTCTGGCTGTAGGTGTTTATGTTTGTGTAGGTCCTGTTATTAGTTGTTACAGACAGTATTTAGACTTGAGAGTAATTCTAGGCATTACATATATCACTTATTTTTCAGACACAGAGAAGGTCAGATGGGGTTTAATGTACTGACTAGTCACATTGAGGCAGAGGAATTAAAAGAGATAATTCAGTTCTTAGTATATAATTATATCTAACGTGAAGGTTTATTATTGTCCTAGACTGCCTCTCAGAAGCTATCAGAACCAGAGTCCCACAACAGCTAATTCTATAGATGTTGATGAGTTTCTCTAGTGTTAACAATAAATACATCTAAGCAAGATGAGAAGGATTTACATTGTTCCAATTGTCAGGTATTTGTGTTGCCTCATTATTAGGCTTATAATTATATTGAGGACTTATTGTTTTCTTACACAATCATTTCCTTAATTAAGCTTAAATATTGGAATGCATCACTCCATTTGGTAAAGTTGGCTTCTCATTCTATAATAATTCCCTACCAAAAAGAATGTGTTTTTTTCTCCTTCAATGTTGTTGAGCTTGCTTCTCAGTTATTTTTTATTAGCCTCTTGAATAAAGAAGTGAAAGCAATTTGCTTCATAACTTTAATTTATGAAAACAATTGCTATTTGTAATTTTATAACATATAGCTTATTTATTCTTTTTCCTCTCTGTCTAGTTATTGTAGCTTTAATAGACAGACTGGGAGATGCCAAAGACAAAATTCGTGATGAAGCTCAGATTCTGCTCTTGAAGTTAATGGACCAAGTAGCACCACCTATGGTAGGCCTACATTTAAAATTTCTATTTTGCTAACTATTGAAATATCAGTAAGGACAGATGGTAATCAGAGCAAGTCAGTCCTCAGGGGACATGAAAGCTGAAATTTCAAACAATTGTTGCTAATGCTTTAAAGAAGTTGAAATTTAAGATTAAATATCTGTATTTAACTTTTTGGTTTTTTTTCTACTCAAATGCTTTTTTAAAAAGCTAACTCAGAGATTTTAGTGACTTGACAGTTTACTGATAATGTTATTTTTTAGGATTTTCTGTTTTTTCTTACCTGAATTATTATAAAATGTTCAGTGCAAAAGCTTATTTTGAGAAATACTGAATGCTATGTTAATTTCTGCAACTCTTAGAAATACAGGAAGAAATGTTTTTATTTTAACAGGTAGTTACTAATTCTCATATAGTTTATGACAGTGACCTGTATTTTATGAATACAGTAAAAAAAAAAATTTTTTGCCCTTAAGTGGAATTGTTTTGAAAGGAGCAAAAATTAGTTGACATGTATATAAACATTTAAGTAGAAAAAGATCAGAATTTGCAATACACATAATGATATTATGTGTTATTTAAAGTACAATTTAAAAATTATAGTATTACATGATTTATAAAAAAGCTAAAGAGTACTGCTTTGTAAAAGCAAATTGTTTCCCCAGATCTAATCAAAGTCTTGTTTGTTAATAGTATGGTGGGTATCCTTCAATCCTTGTTCAATGGTTCAAATTTTAACTTGTGTTTGACATACTATTATTACAAATAATACTATAGGAAATATCCTTGTACATGTATTTTTGGGCATAACTTTTAGTATACATATACAATAATGTTCCAGAGGTTGTATTACAGAGTCAAGTTTGTTTTGTTCTGTTTTGTAAACTTCCACGTTATCTTCTAGAAAGTTTGTCGGAGAGTGAGAGAAGAGAGAAATATATTGTAGAACTGAATACAGAGTTCAGAAAGAATAGAGTCCAGGAAAAGGTGTGTGTGTGTGTGTGTGTGTGTGTGTGTGTGTGTATACACACTTGAATTTAATAAATTATATTTTTAAATGTGGAGAAAGAATTGATTGGGACAATTGGCCAGCTAGCTGGAAAAATAGAGTTGGGTTCCTCTTTATACCAAACTCGTGTAATTGTTTTGGATTATTTGTATAGGTTTATCTATGCTTTTTCTAAAATAAATTTTAGTGGTATAAATAATATAAATAAAATGACATGCTCAAATATGTTTCTTATTTGGATCTGATCTTAAAAGGAGAAAAGCCTGAATTCTAAAATGTTGAAAAAGCCTGTTCCATGTGACAGTCTGAAGTAGTTGCTAAGCAACATTGGGCATTTAAATGCTTACTGGACTACTGGACTTATAATGGTAGCATTGTTGTTGAAGATTTCTAAAGCTTAGAACAAATTCTGTCCTGGAAATTCTGATGTTTTTGGATGTTAGACATAGTTTTTCTGAGAATAATTTAATTCTAAAATGAAATATATGAAATAAAAACTAAAAGTATGATTAAGATATTAAAAATTGGGTGAGAGCAACATGAGTAAAAATTTGGCTTAGAAAAACTTGTAGAGAAGTGAATAGTCTAAGGGGAAAATTCGTTTACCAATAAGATTGGTAAGTTTGACGTGAGTAATTTAATATTTAACATGAGTAGTTTAATATTTTGTTATATATGTTACTCTTCTTTCAAATAGCACATTTGGGAACAGTTGGCTTCTGGTTTTAAGCACAAGAATTTTCGATCTCGAGAAGGCGTGTGTCTGTGTCTTATTGAAACCTTAAACATGTAAGTTTTATGATTACTGAAAACAGCTGCCTGTGTTTTTCTTTTTTCTTAAAAAAGTAATATCCATTTCACAGAACTCGAGGAGAGCTATGGAAATAAATGTTAAGTAGTTATGAATTGATCTCAAGTACAAGAGTTTTTATTTTATTTGATACCTTTGTTAATTTTTTGTGTACATATTGTTATCTTTCAGGTTGTTAATTTAAATTTATTAGTTACAAGAAGTGTTTTTCTTTTTTATCTTTAGCATGTTAATAGCTGATACCCAAAGTAAATGGTCATATAGCAAATATGTATATATATGTTCATATATATATATATATATATATATATATATATATTTATATAACTTCTGTTCTGGACCTAATTTAGAACTGGTTATAACTCAGTGGTATTTCAGATATTGTAGCCATTTTCCCACCTGAGCTTTCTAGAATAATGTGGGTGGTTTTGAAAGTCATAGACTGAACAAGACTCTCAGGTAACTAAACAGTGAATCCGGTAGCTGTGTGCAGAGTTCTGATAGCATAGATGCCACAGGGCTCAGAGCTCCAGTCTGAAGAAATTATAAATTGCAGTTTTGTTCTTTTTCTGGATTATTTTTTAAAGTTCTGTGCAATAAGATAGGTCATATATAGTAGCTTTCAACTTTTCCTGTAATGTTACTTCCTTTCCTCTAACTATACCTTCATTTATTTTCTTTTATTCCTCTATGGTCCTTTCTGCCATCTAGAGCTTGTAAGTGCATTCAGTCTGCACAACTTTTGTGTTTTTTGGCTCTCCTGTCATTTGCTTTCAACCCATGACCTCACCAAAAATTAATACATAAGTAAAGATTTTATTGGAATGCAAATTTGAGATTCAGAGTCTAAAAAAATCACTATTTTAAAACAAAAGCTCAAATTTTCTTGAGTTATTGAGAATTTGCCCGGTTTAAGAGTGCCATTGGTTGAACATTTTGCTCTGTTGGATCTTGTATTGACAGTTTTCATTGTCAGTCATGATTACTCAAGTTTGCATATTTGACATTGTTTAGAATTAGTTTTTGCTTGTGCCTCATACCTTCATGTTTTAATAATGTGTGCCCATGCTCTCTACCATATCTGTCTTATTAATACAGACAAGAAGAAAGCAAAGGATATTTGTTTACTGTTTGACTAAAACCAAATTCTCTTTATTTTTTCAAATTATATTTAGTTTTGGAGCTCAACCGCTAGTCCTCAGCAAGTTGGTACCACATTTGTGTATCCTATTTGGAGATTCCAACAGCCAGGTAAAATTTTATTTACATTTAAGTATTGACTAATTTTTTGGCTACGGCTTCTTTGCTAGTGCTCTTAATTTAATTTTAATTTTTAATTTATCTTTATTATTGAAAGTATTACAGATGTCCCCTTCTTAGTATATTTTAAAAAGCAAAAGAAGAGAAAGGATAGAAAGGGGTTAATGAAGTTAAGATTTCACCTCATTTTTTCTTTAAAATCTACCAAAGCTAGGTTTTAAGAACATATAATATTCACTTAATTTGCTTAAGTTTGTTAGTCATTAGCTAGTATTAAGGATAGATGAGACTTTTAAACCATAATTCTTTTTTTTTTTTTTTTTTTTTTTACATTTTTACCCTAGGATAAGGTTTTCATTGATTGTAGAGAGAAAAGAGAGAGGGAGGGAGGGAGGGAGGGAGGGAGGGAGGGAGGGAGGGAGGGAGGGAGAGAGAGAGAGAGAGAGAGAGAATGAGAATCACTCATCACTTGTATTTTATACACACCTGGACTGGGGATCGAACCTGTAACATGCGTATATGCCCTGACCAGGAATGGAATCCTTGACCCTTTGGTGCTTGGGACGATGCTTCAACCCACTGAGCCACACTGGCCAGGGCTAAAGTATAGCTCTTGAGTTTGAAAAATTGAATAACAAATAACTTGGATTCCCTTTTGTAGTTCTATGTATTAATTGTGAGAACAGGTTGTCAGCTCTCTTTATTTCTGAGTGGCATAACAACAACTTTTTTGCATCAGTCAAAACTATATTTAACTAAGGGAATTTATGCCAGTGATATAATTTTTTTAACCTGAGCTTCTTATACTGTAGGCATAATACAGGGGTGTGTTCTGATCTCATTCCTTCTAGTTGAGTTGAATCTTAGTTGTAACCTTTTTTGGCACAGCTTGTGCATTTGGAAATACCCTGCATAAGGTTTTTTCTGCCTTTAGTCCCTAGCTAGCTTCTCTGGAGGTTGTAAAGAGTTCTGTCTCTCCATTTGCTCTCTGACAGTGAACTCTGCAGGGGAATTAGAGCTAGCTATCTTCCAAATTCCTGTCTTTAGGCCACATTTTCCCCCTTTTAATTGTGGTAAAATATATACAACATAAAATTGACTGTTTCAACTATTTTAAAATGTACAGTTTGTTGGCATTAAGTACACTCTCATTGTTGTGCAGCCATCACCACCATCCATCTCCAGAACTTTTTCATTTTACCAAACAGAAACTGTCTTCCCATTAAACAGTGACTCCCCATTCCCCCCAACTCCTCAGTTCCTCACAATTACATTTTACTCTCTCTCCATAGGAATTTGACTACTCTAGGTAACTTCATAAAAGTGAACAACACAATATTTGTACTTTTGCATCTAGCATATTTCACTTAGTATAATGTCTTCAAGGTTCATTCATGTTGCAGCATGTGTCAGAATTTCCTTTCCTTTTAAAGACTGAATACTATTCCATTACATGTATATACCACTTTTTAATATCCACTCATGCATGGATACGTGGGTTATTTCCACTTTTTGGCTACTTTGAATAATGATATTGAGAACATTGGTGTATAAATATTTGTTTGTGCTCAGGCCTTATTCTTTTTTGTTGATGTTAATCCTCACTCGAGGATATTTTTTCCATTGATTTTTTAGAGAGAGTGGGAGGGAGGGGAAGAAGAGAAACATCAATGTGAGAGAGACATCTATTGGTTGCCCCCTGCGCGTGCCCAAAGGGGGCTGGGGATGGGATGGAGCCTGCAACTGAGGTACATGCCCTTGAATGGAATGGAACCCACAGCCCTTCAGTCTTGGGCCAACACACTAACCACTGAACCAAACTAGCCTGGACCAGGCCACATTCTTGAAAGGCTGGAAAATATATTAACCGTGATAATGATTTGTTTTTATTGTTGGCAGTGCTTATACAATCTTATTACAAAAAGAAGACTTTTTAAAAGACACTTTAGTAACTTTTATTTACATGTTTTTTAGATTTTTGTAAAATCTTTTACAAGTTTTCTCTAGAGGTTTCTTGGCATTCCTCTTCCTTTTTTGTGTTTTTTGTTGTTGTTGTTGTTAATTACCTGCCAGAATCTTTTAGGAGTTTAGAGATATTAAAATCATCTTGGAGTTTCAAGTTTGTCTTCTTGTGTAATATTATCTGATGTGAAGTATTTTATTGTACCTCATATATTTTTGTAAAGTTCTGAATTCTTTGGCAGGTGAGAGATGCTGCAATATTGGCTATAGTGGAGATTTATAGACATGTGGGAGAGAAAGTAAGAGTGGATCTTTCTAAGAGAGGAATTCTCCCTGCTAGGTAAGTCTTATTAAATTTTTGCCATTGGTTTTAAAGTTTTAATTTTATGTATTCATTGAGATGGATTCAGTGTTTGGAAATGTTTTGAAATTCAAAAGATACAAGAGGATATATAACTTATCACCACTTAAAAAGTTCTTAGCCATAGCTAGTTTGACTCAGTGGATCCAGGGTTCGATTCTGATCAAAGATGGCAGCCAATCAGTGATTCTTTCTCATCATTGATGTTTTTATCTCTCCCTTTCCCTTCCTCTCTGAAATCAATAAAAAAATATTTTTAAAAAAAGTTTTTAGACCCTATAATCTTTTTGGACACTGTTTCATTATATGCACATGTTATTTACTTATTTAGAGAGAGAGAGGTATGTATTTTTGGCAGTTTATTTGAATCAGTATCCAAATAAAGTTCAATAGTTAGTTGTTGATATGTTTTATGTCTTTTTAAATCTTCATGTAGCCCCAGCATTTATGTTTTGTTTTGTTTTGTTTTTTACCTTGTGTTTTATTTTTTGAATATGCCTGGTAGTTTATCCTATAAAGTTTCCCATATTCTGGGTATTGTTAATTCTTTTCCTGTGGTGCAGTTCAACATGTTCTTCTGTCTTTATATTCTGTAAATTGGCAGTTGGATCTGGGGACTTGATTAGATTTTTGGCAGGGGGTATTAAGAGGAGCAAAACTACTTCACAGCTGGTGGTGTGTTCTGTTATCATAAATATCATTATATCAGGCTATCTTTTACTATGTAAGAGTTTTTCAAGTGCTAATTATTTTTTGGTGATAAGGTTGTCCAATACGTAAGTATTTTGCTTACCTATTCACTAATTTGCATTCTACTTGTAGGGCTAACAAGAATTTCACTTGAATATATTCTATGTTATTTTAAGTGGATGAAATAAATCATGTTACCACATATATTTGTGTGTGAGACAGTATATACAGAGTAGAGCAGAAGTAGTTTTACAGTCATTCATATGGAAATGGCTGTACAATACAATACTATCTAACAAAAGGGTAATATGCAAATTAACCATCACTCCATCACAAATATGGCGGCACCCATAGCCACAAAATGGCGGTGCTCAATCTCTCAGCCCCGCTGGAGTCCCTCAGTCCTGGGGTGGGTGGCAGCTGAGAGCAGGCAGCGTGAGCGATCTGGTGGAAAGCTTGTGTCGTCACTCGTGCAGTGAGGCAAGCTTTCCGCGCCCGGCTGTGGATGGGTCTCTGGGCCATGGAGAGCCGCTGGTCAGCGGGCACAGAGCGGCCAGGCCCCACAGAGAGCTACTGCTGCAGGGATTTGTGGGCAGGGATCTGTGCACAGGGCAACTAGTAATTAATAAGTAATATAAGAATAAACTTTCGGGTACTCACAACTGTAAACCTACTTTTGCCCCACCCTGTATATATGTGTAATATATATATTATATATAATAAATTATGTAATTAAAATTTTATTGAGATATTTTAATTTTTTATTCAAATATCACACCCATACATAAAAATACATAAATCATAAGTATGAAGCTCTGTAAATTATCACAAAGTGAATTCACCCATGTATCCATCATGCAGGTAAAGAAGTAGAATATTACAACATTCTAAAAGCTTCCCCAAATTCATTTTAATCTTTCCCTTTTCTTTCCTGAAAAGTAACTATAGTTTGGCTTTTATCACCATAGTTCAGTTTTGCCCGTTTTTGAATTTTATACAAAATGGAGTCATATAGTATGCACTCTTTTATATCTGGCTTTTTTCAGTTAATAATATGGTTTTGTGGGTTTTTTAAAATAAATTTTTGTATTGATTTCAGAGAGGAAGGGAGAAGGAGAGAGAAACAACAATGAAGAGAGAGAATCATTGATTGGCTGCCTTCTGCATGCCCCACACTGGGGATCAAGCCCACAACCCTGACATGTAACCTGATGTGGAATTGAACTGTGACCTCCTTGTTCAGAGGTCAACCAATGCACAATCACTGAGCCATGCCGGCCAGGCAGTTATTATTATGTTTTTAAGATACATTTTCATTGTTGGGTTTAGCTACAATTGTTAATTTTCATTGCCTTATAGTTTTCCATTGTGTGACTAGGCCATACTTGATTATTCCATACTGTTGGTAGACTTTTGGGTTGTTTTTTTAATTGGTAGCTTTATGAATAAATAAAGGCCTGATGCACGAAGATTTGTGCAAGAATGGGCCTTCCTTCCACTGGCTGCCAGCATCACCTTCGCTCTGGCTGGAGCCACCTTTTTGCTCTGGCCCAGAGCCACTTTTCAGCCTTCCCACACTGCCCAGAGGCCCAGAGTGGATGGGGCGGTGTGGAAGGCCTGCGACAACTCAAGCATCCCGCCTTGGCCCTGGCCACTTGGTGCCTGTGTATGCAAATTAACCCACCATCTTTGTTGAGTTAATTTTCATACTCCTGATTGGCTGGTGGGCATTGCAAAGGTATAGTCAATTTGCATGTTACTCTTTTATTAATGTAGATTCTGTTCAAGACATTCTTGTACTTGTCTTTTGATATATGAATGTATTCTTTCTCTTGGAATATATCTGAGTGGAATTGCTGGGTCATCTATAACAATAAAAGCATAATATGCTAATTAGACTAGACGTTTTTCCGACCTGACATCCTTCCAACCTGACGTCCTTCCGGACAAAGCTGCAGCAGGCGGGACAAAGCTGCAGTGGGCGGGAGCCATGGGCGAGGGCTGGTACCAAGGCCCTTGCATGAATTTCATGCATCAGGCCTCTAGTAGGGTATATTTACCTTTAGTTTATATTGATGGTTTTCCAGGCTGGTTGTACCTATTTATGTTCTCACTAACACTGTTTGCAAGTTGCCATCATTCTACATTTTCACTGATACTTGGCATTGTTACTCTTAGTACTTTAGGTTTCTGATTCATCTATCCTCATATGGTTGTAATCTGCATTTTTCTGATTACTAATAAAGAAGAGTACCATTTCAAATTTTTTAGTTATTTGGGTATATTCTCTTAAAGTGTGTTTTCAGGTCTCTTGCCCATTTTTAAAAATTGAGTGGTCTGTCATTTTATTTTTTTAATATATTTTATTGATTTCAGAGAAGGGAGAGAAAGATAGAAACATCAGTGATGAGAGAGAATCATTGATCGACTGCCTCCTGTATGCCCCCTATTGGGGATCGAGTCTGTAACCCTGGCATGTGTCCTGATTGTGACTCAAACCCTGACCTCCTGGTTCTTAGGTCAACGCTCAATCACTGAACCATGCCAGCCCAGCATGGATCGTCTATTATTTTAAAAAATTGATTACTAGCACTTTTTCAAATACATTCCAGATATAAGCCCATTATTAGCTATATACATACATACATATATATATTTCTACCCTGTTTCAGATATATTCTTGCCTTATAGTTTTCTACCCTGTCACTTGCCATTTTAGTTTCTTGGTGTCTCTTGGTGTGCATAGGTCTTAATTTTAATGTAATTCTCAGTCATTTCCTTTATGATTAGACATGTTTTTGTGTCTGGTTTAAAAAATCTTTGCCTGCTCTATCGTGAAGACATTCTCTGAGTAATTGTTTTGAAGTTTTATTTATATTTAGGTTTATTGTACCCATGGGATATTTTTCTAATGGTGTGAAATAGAGGTTCAGATACATTTTCCCCCCATATGGATATCCACTTGACTTGGTACCATTTATTAAAAACATTTTTCTTCAATGTTCCTTTTGTTATAAATTAAGTTCTGCATATGTGCTTAGGGTTTTTGCGTTATGCTCCAAATAAAATTGGCCTACAATATTCCTTTCTTCTTAAGTCATATTTTATAAGTGATTTTAGCCTCATAGGGATTTTATCATATGTGGATAGCTTATACTTTAATATCCTTACTGAAATACACCAACTTACTAATCCTATCCTTACGTGTGGTTTCTCTCCTAAGTGGCTAGCCAATTGGCAGATGATGCCTCTGAGACCCAGAGTAGTTGATGAGAAGCTGAAGCTGACTCTCAGTCCATAGGTCTTTCCTCGGTGTTACGCTTTTGTCAGTTTTCTCTATGATGTTTCTCCAACCAGATGGTAGACAGGGAAGGACTACATAGGTACAAGGCGTGTACAATTGAATTTTTCAACCATGCAGAGTGTTTTCTACTCTTTTAGCGCATGGCCTCATTATTTTTTAGGTAGACATATTTCTGATATAAATGAGTTTTGCTTTACCCATTTCATCTAGTATTTATTCGCAAGAATTCAGTATAGTCAATTCAATATAATAAATTCTATGTAATATTATCCTGAATATTGTAGTGGTTTGAAAAGTATATTCTTTTTTTCATAGTGGTCATATTCTGCTCATTGGAGCAGTCAGAACACACACTTTATGTGGACCCAGTTCAATTCACTGGTTTCATGTTTCCTTAACATGGTTCTGTGTACTTTCAAGGGTATATTGGTGACTGAGTGGATTCATTATAAAGTTGGGACTGAAGTATTTTTGATGGGTTGGATGAAACATGGGAAACTGCTTTGTGTTAAAGTTACCATTTCACAAATATGCCTACAAGTGTGGAGAGCGCTATCTGCATCTGGCTGGTTCTGTCAAGTGAAGAGAGATGGGTTTTGTCTTTCTTTTCAGTGAGTGAGTTCATTGTAAAAGAGAGTTATATAGAACTAACTAAATCCCTGGAATTATTTTTTTTTTTCTCAGGGAGATGGTGAAAGAAATTGTTCCCCATTAAAGTGTATATAAAACAAACAAAATTTATTCTTTATTCCTAGATTAGAAATGATATTTGCCAAATTTGATGAAGTGCAAAATTCAGGCGGTATGATTTTGAGTGTCTGCAAAGGTAAGAATAATTAAATTATTCTAGTTCTTAAACATTTCTAAGATTATTAACAAACTTTTAGTCACTAAAATATGTTTTCAAGTCAACTGTTACATCAGATTTGATTTTGTAGCTTAAAACTTAGTTAAGATATAATAACAACGTCATTATATCCTGCTGGCCATTTGCACTTACTTGGAATATGAAAATTTAATAATGGGTGCACTCATTCGTGCAAAATGATCCTGTTCTTTTGCCTATGTTTTGTATCTTCTGGGTTGAAGATATGGTGACCTTCTTGTCCTCCACGTTTCATGCATGGAATGTGTTTTTTATTCCCATAGTAACTGTTTTACTTGGTTGTTTTTAGTAGAAATTGTGGAGTTAATGGGCTGTATTACACCTATGTGTAGACTACCAGTGATGACACTGGTGAAGAAGCACAGATGTAGGAACTTTGCCAACATAATTATCTTTGGCTTCTGAATTAAAAGTTGAAGTTAATAAGTGGCGTTTATTTGATTTTGTAGTTCCTCTATTTTTTGTAAGGATACTAAATTGTATTTGGTTTTATTCGGTACCATTTGTCTAGACTTCAGTCTTTAATTATTAACTAGTCTATATGTAAAGAATATATTCTATTTCAAAAGATAGTGTAGATGGTTTTTCACCTAGGTAATTAAGTTCATATTAAAGAAAGTGTGATTAATTTAATACTATGTAAATGATGCTGGAGAAATAATTTGGTATATAAGTTGTATAGTTAAATAAAAGGCCGGCCATAACCAGTTTGGCTCAGTGGATAGAGCATTGGCCTGTGGACCGAAGAATCCCAGGTTCGATTCTGGTCAAGGGCATGTACCTTGGTTGGGGGCACATCCCCAGTGGAAACTGTGCAGGAGGCAGCTGATCAATGTTTCTCTGTCATCGATGTTTCTAACTCTATCCTCTCCCTTCCTCTCTGTAAAAGAATCAATAAAATATATTTTAAATAAATAAATAAATAATAGGCCGAAACCGGTTTGGCTCAGTGGTGGAGTGTTGTCCTGCGGACTGAAAGGTCCCAGGTTCAATTCCAGTCAAGGGCATGTACCTTGGTTGCGGGCACATCCCTAGTAGGGGGTGTGCAGGAGGCAGCTGGTCGGTGTAACTCTCTTATCGCTCTCCCTTCTTCTCTGTAAAAAATCAATAAAATATGTTTTAAAAATAAATAAATAATAGGATAACTAGTTTCTAATAAATATAATTTAATGGGGGTTCCCCCCCCCCCTGGATTAAACCAAGATTGAACCTTGTTTTGTTGTTGGAATGAGAAATTCGTGTTAAAAAGATGTGTCTACTCTAATCTAAACTTAGTTCCAGAGGCATAAGTTGATTTTAGCACTACTGGTCCTTACCCTGACTGCCAGCTGTTTATCCCTCCTCTGAATAGAAGTGTTTTAAGTGCCTTGTCCTTATTTTCTCAGCAGTTACCTCTGTCCATTTCCATAGAAACCAGAAACGGCAGGAATATGAATAGTTGTAAAAATTCCTTAAATTAAGACTTGTGTTTCATACCATTTACAGTGCATTCTCACTTATGTATTCCAAACTTTGTAGTTACAACTCTAAGAAAAAGAGTGTAATGGATATTATAAACTTAAAATATTTATTATTTGGGCCAAAACCGGTTTGGCTCAGTGGATAGAACGTTGGCCTGCGGACTGAAAGGTCCCAGGTTCAATTCTGGTCAAGGGCATATACATTGGTTGGGGGCACATCCCCAGTGGGGGGTGTGTAGGAGGCAGCTGGTCGATGTTTCTCTCTCATTGATGTTCCTAGCTCTCTATCCTTCTCCCTTCCTCTCTGTAAAAAATATACTAAAAATATTTATTATTTGGTATGGTTTGTTTTGAAAGTACTGTCATTTTATTTTGTGAGGTTATTTCTGTTACTTTCAAAATAGAAGATTATTTTACCCCCTATTATTTAAGGTCTCTTGTTTTTCTCTTGTTTACCTCTCCATAAACAAGGAGGTTTGTGGTTAGTATCTACCACTTATTTCTCTTAGGGGAGTCTTCAGAGATATTTTTGTATTGGAGATTATGCTCTGAATATCATAAATATGGTCAAATGTGAATGTTAAAATCTATAATGCATATATATATATTGGGGTATAGAACTTGGTCATGATGTTTTGTTTTAAAAAATATTTTTATTGATTTCAGAGGAGGTTGAGGGAGAGAGATATAGAAATAGAAACATCAGTGATGAGAGAAAACTATTGATGGGCTGCCTCTTGCTCAGTCCCCACTGGGGACCATGCCTGCAACCTGGGCATGTGCCCCAACTGGAAATTGAACTGTGACCTCCTGGTTCATAGGTCATTGCTCAATCCCTGAGCCATACCAGCCAAGCAGCCAGATGTTTTTGATGAAAATATGCTGTCATTGAAAAATATTTTAATGGCCCTGACCAGTTTGGCTCAGTGGATAGAACGTTGGCCTTCAGACTGAGGGGTCCCAGGTTCAATTCTGGTCAAGGGCATGTACCTTGGTTGCAGACATACCCTAGTAGGGGGTGTGCAGAAGGCAGCTGATCGATGTTTCTCTCTCATTGATGTTTCTAACTTTCTATCCCTCTCCCTTCCTCTCTGTAAAAAATCAGTAAAATATATATTTTTTAAAAGAGAAAAAATACTTTAATGGATTTGTTAATAAGGGTGGAGATTAGTAGAGGGAAGCCTGTTTATCTTGTTGACTACCCCCCACCCCCTTCTCTCCCTTGTCTTTATTTTCTCTCAGTGGCCTAACTCAGCCTAAAGGCTTTAAATGGTAACTATTTGCTGATGATTCTTAAATGTGTAGTTCTAGCCCTCATTCATTGTATCTCTTATGCCCTAGATTTGGTAGCCTGTGGCCTCTGTGACATTTCCATTTGGATGCCTCATGAGCATCCCAGGCTTAGCATGTCCAACATTGAAACCCTGTTGTCTCTGCCTTTTCTCCAAGTCTGTTCTTCCCTGCTTTACCCATCTCAGTCAGTGGTACCACTGTCAGCTCAGGCTAGAAATCTGAATTGACTCCTAATTAGTCCTTTACTAATTAGTCATTTATTAATTAGTCATTTACTGATTAATCTAGTTTAATTGGTCATTTCTTCCTCTGAAATATTGATATATCTCAAACATTTTTTTCCATCTCCACTGCTAAAACCCCACTCTAAATCTCCTTTAGTTTTTACCTAGATGATTACATGTTACAGTAGATAGTTTGTACCTAGATTACTACATGTTACAGTTTCATGTTTGACCTCTGGAATCTTTTTTTTTATCCAGAAGTGAGAATGATCTTAAAATTAGATCATGTCACAGCAGTGAAGAAGACAGTTACAGATTCTGCCTACATCCTAGTAAGGGAGAAGCGATCATAAACCAGTGAACACAGGGGGATCCAGAGGGAATACAGTTAGTGATTGATGAGATACAACTACCCTTTGTTTAGTGAAATTAATTTAAACTATTTCTAAAATCCTTGCTGCCAAATCAAAAGCCATTAAATGAGAAAATTATTTTTCTCTAATTATTTTTTCCACTAATAGTATGTTTCATCTCAGCACAGAATACTTGAATAATCGTCACAGGTAGACAAATGTATCAAACACTGAAAACAAATTTTTATAAGCAACAAATTAAATGCAAAAAATAGTTTGTACCCAAAGAATTTAACGAAGGCTTATTCAACTCCTTTTTTATGTCTGCACAATTTTCTCCCACAACATTTTCAGCCCTTTATTGGCTCATTGTTACTGTGCACTCAAACTCAAACTGTAAACTAAAGGTAATAGAACAGGCCCTGACCCATGTGGCTCAGTGGATTGGGTGTCATCTCATGCACGGAAAGGTTGCTGGTTTGATTCCTGGTCAGGGCACATATGCAGGTTGTGGGCTCCATCCCCAGTAGGAAGCATGCAGGAGGCAGCCAATCAATATTTCACATTGATGTTTCTTTCTCTCTCTCTCTTTTTCTCTCTCTCTCTCTCTCAAAAAAAAAAAAAACAAACAACATCAATTAAAAAGTCTTTAAAAAGTAATAGAACAAGTGGACCATTTTAGGTCAAAATAAACCTAATAAAAATAACTAGAGGCCTGGTGCACGAAACTCTGTCTCTACTAGGGTGCTAGGCCTGGCTGGTGATCGGGGCCTATCGGGGCCTTCCGGGGGCCAGAGCCTTTCTTTGTTCCACCCCACCCCCACCCCTACCCTCTGGTTAGTGCATAACATAGTCAGCTATTGGTCTCCTGATCCTGCATCCATGGGGACAATTTGCATATAAGGTTTTTATATTTAGATTAATGCACATAATGGACTAAAGAGCCATTAAAGATACCAGCTTTTCTTTCTCTCACTTTGTGTACATATGCAAAACAAATTGTTGGGAGTTTACCCGAACATGGCATTTAATTCACATTTGTTCCATATGATATCCTGTGACTAGAAACATCATGGTAAGTAAAATTTTTTAGTGTGTCTTTTCCTGAAATCATAATAATGAAACACCACACTTCTTATATTGACTTAGAGTGTTTGAGAATGAAAAGTCATTTTGCTAAATACTGACAAAAACAAAAACCAGGATTTGTTGTAAAAGAGGTATGACTTTTTAAGAGTCATTACAGCTAAAAGCTGTCATCTTAAGTCATTAAGTAAAGTGAATAGGATCTGAAGTTGTTAATTACCTCAGCGATGCCACTTTAGAATAATGGGGCAGATTTCTCTGAGAGTTGAGCCATTTGAATTGAGACCTGATAAAGGAGAACTGGCTAATTATAGAATGAGCGAAAGGAAAAGTGTTTGGGGCAGAGGAAATGTGACCATAAAGACCCAAAGGTAAAAAAGGACAGAAGGGAGGCCAGGGTTGGCTAGGGATGAGTTGGAAGAACATAAAGTAAATTGTACCATGTAAGATTTGAGTATTTCATTTAGAAATAGTGAGAAATGTGTCGCACTTTTTGTCTTGAGTGTGTTTCAAGCCTGAGTTTAACTCTTGTATTACAGAGTGTGAGTTAGGCAGAATCCCTAAGTGTAGCGAAATTAGCTCTGCTAGAAGAAGGAAACTAGATTTGGAATTAATCAGCTTGTGGTGAAAGGAGGGGACACCAGCCCGCTGGAAAGAAAAGACTGAAGTTGCAGGCACTATGATTATATCAGGGCCCGGTGTCCTGGAGCTTGGCAGACAGTCTCCTACGCTAATCAGATGTAAACACCAGTGTTGTGGCTTCTGACTGCTAGTTTTTTTTCTCTTTCACTGTGAAAAAACTGAATAATTCTGATTAGTCTACTGTGTGTGTAGGACCTAATGCAGTCTGGGCATGTAATCATTGTAAAATATTTCCATCTTCTCTGTTTGAAACAATTGCTAGGAGAAGAATTGCTGGAGGCTGGCTATAAAATAATGCATAGAGAGTAGGATATCAAATTGCCTTGATGTTTGGCTTATTAGAGGCAATAAGGTAACCTACGGTTTAGCTTTTTTTTTTTTTTTTTAATATGTTTAAAACCTACCCTTTGGTGAAAAGCAAAGCACCTCTTCTTAGGTTGGTTTTTAAAGGTGCTGTATCTATGTGCGATCCTGAGCCCCAGGGCTTTCTATGAGCTTGACTGAGTGCCGATGGTTGTGATGGTTGTGCCGTTTGGATGGAGGGTGCTCCGTGTCCCCGCAGCTGCGCACTGGCGGGCTTCTGTCTCCACCAGAAGCAAGCTTTGTTCTGCGTGGCCCTGCTGTCCACACACAGAACAGCCTTTGATGGGCTGCCTTTGACGTGATTTGTTTACGGCAGCCAGAAATGCTTCCTGCATAATGAGAGCAGTTAATCATGGAAACTGGGCTATTCCTGTTGGTGCACTTCTGGCAATCTCCTTTAGTAAATATTAAAAAGGATGAAAACCTTTTAAAAAGGCGCAAATCAGTTAATCCATCAGATCATGTGATTGCTACTGATTACATGCATATCTTTAGGGAAGCAGAACAGGATTGCTGAACACATGCCCCGTGTTTTGATGATTGCATTAAAAGTCCCTCCTCCTCCCCCGTGGAATGGCATTTATTGATTCTCAGAGCTTTCCTTATATTACATTTCAGTCGGCCAGCACAAGGAGAAACATCATAGCCTGTATCTAACTGCTCGTATGCAGCTAAGAGAATAATCTTGATCAAGCACTGCTAGGCTCAGCTAAATTAGACGAGGGTTTTCAACAAGACCCCAGACTTTTATTTTGAAATGGAGTAGCAGCTGTTGGCTATTGCGGTGCAGAGCTGCAGCGCAGCCTGGGTCACACAGTGCTCCCGGTGTCTGCAGGCTGCAGGCCGAGCCCAGTGGCGCAGGCACTGAGCTGCATTTATTTGCTCTGCTGTTTGACCTCTTGGTTTGAGAAAGAGCTCCTTGGACCATCTGAATGGCTATGGGAGATGGTGAGTAAGATTTATTTTTCTTCTTTTGCTTGTGTTATATACTTCCTTTTAAAGTGACAGTCATTTGCTATGTAAGGAATATATTTCTCCCTAAAGAATGAAGAGTGTGTGTGTGTGTGTGTGTGTGTGTACACACTCATGTATGATATATACACGTGTGTGCCTACTTGTCATTTTGGTATCTTTTTCTACTTGATATGTCTGTATGAGATTTGGCAAATATAAGGTGACAGTTTACCTTGTAACCCAAGCAAGCCCTCAGTCTTTGGTGGTGGATATGAAGAAGCAATATTGGAAGAAACATGGAATATATGCAAAAGCTTTAAAGAGAGAACATGGCCTTTGGAAGAATGACAGATTTTGGCAGGAAGGTTTGTTTAACTAGCTTGACATCTTTCCTGAGGTATTTGACAACAAGTAGAATTCTATGGTATAAAGTAGTAAAAGAAGCAAAATGGCTTGCCATAGACACTATTTTAATTAATATGCTTGTGATTTGTCATTGTCCCCAGTAAACAATTCTCTAGAAAATACTCTTTTACAGTTTCTATATAGGGTATTAATTAGATTAAAATTTGATTTTGCCAGTGCTTTATTGTGATTTAGCTGTATTTATCCTTACCCAAGAGTATAAAACTAAGCAGTCAAATCATCTAAAAAATATTTCTATAATGCATTTTAGTTCCCAAAGCACTTTTGTATACTTAGTATACATTAACTCATCAGGTACAGATAACTATGAAGTATACAGAGTATTTTGATATTTTCATTTCACAGATTAGAAAACTGAGGCTTGCTGAGATTGTAAGTCCCAGGCATAGAACAAACTAGAACAAAATATAGTGCATTTGTATTGTCCTTCATAGCACATAATAATTGAGGTGTTTTTTCCTTTTTTCATTATTAAATCTTTTGTTAAGATACTTAGAGGTATACTTTCTAATTGCATCAATACCAAAGGGGAATTTGAGGTTACTCAAAAATGTTTTGTGTGTTTTTTCACTAAGTTGATAAGCAAGACTGACTGTATTTGGGAGTTTTAACTCGAATAGCTTCAGCCTTCCTTATGACTATGCAATGATTTCCCTCTTAGGAGTTTGTCCCCTTGGAGCTATGAGGAATAGGATGAAACTTACTAAAATGATGATATTAGTATTGGTCATTTTAAGTTATTATATATATGTTAATGGAAATTTGATAGTAAATTTTGTTTTGCATATTGTTATCGTTTATTCCAAGAATTTGTGTAAAAAAAATTTATGTAACTGTTTTATATAACCTTATACAAATAAGTAACAATTTAATTTTAACTACTAATTTTTAAGGTAAAAGCCATCAAGTTTTCATATACTTAAGGACATTGCCAAGTTGTTTGTGTAAATCCTAATTTACAGGCAACTTTAAATATTGCATTTGGTTTGAGCCATATTCAGATTTTATTTCTTAAGCATAAAGGTTCAGTGACTATCAAGTTATAGATATACTTAGTTTTTCTATTTTCACATGGTATATAAATGCATTCAGACTGTTTAGGAATGTCTTGATATTAGATCAAAGTAATCTCTTATAAAACTCAGAGGTTAACCTTCTGTTCATTCTTTTCTTCAAAATGGAAATACCTTTATTGTATTTTATTGATAATTAAAGTAATACACCTTTATTAAAAAATTAAAAATCTGCATAGTAAACAATATAGAAATACATATATATAGAAAGATTTATAGCTATAACATTTTCATATACTCTGTATATTTAATCTCTTACGTGTACATAATGTACATACACCATACTGTTATCATGTGAACATATATATAACAATTGGATTGCACTATTCCTATGTTGTTTTTTATTCCTTCATTTTGAATTATGAACTTAAGACAAATGCAATCTTATTTTCAAAATTTAAACAATGCAGATAGAGCAACTACCACTTGTAAGCCTTATTCATAGGTATAAACTGAGGTGAATACTTTTATTAGTATGGAGTTTGTCTTTTCATACCTTACATGCATATTAAGTATTAAAATAGGTATCATTCTGAACATATATTTTCCATTTGCTGTGTGCTCAATATGGCATAGAGATTTTTTAATGCAGTCAAGTGTAACTGCCTTATTTGTTTGAACTGTTGCATAGAATTCCATAGTATGGATGCATTATAACCATTTCTTCTGTTATAGAATTTTAGATAGTTTAATCACATTATCTTTCTAAATGATTATGAAAAAACACCTTTGTACAAAACATATATGTGTATATATACACATATACCTACACATATATATTTCTTAAAGTAGTCTAGAAGTAGAATTTCTGAATCCGAGTTTTTTATTTATTTCAAATTGCATTAGCTCTAATTTCAGCCAAAAGAGGCTTTACCAGTTACCACCAACAGTGCCTATTATCCTGCATTCTTTTCCACTTTTGTTGTTATTAATCTTTTTAAAATTTGCTTCTCAGATGAGTGAGAAATACCTCACCCTTTTAAAATAATCTTTGCTTTCAATAAGGTTGATCATCTTCATAAGTTTGCTTATTTGTATTTCCTTTTCTGTGGATTACCTTCTAGCATCCTTAGGCAACTTTTTGGCTGTTTGACTTTTTTGTTGCTTATTTATAATTGCTCTTTATATATTCTGGTTATTAATCTATTATCTATTAAATGTTGCATAAGCTTAACTTCAACAAACTTGGATTTGTGAAGCACTATAAAGACTATCAATTGAAGAGTTTCGGGTATCTTTCTGTTTGGCTGTATTTATCCTTACCCAAGAGGATAAAGCTAAGCAGTTAAATGACTGTGAAGTAACTCTGGGCAGTCAAACCTGATGGAGTTAAAAACCTGTAGGATTATTATGTGGCGCTGAGCCCCGCAGTCTGCCTCAAAAGCTCATCAGAGGAATTTGGCCTTTTGTTGGTATGACAAAGAGTGGCTGGAAAGAAATAAGGTTTTGTTGCAAATAGACTCTTTGTAAACTTTTAATATTTTAACACAATTTATTATTTCAAACATGAATGGATATTTTTTAAAATGTATATAATTGATTATGTAAGTTTGGCCTTCCAGAGGTAAGCCTTCTGGGACCACTCCAAACAGACATATAACTACTGGCTTGGGGAGCTAGGGCACAGCGGTAAGAAATTATGCTGAATACTGAATGGATGATCTCTTCCATATCCTGGAATATCCCAAAATTTTCTTCTGGGAGCAATGATTGGGGATGGGGGATGGGGGGAGGAAGTCTGTAAGGAGAAAAAGTCAATTATAAGGGACAAAAGATTGAGCATTTAGCAATAATATAGGAGTAATTAGCCAGACACTAAGATTGAAAATCTTAGCCTTCGTGAAGAGGCTCATTTACCCATTTGGGTGCAAGGCCTTGGGCCCAGTTGCAACCTTACCTCAAACATGACGTTGCTAATGAACCTGAATCTTCAAGAAAAGGTTTATAGGTAGTAGAATGTATAGTTGATGTTCTTGACAGCTTATGACCAACCTGTAGCTGTCATGAAAATTTACCTGAGCCTGACTGATGTGGCTCAGTGGTTGAACATCAACTTATGAACCAGGAGGTCATGGTTTGATTCCGGGTTGGGGCACATGCTTGGGTTGCGGGCTTGATCCCCAGTGGGGTGGGGCGTGCTGGAGGCAGCAGATCAGTGATTCTTTCTCATCTATTAAAAAGAAAAAAAATTTACCTGAAATGACTAGATTGTGTAAAGGTTCTAAATAAACAATTTTATGAGCTGCATTTATGATTTAGTTTGATATTATGTTTTCATGAAATATATTAATTTTGTTACTACCAGGTGGCTTAAATTGTGTTTGCCCCTTCACTGAACTATTGAAGATCTTGAAATTTTAAAGGGCCCCCTTAAAGAAAAGGGGTAAATATCTTCAAATAGTTGATACCTATCCTGAAATTTTAAGAGATGTTATCGATTTCTTCACCTCTTTTAAACCTTGTATAATATAAACTGACTTTTTTATAAATAAAATAGCTTATTTAAGACTAACTTGCTGCTGAGAATACAGCATCTTCAAGTGAATGTAAAAATTTGGCCATTGTTCTATTTTGAAGCATTTAGATTTTCAATTTTACTAAAATTTTTCATTTTAGTTTCAATGAAGACATTTTACATTTTTACTGCGTGATTATTTTACTTTTGAGGGCTTATGATTTTCTTTAGCTTTGGGAAATCTGTTGGTGTTGTTTTTAATATAAGTTTCTCCCCTTCATTAGCTTTAGTCTCTCCTCAGGGAATTGTTATTGCTGTTGCAGCTCCTGGGCCGATTCACTGTGTCCTTTCTGTTTGTCTTCTAAAGTTTTTCATCTTTCTCTTTTACTCTGTATTCTGGGAGATTTCTTTGACTCTCATCCAGCCCTCCTATTAAATTTTAATTGGCCAAAAAAAGTTCAAAGAGTTCCAAGAACTTTGTTTTTCCTTTCCTGATGGCTCCATTTTTACAGAATTGTGTGCATGTGTATGTGCACGTGTGTGAGCATGCACATACACACCTGTATGTAAAAATACTGAGCTCACTGAATTGGGAGTGGGAAAAGCTTGATGATGAAATCAGTCTATAGATTTTTCATTTGTTTCTTGCTATGCATTCCTGTACTTTCTGGCTTAGAAATTATTACTTCTGCCATTCTCCAAGGTAAATCAGTTCTCTCTGCTGTTTGAGTGGGCTTCTGAGAATTCTAAGTTGCAGTTTTGCTGTGGTGTTATTCTTCAAAAGCCTTTTGTCCTTTTTATTTGCATTTTATTAGAATTGTTGCTATCTTTTAAGTGCTGATTTCTTTTTTTTTCCTTAAAAATATATTTTATTGATTTTCCACAGAGAGGAAGGGAGAGGGATAGAGAGCTAGAAACGCCAATGAAAGAGAAACATCGACCAGCTGCCTCCTGCACACACTCCCACTGATGTGCCCGCAACCAATGTACATGCCCTTGACCGGAATAGAACCTGGGACCCTCCAGTCCGCAGACCGACGCTCTATCCACTGAGCCAAACCGGCCTTGGCTAGGTGCTGATTTCATATACTGTCTGCCTCACCTCATTTTCTTTGCTCTTATGGTTTTACTTATCATTTTATTGGAGTTCCATTGCAGGATTTTAAGGAAAAGCGTAAAGTTATTAAAATTATATTTTTAGGAGAATTTTCAAACATAACCAGAAATAGAAAATATTGTGATAAACCTGCATTACCAGCCATTATCCAACTTCAACAGATTATCAATACATAGATAATTTTTATTCATCAGTATTCCCACCTATCTTCCCCAGCCCTACCATCTTGCTGGACTGGTGTGTGTGTGTGTGTGTGTGTGTGTGTGTGTGTGTAAGTGCATATTTCCTTAATTGTTTCATAAATACCCTTTTACATTTTAAATTTGCATTCAAACAAGGTTTACCATTGCAGTTGGTTGACAATGTCTTTCTTTTATTGGATCTCAGGGAGGAAGGGAGAGGGAGAGAGAAAAATGTCAATGGTGAGAGAAAATCATTGATTGGCTTTTTCTTGCATGCCCCCTCCTGGGGATTGAGCCCACAAGTCGGGCATGTGCCTTTGATCGCAATCGAACCTGGAACCCTTCAGTCTACATGTCGGCGCTTTGTCCACTGAGCCAAACCAGCTAGGGCTTGAAATACCTCTTAGGGCTCTATTTAAAGCAGTTGTCTGTTTTTTCTCCTTTTGCCATTTATTAAAGAAAAAACACCTGTCTGATAGAATCTAGTATGGATATATTAGATTTTGTTCATTACATTGCCATGTGGTTTTATGTTGCTTGTTTTTTTAAAAATGTTTTTATATCCCTTGCATTTTCTGAAAATTGAACATTTCTGATAATGTCTTGATCAGAATCAGGTCTGATTTTTTTTGGGGGGGGGGGGAGGTCTCGTTTTTTCCTTTTGTTTGTTGTTGTTAATCCTCACCTGAGGATATTTTTCCCATTGATTTTTATTTTTTTAAAATACTTTTCATTTCAGAAAGAGAGAGAAAGAAACATAAATGATGAGAGATAAATCATTGATTGGCTGCCTCCTGCATGCTCCCTATTGGGAATTGAGCCCACAACTTGGGAATCGAACTGTGTGACCTCTTGTTCAAAGGTCAGTGCTCAAACACTGAGCCAGCCAGGCTCCATTCGTTTTTGGAGAGAGTGGAAGGGAGGGAGAGGGAAGGAGGAAAGAAGGGAGGGAGAGGGAGAGAGAGAGAGAGAGATACTTGCCTCCCAAACGTGCCCCAACCAGTGTCAGGTTTGGAACCTGAAACCCAGGTACAGGCCCTTGACTAGGAATCAAACCCGTCACCCTCCGGTCCTTGGGCCAACTCTAATAACTGAGTGCATCAGCCAGCGTGGTTTTTCTTTTGATACAGATTTTTGTATGTGGTAAAATATATTGTTTGTCAGAAGGCATACACTGTCTGATTGTCTCTTTTTGTGGTAATATTGAATAGGTGTTACCAGCCTCATATAAAATTTCCTATCAGTCTTTCACTGAATGGTTTCAGCAGCCATTGGTCCAAATTATTATTTTTTTTGGAAGATTGCATTATCTGTGTTATGGTTTCGGAAGGTCAAGAATAGAGCCAAGGAGACCAGTTAAGTTGTAGCAATATAGGCAGAGATAATATTGGTCTGGATTTAGACTAGGAGTGGCAGAGGAAGTAAAGAAAAATAGCTGTATGTAACTTGGAGTTATATACAATAAGAGCTGCTGATAGACAGTCCAGGAGGGCAGAGGAGAGGACTCGGAATGAGGCTTTCAGGTGGTAAGCTGGAGTTGACTACATGATGACATCATTTACTGGCATAGAGAAAAACAGGAAGAATGCGTTTGGAGATGTGTTGGTGTTAGGTTACCTTTGTTCAAATTCTCTAATTTGAGATATTCTTAGGGAGACTTCTACTGAGCAGTTGAATATATAGACCTGAAAATGAGAGATGGTTTTAGCTAGAGACAAACATTTTAAAACTGTCAGCATGTAGAAGATATTTTAAACTGTTGAGAATTGATGAAGCCATTTAGAAAGTGTGCAGCCAGGAGAAAAGGAGGATATTCAACATTTAATGGTTGGGTGAAAGAGGAAGAGACTGAGCAAGAAGGACTTGTGGGGTCAGAAGAAAGTCAAGGAGAATATCCTAACATAAACACATAGAGGAGAGTGCAAACAACTAAAATTTGTTTACGTTTTCTGAAATGCATGCTATTTAATAGCTTATAGAGATTGCTAGAGGCCCAGTGCATGGCATTCGTACACTGGGGAGAGGAGTTCCCTCAGCCTGGTCTGCGCCCTCTCGTGGTCCAGGACCCCTTGGGGGATGTCCACCTGCCAGTTGTCGGACATCCCTCAAAGGGTCCTGAGCTCCTGTGTTGAGCGTCTGACTCCTGGTGGTCAGTGCATGTTATAGTAACCAGTTGTTCGACTGTTTGGTCAATTTTCATATTAGGGTTTTATTATATAGGATTGTTTCCTAGTATCAGTTACTAATTTAGCTGTTAGATATAACCATGATCCTTGTTGGATATGCAAGAGTGTGAAACAGTTCAGAAATCCAAAGTCCTACTGCTTGGTGTTTTAATTAGAATAAGGAAGGATATAGTTTCAATTGAAAAGAGGAACTTTGGTATAAGAAACTACTTACTTTGAAACAGTCTGTTTTGTGCATGAAAGTTAGTCATGTTGTGGGTTCTTCTTACTGAAATGGCTGATTGGTTCACTGAGGATAATCACACAAAATGAACATTTTTAAAGAGACATGGTATAAAGTTTTTGGCTTGCTCTTTGTTTTCCATGTAAGATGAAGCAGCTTTTCAGATTTTATATGAATTCAGAACCGAAAATATTATGTTTTGGGATACATGTATCTATAGAAGTGAAGTGGAAACTTGGTATAGCCATTTAAATACGTATATGGCTTTTCTTTGAAGGGAAAAGGGAAAATAGGAAGGGACTTGATTATGGTAATATGCATTTATAATCTTTCCTTTTAAAAAAAATCCTCACCTAAGAATAGGTTTTTATTGATTTTAGAGAAAGAGAAAAAGGGAGAGGGAGAGCGAGAGGGAGGGAAGGGAGAAGGGAGGGCGGGAAACGTTGATTGGTTGCCTCCCATACAGCCCAGACTGAGGATGGAACAGGCAACCTTATGATATGTGTGATGGCACTCCAAACAACTGAGCCACCTGGCCAGGGCAATTCATACTTTCTTATCTGAAATCTTGATAACTTATGTTTTGGAATTCAGAATATATTAGATATTAGAAAAATAATACACTTATACACCATATATTTTATAACAACCCGAGCTGGGTTTGGGGCTGACCTTATAATCAAGCACATTAATATTTTTTCACAGTAGGGAAAATAAAGACAATAAATGGGCTAATGTCAGTTCATATTATGTTTTGCCATACATACACTGAGTTCAAATCAGTTCAGATTTTGCTGCCAGAAAAATTTAAAAGACAAAAGACTTTTAGAGCTTTTTTTGCTTTTAGGCCTGCTGATAGGGAATCATGGGCCCATGGGAGGACAACTGTGCTCACTGAGGACAGTTTTCAAGTGTAATATGAAGGTAGTACAAGATAGAGCCTTAACCTACTTGGGCTTGTTTTCCCCCTCCCTCTTTGCTTGTCCTCCTCTCCCTTCCTTTACTCTCTTTATCCCTCTTTTTCCTCCTCCATTTCCCCCTCCTCTATTTCTGTTTCTTCCTCCTCCTCTTCCTTGCCTTCTCCTCCTTTTCCTCTTGCCCAGGTCTTCCTCCACCATCTCCTTTATTTCCATCTTCCTCTCACTTCTATCACCATTTCTTTTTTCTCTCTATCCTCTCTTCCTCCTCCTCCATCATCTCCTATATTTGTTTCTCTGCCACCATTTCCATCTCTTTTCCTCTTATCAGGACCTCTGCCCCTTCTCTCCTTTTTCATCTCCATCATGCACATAACCACTAGAGCCTGTTCACATTATTAGTTTGTGTATATTCATCTTGTTCTGTTTCTGCACCAAACCACAGTATTGTCTTTTTGAAACATTGGAGTAAGAACAGAGGTACCAACATAATTGTAATTTATAGGTTGCTTTCTGTATTTGACCCTTTTTATTTGTTCATTCAGTAAATATTAAAGTTCCTATTATATGAATCCTAGGTGACTTTTTGTGTGATTTATCTTGAAGTTCATTAATGAGCACTTGAGCTGTGTCTGATCTGTTGTGTCTCCCCCACTGAGTTTAAATTTCAGTTATTTTTTATTTCTAGAAGTTTTAAAAAATCTTGGTTGATTTTAAAAATCAGTGTCACTTTTTTTTAAAAAATATTTTCCTCATCTCTGAAGTTATTTTGAAGCCTGCATAGTAAAAGGTTCCAAGTATAGATATTTTAGAGTCTGTGCTTGATAATTCTAGGATTTAAAGTGGATCTGTTCCTATTGTCTATTTCTTTCTATTTATTCTTGCTCCTGGTGTCTTGTTTCATCTCATGCTAAGTGACCTTTGGAAAATTACTTTGAAAATAACAGGAGGCCGTAGACTTTCTTCTAGGAAAATTTTGCATTTGCTTTGACTGTTGCTTGGGAGTACTACAAGTGTGAGCCTACCGAATTTAAAGGCTTTAGTGTCTCGACTGCCTAAGCATTTGACCTAAATGAAGTACTCAATTTGATTTACTTCTCTATGGCCCTCTTGAGAAAAGTTTGAAAAGATGAAAAGACTAGAAGGAGTTAAGGTCTTGCCCTAGGTGGTTTGGCTCAGTGGATAGAGCTTCGACCTGTGGACTGAAGGGTCCAGGATTTGATTCCGGTCAAGGGCACATGCCCAGGTTGCTGGCTCAATCCGGGGTAGGGGGTAGCGGTGCAGGAGACAGCCAACCAGTGATTCTCTCTCATCATTAATGTTTCTATCTCTCCCCTTGTCTCTGAAATCAATAAAAATATTTATTTTTTAAAAGTTAAAGTCTTACTTGTGGCTCACTTTTAACCTTGAAGATACAGTTAATCCTTGAACAACTGTACAACCCCACCAAATACAGTTGAAATTGTGCATATAACCTCTGTCTGACTCCCCCAAAACTTAACTACTCTCAGTAATTACCCCAGTGGGTACCAAAGTCAGATGCTGAATTCCCCTATATAAAATGGTATAGTCAGTGCATACAGTAGCCCTTCACATCTGTGGATTCCCAACTGGAGATCTAAATAGTACAGGTATTTATTTTAAAAATCCGCATAACAGTATATAGTTCAAACCTTTGTTCATGGGCAACTGTATACTCATTTGTGTATCAGCTTTTGGTTGTAAAGTAGACTCTTCTGTTCAAGTTTGTATCTTACATGAGTTTTGAATTTTGTTCCCTTTGCCCCACAGGCCTTCAGAATAGAAGTTCAAATATAGTGGTTTCTTCTTATATTTCTTAGTATTTTGTCAGGTGTCTGTTTTTATTAAGTAAAGCAATTTTTATTGTTTATCAGGAGATATTTTTTAAATGTTTATAGTTTGTTTGTCTTTGGAGTTTTGTTTCAAATAACCTAGTAAAGCTTTAACTGGAGATCGAAAGTCTCCCTACTGTGAAATGTGTTCTTCTGAGCATTGTTCCACATGCTGGAGACATGGCAGTTGGCAGAATAGAAGTTCTCACCCTAATAGACAATACATTTCAGAGAGAGGGGAGAAATAATAACCAAAAATAAGTAAAATATATAAATGGTAAGTACTAGGGAGAGAAATAAAGGCTGGAAGTGTAGGGGTAAAACAGTAGTGTCAGAATTTTGGGAGGTTTACAATTTTATCATCTAGAGTTCTAGACTCTAGATGAAACATCTTTGAGAAAGTAATAGATTAGTAAGATTTGAAGGAAGTGAGTTTGAAGGAGTAAACAGTGTGGCTAAGAGGCAGAAGAGTATTCTAGGCAAAGGGAACACGTATAGAGACCCCGATATGAGTCACAGCCAGGACGTTGGTGAAGCTGATTGGAGAGAAGGCTGGATATTGAGTAGAAGATGAGGTTAGAGAGACCTAAGGTTTTGTAAATCTTGGAGTCCTGGTAGGCCTTTTATGGAGTCATAGGAGGATTTTGAGAAGCAATGTGACATGACTTTGTTTAACTCATACCACATCATGCTGAGAGTAAATCCTGGGGGACAATGGTAGGAACCAGGAACAAGAGTTAGCTATGACAGTTATCCCAGGATTGTTGTAGGTAACGAGGTTATAGCATAAACAAGAAAGAGTTCTGTCCACTTCCAGTGCAACTTCTAGTTCACTCATAAAAGTATTTCAGCAAGTGAGAAGTGCTAGGAAAAAATATAACTGATTTGTTCTGATAGTTGATAGTTATTAAGAAAATGTCCTATCTAATAAAGAGGGACTATGCTAATTGCCCATCACACCCTCACAAAGATGATGGCACCTACAGCCAATAAAGAGGGAATATGCTAATTGACTGCCTCACCCTCACAAGATGGTGGTGCCCAGTCCACTCAGCCCCGCTTTATCCAGCCAGAGTCCCCCAATCCTCTCAGCCCTGCATCATCCAGCCTTAGTCCCTTAGTCCCCTTAGTCCCGCCTCATACAGCCTCAGTCCCCCAGTCCCCTCAGCCCTGCAGGGGAAGCAGTTGGGGATGATCATGCCAGCAGGGGAGCAGTTAGACGTCAATCAGGCAGGCAGGCAGGCAGGCTTGTGGTTAGGAGCCAGCAATCCTGGATTGTGAGAGGGATGTCTGACTAAACTGACAGTTGAACATCTCCCGAGGGGTCCCAGATTGGAGATGGTTCAGGCTGGGCTTGAGGGACACCGTCACCACCACCACAACCACCCTCCATCCCCCGCTGTGTGAATTTCGTGCACCAGGTCTCTAGTTTTTAATAAAAGGCATATATTCTTTTCTTGTATACCTGAACCCTACCTCAAAAATTACACATTTATTTTAGTATATAGATTATAAAAACAATTTAAATAAGTTCCTGAGATTTAATATATACTTGATATTTCTTTTAATACATTAAAAGATAATGATATAAAAAGAAAATATTTTTAAGCCTAGAATATTTACAACCTCTAAATAATTTGCAAACTTTTTAATTGAGAGCTTGTGATGATATAGCTATACAAATTTTCTTAGCTTATAGACTAAAAAGATAAAACTTTATTAGAAGTGGGTAAAACTTTATTGCCCTCTATGGTTATAGATTTGTCTATTTATTTTTAGTGTGTTTTTTTTTTTCTTTATCTATTTGAAGCTGTGTACTGGTTCATAAAAATTTAGGGTTCTGGATTTACTCCTTTATCATTAGTTTTTATAAATATATTTTATTGATATTTTACAGAGAGGAAGGGAGAAAGAGAGAGCTAGAAATGTCAATGAGAGAGAAACATCGACCAGCTGCCTCCTGCACACCCCCCACTGGAGATGTGCCCGCAACCAATGTACATGCCCTTGACCGGAATCGAACCCTGGACCTTTCAGTCCACAGACCGACGCTCTACCACCGAGCCAAACCGGTTTCGGCCTCCTTTATCATTATTAAAAGTCTCTCTTTATCTCTAGTAATGCTTCTTCAAGCTGCTTGTTTGAAGTTAGTATAGCTAGACCAGCTTTTTTTGGTTGGTGTTTGCCATGGTCTGTCTCTATGTCATTTTACTTTTATTTTAATGTGACCTTATATGTAAAATATATTTTATTTAAGCAACCTATTTTAAAAATTATGTCTTGCTCTACCTGGTTTGGCTCCGTGGATAGAGCGTCAGCCTGTGACTGAAAAGGCATGTACCTTGATTGTGGGCACATCCCCAGTAGGGGGGGTGCAGGAGGCAGCTGATCTATGTTTTTCTCTCATTGATGTTTCTAACTCTATCTTTCTCCCTTCCTCTTTGTAAAAAAATCAATAAAATATATATTTAAAAATTATGTCTTGGTCTTTTACTGGGAATATTTAGTTAATTTACATTTAAGTAGTTATTGCATACCTAGTTTTATTTTTGCCACTTTATCTTTTATTTTACCTACTTGTTTTAGCTTTCTTTGTCTCCTTTCCTGCTTCTTAAATATTCAATTTTTTAAAATTATCTTAGTTTTTTTATTAGTTTATTTATTTACTCTTATTTTAGTGGTTACTTTAGAGTAGGGATTGGCAAACTATTTCTTACAGGCCAAATCCAGTTGCCCTCCTGTTTTATACATACAATTTTATTGCAATACAGCCACACCTATTTGCTTACATTTCATGTATCACTGCTTTGGTACTACAGTGGTATAATTGAGTAGTTGCACAGAGACACTACATATACATACGTGTGTGTGTGTGTGTGTGTGTGTGTGTGTGTGTGTGTTTGGTTTATAAAGCCTAAAACATTTATTATCTGGCCTTTTATAGACTAAGTTTGCCTACTCCTTCTGTAGGGCAGTGATCCTTAAATTTGCTCATGCTTACATCAGTATCACTAGGAGGTCTTGTTAATATTGCTGGGCCCTTTTTTCCAGAGTTTCTGATTCAGAAGATTTGAGTTAGGGTCCACGAATCTCATTTCTAATAGATTGCCAGGGAATGCTCAGCTACTGGTCCGGGACCACACTGAGCACCACTGCTCTAGAGGTTACAGTATACATATTTGAATTCATCTCAAACTGGCAGCAAACTCACATGTCCATCAATAGTAGAATGGCTATTAATAAATTGCGGGAAATTCATATACTAGAAAACTATAAGTAATGAATCTTCTAAACATTATATTGAGTGAAAAGAAGTCAGGTACCAGAGTACCTATTGTGTGATTCCTTTTATATCAAGTTCACAGGTGGGTGAAACAAACTATGGTGTTAAAAGCCAGGACGAGTTTGCTTGGGTAGGAACTGGTGAATTTAGGAGGCTCAGTGAGGGTGCGCACAGGATGCTGATATGATCTATTCTGGAGACTGGTTACGGTGGAATTTTCATTTTGTGAAAATTCATGGAGCTGCATAATTATGATTTGTATACTTTTCTCGGCCTTATTTTGATAAGTTAAAAACTAATTTCTCAGTATTTGAGAATGTTAAGAGTTAAGTTTTTTTAAATAGTAGAGACATTTACTCTTAAATTCTTGTGTTTGTAGGAACAGAGCACTGTTTCCATGGGAACCTCTGGCTACTTTGTTTCAATATTCATCTTTCCTTAGATTTGTGTGTCTACTGTCTCTCTAAGCTACATTTTTTACTTGGTGGGCAAAAAAATAAAGTTTATTTGGAATTGTATTAGTGTTTTTAACACAGCAGTCTACATAGAGGATAGGTTTTAAGTGCTCCACACTGACTACCTTATAGTATTATGTTGAGAAAGAAAAATACACTGTTTAACTAGAACAGGGGTGGGGAATCTTTTTTTCTGCCAAGAGTCATTAGGATATTTATAATGTCATTTGCTTAATATAATTAATATAAATTTTATGTGTCTATGAAAAAAAGATCCTAGATTTATTGAATTTTGAGTCCCACTTGCAGTGGCCTTGTCAGGGCGGACCAGATGGCTGCAGGCCTTAGATTGCCTGTGGGCCGGACCCCCTACCTGAACGTGAAGGTGCTTTTTCCTACAAGTTGTGCTATTTAAGGAAAACACCTGCTGAAATGGAATGTGGCTTTATATTAGGGTGTCTATTTGACTCTCTTGTTTTTAATTAAACAATTTTTAACACGTATTTGGTGTATTTCCTTTAAATATATATATAGAAGATTGTAGGGATGATTATTTCTCCTTGATTTGGGTATTTGCATGGGTAAGGGAAGCAGGTTGGAAGGGAACGATTCTGGAATATTGAGCTGAAGCCTGGGTGAAGCCGCCTCTTTGCCTCGCCCATCTTGTGTGCCGGTTGGATTGTGCAGGGTCCTAGAGAAAACCAGCTTCTCTGGCGAATAAAGTGCATACGTCTTGTAGGGGTGGGGTGGAGGTGGGGGTGTCTCATTTTCTACACGGAGATGATACTAGTGTGGTCATTCATGAAGATTTTAAAAGGAGCTTTATGGAATATTTTTGAATCATTTATGAGAACAATTGTTCAGTTTGGTTTCTGTGACCTAAATAAACAGCAAATTGTTAGATTACAGAGTTAATTAGGTACACTAATGAGCACTATGATATTCTATGGTTTAATGATGCAATAATAAGCACATCAGCAGAATGAATATTGCATAAAATCTTATTTTTCTATTTGTATAAATTTTCAAGTAAGCTGAATAAGAGAATACAAATTTAGGTTTATAAACCTGTAGTATCGAATGCCTTTGACATTTTGATACAGAATAAGGATTGCAGCTGCAAAGAGATTTTTAAAATACATGGAGAATTTTTACCTTTCATCTGGCAGGAGCTGCCATAAGATGATGTCACCTAGTAGCTGATTGGCTGTTACAGTACCTAGTGCAGGGAGGAGAAAGAAAAATGCCGGCACAAACCTCAGTGGTGGTTCCGTGGCTGTTTCTGTCTATTTTTGCTAGAATCTTTGATTAGTCTCAAGTCTACTGTATTTGGCCATGTGAACCATTAGGAGCATCCTAGGGTGAGGAAAATTAAGAGCTTTCAGAGGAATGAGGCGACTGATTTGCAAACGGATCTGTGATTGTAAGTGCAGAAGCTGGGTGTAAGGGCTAAGGCAGGGTGTGCTTGCAGATACACTATGGGAGGAGCTGGCAGCAAATGCTTGTTGGTAGCAAAAAAGGGAAAACCGCCTTTTCTGTCTTTGGAGTTAATATATTTGGTTTTATGTTTTGACTTTATAGATATAGGTAGTAAATGTGGTAATACTGCAACCTGATTTTAAATTACACTTGGTTATTTAATATAGTGTTAGCCATTATATAAATGCTTGTTGAAAGGAGCTTTATTTTGTATTATATATCTCACAAAGTTATGATTTTATATGTAGCTTTATTTGTTTTTTTGAGCCTTATGGAAAACGGAGCAAAGCTTAGATCTCTTAAGATACATTTTGCTAATGCTTTGTGCAGATAAAAGCTTCGATGATGAAGAATCAGTGGATGGGAATAGGCCATCATCAGCTGCTTCAGCCTTCAAGGTTCCTGCACCTAAAACATCCGGAAATCCTGTCAACAGTGCAAGGAAGCCTGGTTCAGCAGGTGGCCCTAAAGTTGGAGGTAATGTAAATCCATTTCAGATCTGATGTGCCCTTGATATGGCCACACATACTTGAGAGGAATATGTTTATTCATGGCTGCAGCATGGTTGCAGATATGGAGTCTTTTGCAGCACACAGAAGAATGTGCTGCCTTTTCAAAATGTTTAAAATGTTGTATATGTGTGTGAATTGGTATTTTCCTGAACATATTTATTTTTCAGATGCCATTTTTAAAGGGAGATATTTAAGGGAGTTTTTTCTTTTTTATTTGTTTTAAGGAGGAAGCATGTTTTTCAGAATTTGACTTAATTTTCAGGTGCTATAATTGTTAGAGAAATACCTATTTATTTGATGTTTTTATGCTTTCATCAAGGTAGTGAATTTTAAATTCTCCAATGTTGGAAAAATGGTTGAAAATGCTGGATATGGAATCATTTGTCACAAAAGGAAATGGGTGGTGGTCAAGTAAAATTGCCTCAAAAATTGTTTCTGAATTAGATAATAATAAATAGTAAAAACAGATTTTATGCAGTTGTGTTGCACATGTACATTATTTGAGTATATTAGAACTGTTTCTAGCATGTTTTTTTTAATGTGTATATTTTTCATATACTTATTAGAAAGCTCTGAGTACTTTTCAGGTGCTAATTTCTGCCATGTTTTTCTGATAGGATAAACCCTATACAAATAAGGGTAAATGTTTAATACTGACAGTTCTTTTTATCTCCTTTTTTAAAAAAAAATAAATTTATGTTTAAATTTTAGAAAGATTTTTTTTTAAATTAATGATAATTGCTGGGGAAATCATAGTGTTTAGGATTCCCCTCCCCTCTTTTTGTCTATCATTCATTTATTAAAAACAAAAAGGAAAACTGTGTATTTTTTTTTACCGATTCTGTAAGTTGTATTCTCTTGATCTTTGTATATAACCATATATTATTTTCCAAGTCTCATTATATTCTAAATATAGAAAAATATATCATAAATATTTTATTTTAACTATCTTTAATGTATCATATAACTAGCAAGAAAGATGGTATGGTATATGTATACATATACTTATATATGTAGTAATAAATATATACATGTATCTACTTACATATTTATATGCATATTCATAAATATGTGAAGTAGAAATGTCTTACTGATTTCTCTGAATATTTTGAGTAATTTACACTTCAGTGTTTTATTTTCTCTTTGCTATTATAGGAGTGCATTTTCATCCAAATGTTAGTTATATTCTACTACATATTGTTTATTACACATTCTTATCTCTGATAAAAAGTGTATGACATTCTATAGTTTGTTCTTGGTAACAAGGCTACCTTTAGTTATCACAAGGGGATTATTTTTTCCCTTGATTTGACTTTTAGATTTCTAATCTATGATATTATCATAGTTATTTCATGAATCTGTCTTATTTGACTTAGAATGGATAATATTTGAAATGCATGGTGATAATATTTTATATTGTTGTGATTCTGAGCCAGTGGTTTATAATTAGCTCTGTTTTTCATGTTTTACTTTATTTTCTTAGATGAAAATTGAGATTGTGATTTAACTACCAAAGGTCACTTAGCTCTGATATTACTCAAATTGATAAAATCAGATATTCTTTTTAAAGAAACAAGAGACTTCCTTAATGCTAGACCAACCCCACCCCCACTCCACCCTTGTTTGGTTTATAGTCCTACCAGATGAAAATATTAGCTAATTTCCATGACTACGGCCATCATTCAATCACTGTACTACATTAATCACAGATTATATCATCATCTAGGCAGTGGCCCTTTTGGTAAAAATAAGGGAGAAACCTTCATTTCTTTTTCATCCACCTGCTGCTGCTTTGGGCAATAGTAGGTTCATTCTATACTGTATTTGTTTTGCTTGTCCAGCTCATTTAGGTTCACTGCGCATTTTCTATCTAAGAAAAGAGCTATTAGCCTAAGGACATTGATGTTCCTTCAGACATTAATATCACTCTTGGCTGTCCATCCTTCTTTGAAGACTTAACTTTAGATTTCCTGTTCTTGGCAGAGGCTCATTGATTTTTAAATTAGTTGTAGAAAGTTTTCTTAGAGTTTAGAACCTTTGAGTTATAAGGGACATCGGGAGTCACATAGCTCATTTTACTATTCGAGATAGCAATTTCTTTCAAAATATTCCTCATAGATGATTATTCAGCACAGATGATAATTCATCTGATTATTCAGCATCTGATTAAAGTAATCGTGTGCTCATGAATTATCATTTGGAACAAAAGTACCTGCAAGATCACTACATGTAGAAATAATCAGTTGATAAATTATAATATACTTTCTTTCAATTACTTTTATAATTACTTTTCCAATTATTTTTATACATGCAAATGTTTTCTTAGGAGGACAGAATCTGTATTACTTATTATCTAGTTTTGTGTACTTTTTGTCTTCTATTTTATCTTGAGCATTTTCTCATTATCTTAAACTATTAATTGAACACTGTTCATGGCTGAATAGTATCTAGGTTGCTTTCAATATTATCTGCTATTATAAACTGTGCTATCATTCTTTGATGTTTATTTTTCACATATCCCTAATCATTTCCTTGGAATAAATTCCTAAAGTTTACTGAATTAAAAGATGCAGGGATTTCTCATATTATTTTAGCCTGTCATGATGTCCTCCAGAAAGGTTATAAGTCCATTTCAATTCTTTTTTATTTTTTTAATATATATTTTATTGATTTTTTTACAGAGAGGAAGAGAGAGGGATAGAGAGTTAGAAACATCGATGAGAGAGAAACATTGATCAGCCAACTCCTGCACACCCCCTACTGGGGATATCCCTGTAACCAAGATACATGCCCTTGACCAGAATCAAACCTGGAACCCTTCAGTCCGCAGGCTGACGCTCTGTCCACTGAGACAAACCAGTTTCGGCCCATTTCAATTCTTGATACTTCTTTTTTTATGTTACATTAAAATCTGCCTCCTTGTGACTTGGGAGGGAAGATGTATTATTTGTTAACATGACTTTCAAATAGTTGAAGGTTGCCCTGTCTTTATAACTATTCTGTTTTCTAGACTATACATTTTCTTTTTTTACACATATATATTTTAGATATATTTTATTGATTTTTTTTTACAGTGAAGAAGGGAGAGAGATAGAAAATTAGAAACAACAATGAGAGTGAAACATCGACCAGCTGCCTCCTGCACACCTCCTACTGGGGATGTGCCTGCAACCAAAATACATGCCCTTGACTGGAATTGAATCTGGGACCTTTCAGTCCACAGGCTGATGCTCCATCCACTGAGCCAAACAGATAAGGGCTATTTTTTTATTATTAAGATATTACATATGTCTCCTTATCCCCCCATTGTCCCACCCCCACCCCCACTTGTGCCCTCGCCCTCCCAGTGTCTCTGTCCATTGGTTATATGTATGCATAAAGGTCCTTTGGTTGATCTCCCTCCATCTCCGTACCCTCTCCTGCCTTCCCTCTGAGGTTTGACGTTCTGATTGATGATTCTCTGTCTCTGGATCTGTTTTTGTTCATCAGTTTATGTTGTTCATTGTATTCCATAAATGAGTGAGATCATGTGATACTTATCTTTCTCCAACTGACTTATTTTGCTTAGCATAATGCTCTCCAGGTCCATCCATGCTGTTGCAAATGGTAGGAGATCCTTCCTTGATACAGCAGCATAGTATTCCATGGTGTAGATGTACCACAGTTTTTTAATCCACTCATCTGTTGATGGGCATTTGGGCTGTTTCCAAATATTAGCTATTGTGAATTATGCTGCTATGAACATAGGAGTGCATATATCCTTTCTGATGGTGTTTCTAGTTTCTTGGGATATATTCCTAGCAGTGGGATTACTGGGTTAAATGTGAGTTCCATTTTCAGGGTGTTTTTTTTTAGGAAACTCCATACTGTTCTCCACAGTGGTTGCACCAGTCTGCATTTCCACCAGCAGTGCACGAGGGTTCCTTTTTCTCCGCGTCCTTGCCAGCACTTGTCATTTGTTGATGATAGCCATTCTGACAGGTGTGAGATGGTACCTCATTGTTGTTTTATTTGCATCTCTCGGATGATTAGTGACTTTGAAGATGTTGTCATATGTCTCTAGACCTGTGGCCAGCAAACTGCGGCTCTCGAGCCACATGTGGCTCTTTGGCCCCTTGAGTGTGGCTCTTCCACAAAATACCACACCATGGGCAAATCTATTTTGGAGAAGTGGTGTTAGAAGAAGTTTAAGTTTAAAAAATTTGGCTCTCAAAAGAAATTTCAATCGTTGTACTGTTGATATTTGGCTCTGTTGACTAATGAGTTTGCCGACCACTGCTCTAGACTATACATTTTCTTTCTCATAAAAACGCATAGTACGATGGGAGGCTAGGGGAGGTATATAATAGTGGTATCAGCCAGTGGTCAGCATACTCATTAGTCAACAGAGCCAAATATCAACAGTATAACTATTGAAATTTCTTTTGAGAGCCAAATATTTTAAACTTAAACTTCTTCTAACACCACTTCAAAATAGACTCACCCAGGTGATGGTATTTTGTGGAAGAGCCACACACAAGGGGCCAAAGAGCTGCATGTGGCTCATGGGCCACAGTTTGCCGACCACTGGTATAAGCCAATCACAGTTCACTGAGTTGAACATAATTCTTTCTGATAAGATTACCAAAATAAAAATAAAATGAGCTTCTTTGGAATCTTGACTGAATCTACTTTTGAAGTTTTAGAGTTTCATTTACTTCTCTCAGATATATGTTAAGATTAGAGAAATGTATGCTATTTTTAGCAGTGTCTTGTCCAATTAATTAAAACCAATAGAGCCTGTGTTTAATCTTTAGTGTGAGTTAGTGTTGCTTTGTTCTTTGGCTCAGTGTTCCAGCCTGTTGTCAGATTATAAATGTGTGTGGTCTGTAAGCCAAGGGAAATTATAAAGAGCTCCATACCAATATACTGTTGCCATATAAACTCATGTTACCTTTGTGCTTTACTGATTAGAATAAGGATAAAGTGAATTCCCTTAAATTGTCCATTTTCTGAATAAGATTTACAATTTTATTTAGGAATTTAGGTAAACACATTCCCACCCCTCACTTTTTTTTTTCCTTCTCTTCCTTAATGGCTTGGAATACAATTGCTGAAAATACCCAGTACTTACTTTTCTATAGATTTTAGATAATAATTTTTTTAAAGTTAATGAATGTTCTTATATATATATATTTTTTTTTCCCATTAAAGTTTATTTTCTGAGTTATTGCTGTTACTGTACCAATTATTTTGGCTGCTTTTCTTTTTAAAAAGTAAAGATTGAATTAGATGATGATACAATTGTCATTGTTTATAATTAGTACCATATTTTGAGGTTAGTGGTTTGTCATTAAGGCCTGTATATAACTATTGAGATACATCATTGACCAAAGAATTGATTTTTAAAGTTCTGTCGTTCTCTCATTCAAGTGGATAGAATATTACCTCTCTTATATCCATCTAATATCAAAGGCTATTTTGAAATGGTTTTACCTTTAATTCTTATAATTAGGTAATTACCAACTTTTCAAATTCAGTAGTATTTAATGCATCTTTCGGATATTTTATATTTATTTTACTTCATTTATGTCTAACTTGGGTTTTAAGAATGTCCAAATATCCGTTTTCCTCAAATTATGCTGATCATGTCCATTTTTTCTTATGCAAACAAAAAAGTTACTTTTTTTAAACAAATAAAGATTATGAGAATTGGTACATATTTAATAAACCTCACAGAATTTGTTGTTTAATCTGGGAATCCAAATTTTTAACTTGTAAACCTCAATTTTTTTGTTTTTGAACTTTATATAAAACCAAATAACTTCTGTTTGTGTTTTGTTTTCGCTAATGACAATGAAAGATACCCCAGATTTTAATCCTGAAGTCATATCAACTTAAAAATGATCTCATCCTGATTCACATGAAGAGACTGAGCCTCATGGAGTTAAATAATGTATCCAAGATCAGACAGTTGTTAGCAGAGATGAAATGAGAACCCAGTGCTTAGCGTGTATCATCTCTGGGCTATCGCCTAACAAATACCGCAATGTGATACTTATTATTTTTATTCCAGATAGCAAAACAATAGGACTTACATTTGGAGTTTAGGGATTGGCCACACACCATTTTGTCTTAAATTACTGTGAATCCCATATCATTGGCTGTCCATCATAAGATGCCCTTAAAACTTTGATTTTAAGGTAAATATGATTGGAGTTAGCAATAGATGTTGTTATTAATATAAGTCAGTGTTACTTAACTTGCCTACTAGTTATAAGAATGCATGCTTTACGATAGCTGTTTTTATTGACCTCTATTCTGTTTTACTTCGTGAGCAAAACTTAATGATAAAGAAATTTCATTGTGCAAGTTTTATTTTTTTGAAACATTCAGAATGTTTAAGAGAAGTTACAAAAAACATAAACAACCACATTCTGTGATTGAAATTAACAGGCAAACTGAAGACCCAGTCTCTTCTCAGATAAGTTGTGTGTGTATTTCTATGGCTGTATGGAGCCCCCGTGTGCCAGGCTTCATTCTTAGTAGGCTTTGAGGAGACCAAATGGGAAGTTCAAGGCACTAAACTTTCAAAGATAATTACAAAATCTGTCTATGCTTATTATTCCACCCACCAGCGTTAATAGTGTTTGCATTTTGATCCTTCCATACTTCATTTGCGTACATATTTTGACTGAGATTTAGGTGTTAGAAAATTATAGTGTCATACGGGAAGGCAAATTGATTTAAGGTTTGCCTTTGAAAAGAATGAAATATATCATTAGTATAGATCACACATGTGGGGAATTCCCCATTACACTCATTATACTTGATCTGTATAAAATAGAAGTTTGTAATAACTAATTCTAGCCTTATATTACATACATTATAATATAGTTGAATTGCTAAGAAGCATTATTTCTATGATGGACATGTTGTGAATTTAAACTAATTTTTTTCATTAACTCATTTTTCTTTTTTTAAAACCAATTTGTGTTTCCTACTAATGAAAAGAATTAAAATGCATAATTTGTTCTTTTTAAATACAAAAGACATGATCACTGTTAAGAAGTCAAATAGTAGTGAGATGTTTGAAAAAAAGTTGTGAAAGATATCTTGCCTCTCTAATCCCATTGTCTTGAGGTTATCAGTGATAAATTTGATACATATTCTTTCACATGTTACTGTGTTTACTTATGTAAGTATTGATATTCGATTTTATTTTTGCTCACATTAATCATACTAGTAAACATTTTGCAACTTGCTTTTTAAAAACAAAATAGCTCTTCATCCTTCAACATTAAGAATGAGAGTTATCACATCCTTTTAATAGGTGTACAGTATTCCATATTATTGATGTATCCTAATTTAACTGCTTCCGGTTAGTATCATTCAGATTGTTTGCAATTTTAAATGCAAAAACAAAGACCCTGCTCTCCTGGAGTTTCTATTCTAGTGAGACTCAGAATGTTTAAATCCATTAATAGGAATTAACAAATCCTTTTCTATGACTTTCATGTTATTATCTGCCCATTCTTTAGTTGGGCTGTTTTGTCTTCTCATTAATTTGTTACAGTTTTTATTTTTACTTTTTTACTTTAATGTTATTTTTATATTTGAGAAAGAGACAGACAGACAGACAGAGGCATACATCAATTAGCTGCCTCCTACTAGGGATTGAACCTGCAACCGGGCATGTGCCCTGACCGGGAATGGAACGCATGATCTCTCGGTGCATGGATGACACTCAGTCAAGTGAGCCACATCAGCCAGAGCAAGATAGTGACTTTTTTGAAGCGTCTAGGCCAGTTGTCTTTCAGATTATTTCATGTTATGGATTTGTCTGAGTTGTTTAGATGTTTTTAACTAGTTCTTTTAGCCCTTTTATTTTCTGTAAATTTATTTTTAAACTATATACTTACCTCCTTTTAAATACTCTCTTCTATATTCAAATTTCCTTAAATGTCCTAGGAATATAACAAGTGACTTTGTGGTCAGGGGGGGAAATGTACTCAGTTTCTTAGCTCAAAATGCCCTCTCCTGTTGGTGTAGCAAAATGCAGTTTCATTACTAAATGATGCAGGGAAAGCTTTCTGTGATACCATTGTAGAACCTTTATCTTCTCTTTCTTTCTTTTTATATATAATTTTATTGACTTCAGAGAGGAAAGGAGAGGGAGGGAGAGATAGAAACGTCAATAATGAGAGAATTATTGATTGGCTGTCTCCTTCATGCCCCCTACTGGGGATTGAGCCTGCAAGCCAAGTTTATGCCCTGACTGGGAATTGAACCATGACCTCTTGGTTCAGAGGTTAATGCTCAACCACTGAGCTCAAGCCCTAACATCTGGGTTCATTAATGTTTGTTATTTTTCCCTAAAAGGTTTTCACTATTTTGGTTTGGTTTGGCTTGTACTTCAAAATATTTGTTATTATGGGACATAGTATTTTTTTTTAATTATAAAACTTTTTTGAAAGAAATTTTTAAAGGCATAAGTAAATGGGGATACTACTTTCCTGGGTAAGCAGACAATATTACAAAGCTCTCAGTTTTCTCCAAACTCATCTATAGAAACAATAAATTGTCTTTTTTTTTTTTGAGGTATAAATGACAAAGTGATATTAAGTTCATTTGAACAACAAAACGAAGCTCCATAATTAGAGCTTTATTGGAATACAGACTTGCTTGTTCATTTGCATACTGTCGTGGCTGCTCTGGCACTACAATGGCAGAGTTGAGTAATTGCAACAGAAACCATATGACCCACAAGGCCTAAAATACTATCTGGCCCTTTACAGAAAAATTTATCTCTGTTTTAGAGTGGTTAGTAACAGAGCACATATGCAAATTAACTCCAATCAAGATGGCTGTGGCCACACCACAGAGGCTTGGGTTTCTCTGGCAACGGAAGAAGCCAAGCTAACTGCCTGCCTTAGCAGGCCTAAGCCTCCACTCCAGGCTACAAAGTTTTAATTACACAAGATACATAAGTCCCAAACAGAAACGGCTACCACCATGGAGCGAGCAGGGGCTTGGCTCCACTCCAGGCTATAAAGTTCCAATTGTAGAAGGTAAATAAATTCCAATTTCCAGGGCCTCCACTTGGGTCGCTGGGGGGGCATGGCCAGCCTGCAAACCACCACAGGCCCCTCACTGAGGCCACCCCACGCCCCAAGGAAACCCCCACCCTGATCGAGGACACCCTTCAGGGCAAACCATCCAGCCCCCACCCATGTACCAGGCCTCTATTCTATCTAATAAAAGAGTAATATGCAGATTGACCATCACTCCAACACACAGTATGGCTGCCCCCATGGGGACACAAGATGGCCAGCAGGGGAGGGCAGTTGGGAGGCACCAGACCTTCAAGGGAGGGCAGTTGAAGGCGATCACACCTGCAGGGGAGGGCAGTTAGGGGTCACCAGGCCGGCAGAGGAGGGAAGTTGGGGGCAAATGGTCTGGCATGGGAGCAGTTAGACATCAATCAGGCTGGTATGGGAGTGGTTTGGAGGTGATCAGGCTTGCAGGCAGAAGCGGTTAGGGGCAATCAGGAAGGCAGGCAGGCGAGCAATTGGGAGCCAGCAGTCCTGGATTGTGAGAGGGCAGTCGTACATCCCTAGAGGAGTCCCAGATTGGAGAGAGTGCAGGCTGGGCTGAGAGACAACCCCCTCCCCGCCCCTGTGCACAAATTTTGTGCACTGGGCCTCTAGTATGTTAATAAAGGTAGATATCTTATTTTTTGTTTATTCACTTCAATTATTTTCAGTTATTCAGTAACTTGGAATGATCATTTGGATGGGGTTGAGAGTTTATTGTTTTATTGGATTTTTTTAATATTTAGGGAATGAACTGTAATTTATTTACTCTTGTAATTGAATTTCCTATAGCAACCACACATTCCTTTCTCTCTTAGTTTATTAAATTGCCATTGCTTTTAATCTGCAGTTTTTATTGCCTTACAGCTTTGGTATGCTGTTCTGTGGTCAAGTCACATACAAAAGTCTTCAAAGGTTGTGGGTTTTTTGTTTTTCTTTAAATATATTTTATTGATTTTTTACAGAGAGGAAGGGAGAGGGAGAGAGAGTTAGAAACATCGATGAAAGGGAATTATCGATCAGCTGCCTCTTGCACACTCCCCACTGGGGATGTGCCCACAACCATGGCACATGCCCTTGACTGGAATCGAACCTGGGACCCTTCAGTCCACAGGCCGACTCTCTATCCACTGAACCAAACCGGTTTTAGCAGGTTGTGTTTTTTTTTAAGTTGAGGCTCTTCTTACATGCCTTTGGAAATCCTGAGTATTATTTTTATTAGAATGATATTAACTTTTTAAATCCAATTTTGAAATATTAATATTTCCTTTGGCAGATGATAAACTTAATTGGGGAGTTACTTTTAATTTCTTAATTGGAGATTTTCTTTTTAGTTATCATTTGGGCATATATCTTATGTAATTGAAATCCACCTCATGTGTTGAATTCTTTTTAAAATAATATATTTTATTGATTTTTTTAAAAAGAGAGGAACAGAGAGGGATAGAAAGTTAGAAACATCAATGAGAGAGAACCATCCATCAGCTGCCTCTTGCACACCCTCTATTGGGCATGCGCCCACAACCAACGTACACACCCTTGACCGGAATTGAACTGGGGAACCTTCAGTCTGCAGGCTGATGCTCTATCCACTGAGGCAAACCGGTTTCGGCCATGTGTTGAATTCTTACCATGAAGGAATAAATATATAAAGTAGAGATAAAAACTTAAGTATCCTTTGTGTCAGCCAGTTTTCAATTAGGAGACAGAAACCTCAACAGGTATTCTTACCAAGAGAATTTAATATAAAGAATTGCTAAATGGGTATTGTTGAATTAATGCAAAAAGAGATCATTAAAGTATCATGGAGGTAGCAGCAGTTAGAGTTCACAGCTCCCATCCCTAGAGCTGGAGGAACAAAATGAGGAAGTTAAAATTACTAAAACTTAAGAGACTTTGAGGAGGAGCCCTGCAGAGCCTTTTTCAGACTTCTGAGGAGGGAGGATAGATGACCGTTGCCTCTGATGGATGCAAGTGAACCGGTTTAGTGAGTGTTAGAACAAAGTACAAAGTGAAACCAGATGCTACTGGAAGCAGAGATCCTTCCAGAGTGTCTAGGGTTTTGCTGACAAGACCAGGAAGCAGTCAGGTAGGGGCAGGAAGGTCCCTTCTTCCTTCAGCTTCCAGTCTCTCCAGCACTCCCATCGACAGGTTTAACTGGAAGGCACTAAATCATCACAAAAATGGTTTGCTTAATCCTAGGCCCAGTACCACTGAATATAACAGAGAGACTTTGAAGCTGAAAGACAGCAGCTTAATTACTGGTTCCTAAACAACAGCTACCAATCACATTTACTTTTTGATAGTCTGTGTGCAATAAAGGATGATTTGTTTGCATATTTAAGTATAATCTCAAGACTCTTTTTTTTTTTTCACATTTGCTTTTCTGACCCCTGCAGCACACGTGGATCCTGTATATTACATTTGCCATCATTTATTGACATATTGTGTCATTTAAAATTGCTTTTCAGCTTTTAAACCTTATCCTTTGACCTCATTATCTGTCCTTGTTATTGTACTGGATGAGGAATGGAAGGGCTCTGTTCTTAGTTTGAATTTTACTGCCAGCCTACTACTAAGTACCTTGACTTTTCTGAAAAGTGGAGATTTTTTTTCATTGCTTTTTTATAAAATGAATGTCTCTTAAAGTTATGCTCCAAAAAATTATGTTTCTCATGTTATTATTGATGCTAAAATGCTTTAAAATAAACTTTAAAAAGTAAAATTATTTCAAATTAACAGGTGCTTCTAAGGAAGGAGGTGCTGGAGCAGTTGACGAGGAAGATTTTATAAAAGCCTTTACAGATGTCCCTTCTATTCAGGTAAGGATACCAATATACTGGCTCTCCCCATGAAGGTTGTCTCTGTGCCTCTTCAGATCATTGTTTTTGTCCCTTTAAAGATATTTTTTCCTTAAAAGACTATGTAAAAATAAAATACTTGACTTATTATTACCAAGCTATTATTTGTTGGTATAGTTAGATTTTCCAAATGATTTTTCAGTGAGGCTGAAATTAAAGTGAATCCATATTATTGACTTAGATATTACATTGCACTGTCCAACTGCATCTACTTTCTTTTTAAGGTGCTCGAGTATTCTCTCCTCCTTTGTTTTCCTCCTACATTTCTGTTCATTTCATGTCTATCTCCTTTGTGGGCACATCCTTTTCTACTTAGCGATTGAATATTGGGATTTCCGAAGAGTTCTGAGCCTTTTCTTCTCACTCTTCTCTATCTTAATAAGTCGCTTCCTTTAAATGGGTGGCTTAGTTTTCTTTTTCTTCATAGATAATGCACAGGTTTTTATCTCTAAGCCAGACTTCTGGAGCATCAAATTCTCCACTGATTATCTATTTAACATCTTCCCTTAGATGTCTGAGGCATCTCAAACTCAGCCTGTCTGAAATTAGATTCATGAACTTCCCTCTCACACACCTACCCTTCCAGTGTTTATATGTGGAAACCATTATTTGACCAGTTACAAAAGTCAGGAACGTAGGAATCAATTATTATACTACAGTAATTCTTTACTTGTATTCAAACCTTTTTTTGTTTGTTTACCTCCTAAAAGAGTATTTAAAAAATAGTGTACCTACTCTCTCGCTAAATTTTTTAGTGGACCCTTTTTTCCTTGTTGGGGGGAGGGAAACCTTTTATTACATTCCAGAGTAATGCATCAAAATAAGATTGGGAGTGGTATGGGAACCTGTCTTTCTTCTGAAATGCAGCAGAATGATTATTGTGAGGGGTGTGGGGGAGCGTTAGGAAAACTAGATAAGAAGCCTCCTGAAATAATCATCTAACAGAATGCTATCTGGTCCTCCTACCTCTTCAACTGTCTAATGCCCTGCTCTACTTGGTGCTCATGTTTGGGCATGGTTTGTTTGTTTTTTAAGTAAATGAATTTAATTATTTTTTTAAGTAAATGAATTTAATGCTATTTAATGGTTGTTGATAGTGACAGATTTAAGTAGGGCTGTTTTGATGAAGGTGTCTGTTGAGATCACTCAGAAAGTATCACTATGACTCCCTTTCTCTCCATCTTCATTTCTGGATTCTCTGCATTGTCTTCCCTTATGGTCAGCAACATGGCTGCAACTCTGAGCCTCAGACCTTCATTACCCTCTGTCCTTGATCTTATAAAATTTGTGAGATTCACTCTGATTTAGGTCACATGCCCATCTCTGAACCTTGATTGTTATGTAGAGAGATACTGGGTATTGATTTATGTGGACCCGGGGCCTTGTCTCTCCCCCTGGTCTCCTTTGCACTCTTTTTTTTTTTTTTTTAATTGATTTCAGAGAGGAAGGGAGAGGGGGAGAGAAACAAACACCCGTGATGAGAGAGAATCGTTGATCAGCTGCCTCCTGCATGCCCTACACTGGGGATTGAGCCCACAACCTGGGCATGTGCCCTGACCAGGAATGGAACAGTGACCTCGTGTTCATAGGTCGAAGCTCAACCACTGAGACATGCCGGCTGGGCTCCTTTGCACTCTTTACTCCTATTCTCCGGCCTTCTTCCAGCTTCTTTCTGCCGCAGAGCCTTGTACACACTATCTGCTCCAGGGAAGGCTTCTCTCTCTCCGCTTCGCCTAATGATGTTTAACACATCCTTTAGCTCTCAGTTCAAAATTGACTTTCTAACACTAGTTCAAACACCCTGTATTAACTATAGACTTTCTAACACTAGTTCAAACACCCTGTATTAACTATAGACTTTCATAGCACTGCATAATTCTCCTTGGTGATACAATTTCATATATTATATCATTTGATTCACTTCTTTCCTCTCTCCCTGACCAAACTATAAACTTTATAATACAAGAAACATGTCTGTTTTTGCTCACCATAGTATCCTTAATGCCTAACTTAGTACATTTCTGTTATCTGAATATTTTTTAAGTGAATGAAAGGATAATGGTATTTGGCAAATGATAGGCTCCAGAGGAAACAAAACTTGTGGCTATCCTGGTTACTGTCTAGCACGGGGCAGTGAGGAGACTAACTTAAAGCATGTCCTTTTGCAATATTGTATAATAGTGTATGAATGCATAGATATGTTATATACCTGAAGTCATTTTGGGAAATCAGGCCTATTTTTATTAATTGGACTATTCTATTTGCATCTTGTTTTTAAATGATAAAGCATTTTAAAATGTATATTTGCAATTACTCGTGAATGAAGAAGTAGCATAAAGGTAACAGGGAAGGAAGACAAATTAAAGCACTTTATTATTGTCACAATATATTTCCATCCTCCGTTAAAACTGGTGGTAGAATGGTAAATAAATAATCATATTACTTGAAAGATTATTTTAAACATCAGGGCATAATTTTAATACAGCTCATGGTAAGAAATGTTAACCTTACAATTTTATATCTTTAAGATCTATTCTGGTCGAGAACTTGAAGAAACATTAAATAAAATCAGGGAAATTTTGTCAGATGACAAACATGACTGGGATCAGCGTGCCAATGCAGTAAGTTTTTTTTTATTTTCTTACCCCTCTCCTCTTTTTTCAATGTTCTTTTTTAAAAACTTGGAAATTCAGTAGTACTACTTCTTGGTACTTCAGATACTTATGAAATAGAAAGTCTGATAAGTGATATTTCTCTCTGGAAAATACATCGAGATAGTTGGCATTTCTGACTTATGGTAATTTTTATTGTTTTTGATGGTCAGCTGGAACCTGTTTCACCCGTTGGTTATTTCTCTACCTGTGCTACTTGTTGGGTGACCAGGAAAGTGTGAGCTTCCCTGATCCCACAGGGCCGTGGCCTGTCTCTGGGGCCACATAGTCAGTACTGGCCTCCCTCCTTACAGGCTTTACCAGAAAAGCACTTCACTTTTCCTGCATGCTCAGTGTTCTCATAATGTCAACATAAATTCACAACAATATGGCCATTTGTCTGGCTTTTTCTTTTTTCTCTCTCAAATCTCTCTCTCTCTCTCTGATAAATATTTTCACAACCATGATTTTTTTTTTAAAGGCCTGGTGTTTTTTAATTAAGAATATTTTATTTCACTTAAATTCTCGAGATACTATTTGATAAATTTTAAAATGATATTTGCCATGTCAAAAGACTATAATTCAAAGATTGTGACTTGGACAAATTTCATCTGAGTTACCACACGAGTGCCTCATTGTCCTCAAGAAGCCAGAGGAGGGGTTCCATTTGAAGACTCCTGTACTCTGAGAGCCCGAGTCTCTGTTTTGATGGCTTAATGGTTGGTCCTTCTGCCTCTGTTCTTTTGCTTATCCATGAATATAATTTCCAGAATTGGGTCCTTTTAAAATATCCTCCTTAGTATATAGTAGTAATGGTTGCACAACATTTTGATTGTACTCAATGCCATTGAATTGTATACTTTAAGATGATAAATTTTATGTAAATGTGAATTTTACCAGTTTATAAAAAAATGCTTCCTTAAAACCTCAAAATTTAGTAACCCATTCATACATTACATATGTTTATTATGCATATAACCAAACCTATAATGTTCTTTTCCAGAAAGCTTTGTGTTTTGATTTGCATGTTTATTTTAAGATGTTTAATACTGTTAAAATGTCTGAATGTAGTTATGTAAATAGAATGAAATGTTATTTTTTTTAAATATATATTTTATTGATATTTTAGAGGAAGGCAGAGAGATAGAGAGCTAGAAACGTCGATGAGAGAGAAACATCGACCAGCTGCCTCTTGCACACCCCCGACCGGGGATGTGCCCGCAACCAATGTACATGCCCTTGACCGGAATCGAACCCGGGACCTTTCAGTCCGCAGACCGATGCTCTACCACTGAGCCAAACCGGTTTCAGCTGAAATGTTATTTTTAATTTTTTGTTTAAATAATGAAGTTCAGATAGCTTTAAGATTTTTTTGCACTGCCACTTTTTTTTGGTCAATAATGGTAATTTTCTTTATTTCAGCTTAAGAAAATTCGATCATTGCTTGTTGCTGGAGCTGCACAATATGATTGCTTTTTTCAACATTTACGCTTGTTGGATGGAGCACTTAAACTTTCAGCTAAGGATCTTAGGTCCCAGGTGGTTAGAGAAGCTTGTATTACTGTAGCGTAAGTATATTCTTTATGTGACAAGTGTTTTCTGTGAATGAATTTGGTACTCATTGAATCAGATCTCATTAAGTAAAACAGTAGCACGATAACCCCCAAAAAGCATAAATGTTGATCCAAATATCATTTATATTATAAGGATCCAATTTGTGTGATTTAAAAATATATATTTTTTCATTGATTTCAGAGAGGTAAGCAGAGGGAGAGAGAGAGAGACATCAACGATTAGAGAGAATCATTGATGGGCTGCCTCCTGCACGCTCCCTACTGGGGATTGAGCCCTGAATCCTGGTATGTGCCCTTGATCAGAATCAAACCTGGGATCCTTCATTTCGCATTTTGACGCTCTGTCCACTGAGCCAAACCAGCCAGGGCCAATTTGTGATTAAAAAAAAAAAAATTCTTAACAGCATATTATACCAACTCTCAAATATGTTAATATGTCTAAAACCTACTGGTAGATTTTTGGTCACTAACTTTGAGTGTGAGAAGAAAGTGAATGGGTCTGAGAACTGGCCACATTCAGTTTTCTCTTTACTAATGTGGATGTTAAGCTCTATTTCTGATATTTTAGCAATTTTAGGAATTATAGCATGCAGCATTAACATCAAAATATAAAGTTAATATGTATGTTTGTATTCTGAAATTTAAGGATGGAAGAACCCTAAAATGCCTCTCCATCTAAATACTTTTGTTGTATATGTTGTTGAATAAACATTCCTTTGAAGATAGGGAACACAAAGATGCCTACTATTAATATTTCTAATCAGGATTGAATTGGATGTTCTACTCAGAGCAGAAAATAAAATTAAACACACACACACACACACACACGGAAATAAAAACTATGAAGATTCAAGATAAGGAACAAACTCATTTTTAATGAGTGATATTATCTATGCTAAAAACCATGAGAACCTATAATAAGTTATTATAACTAAGGCACTTTACCAGGATTGCTAGATACAAGTCAGTATACCAGTGTACCAAAATAATTGAATATCTCAATTGCAAAACAAAACAAAAATCCACAAAATGCAACCTTGAAATGTATTTCAGCCATGGATGGTGTGGCTCCATTGTCCTGTGCATTGTAAGGTTGTCAGTTTGATTCTTGGTCAGAGCGCAAATTGTGGACTCGATCCCGGGTAGAGGGTGTGTAAGAGGCAGCTGATTGATATTTTACTCTCACATTGATGTTTCTCTCTCTCCCTCTTCTCTCTCTCTCTTAAAAAAAAAGAAAGGAAAATATCCCATGATGAGAATTCTGCTTTTGGCCATGATACAATACTGGTACAGGCCTACCCCTCTTGCAGAAAGCAATAGAATATGTAAAACACCTTTTTTTCAAATAATAGACAACGGTCAGAGGAGGAGTATGATTCTTGAATCAAATCATGTAAACAGTATGATCAGCATAGGTTATGACCTTGAAGCACTTTCTGGACCATGGGGATGGGAGGGAGAACTCAACAGACCAAGGCAGTCTCACTAAGTTGAGAAGAAACAAGAGATTGGAGTTTCTGAAGGGTGAAATAGCTAAGAAAATAAAAAAATTAAAATTAAAAATTAAAACCTCACCTGAGGATATGTTTTTATTGATTTTAGAGGGGGGGGGGAGTACTGATGTGAGAAACATCAATCCGTTGCCTTCTATATGTGCCCCCATCAAGGATCTATCCTGCAACCTAGGTATGTGCCCTCACCAGGAATTGAACCCAAGACACTTTGCTATATAGGATGATACTCCAACCAACTGACCCACCAGGCCAGCTCAGTAGCTAAAAATAAATACAGGGCCAAAACCCATTTGGCTCAGTGGATAGAGTGTCAGCCTGTGGACTGAAGGGTCCCAGGTTCTGATTCCGGTCAAGGGCGTGTACCTTGGTTGCGGGCACATCCCCAGTGGGGGGTGTGCAGGAGGCAACTGATCAATGATTCTCTCTCATCAATGTTTCTAACTATCCCTCTCTCTTCCTCTCTGTAAAAAATTAATAAAATATATTTTTAAATAAGTTAAATACAGTAAGACCAGTTATATGATCCTATCTATATTTACTGTTAAACTATTTTTTAAAAGCATTTTTGTCTTCCTTTGTAGCCATCTATCAACAGTTTTGGGGAACAAATTTGACCATGGCGCTGAGGCCATTGTACCTACACTTTTTAATCTCGTCCCCAATAGTGCAAAAGTCATGGCAACTTCTGGGTGTGCAGCAATCAGGTTCATCATCCGGGTAGGTTCCTTTCTTCTCTCCCCTACCCCCTTTTAAAAATGTACTTACATAAGTTATCGGTATTTTTTTAACTCCACGGGAAAATTACTTTTGAATTATTTTTCTGATAATACAAGCAATACATGGTAATTATAGTTATTCTAGAACATTTAAATAATGCAGAGTAATACAAAGTAAACATTTTGAACAACATATATGTATGAGTACATATATGCATGCATGTGTGCGCTTATGTAACCATGTTACAGGTAGTAACAGGCTACCGATGTAAAATAGTTAAATTGCTATAGACAGTGGTAAACGATGATAGGAAAATTTTTACTGTTTCTCACCGTCCATATCTTGAAAATAACCTAAAGAACAGAGATATAAAGATAAGTCTCCCCGCCCCCCTTAAATTCTACTCACTCGACAGTACCCATTTTGCTGTTCTTGACCTTGTCATATTATTGATATACTGTTCCTCCATCTCACTGAAAATACAGTCAGGTGGGGTTTTTGTTTGTTTATGTTATAGCCTGTTTTATATATTTAGTTTGCTTCCTAGGGGACTACTTCCTTAGATTACTCTATTCGATTCCTAATTCTCTTTTTAATTCTAGAGAAGCTTTTTTATTTTCTTTTTTCAAGTTGTTAATTCTACTTATATTAATAAGTTAAAGTCTGAATTGTTCTGATTTAGTATTTGGTTGAATGCTTTGTCATCGTGAGGGTCATTTTTTATTTTCCTCTGGTACATCTATCCTGAATATAGTGTCACAATGGTTAGGTGTCTCCCCATCCCTGCCCTGTGTTGGAGGTTGGCTAATCAGCAGTCGGGCCTTGGGGAGATTATGAGAGGGGGGAGGCTGGTGGGTGAGAGATGGCTGTGTGTTGTGGCTTAGGGACTCGCCTTGCACTTTAACTCCATGGTAATGTTTGAGGAATGAGTTCTGTATGTTCTAAGGAGCAGGCCCATAGAGTGCTTCCATGCTGAACGTAACAGCTGAATAGCATGCATGTCAGCACTCTCTTACACTAGTCTTTTGAACAGCTTCAAATCTATGGGTGGTTTCTCTCTGTAGTACCTGGAAAAGTTTTTTCTTTTATTTCGGTTGAGTTGGTTGTGGCAGATGTGGCATGCACAGTCTACTTCAGTGAAGACTTGCAATGAAGCACTCTTGGCAAGAGCCTTCACATGCTAGCTTCTTCAAGGATTGCCTCAATTGCAGGGAGCTGCCTTTCCCAAGGTCTTGCCCCTTGTCAGGATGGCCCTCATCCATTAACTGATTGATGTGGACGTGTGAAGGTTTGGCCATCGTGGACCAATTTGAGACTGTGCTGAAGGGCCATTTTAACTCTAGCCTCCTAATGGCCTTAGATCAGATATCCTTGGGCTATATCATAGGTCAGTTTCTTCCTCTGCCCACTCCTGTTTCCTTCTCATACCTTCCACAAGTGTTGATCCCAAGGGCATGTCTTAATAGCCTCATGCTAACCTCTATCTCAGATCCTGTTTCATAGGTAACCCAGTCTGTATCATTAACTCAGAAGGAAAATAGAGCTTTAAAGCATCAAAAATGTATACCTCAGTTACTATTTTATTATGTCTATGTTGAACTTTTTAGCATTTGCTTCACTAAAGAAGAGCATAAGAATTACTAATAGAAGTCAGAAGATTATACCTATTGAACTTTACCTGAATTCTAGAGAGCTATGGTTCAGCCAGAATGAAAGTTCAGTTAAAGTCACCATTTCAAAGTGCATTCCCAATAGTTAGGTATGTAGATTCACACTGATTATCTATTTGATTACATAGCAGTTATTATCTTCTACCAGCAGGAGCCATGGCACTCCAGAAAATATAACAAATATATGCCCAGTTTCTCTTAGTGTTTCCCCCCTAGAGTTACACTGTCCTAACGGTTCTTTGCAGTTGCACAACTAGCTTGTCTTTATTTTATATTATTACAACCACACTTGTCCTTCTGAAACTATGTTATCATTACCAGTACTTTAATTTGGGAAAACTTTTTGACTGGTCTTAATTTCTTTCAAAATCAGTTTTTATTATCTTTTTGTCCTGTACTAATATAAATACATGAATGTAAGACAAATAAAAGAGGGGATTATGTGAAGTGCTCAGTATTTTCAACCTTTTCTAAAACATCTTTTTCAGCATACTCATGTACCCAGACTTATACCTTTAATAACAAGCAATTGCACATCAAAATCAGTTCCTGTGAGAAGGTAAGTTTGGAGAGGAAAAAAATTTTTTAGTATGACTTTAATGTTGCATTTTGTTTCATTCTTAGTGTGGTGCAAAAATTAGTTGTTATTAATTTCTTGCCTTCTAGAAACCTTAATAAAATTTTTTGTCTTGCCAAAACCGGTTTGGCTCAGTGGATAGAGCATCGGTCTGTGGACTGAAGGGTCCCAGGTTCGATTCTGGTCAAAGGCATGTACCTTGGTTGTGGGCACATCCCCAGTGGGAGGTGTGCAGGAGGCAGCTGGTCGATGTTTCTCTCTCATCGATGTTTCTAGCTCTCTATCTCTCTCCTTTCCTCTCTGTAAAAAAAATCAATAAAATATATTTTTAAAAATAAATAAATAAAACAAAAAACATAATTAAAAAAATTTTTTTTGTCTTATGTCATATAAGGGAAAATGAATGAAGCAACTATTATGTCTACCCACGTTTCTCAGTTTTATCGTATTAAGCTTTGTTTTTTTGGGTTGCTGTTTGCTTGATTTTTAGAGAGCTTAGAGTCTGGAGTCCTTTGGCTGCCACTGATTGACTGTCCTGCCTTGGGCAATTATTGAATCACTTTAAACCTCAGTGTCCACATGTTAATAAGGCTAATGATATCAGTCCCATAGGATCTGAGGATTAAATGAGATGCACATTAGTAGAATTGAACATAGTGCATAGAGTCAACAGCCATATCCGGTCAATCAGTCACCCTTTCTCTCTTCTTAAGATTTTTACAAATCTTAATATTGCCATCAATAACAAAGACAGCAAAAACAAGATTTGTGATTTGATGTTTGAGAAAATTGTAAAGAGCTCTTTCTCTTTTAAGTTTGATAAGTATATTTATTTAATGCTTTGAATGGTAGGAAGAAGATGGATAAGACATCCTTATTTACTTTCAGGGTTTTGGAGTCTTAGTGACAGTTGTTCATTAATTCTCTCATTGAGGGTTGGCAAATGACAACTCGCTGGCCAAATGATACAACCCACAAGCTAAGACTATTTCTAATGTGTGTGGTTTTCAGATTTTTTTATTGATTTTTTTTTTTTATTTTTTTTTTTTAGAGAGAAAGGGAGAGAGAAACATTAATGTAAGAGCAAGATATCAGTCAGCTGCCACCTGCATGCCCCCTCCTAGGGATCAAGTCCACAACCCTGGGCGTGTGCCCTGACAGGGAATCAAATTGGCAATCTTTCGGTACATGGCACAATGCCTAACTAACTGAGCTACACCAGCCAAGGCTATTTCTAACATTTTGGGAGGGTGGATGAAAGGGGGAATGAAGAAGAATATGAGATAGAAATGGTATGTGATCCCTAAAGCCTGAAATATTTATGTTCTGGCTCTTTACAGAAAATGTTGACCAGTCTCTGACTTATGTTTAGGAAAATGGAAATTGAGGAATAAGAATGTAATAGAGAAGAGGGAGTCAGGAAGTACATCTCGAGAAGGGAAAGCAATTCAGTAACTAGGAACAGTGAGTGGGGTATAACCTAAACAAAGATGTAAAACCCCCACTCACCGCAGAGCTGTCAGATAGGCCACCACGGCCAGAGCACATAAATGGAAAGTTTCCGTAGGAAAAGTGCCTGATGGGGTGGAGGAGGAAGGGCCAGGACTAGGTTGAAGTCAGTGTAGAGGGCTTGGAATGTCATGAAGAGAAATTTTGACATTGTTTCTCATTCTTTGACATTTTTTGTTGAGGAGGCAGTGTCATCCATCCGAGTTTTTATTCCAGCTATGAACAGTGAATAAGAAGGCACAATAGCCAAAATCGATTTGGCTCAGTGGATAGAGCGTCGGCCTGGGGACTCAAGGGTCCTGGGTTAGATTCTGGTCAAGGGCATGCACCTTTGTTGTAGGCACATCCCCAATGGGAGGTGTGCAGGAGGCAGCTGATCGAGGTTTCTAACTTTCTATACCTCTCCCATCCTCTCTGTAAAAAAATCAATAAAGTATTTTTTAAAAAAGAAGGCATATAGTTTGAATAAGTGGGAATATTAATAACTCATTGAAGAGAGGCAGGGTCTGACTTAGAGCTATATTATTGGTAATTGATTGAAGTAGATTTTATTCAATAAATAAATTCAAAGGATTTCAAGTATAAAAAGGAGTCCTGATAATTGGGTACGGATGAGGGTGGTGATGTCAAATGTTTTAGAGTGTGAACTCTGGAGTCAGAATGCCAGGGGTTACAGCTCTATCACTTTGGGCAACTTAATTTAACTTTCCTATTTCTCATTTCCTGACCTGTGTAATATGGGCCAAAAGAGTGGGCATGAGAGGGTAAAATTTCATATATTCTTTTGTACGTAGTGTTTGAGTTGACTTTCACTGCCTATGTAATGATGTTGCATTGAACCAATGCTGTCGAGATGTTAGAAGCGTAGCTGGTGGTCAGGTACAGGATGTTGTTGCCCAAGTTGACTATAAAGGGAAGTGGGCTGACATCAACACAATCTAGGTGAGCACCTGTTTAAAGATAGGTGGAGAAAAAATATCATCATTGGGTGCCAAGAAAGAAGAGAAGCTCAAGAATGAGACGGTTGAAGAAGTTGAGCACTAGAAGGCTTAGGAGAAAATGTACAGATATTTGATTAAAAATCAAATGTGTATCTTTTTAAAGAAACATTTTAAAAATAGAAAAATCCATCACATCTTTCTTGATTACCATTTTATATCTTCAATTTCTACTGCATAGTAGGTATTTGATAAGTATTTTTTAAATTCAATGAAATTTGTTAATTTTACATTTGACAAGCATTTTAAGTTAAATGTATGGGGAACTCTTAGTCTTTTTTTTTTAACTACTTAGCATAGAAATAGTTGGAACCTTAAAGTAAGTTAAGTACTTGACAATTAAGATAACTGAAAACATGTATTGTACAGTTGTCTTTAGAAATCTGTGGGGGTTGATTCCAGGATCCCCATGGATTCCAAAATCTGTAGACGCTCAGGTCTCTTATACAAAATGGAGTAGTATTTGCATATAACTTATATTTGTATATAGGCTATAGCAGGGTGTGCCTACACATCACTTCATTCATGTGGATTCAGCCTAGTGATTGATGTGTGGCAAATTCATTTTGCTTTTGAGAACTTTCTGGAGGAACCCCCACTCCTGATATTTTTCAGTTCCTAGTTGGTTGAATCTAAGTGTATAAACCCACAGATACAGAGGGCTGCTTGTACTTCAATTTGGGGCTCAAATTGCAGTATTATAGAAGAAAGTGCTACTTGTAGTTATAAATTAACCTAATGTTATAACATTTCATTATAATTAACTTTTCTTTTTCAGGCGTTCATTTGAATTTTTAGATTTATTGTTACAAGAATGGCAGACTCATTCATTGGAAAGGTATGTATCAGCCTTCCCTCTTTTCCCCCCTCGCTTCCCCAGCGTTACCAGTTCTTTAGAAGTTGATGGTGTTGGCTTTGCGTTATTTCCCATTTTGCTTTAAAAGTTATTTGTATTGGGTTTTCCTTTAAAACAATGGTGTAATGTTCTTTTTATTTGTTGCAGTTATGAATGGTATGATTTTCTTCTTTGTAGAGTGAGTGAGGGTCTCTTAAGTAGAATTAATCATATAAGATACTCCAGATTAAATTGGGCAAAAATTAAAAATGTATCTCTAGTCATGTGAGACAAGTTCTTCTAGGTGCAATTAAGTAATTAATGACTAAAGAGAGAAGGAGGGCACTCCCTTTCCGAGGAAAGAAAGAAAAAAGTTTCTCCACACCATCTGTCAGGGTCATGGACAAGTGATTGCTCTAAGATGAGCAAGAGGAAAATGTAGGTAGCTCGGTAGTCCCCGGCTGTTTGTATGGCTGTATTTCTTGTTGGTTTCAAGTTTGAAACTTGGGATATGCCTACATTTATGCTGAAAATAATGCTGATTTGCCATTTTTATGGAAATCATTAAATTTGTCCACAGCCCCTTTTAAAAAATAGAATTTGTTGTTTAATGTAGGCATGATATACTAGTAATTCCAAGTTTTCTTTAAGTTCGTGTGTGGCAGCTCCTATTCAGTTTTATAACTGATCATACTATAAGCAAATCATTTTCTACATTGATGAGTTAATGATGAACCACACAGAAGATCATTTTTATTCATTAAAGATTTTAAATTTGAGTACTATATATTTATACATTATTTGGATCTCATATACAAATAATTATGTTTAGGTTTATAATGTTTAACTTGTCAGAAGAAAAGTGAACATGAATGAAATATATGAGGTGGATTATTAAAAAACCCTGCAGCTTTATATTTATGATTGTTCACTGATTAATCTTTTTACCTTCCCTTATCCTTTGTGATTGGTGTGTAACGCATAGGCATTAAGTGTTATTTGTGGTGAAATGCAGTTTTACACATGACACTAACGATGTTTTATTTGATAGACATGCAGCCGTCTTGGTTGAAACTATTAAAAAGGGAATTCATGATGCTGATGCTGAGGCCAGAGTGGAAGCAAGAAAGTAAGTTCATAATGTATTTTCGTGACAGTTTAAAATACTTGAGTCTTTTCATTGAAAGGAATTACATTGGGAGGATGAAAATATTAGAATTGTCCCAATTATTCTACTTTTGATTAGCTTTTCAGTGAAACTGAGATTGATTTTCCTCCACTAAATCTGTACTAGATGTCTCACAGTTTACATCCTTTTGTCATGTGTATAGTCATCAGTATTTCTAGTCCATCATAATAACATCTCCCCTTTTATTGTGAATAAAATAACTGTCACTTACTGAGCATGTGTTCTATACCTGATACTGTATGGAACAGTTGGTATTCATTCTTTTCTAACATTTGAAGTGCAGGATTGGCAACTGAAGTTTGGAGATTTGGGGTATACCCAAGCCCCAAAGCAGATCTCTTTTGATCTGCTTTTCTCAAAAGCCTGCCATTTTTCCAAAACTTGTTAACTTTAAGAAATCATTCACTTGAAATACAGTGGGTGTCTTAAAAAATCTACATGCTCACCTGCATTCTTGAATATATACATTTTATTTTTAATGACTAATAATGTAAAGCTATTTGTGCTTTTTTCTTCTTTTTTTAAAAAAGTTGTTCATTTGCTTTACAGGACATATATGGGTCTTAGGAACCACTTCCCCGGTGAAGCTGAAACACTGTATAATTCTCTTGAGCCATCTTATCAGAAGAGTCTTCAAACGTACTTAAAGAGTTCTGGCAGTGTAGCATCTCTTCCACAGTCTGACAGGTCTTCATCTAGCTCACAAGAAAGTCTCAAGTAAGGTCATGTAAATGATAATTACTGATTTCTTCCTCTCCCAACTCCCCAGAGTGCCTTCAGTTGGGTGGATACTTGAGTATCTGCTTGCTTTTCCTTAAAGCCTTGAGAGAATGGTGATTTGAAGTAGTACTCATTTTCTTCGGTCTAATGTCTCAAGGGTTGGATTACATGCTGGTATATGGTAACTTCTCTTTGGGTGAAGAATTTAGTTATTTAGATTTTGTTTCTATATGTTCATGTCTGCAAAAAAGATTGGGAAGCATTATTTATATACTTTTTAAAAAAATATCCACAGAATAGTTTATATGGTAGGTAGTCCATTTCTGGGGCACTGCAGTGGAGGAATTGTCATGGAAACTCTAAAGTCATTTTCAGAACTGTTAGGCAACACTGTAAACTGGTGACAACTCCACTGCTTTCGTTCCTCACCTGCACAGCTTCAGATTTCAGCAGTTCCCCCAAGGGACAAAATTAGTATCTGACTCACTCTCCTTAGCTCCATTCTCGTCATTGTGCTGGCTGCTGCAAACCCTACTGCTTGGCAGCCGCAACCGTATTTTCTGGCTCTCTAGCCCTATGAGACCGTAATGTCTCAGATGCCTTCTGCACTCCCTAGTGGTGCCACAGGTACCTGCAGATTTCCCCAGGAAGAATGGCTCACAGGATGTGAGCTCACCTCTCTAATTTCTGTCTCTGGAGACAGACAGATTGCTGGTTTCCTGGGCAGCTCTGTGATGCCGGAGTAGGACCAGAGTGAGGCAAACGAGGCACCTGGTGTTTTGCTTTCCTCTTCCCCCACCTTTAAAATTTATATACTCTTCAGATCTTCCTCACATATTTAGATATATTCTTATCTATGGGTTGTACAATACCATTGCATAAAGATAATCAAGAGTTATTGAGAGATGTGGATTCTTTGATTAGTGGAGCTGCTTTGCTTTCTGGTTATGCACGCCATCCTCTGTGGTAGTTCCTAGCCTTTGTTCTTGGCCCCACCCACTCGCTCAGTAGCTGCTATAGGTGGTGTGATACCTACGTGTTCACTGCACAGATTGCAATAGCCATTATGACTTAGGTAAGAAAGATTTAGTTACTCTGAATTCCCTCTCTGCTAAAAATAACACCACCTCTAAGTAAAATATCTCAGAATACAAGTGTTGGAGAGTTATTGAGTCCTATGTGGTGAGCATTATAATGTGTGCAAGGACCAGCGTGAACAACAGCAAACTGAGCTCTGTCTCTGTAGTCTACAGTCTTTATTCATTTTTACTGATTTTATCTTTGCTTCACAGCTATTAAGATGTGATTGGTATGTAACAATAACCGTTGTATTGTGATTTATAAAAGGGAAATTAAATGTACTTCTCAAATTCTTTAGAAAACTCAGTGGTATTTTACCAATTGTTATCAGATAAGAGATAAATTACATCTTCTTACCTGAAGTATTTCCTTTTACCTTCCAGTCGCCCCTTTTCTTCCAAATGGTCTACCGCAAACCCATCAACTGTAGCTGGAAGAGGTAATTTGCCTTTTTAAGTAAGAGTCATAATATTTTTTATTTAATAAATAAAGGACCAGTGTGAGGGTATTCTATAAATAAAGTAAAAGTTACTGCATAAAACAATTTTTCTCACTGTGGGTCACATTAAAACAGTTTAAAAACTATTGCTTTAAATGGTTTAGCTTTTAAGAACTATTTTGATGTGCTTTTAAAGTATAGCTTTTAAATTCTTCTAAACATTTAAATTCTTGATCTGACCTGCAGTGAGAAAATAATTTTATATAGTGACCTAATACCACACATATACACTGTAGCTATATTGGTATACCTTATACATATACTACATATAATATATACAGTATAGTGTATACAATTATGTGCCTACAATATCCATATGCTATGTGTATATTACATACATGTAATACATATATAGTACTATTTGAAGTTTCACAAAGTACTATTTTACCCTTAGTTGTGATGGATAGATATACTGTTTCCTATTGTTTCATTTCTTTAAAATGCTTGTCATTACCTACTCAGGTAATGTGAATTGATTTCACAGCCTATTAGTGGGTCACCATTTACTGTTTGTAAAACTTTTCCTCTTTTTTTAAGTATATTTTTATTGATTTCAGACGGAGGAAGGGAGAAGGAAAGAGAGAAACAACAATGATAAGCGAGAATAAATGATTGTCTGCCTCCTGCACACCCCCAAGATGGAGCCTGCAACCCAGGCATGGGCCCTGACCAAGAATTGAACCGTGACTCTCTGGTTCATGAGTCGATGCTCAACCACTGAGCCATGCCACCTGGGCTGTAAAACTTTTCATTTTTAAAACCAAACACTGCTGAAACCTTTTTGGCTTAGTAGGCTGAAACCTGTCAGCCTACGAACTGAAAGGTCCCGAGTTTGATTCCGGTCAAGGACACGTACGTTGGTTGTGGGCACATCCCCAGTGGGGGGTATGCAGGAGGCAGCTGGTCATTGTTTCTCTCGTATCAATGTTTCTAACTATCTCTCTCCCTTCCTCTCTATAAAAACTCAATAAAATATATTTTTTAAAAAACACTGAAAAACTAAAGATCAGAAATTTAATAACCTATTTGCATTGCCTAACTGTGGCAAACCTGCATTATTTTCTGAATGACCCCACTCCTGGACTAGTCCTTGTGTTTTCCTGATAGTGGAAAACCAATGCTGCCATCTATTTAGTTGTATTGAGCTTCATTTTCATTGGGCAGTCATAAGAATCACCTCTTTATCTACAAAACAGTCCTATGAATTTTACAAAGTATGGTTCTTTTTCCCATTTTATGGAAGAGGAAAATGAGGTATTATGGTTTCAAGTTTATGTAAGTTTTATACTGTTTGCAGTGATGTAGATAGTATAGGTTACCTTGGCTTTGTTTTCCACAGTGTCAGCGAGCAGCAGCAAAGCCGGTTCCCTTCCAGGAAGCCTGCAGCGTTCGAGAAGTGACATCGATGTGAACGCTGCTGCGGGTGCCAAGGCACATCACGCTGCTGGGCAGGCCATGCGGAGTGGGCGCTTGGGTGCAGGTGCCCTGAACCCAGGTTCCTATGCATCACTAGGTAAGACAGCTAGTTGTGGGAAGTTATACTGTGTTTTCTCCCTGTTTCAGTGAAGTCAGAGTGGTGGTAATATTATAATTATTTCTATTTTATTCTTGCCCGTCAAGGATAGTCCATATGTTTTAATATGATTCTGTACTTGGGACATGGTTCTGAGGTATGTAAGCTATCACGTTTCCACTTTTCCCTCTTGTCGTCTTCCCAATCATCTTGATCACAGGAAAAGTTCTTGATTCCATGGTTTGCCTACAGCATTTTCATAGCATTTGCACTACTGCCACACCCAACCACTGGTTACTGAGGAAGATTAGGAACAGCACCAACTTTGTATCCAGCCTCTCTGCTGTCTTCCACTTTTGTTCCCTCTCCAAGAAAATAAAGCCTTTTGAGGGCCTGCGAAACTGCAAGACATAATCATAATCAAAGCTTAAACTTACGTTTTCTAAGGCTACTCAGAGTTTTTTTTTTATGTCCATCAACTTTAAAGTTGGAGGTTGGTTATCCACATTGTTTATCTCTGCCTGTGCTTCATTTTTCTTTCTCATGGGTAGTACTGGTGGAACATCAGGTAGACATCATTGGAATGCAGTAGGAAGTGGAGAGTTTAGTATGAATGTAGTACATAATAAAGTTAACAGCTACATTCAGTAAGGAAAAGATAAATTATTCAGTAAATGGTGTCTAGACACATGGCTTACCCATTTGCTACAAAGTTAAGTTAGAACCTTATTTTACACCATATAAAAATGTATTCCAGACGACTATAATGTTGAACAAAAACATAGAACAACTTGATAAAAGTTATTCATCTAATCTCAGGTGGGAGAAGGAATCGCTAAACATAAAGGCCAAGGAACCCATGAGGGAAGAGTTCCTCAGGTTTAATTCATGTGAAAACATAAAAGTCAAATGGCTGAAAACCGAAAGGGAAAACGTTTTTGCCACATACTTACCTACGAGAAACGCCTGAGCTTATTTTTATAGAAAAAACCTTCTACATAAATCAAGAAAATCATGTATCAAAATTGGCCTCCAAAACACCAGAATAAATGTTGAACCTCAGCTGTAATCAAACAAATGCAAATGGAAAGACCTGTAAATATAACAAGAAAGTTAAGATTGGTGCCTTCCTCCTGGGTAGGTCATTTGGTTGGATTGTCATCCTGATACCCCAGATTCAGTGGTTCCAGAGTCAGGGTAATAGGGAGTGACTCCTAATGGGTCTGAGTTCTTTTTGGAGTGATGAAACTGTTCTGGAGTTAGGTAGTAATGGGGGTTGTACATCTTGTGAGTATATTAAAAACACTGACTTGTATACTATAAAAGAGTGAATTTTATGGTATATGAATTGTATTTTAATTTTTTAAATGAAGAAAAACTGGAAAACAAATAAAAATAAAACTTATTCATCCTAAGTCTTAAAAATAAAATACATTTAATATATATTCATTGTAATACCACAAAAATATTATATTTGAAATGTTGTAATGTGAAATAGAAAGCTAATTTGAAAAATATTTTTTCCCCATAAGAAAGCCTAGAACAGTGGTCGGCAAACTCATTAGTCAACAGAGCCAAATATCAACAGTACAACAATTGAAATTTCTTTAGAGAGCCAAATTTTTTAAACTTAAACTTCTTCTAATGCCACTTTTTCAAAATAGATTGACATAGGCCATGGTATTTTGTGGAAGAGCCACACTCAAGGGGCCAAAGAGTCGCATGTGGCTCGAGAGCTGCAGTTTGCTGACCACGGGCCTAGAATAATGCTATGAGATTGACTTAATTTGTTTCTTTTGGTTCTTTAAAGTTTGAATTGCATGTTTGTTTCATTAAAGAAGGGAAAGGTATTCTCTCTTCTTCATCTGACCCAGGTTCATAGGGACTAGCTAGTTTCCTGTGGCTCTTAGTATTTTCTTCCACTAAGTACCAAGTCCTTTGGGAACTAGGAATATTAGGACTGTTTGGAGTTTACCCTTTTAAACTTGATCCTGGAGAGGAAAGCTTGGTGCCATAGGAGACAATAATTTATGTTAAGGAAACTTTGGTATATTTGTGAATATTTGTTCTCAACAACTGGGTTTATGGAATTGCTAAAATGGAAAAGAAAAGAAATGGTTTTGTTGGTGTCATGTGAACAGGAGTCAGATTTCTGTGGAAGGAGTTGAGAGAAGAATCTATCAATTTTTGCTGTGCTTGATAAGCGCTGAAAGAACATTGTGGGGAATTTTTGTAATTAAAGGTAATTAGTTTTTTTTAAAAAAAGAAAAGAAAAGAAAAAATGGCCCTGGCCAGTGTTGCTGTGTTTAGAGCATGGGCCCGAGCATGGCAGGATTTTGGGTGTGATTCCTGGTCAAGGGCACATGTCTGGATTGCAGGTTTTATCTCCATTCTCGGTAGGGGTGCCTGTGGGAGGCAACCAATCCATGTTTTTCTCTTTCTCTCTCTCTCTCTCTCTCTCTCTCTCTCTCTCTCTCTCTCTCTCTCTCTCTCTCTCTCTCTTTCTTTTTCTCCTGGATAAATCTACTCAATGTTCCCCCCCCCCTTCCTCCTCCTTTCCCTCCCTCCTTTCCACTCTAAAAATCACTGGAAAAAGTAACAAAGTAAAATAAAAAAGGTTAATGATGGTAGAGTTAGTAGAGAGATGAAGTTAAAAATGCAAGGATGAGAAGAAATGATTTATGACAAAAAATTCATGAAAGGCCTGAGGAATGGGAGTATAGAGCATAGCTGGGAAGTTCACCTCCGATGTGGAAGGGGCACCAGTTTTGCTGGTGCAGAAGGGAAGGAAATGAAGGAGGTGGATTCAGATGTATTTGGGGGTTGGGGAGCGGACGCCTGGAGAGTCAGAGTCAGGATCATGTGCTAATAAAAAGCAGGGTGTCTGAGGAGTGGCTTGAGTTTTGGAATAGCCATTGAGGGGGCACAAGCAGCGGGCATTCTTCTGGCCTCCCTACAGCCACCCATATTTGGCACTTGCTAGGCGGATTCCCAGGACTCAGAGGCAGTTGTATTCACAGCTGAGGTTTATTGCAGTGAAAGGACATGCACCAGGAGCAGCAAGGGGAAAAGACTCATCAGCTAGCCTTTCAAAGTTCTCCTTCCCAGAGGTGAAAATGAGGAATGCACGTAAAGTGTCCCCTCTCCCCGCAGTGAAAAGCAGGAACTCATTCCCAGTGTTTCCGCCCAGGGAAGCTAGCTGGCTTAAGGCCTCAGTATTCCCCCCTCCACCCCTCATCTTGCACACAGAGTAACCTTTCATTGGTACAGGGTGCACTGAGACAGAGTTCCCAAAGGCCTGCCCCCTAAGATCCTTAACATCAGCTCAGACTTGTTATATCAATACTTTCCTGCAGACACAAAGCCGGATAATCATCCCAGTTTTTGTTGTGCCATCTGCATGATTTCATGTTTTTGCAATTTCTCTATTGGGCACCGCAAGTATTGGAGTACAAACATTGAGTAGATTTATCCAGACTTAAGGTTTTATAGGGCCTGAGAGTTCTAAGAAAGGATGGGGTGGGGAAGCAATAAGGAACTAGATAAGAGAATGATGGGAGAGCTAACGAGTAGAATTTCGGGTTTCCTGTAGGCTACAGAGGAAAAGAATAAGCAAGGCAAGGTGTGACTCTGATTAGGAGAAACTCAACCGACAAGAGTAGAGGTTTTGCTTGATGATGGCAAGGGTCCAAGATTAGGACACGGGCTTCGCTAACTTCTCTCTCTAAGGCTAGTGAAAATCATTCATAGATTTTATTGTTGTTGTCTCTATCTACTAGGAACCTCAACTTACTTAATGTTTTACTTGAAAACAAGCTTCGTATGTATGTCGATGCTATGAATTCTATCTTCTTTTAAAAAAAATTTCTTTATTGATTAAAGTGTTACAGAATTCTGTCTTCTTAAAAATAATATTTTCTGGGTCTTAATATAATCATTTTTCTAATATATTAAGTTTTCCTCTGTTCTTTACTTGCTTTTTCATCATAGAGGATACTTCTGACAAGATGGATGGTAAGAACTCCCTGATTCTATTACTAAAGATTTTTATGGTTCTTGGATTCTATTTAATTGTTTATTCATTTCTGAAAATAGACTGCTTATTTAGCAGCAATCTTTATGTGAAAATGCCCACACGATGCTGTGATTTTATTTTAGGCTAGGCGTGTCCATTTTGGGGTTTCCTAGTCTACCCAAATACTAGATTACTGCTTGTTGTAAGTTAAATCAGTTATCTTACATGTTTTTACCTGAGCTCTTAGTAATAATCTTTATTTCTTAAATTTTTCTCTAATATGTCAGACTTAGAAGAATAGAAAGGATCTCATAAGTCATTGGATTCAATTCTTTAGTTTACTAACTCTGATACAGAGACAAATGACATGTTTTTCAGATTCATTTGGTTATTTATGAATATAAAATACAAGTTACAGATGCTATATTTTTAAGGGTGACTTTTAAACTAACATTTAGTCAAAACTTGACTTACTTTAAGCTTTGCCTTTTTTATTTCATTATTCAATGATTTTTTGTTACTTGATTTAATATGGTATTTTTTTTTATCTGGGGGATATTTTTTTGTCTATTAATACACCATATTTTGTCCACACTTTCCCTTCACTGCATTAGGTACCTTCATGTTATCTAGGAATTTGAGTTTTATAAAAGTGCTTGTAAGAAGATATTGAATCTGTAAGTCACAGCATGAGATCTAGGAAAAATGGAGAATTGTATTATTTCTGTCAATTTTTACATAATCTCTGAAATTGATATATCTTTCATTCTGAAGAAATAGAACATTGGGCACATGAGTGTTGCTTATATTAGTCTCTATGTCTCTCTAATGTTTAATATATTTCATTAATTTTAAAAAAATTTTGAATGAAATGAAAGTTCATCAAACTCTTGATATGACTTCTGTCACTGAGATTATGGATCCTTTCAAAACAAATCATTCTAGCCGAAACTGGTTTTGCTCAGTGGATAGAGTGTCGGCCTGCGGACTGAAAGGTCCCAGGTAAAATTCCGGTCAAGGGCATGTACCTTGGTTGCGGGCACATCCCCAGTGCAGAGTGTGCAAGAGGCAGCTGATCAATGCTTCTCTCTCATTGATGTTTCTAACTCTATCCCTCTCCCTCTCTGTAAAAAATCAATAAAATATATATTTTTTTTAAAATAATAAAAACAAATCATTCTTTTCAAATCAAAATATTTTCCTGTTTGGGTCAGAAACATCAGCCTATTTGACAAAACACTCTTTATGTGTTGTGTTACTCTCACTGATGCTCGATCCCTATATTTTTAAAAATATCTATATATACACAGAGAGACATCTGTTATTGCCCTTTAGTAATAGTGAGCTAGGATATTTGTGTTTGGTCATTTTTGCTTATTTTTATTGACATCTTAGGGAGCAAACATAAATGTTGAATAAATAGCTGATGGGTTGATAGGTCTTTATAATGCTTTGGTGACAATACTGTGTTAATGAGGCCTAGGTCGTGGATTTGGTTCCTATGTTTGTCAGTTAGCTTTTCTAGTTCTCTTGTGGACTAAACTTTGAAAATGCACCAAAAATACTCTTACTCTGGAAAAATCTATAAAAATCTTCATTTCAAAGGGAAGTAATGACAGTTGCATCTTTCTTGAGTGAATAATTTTTCTGATGTTCTTCTTCATTTCAAATTTTGAGTATGAAATACAGCAGAAAAAAGTTTATGTTATGGAATTTTGGCATTTTTAGTCGTCTAGTTTTAACCTTTTTTGTGCTGTGAATCATTAAGTTACCTCAATTTTTGTTCTTTGTCAAAAATGAACCTTAACTGAAGACTATTAAGAGTAGGAGGTTTTGTTTTTACCCTTTCATTTTAGTTTTGGGTGGGAGTCACAAAATAGGTCTTAACAATTAGCATTGGCAGAATTTGTTGAAATGTTATTGTTTTATTTCTCTTATTTAGGAACAGCATCTGAAGATGGTAAGAATTATACATTTTGCTAGTAACACAAAAATCCTCTATATTAATATTTTCATCAATAGGAATTAAATATTAAAAACTAAAAATAGGCTCATTTCTTTGCAAATTTATATTATTTGCCAGCTGTGATAGCTTCTACATTTTATGCTTGGTTTGTGTTAGTTATGTATGTGGATTTTTTTCCTTCATTCTGGAGTTTTGCTTTGTATCTTCAATCATCTCATGCTGGAAAAACATAATTGCTTAACATGTTTATTAATATCTAGTATAAAGTTAGCACACAGTTCCATTTGTTTCCATAGTGACAGTAATGCTTTTGTTTTGGTGTTTGTTTTTCTAATGTATGCCAACTTACTTATACTTTGGGGAAGCATGTGCCATTGCTTTATTAGAGATTAAATATCATCATCTTTTTTTTTAGTTAGTTACTGGGGAATTACATATGTGATTTGAATTTGAGAGTACAAAACACTTGCTAGATACAATATTTTATTTTACTGAGCCCGCCTACTTAAAAATTAATATTTATTGCTTTTTAATTTGTAGAGAAGGGAAAAATTCAATTTTTATATTTATCCTACATGAAGTCTGTCTTATTAAATATCTGATTGGATACACATCTTTTTTTCCTAAGTCTGACATGGATGTGACACTTTCTTGTGATATAAAACCAAATAGATTTAAGTTGTTCTTTTTCTCAAATTTCTCTATTTGAAATCTTTTCATATTTTATGTTTTAAGTTGGAATTCTTTATGAAGATGGTTATCTATTTCAAAAATAATAATTTTATCTTCCTGTTTTATTTCTTAGTCAGGAGAACATTGTATCCAACTCTAAACAGACTCTAAAAGGTGCTAAACTATGGGCTTTTTTTATGGAACCTTGAAGAAGTTGATAGAGTGCAGGACTCTACCAACTATACTTCTGGTTTTGCTTTTGTTTTATTCACAATTCTTATTCTCTTTCCTTAATTTTTATAATTTCTCCTTAATATTCTGGTTATTTTTCGTGGCTGATACAGTCATATCAGGCTAGACAGTATATTGTGATTGCCCTACAAATTGTACCTTTTAATAAAAAAGATTCTGAGCCCTTCTTTGTGATAGTGGTTGAAACTATATCTTAAGAAAACCAAAGTACCTGCTTTAATAAGTGTTATCTCTTGGTTTAAGAGCTCCAGAGATAGATGTTTGTGGCTTGGTTTTGTGGAGGGGGTGAGTCTCGTAAAAGAGAATGGAGTACAACTGAGAGGTAGAGAAGGAAATGTGTTGAGAAAGTTGCCAACTTTTGTGTGATAGTTACTTCTCAAATCATTTTATAAATGAAATTGGTTCTTTGGGGGAAGACATTTATAAACACATCCATATCCATCTGTAGTAATATGATGTTTAGCATAGGATAACAGGATTAAATATTTTACCTAGTAAAATGTTCTTGCAAATCCCTTTAGAAAAAGTATATTTTCAGTTAAATGAATGTGTGGGCTGTTGTTCCTTTATTTAATATGCTCTGGATTTGAGAATAAATGTCATAGATACGGAAATTTTAGAGTTGGAATTACCAAATAGAATGTCTATGGTAACTTTCTTAGTTATAATTTTACTGGACTAATCAGATTTCTAAAAGAATAGAAATCTTTAGTTTGACTTTACTCTTATCCTTGGTGGAAATTTAGCTTATGGTGGAACACATAAAAAACAGTATGTATTTTTAAAATTTTAAGAGAAGTATAACCTATAAGTGATGACTATATTATTACAGAATTTAAGAATACTTGGAAACCACACTCACATTAGAAAATTTTAGTGACATTTTCCCCTCATTACTAAATATAAAACTGCCCTTATTTACATAAAATATTTTATTCCTTAGGTCGGGTGAGAGCAAAGCTTTCCGCACCACTTGCTGGCATAGGAAATGCCAAGACAGATTCCAGAGGAAGAAGTCGAACAAAAATGGTGTCTCAGTCACAGCGTACGTATTGCCTATCAGTTCACCTATATTTGTAATGTTTTATGATAAGTGTGTTGCTTATATATTACTGTATTAGGAGATTGACCAGTGGATAAAGACAAAGCTAATTTTAAAAAGACAAGCCACATACTGAGTTCTTGTTCTATACTTTAGGTTCATCATCACCTGACAAAAATGAAGGTATTTTTTTTCCAATGTTTTGGGTCAGTTGTTGTGCATGTTTTGGAATTTTTTTGAGTGGGTGTTGTCTTGTCTTTGGTGTGTTATTAGGGCTGCATCATTAATATCTGCCACTTAGAAAGAAAAACTTCATCTGCTGTATAAACTTTTGCATGCAGATATTTTAAGTAGCACAGAACTCTTAGTATTAAGGTTTTGAGAGTTTACTCAGAAACTTGCAAATGGAAAATTGTGCTTTTTAGAGGCAAAATAATTGCCATGTATTAACATCTAATCTGGTTGCATCTAACTAATGCTATTCAAGGACAGATACATGGTATCTTCATTTTTTGCCCCGAAATCTATTAGTTAGCATTTTTGGCAGCTATAAACTGATTCATAGTGAGGAAACAACTTAAAATGACCAGTGCTGTTACACTTCTTATTAAATTTAACATTTGTATTTTTGCTATTTTATTGGAAGCCGAGCTTCTGTATAAGGCCAGTTGTTAAAAAGCACAATTTTGAGGCCTAGGTTAAATGAATGATCCATTTCTACATGTTCCAGAACAATAACACATACACTTATGGCATTATTAATTTAAAGCAGCTTGTTCCCATTCCTTCTTTACCAAAAGATTTTCATTAGCACTTATCTCTAAACATAGAAATTTTTTCTAGGGAAGTCATTCTGGAAGTCATTATGCATACAGGCTCTTTTGGAAAGGAATAGATTTAATTATCTTCCATGTTGCTTAGGTGATTTATCTAGAAAAAGAAGCCCTATTTTGTCTAATTTTTAATCTGATTCCTGAATCTTGGAATCAAAAAAAAAGATAGCTGGGCTTGGAGAAGGCCCAGGGTGGTGAATATATAATCTACATAGCAGATTCTTCTCCCTTCCTCTTTCCAAAGCCGAAGAACCCAGGCAGAGTAACAGTCGGAGCACTCAACAGGAGTCCTAAAAATAAGCAGAAATGCTCAGTAAAATTACAGATTTTACAAATAGAAAAAATGGCAAATGCCTTCTGGGTTAGGGCTTTTCTCCCAACCAATTAGGAATGGATACTATCACAGTCGTCCCTGACCTTGTGTGTTTTTATAAATCTTTTTTAAAGTAACTTAATCTTTAGCGATGTGTTATAGCAGCTTAGTCTTTGATACTTCAGATGTCTGCCCAGGCCAGCATCAGCATCGCTGGGAACTTGTTAGGAGTGCACAGTCTTATGCCATATGCAATTCCATCTGTAATAAGATCACCAAATCATTTGTATTACAAAAAAGTTAGATTTATTGATTTAAATCACAGAGCCCTAGTCGATTTGTCTCAGTAGATAGCATCGGCCTGCAAGACTGAAAGGTCCCTGGTTTGATTCCAGTCAAGGGCACATGCCTGGGTTTCAGGCTCTATGCCCAGTAAGGGGGAAGTGCAAGAGGCAGCCAGTCAATGATTCTCTCTCATCATTGATCTTTCTATCTCTCCTTCTCCCTGCCTCTCTGAAATCAATAAAAATTATATTGGGGGTAAAATCACAGACTCCAGCGCCATACTGCCCAGATTTGAATCATGGCCCCTCCAGATTTTTTTAAGTTGTATTTACATATACTCATCTGTAAAGTAAAGAGCATATTCTCACAGGATTGTTGTGAGGATTAAATGATGTGAAGTGCCTGGCCCAGAGTAGCTAGTATATATTTTAGCTAATAAAATTTGTTATTCAAAACCTAATGTCAACTTAGTAACTTTATACTCCTGTTGTGTACTTCTATACTGTGTTATTCTGTGGCCTTCAGGAAACAAAAAAATAAATATTGAAGTTTGAAAATGTAAAGTTTAAAGACTGAATTCACAGAGGAGATTCAAAGTGCTTAGTGTATGGATTTTTAATATATTACTTAATGACCTCACTTTTAGGTGTATTTACTTCATTAGATACAGCATTATTTTTTATATTGATTTTTTTAAAATATAAACTTCAAAACCCTAATCCACAATACTTCAAAATCTTTCCTAAAGAGTGAGAACCACCCTAACTGATTTGGCTCAGTGGATAGAAAGTCGGCCTGCGGACTGAAAGGCCCCACGTTCAATTCCAGTCAAGGGCATGTACCTTGGTTGTAGGCACATCTCCGGTAGGGGGTGTGCAAGAGGCAGCTGATGGATATTTCTAACTCTCTATCCCTTTCTCTTCCTCTCTGTAAAAAATCAATAACATGTTTTTAAAAAAGAGGGGGAAAAAAGAGTGAGAACATAATGATAGGGTTTAAAACCTAAGCAGGATTTTAAAACCAGGAGACATTTTTATTATACTTAGATTTAAATCATATTGGAGAGGTTTTTGCTTGCTTATTTATTTAAATGACTATATGTTCCATTGCACATCCTCTTGAAAAAAGATATTGTGACCCTATAGAATTTGATGCAAGTTTCCTTATAATATGTTTACAGAATTATTGCTGTGATACCCATCTCACTTTGTTGTAGAGTAATTCATTAGGGTTTGCATGGTATTTCCATATTTTTATGTCATCATTTGGAAAAAAAACTCTTGGGTCAAAGCAGGTGTGTTCTGATGGTTAACCAAAATAAATAAAAGCAGACCAAGTTTGAGACTTCCAGATTTATATTTATGTAAGGATTGTGTCTTTTTGTTTTTGTCGTTGGTAGTGACTGGCTGTGTACAAATGATTGTACAGCCTGTCAGAAACTTTGCCTCCCTGCCCCCACCCACTCTCTGCCATTTGTCTTATTGTGTGTCTTAAGAAAGATAAAATGTGTAGCTTTTTCATGTAATTTTTCTTCAGCTATAAGATGTTATAGTTCTTCTTTGCCTATAGTTTAAACTTAAATGTTTAAGTAATAAAAACTTAAACATTTAATTATTTAGATTTTAGGCCATCAGAAGAAAAGCTGAAGAATTTACATTTATTTTTGCAACTTCATTTCATCTGCTTTGTACATGAATGTCTTATTTCAGCTTATCAGCTGCAAAAACTACTAAATGTACCTGCTTTTGTTACAGACATCTATGGTTTTGGGATTTTTGGGTTATTTTGCTTTACAGTTTTTTATTTTCTAAGAACTGACTAAAGCTTTCTTATTTTCATCTGCCATCCACTTTAAATCTGCTCTTCCCCTCAACATGGATTATAACCCTTACCCTAATTCTGCCTTTACACTTGTTCAGGATCACAATCTGCTAATACCATTGGTGGTAAGAATCTGTAGACTCTGTGTCCATCTATTGTTTGATCACCTACTTTCATTATCAAGAATGGGTTCTATTCAGCAGAAATTCGTAACATAGTGGCCCATCACTTTGGAGCTGTATTGCCCATTATGATTTTTCCTTGGCCTGTCTTTTATTACCAAAACCCTGGATTTTAAAAATTATCCAAGTTGATCCCACAGGTATAAACATGCAGAAGCAAAGGAGATTTAGTAATGCTTTGAAAATATAACAATATAAAATGGTAGTTTGAATACTTTAGACAGCACAAGAGAAATTAGGCATCCATTTTTACTTTTTACAAATTAGAGTATTTCCTAATAATGTGATACTTCGTAGGTATATCATGCCCCTTTTCATCACTCTGTGGTTTTCTTAGAAATAATTAGCCTTGGTAGTTCTTGCTAAGGAAAGAGCCCTTGATATTTTCTTCTAAGTAATTCCAGATGAGTCATAGGCACTGCAGTTATCACTGTTGTATTATTTGGATAAATTCAGTATGTCTAGAATAGGTGGAGCAGTTACTCTCCTTCTATACTGTGTGTTTGCTGTCTGCTGAATAGACCCACACCTCAAGGAATTCTCTAGTCTCCTATAAATACCTCTGCCCCTAAACTTATACTAGTTTTAACTCAATACCATATTGCACATGTTCAGTTCAGTTCATTATTTCCACTTTTTATATTGTTGCAAGTGCTCTCATAAAATATTCCATCAGCTTATGTTGCATTGTGAGTCTGTGGCATGTTGGGTGTTTGGATGTTTTGGTGTGTATGTTTAGTTTAGACACTGCATGGAGAAACAGGTGCCTTGTGAGTATCCCTAAGGTTATAACTTAAACCTGATTTGAAGATTCTTCACCTGAAACATGAAATAATTCATATGACCCACATTTTTAAAGTAGATTTGAATAATTCCCCTACAATAGTTTAGAATTTCTTCGACTCAAATAGTTGTTGTTAATTTTATTAGAAACACTGCTTTGTTTTACAGTATTGCTATAATCAGTGGAAGTTATATTTCATACAGGGTGCTGGTAAAGTTTAGGAATTAAGCATATGTTTATACTGTATTCAGTAATCCAAGCCAAGAAAGGTATAGCAAGGGTCACAGATCAGCAGCCCATGGACCACATCCCGCCTGTCTTCATTCACGTATTATTTGGTCTACTACACAACATAATAAAAATTAGGAAATTTTAAAGCTTCAATTTTTAAAAAAAAATTTCCAAACCTGGCCAGTATCACCTCAAGACAGCTGGCTGGAACTAAAAAGTCACCACTGCCTGCCTTACATTCAGCACCGCAGTGCCCTCATTGACATCCCTTCTGTCTCATTGGCATTTGAGTCTTTGATCTCTGCTCCGTGGAAATGAAATGTGATTGGGTAAGATTGCACAAGGTGAGCAGTGACTGCCCTGCTGGTTAGGAGAAGAATGCCAACAAAGGGGAGATGTTGCTTTCATGGAGATTCATTTGTGTGCAGGTTTAACTTTTCTATATTACTACCTTCCATTCAGAATCAGAGTCAGATTATATCTTGCAGTTATCTAGTCAATGCAGACATAAAATGTTTTCACAAGGAGCTCATCCCCTGAAAAGTGAACCCAGGCAATTCTAGTTTTAAAACATGTTTCTTACGTTTTTTTAAAAACCTTTACCTTAATCTCTGAGATTTGATTTACCTCCTCTATTTCCCCGACCACATATCCTGTTCCTTTCAAGACTGAGTATCACCAGGTTGGAAAGGGTCTGACTTCTTTGACATTTGCCTTTTAGTCCTATTCTACCCTCAGTCCTTCTACATCTCAGATTGTGGCCACTCAACATCCCTTTGCTATTTAAAGGCAAATAGCAAGTTTCTTTTCAGCTGAAACAAAAGTTTCCAATTTTGTAAACATTTAAAATTTAATTTTGTAAAAATTTTAAAAATAACTTTGTTATACCCATTCAAAGGCATTCTCAGCAGGACAACTTAACATGAAGCAAGTTTTAATTATATTTTCAACAAAAACAATAGCAGCAACAGATTATTTTTTTTTTTTCCTTTTTAATATATGGCTTTAGTCATATGAAATGTATTGCCAGAAAGTTCTTTCTTTGGAAATCTTTTATACTATTTGTGTTCTGAAAATCATAATAGTCTTGTCCTTATCAAACATAGATGGTATCTTGTACCTCCCAAAATTTAAGTATATTTCACATGATTTACCATTCAGTTTAAGTATTTGTAGTATACCCTGAGTGGCCAGATTATTATGATCTCTGAACGCATTATAATCTGGCCACTCAGTGTATATCCTATATAATAAAAAGCTAATATGCAAATTGTCCCCTCAACCAGGAGTTCAACCAGCAGGCAGGCTGGCCAACGGCCCATGTCCCCTCTCCCTGGCCAGGCTGGCCAGACCCCACTGAAGCATGAATTCATGCACCAGGCCTCTCCACACACACACACACTGAGTGGCCAAATCATTATTCGTTCAGAGATCATCATAATCTGGCCACTCAGTGTATGTTTTTTCCCATAGGTTATGGGTATATATAAATCTTTTTCTTTCAATTTTCTTTACACTTAGTTACAATATTAGCACGGAGTTCTCAAATGTATTTCTTAAATTTTTATCCTTTCAGCAAGTTCTCTTGGGACTCACTTTAACATTTGTATGTGTGTTTGGTTCAGCTGGCAGTCGGTCTGGATCTCCAGGAAGAGTTCTGACCACGACGGCCCTCTCCACTGTGAGCTCTGGTGTTCAGAGAGTCCTGGTCAACTCAGCCTCAGCACAGAAGAGAAGCAAGATACCACGGAGCCAGGGCTGCAGCCGAGAGGCCAGTCCTTCTAGGCTCTCAGTGGGTAAGATTTTCTACATGAGACTTGGGATCTTTTATTTCTTTTGTGTTTCAGGTTTTGGTAGCATTGAAGACTGATTATAGGCACTTATAAGTTAGAAGAAAACAACTTAAAATCCAAGGCAAATTGAAATATAGGTTATAAATTGAATTAAGTAGTTACTAAACTATTATTTTACCCTTCTAATCTAAAACAAATTAGAGGGCCGAAACCGGTTTGGCTCAGTGGATAGAGCGTTGGTCTGCGGACTGAAAGGTCCCCGGTTCGATTCCGGTCAAGGGCATGTACCTTGGTTGCGGGCACATCCCCTGTGGGGGGTGTGCAAGAGGCAGCTGGTCGATGATTATCTCTCATTGAAGTTTCTAACTCTCTATCCCTCTCTCTTCCTCTCTGTAAAAAATCAATAAAATATATTTTAAAAAAATAAATAAAACAAATTAGAGGACTGTATTCAAGAAATTTAACTATATTTCTGGTAATGCTTCATTTCTAGGAAGAGTTAACTTCTTCCCAACCTTAGAAAACTTAAATTATTGATCAGTTTTCAAGAAAGAAACATAAAACCAAAATATCCAAAATACAAATTCTGTCTTCTGTCTTCTGTCTTCTCCCTTTTGAATGCTGCTGATGCTCTGGGCCAGCCCGAAGCAGCCGTATTCCTCGACCAAGTGTCAGTCAAGGGTGCAGCCGAGAGGCCAGTCGGGAGAGCAGCCGGGACACAAGTCCTGTCCGTTCTTTCCAGCCCCTCGGTAAGTATTGGGCAGGTGTGAGGCGCACCGCTTTCCCCTGGTTGCTATCACCAGGTGATAGCCGCAGCGTACGCTGGCTTTAGCTTTCTGTATCGAGTGTGTCTTCAACTCTGTCTCTTTTCTGCTTCTTTGAGGAAAAAGACAGAAGGAAATGTTATATTTGGGACATTCCTTTGATGTTTGTTTACCTTAAATGAGAAAGTTTGACATTGCGTAAACAAATTGTCTTTATAGTCCAGTAAATATCACACAGATTTAAACTACAGAATATTGAATTCAACAAATAAACCCATAAATTTTACATATAACATATATTTACTCTCAACTGAAATATGAATTGTTTGAGTACTTTTGTCCTTGTCAGCAGAAATATTGACATTTCTAATTAGATATTTGACTTCAGTTACTGGAAAGAGTGCTGCAGAATAATATATGAACTACTTACTAAAATGGGCAGAATTAACATTTTTATAGTATTTTCCAGTTTGCCATTTCCTATATATTATATGGTTCATGTCATGTCATAGCTCTAGAACCTAGCTGTCCCTCATTATAGAGATTGTATTATAAACTTGTTTATGACTATATAACGTTATATTTATCTCAGTTATAAAAATGTTAAATTTTTTTAAGCCTTTAATGTTTTAGAATAATGGAAAGGCAGAATATTTTTCACTGAAACTCTAGGATTTCTTCATGGTCCTCTAACATTTTTAACTAGTACTTTGATTATATGCACATACATGTAGCCATTTCAGACTTTTCTTTGAATTTTATAAAAATTTAGGTAACTAATACTTGGAGATTTGCTTTTCAGACTTTGTGACACTTAAGTAGAACATAGGTCTTACTGTCTATTGGAATTATTTCCTTCGACAGACATGTTAGTATAGAATTTCTAGAGATTAATTTATTGTTCTATGGGTAATTTGGCTCAAATATATCACTAGATTGTCCTTTACTGACTTAGAAAACCCCATTGAGCTGGGGACACAGACAGGGATATCCTTAATCTTTGTTGGGTAGCCAAGTGTCCCATGTACCAAAGAGTTCATTTCTTTGTATATTGCCAGAGATTTTTTAAATTCATATACAATAGTTTTAGTCTGTGGAGTGTCTGTGTGCGTGCACATATGTACACACATACATTAAGAAGTAAAATAAAACCGAAACTGGTTTGGCTCAGTGGATAGAGCGTCGGCCTGCGGACTGAAAGGTTCCAGGTTTGATTCCAGGGCTGGAACAAAAGCAACCTGACCATGCTGGCACTCTCATCTTGGGCTGCTGGGGAAGGAGCGGAAGGGAGAGCAAGAGAACCCTCCGCTCTTTCGGCTCCGCGAGCTGGATAGAAGAGCCAAATGGGCTGAATCCGGCCCACGGGCCGTAGTTTGCCCACGGCTGCTCTACGATCTTAGATTTTGTTAATGGTCTATTTGTATAATGATAATACTACAGAATTATTATGAAACACAAGATATGAAGAAACAAAAACGTGTGTCTGTACTTTTAAAATTTGTATTATAGAGAGTAAAGGAAATTTACAACCAACAATTAATTAATTAATTAAAACATTGTTGTCGTCGTATTGTTCAGTGGTTAGAGTATTGGCCCATACACGAAAGGGTTGTGGGCTCAATTCCTAGGCAAGGGCATGTATTTAGGACACCACCCCCCCCCCCTCACTCCGTGCACAAATTTTGTGCACCGGGCCTCTAGTAGTACATAATTAGTAAACTTAATATTCTTAACTGAAATAGAGTATATCATTAGAATCAGGAAAACTGCTTCCTTTAATAAAATTTAAGTGACTTAAATGGAAGCTTTGAGATGAATTTAGAAAATTAATGGCTAGACAACATCTCTCTTAAAAATAGACATTAACAGTGCTTATTTACATTAACAATGACAGGGGGGGTGGGGGGAGAGGGGCCCCTCAGCCCAGCCTGCACCCTCTCTAATCTGGGACCCCTCGAGGGATGTTAAAGTGCCCGTTTAGACCCGATCCCATTGGATCCAGGACTGCTATCTCCCAACTGCTCGCCTGCCTTCCTTCCTGATTGCCCCTAACTGCTTCTGCCTGCCAACTCGATCACCCCCTAATAAGCACTCTCGTGCCAGCCTGATTGATGTCTAACTGCTCCCCTGCCAGCCTGTTTATCCCCAAATTCCCTCCTCTGCCAGCCTGTTCACCCCTAACTGCCCTCCCCTACAGGGTTGATTGCCTCCAACTGCCCTCCCTTGCAGACCTGGTCCCTCTCAACTACCCTCCCCTGCTGCCCATCTTGTGGTGGCCATCTTGTGTCCACATAGGCGCAGGATCTTTGACCACATGGGGACAGCCATCTTGTTTGTTGGAGTGATGGTCAATCTGCATATTACTCTTTTATTAGATAAGATAGTTTTAGAAGAACTTACTTTTATTGCCCTTTTATTTACATACTAGAGGCCTGATGCACAAAATTCATGCAAAAGTAGGTCTTCCTTCCCCCAATTGCTGGCACTGGCTTCCCTCTGGCACCCGAGACCTGGGCTTTCTTCCAGCCACCAGCAGGCACCTGGGACCCAGGCTTCCCTCGCAGCCCCGGCTTCATCCGGAAGGTCATCCAAGAGGATGTCCAATCTAATTAGCATATTATGCTTTTATTATTATAGACTTGAGGCCTGGTGCACGAATTTGTGCATAAGTAGGGTCAGTCGGCCTAGCCGATGATCGAGGCCTATGGGGGGGGGGGCAATTGGGGGTAGGGGCCGTGGGAGTGCACTGACCACCAGGGATCAGCTTCTGCATTTAGTCTGCACCCTGTTGGTCATTGCGCATCATAGCAACCAGTCATTCGATTATAATGGCCATTTAGGCTTTTATATAAATAGATGGATATTGCATAGAAAAGTTATTAGATAAGCCCTATTTGTTACACATGGTGTAAGAGTAGCGTTCCCAGAGTGAAGTCCCCCCCCCCCCCGTTCCCATTTTCTGCTGTATTTTCCTGTATTCTGCTGTCCTCATTTTATTTGGTAAAACCTTTTGTTGCCTGTAACTTGAATATTACCATTTAGCAGGTGGATTCCATAGCTTGTCATTTACTCAGTGGTAGCACATGGCCAGTGTGAGGGCACTAGAACATCACAAATCAATCAGAGCTGAGCAAAGCTGAACTTGCCTGGAACTTGCACCCTTAGTTTTCATTTATTTCCAGTACTAAGAAAGGCTTAAATTATGACAGGCACATGAGTGCTGCCTCTTACCTTCTTATCTTCACCAACATATAACTACTAATTACTTAAAGTTTTGCAGAGATTTTCATCCATTAGGCATTGCTATATTGGTTCAACTCTTTCTCACCATTATAGAAATTATTTCTTTTGAGTAAAATTAAAACTTAACTATATATGCCCAGGCAGTATAGCTCAGTGGTTGAGCAACATGCCAAGAACCAAGAGGTCATTGGTTCAATTCCAGGTCAGGGCACTTGCCCAGGTTGCGGGCTCAGTCCCCTCTGAGGGTTATGCAGGACGCAGCCAGTTAATGATTCTCTCCCATCATTGATCTTTCTATCTCTCTCTCCGTCTCCTTTCCTGTCTGAAATCAATACAAATATATATATTTTAAAACTATATATAAGTATGTTTACTAACAATAAATGAATCCTCTTTCAAGGTCTAATAAAGCATTTGTGCTGCAGTATTTCTGTTTAATTCTTCCCTCAATTTTTATTATCATTCTTATTCATTAAGTTCCTGTGGCAAAGGAAAGAGTGATTTATGAAACAAGAGTATTTTAACTGCTCTAATTAATATATCTGAAGAAGAGTAACTTTTAGAATAAAAGTAATATATTTTGTTAGATATCAAAATGCATTTTTTCCTGACTTATTTGTTTCTACATGTATGAAAAATATTGACTTTATAGTGATCTTGTGGATTTTAAGATGTAAAACTGTAAATATGGTAAATTGAGATTTAGAGAAACAATGCCGTAAGAGCATGGAGGTGTTTCACACATTTCCAGGTCTTTTAAATATTAAATTTTTAATGTTCTTTTTTTGATGCTCAAATGTACTTTAATATTTAAATAATCTACTGAATGTAGAACTTACAGTCTATGAACTATATGAAAAATGTTAACATTAATGATATCTGTTGTCTTTTGAACAATGTGAAGATGGTAAATGTGAGATAGTAGGCCTTGAAAGAATAAGATACTGAGGTGTATCACATACAAGCGTGGCTTTGATCAGGTTAATTAATCTTTCTCTATGCTTTAGCTTTCTTATTTATAAAATAGAATAGTAATAACTTTCATTGGGTTTAGGATTGGCGGAGATAGGATTATTATTGATTACTAGTTACCATAGTGGTTTTTTTTTTAAAACTACAATGCTCATTTTTTTTGTTTCATTCTTGTACTTTTGACATTTCCTTCCATTTGAATACTTACTTTTTTTTTTGTCTCTTGTGGGATTGTCTGTCCCCTAAGGTGTAAGTTCTGTTGTGTGTCGAGGATGATGTTCAATTGCTCATGTTCAGTTACCCTGTTTGGCAGTGTTCTGACCCGTAACTATTAAAAGCAATGCCGGTGTTAACTACCTCTCCTTGCCTGACTGTAGAGCTGCCACTGTTCCCTGTTTCTGTGGTACTAGATGAGGTTTGTATGGTCCTCTTATTCCAGCCTCCAGACACCATTCCAGATCCACTGGTGCCCTCTGCGCCCCCGACGTGTACGGGGCCTCAGGTGAAGGATGAGTACATCTTCCCTCTCATCTGTGCATTCATCTCCGATTTTTGTCCTTTTCAGTTTTCATTGAATAATATTCGTGTTTTAAAATCAATTTGTTTTCTATTTAAATTTAATTTGTTGGAGAATAAATCATTTGCGGTATTTTTATTTTCCTCCAACTAATTTTTTCCCCTTTTTGGCAACCTTATTTGAACATTTTTTTCATTGGCAGATGTACCTTTTTTTTTTTTGTATAATCTGAGTTGTCTCATTTTTAAATGTAGAATTGTTTTATGTTCTCAGTTATGTACCTCATCTTTGTACATTAAAAAAAAAAAAACCAAAATGGTGGATGAAGTGTTTTAATTGTGCACGATGGTGTAGAAAGTAGTTAAGGGGAGAGCCCATCTGGTTTGTCTTCACAGACCTCAGAATGCCAGGCACTTATTAGTAGGTACTTAACAAATATCAAATGTTATGTCTTAGTTGTAGAATGAATTCAGCCTATCCTGAAGAAGAGATAATAATTAGAGGGGTTTTTCTCTCATAAACCCTGGTGTGGCTTCAGTGAACTTAATAATCATTATTGATGTAAGGACTGAAATTTGTTCTGGTCTCTCCAGTGTGGACGAGATTGGTCCAACTGCGAGCTGGATTAATTATAATGCTACAGACTTGTAAGCTCCTAGTCAGCCAGCCATGCTTTCTTCCATCTTCTAATGGTGAATGTGTTATAACTACTGGTCTTTAAATTTAGTTTTTACAGATTGTCGGCAATTTTAATGGCCTTTACCGTTTTATTGACCAAAAACTATACGTACCAGAAAATATTGTATTGCTTTTAAAATGCTTTCCCCATTGGGTTTTTTTTTTCCCCCTTCTTCTTCTCCTTAAGGATCTTAAAGTTTCTAACCTGACACTGTTACATTTATGACTCTCTCAAAACTGTTTTTCCTTCTTCTGATGAATTAGGTGCAGGATATGGGATCAGCCAATCAAGCCGACTATCGTCTTCTGTCAGTGCCATGCGAGTCCTGAACACAGGTTCTGATGTGGAGGAGGCGGTAGCAGATGCCTTGGTACTTTTCTCTATTTTCTTATCTTTATAGATGTTCTAATTATGAAGCTAATGTATGAGTAAGCCAGTTCACAGGGTCAGAAGGAGGGTGGGAAAATTCTTACAGATTGAATCTAGGAAGACCAAATGTGAGCAATATTAAAAGCAGTATAATTAATTCTTGATCTTTATTAATTGGTCAGAAATTAAATGATGGCCAATAGAAAGTTATGGGATATCAAAAATATAAATACTGATGTCTAATCAGGTGATGTGTTTTATTCACAGATTAGACTATATACTCTATGAACATATAATTTCAAGGCTAAGTTAACCTTGAGTATTTGGAGATTGTTTTAGTTCAGAGTAGGATTTTGTTTAGTTTTTTACTTATTTGTTTTTTCAGAGCTAATAGAAAGTACAACTTCAAGATACATTTTAATTAATATATCTTTCTGTCTCTTTATGCTTGACACATTTAAGTGAGCTTTAAAAATATAATATACAGCCCTAGCCGGTTTGGCTTGGTAGATAGAGCCTGTGGACTGAAGGGTTCCAGGTTCGATTCTGGTCAAGGGCACATGCCTGGGTAGCGGGCTCCATCTCCACTGTGGGGCATGTAGGAGGCAGCCAATCAGTGATTCTTTCTCATTATTGATGTTTCTCTTTCTCCCTCTCCCTACCTCTCTGAGATACCTAAAAATATATTTAAAAAATAAGTAAAGAATTAAAACATAATGTACAGATAAACTCTTTCATAAGAGTGTGTTACATATATCACTGCTGTTTTTCTCATTTAAAATTATGAAGGAAGTGTCATTTGAAACAATGAAAATGATGGGCTTTTGCCAGTTTCCCAAGTCAATTCAGTATGATACTTCTTTTTTCAAATTACATTAATCTCAAAACTTTAAAAAGGCCTTATCTTTGTTTTGAAATTAAAAAATACATTGTACCTTTTAAAACTATAGCTCAATCTTAACCAGTGTTTATATAATATAGTTTTACTAAAAAAAAGTTTTAAAAACAAGTTTAAAAAAATATTTGTCATCACTGTAATGTAATAAATGTAGTAATATATGTAAATCTGCTCTGACAATCTGTATGTGCTTAATTTTTCCTTTTATATCCACCATTTGATTATTTTTAAATAAATTAAAGTAAGGAAGAACTTCGTTCTCTTGGGCATTGGATATATTATATTAATCACATCTTGTTCTAATGATACTAGATCAGATGTTTTAAATTGATGATTTTCAATTCGTACTTTCTAGTTTCTTTTTAAACAGATGATTTACCAGTTATCACGTAAATTTTATTAATTTAATGTTTTTTTCTTAAAATATTACTTATAATACTAAAATATTGAGATTTTGTGTTTGGCTTATTTAGGGAATGTTTAACCACCAGGGCTAAAAGCTGAATCCCAATAAATTGATTCTATCTATTTCCATTATTTGCATAGTATAGGTATTCTAGTTATAATTATCAGTTTTTAGGAAAAGACTTTTCAAGCCCAATTTGGACCTTGGAAAAAATTATAGGAATAAAGTTAACTTTGGAAATAACAAAAGGATCCAAATAGGAAGACTTGAATTGGGAAAACTGGTTAAGGGAATATTTTTGGGCTACGTATTTTTCTTTGGACTAAAATATATTGGAGAAATTAAAGATATAGCCTGCTAATAAGCTGTTCTTATGTATCTATTAAAAAGTTTAATGTTTCTGATTATGAGCATTATGTATTCCTACTTCATTGTGCTGTGTAGCAAAATGTTCTTCATTATTTTTAATTTTTCTCTTTAAAAATTTACTGCTCTCAGCTCTTAGGAGACATGCGGACTAAGGTATAGACATTGCTACTTTATGAAATCTTATGATACCGTAACTTTTTCTTTCCTTTATCACATTAACAGATGATAGTGTTCTTTAAAAACTTCAAGTGAATAAAATCTTTAGACATACATCCTGTCTTTTTTTATATGTTTGATTAAGAATAGGTAAATATTGGAATCCTCATCCGTTAAGCTTTGAGTATTTCATACAAATAGATGATGTCATTCACACTGATATCTTTAACAAAACCTGGAGCTAGACAAAAGAAATGTCACATTACTGCTATTCTAAATTAAGTTGGCATCTCTGAATTAATATGAGGCATTTAGTGGTGGAAATGTCATTATATAATTTTTGAATTTGATTCAAATTATATTTCTTTTAGATTTTAGAATTTGGAGAATTTATAGCCATCTGGAACTATTTTAAATAATAGTGCTTAACCTATTTTTGTAGAAATGTCTTCACCTCTCACTTTTCAAATTCACTTACTCTGTTTAACAGATTTTAGATTACATAAAGATTTGCTTTTAACTTTCCCAAGGAAATATCAAATAATCCATTCACTCTTTCATTTCAATTTTGATATGCAAGGTATAATTAGCAGTTGCATATCTATAATAATAAAAGCGTAATATGCTAATTAAACCAGAATACCTTCCAGAATGAAGCCGGGCTGCAAGGAAAGCTCGGGTCCCGGTGCCAGAGGGAAGCCGGTGCCGTCAGCCAGGGGAAGGAGGGCCTGCTCTTGCATGAATTTTGTGCACCGTGCCTCTAGTATTGAATAATAACATGTAAAGGAATCTAAGTATACTTTCTCATATTTATCACATAGATGGTATAGACACATTGGGGAAAACTTGGAGGACTGTCAAGGAGCTTGCCTCCTATAAGCAAAACTGGTTCTCATCATTCTTTGTATTTTACTTCTCAAGGTGACGTGAGAGTTGTGTATAAGGGGAGAAGGAGTGGAAGAGAAATGATAGTGGAGGTGAAGAGAGTAGAGAGGAAAGAGATGTAGACAGGAAAAATAGAACTTTACCTGAGGTTTATTTTTTTAATCCATTATCCATTTCCTAATCCATTTTCATCCTTTAAAAAGGTAATATTTTCTTCTTACCAACTCTAGATTTCCAGTACAGTTTCTGCTCATTTATAATTTGGTAGTCCTTGGTTTTCCAAGAAAAGGAGAAAGAAGGAAAACCCACATTTTTTTTATCACTTCCCACTTACATATCTGAACTTTGACAGTGTTATTCTGCTTCTACCACTTCCCATAAAGAATAGTTCGTCTTCTACTAAATCCTAAAACATGTTTTTTGAAGAAAAACTAAATATTGACATATTATTAAAATATTCAGCAGCATGCTTTGTACTGATTTTAAAACAAAAGCCAGTCGTTTGGTATCAGTGGAAATTGTGGAATACCAGTGTTCTTTTAGCTGCCCCTAATAAGAATCTTTATGTACATAACAGAAAAAACCTGCTCGAAGAAGATATGAGTCGTATGGAATGCATTCGGACGATGATGCCAACAGCGATGCGTCCAGTGCTTGTTCGGAACGCTCCTACAGTTCTCGAAATGGTAGTATTCCTACGTATATGAGGCAGACCGAAGATGTGGCAGAAGTCCTCAACAGGTGTGCTAGTTCCAACTGGTCAGAACGGAAAGAAGGCCTTCTGGGTTTGCAGAACTTACTAAAAAATCAGAGAACACTGAGGTGAGTTGTGCTGCCTTAAAATAGTTGCCCTATTTAGCACTTTTTTACTTCACTTTGATTTCCTAACACTTTAGAGACACTGGTATATGAAAAGGCTTGTCCTGAATTTAGAAGGCGGTATTAAAATACTTTCCCAATCTTCAGTCCTTTCGGATGATCTGTACCATTATACTAAGAAATTTTCAAATTCTCTTATTCTACTTAAAGAAACATTTTTTTTTAAATTTTTTTTTCCTGCCGAAACTGGTTTGGCTCAGTGGACAGAGCATCGGCCTGCGGACTGAAAGGTCCCGGGTTCGATTCCAGTCAAGGGCATGTTCCTTGGTTGCGGGCACATCCCCAGTAGGGGGGTGTACAAGAGGCAGCTGGTCGATGATTCTCTCTCATCAGTGTTTCTAACTCTCTATTCCTCTCTCTTCCTCTCTGTAAAAAATCAATAAAAATATATATTTAAAAAAATATTTTTTTTCTGCTGTAACGGGTTTGGCTCAGTGGATAGAGCATCGGCCTACAGACTGAAATTCGATTCCAGTCAAGGGCATGTACCTTGGTTGCGGGCACATCCCCAGTGCGGGGGGGGGGGGGGGGATGGGATGGGAGGCAGCTGATTGATGTTTCTCTCTCATCAATGTTTCTAACTCTCTCCCTCTCCCTTCCTCTCTGTAAAAAATGAATAAAATACTTTTTTTTTTCTGTCCTAACTAGTTTGGCTCAGCATTGGCCTGCACACTGAAAGGTTCCAGGTTTGATTCCAGTAAAGGGCAAATGCCTGGGTTGCAGGCTTGATCCCCAGTAGGGGGCCTGCAAGAGGGAGCCAATTAGTGATTCTTTTTTTTTTTTTAATATATTTTATTGATATTTTACAGAGAGGAAGGGAGAGAGAGAGCTAGAAACGTCAATGAGAGAGAAACATCGACCAGCTGCCTCTTGCGCACCCCCTACCGGGGATGTGCCCGCAACCAATGTACATGCCCTTGGCCGGAATCGAACCCGGGACCTTTCAGTCCGCAGACCGACGCTCTATCCACTGAGCCAAACCGGTTTCGGCAATCAGTGATTCTTATCATTGATGTTTCTATCTCCTTCTCCCTTCCTCTCTGAAATCAATTTTTAAAAATTTATTTTTTAAAAAAAATTTTTCTTGATTTCAGAGAGGAAAGGAGAGGGAAAGAGAGAGATAGAAACGTCAATGATGAAAAAGAGTCATTGATCAGCTGCCTCCTGCATATTTCACATTGAGGATTCAGCCTGCAACCCAGGCGTGTGCCCTGACCTGGAATTGAACCATCACCTCCTGGTTCATAGGGCAATGTGCAATCATTGAGCCACACTGGCCGGGCTAAAGAAACTTTTTTAAAAAAATAAATCTTTATTGTTCATATTATTACAAATGTTCCTCATCCCCCCCCCTCCATTGCTCCCCTCCACCAAGTTTCCATTCAACTCTCTGCCCTTTCCCCATCCCCCATTGTCCTCATCCATAGGTGCAGTTTATGTTCAGTCTCTTCCCGCCCCGCCCCACTCCCTATTCCCCCGAGAATCATTAGTCCACTCCCCTTCCATACCTCTGATTCTATTATATTCACCAGTTAATATTGTTCATCAGGATTTTTACTTCCCTTGGTTTTTAGACTCACTTGTTGATAGTTACGTGTTTGTTCATAATTTTTATCTTTATTTTCTTCCTCTTCCTAAAGAACCCCTTTTAGCAATTCATATAATTCTGGCTTGGCGGTGATGAACTCCTTTAGCTTAAATTTATTTGTGAAGCTCTTTATCTGGCCTTCGATTCTGAGTGATAGCTTTGCTGGGTAGAGTATTTTTGGCTGTAGGTTCTTGTTATTCATCACCTTGAATATTTCTTGCCATTCCCGTCTGGCCTGCATGGTTTCTGTTGAGAAATCAGCTGACAGTCGTATGGGTGCCCCTTTATAGGTAACTCCCTGCTTTTGTCTTGCTGCTTTTAATATTCTCTCTTTGTCTTTAGCTCTTGGAATTTTCATTATGATGTGTCTTGGTGTGGTTCTTTTTTGGATTCCTTTTGTTTGGGGTTCTGTGTGCTTCCTGGACGTGTAAGCCTATTTCTTTCACCAGGTGGGGGAAGTTTTCTGTCACTATTTCTTTCAATATGTTTTCGGTATCTTGCTCTCTGTCATCTTCTGGGATGCCCATAATTCTGATGTTGGTTCGCTTGAAGTTGTCCCAGAGGTTTCTTACATTATCTTCAACTTTCTGGATTCTCTTGTCTTCTTGCTTCTGTGGAGGAGTGTCCTCTGGCTCTTTGTGTTCCAAATCTTGGACTTGATTCTTGCAATCTTCCAATCTGTTTTTAGGACTCTGTATAATATTTTTATTTCAGAGAACGTATTCTTCATTTCTAGTTGACCCTTTATCATTTCTTGTTGAACCTTTATTATTTCTTGTTGATCCCTTTTCATATCCTCATAGGTCTCATTTATTTTATCTACCTTTTCTAAGCTAACGAAACTTTTTTAAAAAGATTTTTGAAGTTCATTTTAGATAGAGGGAGGGAGAGAGTGAGAGAGAGAACTATTGATTTGAGAATGAAGCATCAGTTGGCTGCCCCCTGCCACAGGTTGAGCCTACACCCAGGCATGTACCCTAACTGGGAATCGGACCACGAACCTTTCAGTGCACAGGTTGATGCCCAGCCAACAAAGCCACACAGGCCAGGGCAAAAACATTTTAAAAGGAAACGTTTTATTCACAAATAGATGTTAAATGAAAAATGTTACTAATTTTTAAAATTAAAATAAATAAGATGCGCATAATATTAAAGCTGACTAGTTTATTAAAATTCATTCCTGAATTTACTGAGAGGAAAGAATTTATGTTCACCTGAAAATTAAGGTATATTTTTAGTGTTTGTGTAATATGTGAATCTTAGAATAATATGAACTGGAATTGGAATGAATTTATTTAAGGAGAGAAGTTTATATGGGTTTTTAGTTTGTGGTGTTTGGTTTTTATGTGTGTGTGTGTGTGTGTGTGTGTGTGTGTGTGTGTGTGGTTTTTTTTTTTTTTCCTAATAGCTTTTGCTTGCTTTTCCCCCTGAATTCTTTGCTTTTATCTGTGTAATGTTTTAAACCTCAATACTATAGACTTTAAGAAGCTAGTTTCAGATAATTTGTAAATTTGAGTGTGGGTGGATAATAAAAAGTTACTTTCTAACTTGATGCCTAAAATCAGGGTTTTATTAGCTGTGTATTTATTTTAGGAAGTATTAGCACTATATAATTTAAAATGAAAATAATTCTTTGTACTATCTAATATAGTTGAATGTTTGCATATCATACTTCACAAGCCACTGCAATAAATCATTATAATATTGTCCCCAGTCCCATCAGAATTAGGGTAATATTAGGTTCGGTGTATCATCTTAAATGTCATAGTTGAGAAAGATTTTAGCCCTGAAATGACAGAATTTAAGAAAACGTGTTTGCATCTTAGAAGGATAAGATTCCGGGATTGACATTTGTTCAGTTTTCCCTGTCATGCTTCATTAATAAAATATAATTCCATTCTCTTATGACTTTCAGCTTTTACAGTAAAGTGGATTGCAACAGAATTATTGTTGTATTTGATAAATTTATATTTAGCTCTAACAGCTAAATCCTACAAATTCCTCAGTTTTGAGGGCTCATTTTTTTAAGCCCAATTATATGTAAGGTTACTTCTAAGTGACTTCTTCTTACAACAAGATATTAATTAGCCACTTTATTATTTTGACAGTCGAGTTGAACTGAAAAGACTATGTGAAATTTTCACAAGAATGTTTGCTGATCCTCATGGCAAGGTATGTTATAGTATTTAAGATTATTTACTCCTGGAGATGTCATTTGTATATTGCCCCCCCCCAAAAAAAATAATAATAACAAAACAAAATAAAGCCATTTTTATTATTGCCCTAGAATTGTAATAATCTTTTCAAATACAATTGAAATTGTTTTATATCATACATAATTTAGAAGTTGCTCTCTGGTAATCATTTAAGTTTCTTGGAAGAGTGATTGTCTAAGACTACAAACTGAAGTGAATTTTAACAAGCAGGACTCTTATAAATTAGTCAGATGAGTATATGTATTTGTATTTTAAAACATTCCACTATTTATAAAGGAAATAATTGGGTAAGTTTGTAACTGCTGGGGATGTGCCCGCAACCAAGGTACATGCCCTTGACCGGAATCGAACCTGGGACCTTTTAGTCCGCAGGCTGACACTCTAGCCAAGTGAGCCAAACTGGTTTCGGCAAGTTTGTAACTTTTTATGCAGTTTTCTTCTGTGATTATTACAACATTAATGTAAACACATACTATCTTAAAAGAACAGTTTTGTAGAAAATAATTTTATTAAATAACACAAAGTATGGCTTTAGCGATAGTAATCTGAAAGAAGCAATTTGTGTATTGAAATAGTCCATAAAAATTTAAGAATGTTGTTCAGTTTTTAGTGTCGATTAAAACATATTTGATTAAGTACTTCTACATAATCTGCATATGTACTGTGAAATTCTGCTTTACTTTGATGGACATTACTATTGTAAAATGTATTCATTTATTTTGTTTTCAGCAGTGTATTTGACAATGGTGAAACTTTATTATGTATTTTCCTTTAGGACAGACACCAGGTATCTACATGAATATTTCTAACCCAGATGAGAGGGAGATGTGAAAAGGAAATTATAAGAAAAATATTAATGAATTTTACTTTTCTGTGTGTGTTTGTTTTGTTTTTTTTATTTTATTGTTGCACATACCATTTTCTCTCTTTTTTTCTACCTCTGATTTTTTTCATTACTTAACAACACTAGTTAAAAATATTAAAATCTCACTTTAATCTAAAATCCAGCTAATAAATTACTAATATTTTAAAATAGTAATTTTAAAACATTATCTTCTATCAAAAGGTATATTTATTTTATCCAAGAATGTAAAAATCCCATTAAAGACAAAAATTAAAGTAGTTTATTTAATAAAACTTGAAAAATTTATAACTCTAAAACTGTAGGTAGGTAACTGTACAATTTTATACTGACATTGGTACCACTATTTACAGCTGTAGGACTTGCCTTGGTGCTAAATTTTTTTATAAATTCTGAACAAATTAACTGTTGATGTACTTTGTTGTCAATACAAACTAAAGGACAAGACAGTTATGATCTGTGTGGACTTGTTTTCTAAAAAGGTATTTTAATTAATACTCTATACAACTTTAAAATGAAAAGTTTTAAAACATCTCTAATAATTAATTCCTCCTGGAAGGTAGAAGACTGAGACTGGTTTATTTCTTGAAGTCACAATTTTTAATTGTCTGTTAAGACAATATTATAGATTAGTTGGATGCTACAATTTACATGAAATAAGGAGAAACACTTTTTAAGAGTCTCTTGGAAATAAAATAAGAAAGCTGAGTTTGATGCCTGTAAAGGAATTATTTGGCCTCCCTTAATAGATATGGAGAACCAGCTGCAGCCCTCCCTAGAATTTTCAGGAAGGAGACTTTTTAGTTTTTCCTCTGAGAATTTTTTTAACAGTTCTTAGTGACCCATCTAGCTTTGTTTGTCTGGTTTGATTTTTGTTGTTGTTTTAGTTAGTTCAGTGAAGACAAATGTACCTGGAAGATTTTGGTTTAACTTGTTTTTGGTGATTGTCCAAGAGAGGCCCTGCCAGTAATGTAATTTACTAGGATAAACAAGCTATCCTGTCTAATAAAGAGGTTATATACAAATTAACCATCACTCCAATACACAAGATGGCCGCTCCATGTGATCAAAGATGGCCACAAGATGGCCATCAGGGGAAGGCAGTTGTGAGTGATCAGGCCAGCAGGGGAGGGCAGTTGGGAGGCACCCTGCCTGCAAAGGAGAGCAGTTAGGGGTGATCAGGCCTGCAAGAGAGGGCAGTTGGGAGGGACAAAGTCTGGAGGGGAGGGTAGTTGGGGGAAACAAGGCCAGCAGAGGAAGGCAGTTAGGGGCAATTGGGCCAGCAGGGGAGGGCAGTTAGGGGTGACCGAGCTGGCAGAGGAGGGTAGTTAGGGGCAGTCAGGCCGGCAAGAGAGCAGTTAGATGTCGATCAGGCTCGCAGGGGAGTAGTTAGAGGGTGATCAGGCTGGCAGGCAGAAGTGGTTAGGGGAAATTAGGCAGGCAGTCAGGCAGCCGATGGGAGCCATCAATCCTGGATTGTGAAAGGAATCCCAGATTGGAGAGGGTGCAGGCTGGGCTGAGGGACACACTTTCTGCCCCCCCCCCCCCCCCCCCCCCCACACACACACACAGGAATTTCATGCCCTGGGCCTCTAATATCACTATATCCTGAGTTTAGAGGTTTGATTTCAAGTTTTAGCATTATACCCTGCTATTATTAAAATAGCAGATATTCCCCCACCCCTTTTTAAAACGTATCTTTATAAAGTGTCAACAGCTGCAACCTTCCATATCAAGCAACTGTTTTTTATACTTTTCTTTCAAATACAGTTTAGTTCTTTATCAGAGTCTGTGAAGGGCCAAATAGTAAACGAGTCTTTGTGGGCCAACGTTATCTCCGTCATAACCATTCGACTCTGCCGTCAGTAGCATGGAGGCGTCCATAGACAATGGACAAATAAATGAAGATGGCTGGCTGGCAATAAAACCTGATGAGTGTTGACGTGTTAGTTCTCATATAATTTCCATCTGTCACTAACTGGCCTGTTGACTTAAAAAAATTTAAATATAAACCATTCTTTTACAGACTGCAGTTTGCTGGCTCTTGTTCTGTATCAACTCTTAAGTAACTGACATTAAAATAGAAACCTATAGTTAAGACCCTGTAAGCCCTGGCTGGGTGACAAAGTTAATGAGAGCATCAACCTTTTCCACCAAGGTTGGGGGTTGGATCCCTGATCAGTGCACACACTAGTACAAGAATCAACCAGTGAATGCATAAATAAGTGGAACAACAAACCAGTGTCCCCTCCTGCCCCCTTTCTCAAATCAATTTTTTTTTATCCTCACCCGAGGATATTTTTTCGTTGATTTTTTGAAAAATATATTTTATTGATTTTTTTACAGAGAGAGAGAGAGAGAGAGAGAGAGAGAGAGAGAGAGAGAGAGAGAGAAAGTTAGAAAAATCCATCAGCTGCCTCCTGCACACCCCCTACTGGGGATGTGCCCGCAGCCAGGATACACAGACTGATGCTCTATCCACTGAGCCAAACCGGTTTCGGCTTTTTATTGATTTTTAGGGAGAGTGGAAGAGAAGGAAAGACAGAGAGAAACATCTATGTGAGAAAAACACATCGATTGGTTACCTCCTGCATGAGTCCTCACCAGGTTTTGGGCCTGAGAAGGAGTCTGCAACCAAGGTATGTGCCCTTAACCAGAACTGAACCCAGGACTCTTTGGTCCACAGGTCTACGCTCTATCCACTGAGTGAAACCAGCTAGGGCCAATTTGTGGGTTTTTTTAAAGACCTTTTACTGGAGAGGCTCATGCTACTGATTAAAGGTTGGAACAATATACTCTAGCCCCTGCTGGGTGAAAGCATCCATGTGCATTCCTATATATTCCAGCCATTCTTCATTTCTGATCTGTGATTTTTGTCTTAAGTATTCAGGGCTGCCTGATAATTCTCTTCCTGTTATCTTTCTCTTCTGTCCTCCGTGGAGACCATGTCCAATAGTCTGTCCTCAAAAATCAAGCCCTGTTCACCTCCTTACCCATCTCATGCCCCAAGTAGATGTCCTGGCCTCTTACCCCATTTCCTGACTCTAAAACAGCAAAGTTAACCACGCATCAACCCATTCTTCCTACCTTTCTTCCAATCGAAATGGAAGGAGGGCTTACTTTGAAGTTGTTCGACTACATAAATACAGTGTGCAACAAGTGTCTTGATAATATGGTCTCAGCGTGGTCAGGAATTTCTCATAAATTTCAGATTGTTGATTGCCATCCCTTTTTGTTTATTCAACGTGTTCTTTCTGTCATTTTAAGGACTGTGCTGTGGGAAAAATTGGTTTTCCCCTTCTGTTGTGCCCGACTTGGTCTCTTTCACACCATTTCTCTGCTCTTATTTGCAAACACCCATTTCTCTGCTTATTTTAGTGATGTTAATGTTGGCTTAGAGTCGAGTCCTGTCCTAGGCGCTCTTCTTTCAACTTCATACCTTCTCTGAAGAAATCTGTGCACTAGGCCTCTAGTCTGTAAAATAGAGTTAATAGCAAGTCCCACCTCATATAATTGGGACAAGGATTAAGTGAATTATATCTATAAAGCCCTTAGAACGCAGCAAGCACAATATAAGTTTTTAAAAACTAAATTTAAATTTAATAAGTTTAAAATATTAAGGAGTTCAGGGATGATTATTATTATTATTTTGACTGCTCTAGACCCATTTTCCCCTCAAGTGTAAGGAGTGTCATGCCAAAATCTATTCTATGTTCTAGCCTTTATCTCTGAGGGGGCTAGTTGAAAAGAGCCATCCTCACTGAGGTGTTTGTTTTCATTTGGCATTTTATAATCTTTGTGGTCCTTTCTACCCCTTGAAGTCACGCTCCTGAGCCTTGAACAGCGAGGGTAGGAATTTAGCCTGGGACTACTGAAATGGGACACAGTTGAGTACCCTGGAAGGTCATATCTGGTCTCCTGGAAAGTGTTCTAGATACTGAGCTGCCTGTGGTCCTAGGATCAGGAGACCATGACACTCACCTTATCTGGGAAAAATTAAAAGTTGTGGTATGCCGAAACCGGTTTGGCTCAGTGGATAGAGCATCGGCCTGTGGACTGAAGGGTCCTGAGTTCGATTCCGGTCAAGGGCATGTACCTTGGCAGCTGGTCGATGACTCTCTCTCATCGATGTTTCCAACTCTCTATCCCTCTCTCTTCCTCTCTGTAAAAAAATCAATAAAATATATTCTTTAAAAAATGTTGTGGTATAAGCACTTAATTTTTACTTCCAAACAATAGTAATTGTTACAAGCCTTCACAGAAATAATGTGTAAATCTGTTGCTTCTGAGGAGGAAAAAATAAAGTAAAATTCTGGATGCCATGCTTTGGGAGCAAATTTTGGCATTGTCCATAAGTGTGGGCAGGTGTCCATTAATCTTCAATTATTTCCAGAAGTTGAGACTCAAGGATATAGGTCGGGGGGGTGGGGGGAGAAGGAGGGTTTATTTTTGTTTTGTTTTTAATTTCCTTGGTAAGGAGATGAGAGAAAGAGAGACAGGAAAATCACATGCTCTTTTTCCATACTACTCATTGAACTCTTGTTTTGAAAACTATTTTGAGTTTTATCATACAACTGAAAAACATTTGTCACTTTTATTTTCTAAGTGTTTTTCTTCCATACAGGAACTTTGCATTGATGGCGACTAATTTGTGTGTTTTTCTTTTTTTTCCTTTTTTTCTTTTTGCATGCTGTCCCCTGTGTTGGAACTCTCAATAGAGAGTAAGTTGGTTCAATATTCGTTGGAAACCTAACTTTACTGCATGACTGTGCAATTAACCCTTTTTCTCTATTTTCTCTCCCGAAGAGTTCATGCAGTGTTGGACCCTTTGCAATCCACGAAATGCTATTCGCAATTATGCAAGCTGTCATTCTGTTTGGAGATGTGCTTTTTAATCTACTAATTAATCTAATTTGATTATGTTCTTCTGTTCTGTATTTGATGACTGGCACACCTAAGATACAAGCAAGGTTAAGAAAAGGCTGCCTCAATTGTAATAGCTCAAATATTATGATCCTCCCCCCCAATAAGTTATATTTGTGAGATTTGTGGGAGCATAAGTTGATTCCTTTGAAGTTTGGCGCCATTGAATTATTAATAACATAATTTCCAAGTTTCTCTATTTTTAAAATTTTAGTTCCATATACCCCATATGTACTTTCTAATATTATAATAATGTCATTCCTTAAGAGCAAATAGAGCAGTGATTCTCAACATTTTCTTCAAATTTTTAGCCCTAGTATTATATTAATATATTCACTTTTCATTTTCTCCTTTAATCATAGGTAGGGAAATGGGACAGTATCAACATCTGACAATAAACTTTTTGTGATAGGTAAATTAAGTAAGAAATATTATGTGAAATTCCCAATATTTTTTTTGATTGATACATGTAGACAACAGCTATATATTACCAGTTAGTAAGTACCATTGATAGGATATAAGTATTTTGAAAAATAATAGTATAGTTCTATATATAGAAAACTATCAATACCATGTATACATTTTTATTCAGCTATACTCACATTATATTTAATCAAAAGAACTTTTTACTTAGGAGACTCAGAGAAGTCTTTTTGAAGGAAATAGCAGTAGTTTGGCAGGATCATCACCTTTGGCTATGTTAGCATGAGAGAAAGAGACTGTTGGGCGAGTTTGAGTCCTGAGAAGTGGGAGGTTCAGAAAGTTTATAGGAAAGAAAAAGAAGTTAAATTTAGCTGAGATAAAGAGTCTTATATATCTTCGCTTGCATTGGAGAAAAAAGCTTGGCTGTCAGTTAATTACAGGGCAAGTTTCACTTAAGAGACAATTCTTACTCTTCAAGGAACTTTTCCTACACATTCATTGAACAACTTTATACTTGATCCTCAGCCTCTAATAACCTTGAGCTTGGTTCAAATACATGATGCAAGACTGTATAAAAATATAGCCTTTATTCTCAAATCTTCTATATTCCAGATGGAAAAATAATATAAATATAGAAAAAGTTAAAAAGCACCAAAAAGCTGGTCCCACCACAAGTTTCAAGTAGGAAGAATCAGTCAGTGGCTATTATCCAAGAAGCTTCTAAGCTGGGAAGTAAGTGGTAGTGGTAGTGAGCCCCATGTTGTGTGTCAGTAGAGTGAGCGAGGAGTATGAAAGGAAATCAGGAATGTGTGTGACATGTGTTCAGGGTAAAAGAGTTTGTGTTGCCAGATAGTCCAAGATCAGTTTGGAGATTTCTAACTGATGTCTCTAAGCATTTGAGGCATTATCCCATAGACAGTGAAAGTGGGGACATTAAAAGATTTTGTTTATATCAAAAGCATGATATTCCAATATTATGGTGAGAGAAAAAGCATGAGTTGGCCTGCTACCTATTTTGTAAATAAAGTTATATTTGAACACAACTATACTCATGTGTTGGCATACTGTGTGCGGCAACAGCAGAGTTAAATAGTTGTGACAAACACCATCATGTGGCCTGCAAAAGCTTAGCACATGTACTCTCTGGCCTGTTACAGAAATGCTTTTTTCACCCTGGTATACAGAAATAGAAAAACTAAAGACCGGCTACTACAAAAACCCAGGCGTGGTGAGAAAGGCCTGGTGCCTACAATGATGGTGTGATTGATAGATTGAGGAAGGCCCGAAGAGAGAACTGTTCTAGAAGTCATGGGACCTGGTCGGCTAGGTCAGAAAGGCCCTGTCAAGGTCATACTTCCTATTAAAAGAGAATCTGGGGGAAGACTGGCTCTTAAATCACCCCACATTGGGGATGCAAAGGAAAATGCTTGGCAACAAGAATGGAAGGAAGGAGGGAAATAATAGGAGTAAAGCAGTATCAAGCTTCAGAATGACCAATCATACTAAGTTCATGAAAAGCTAATACATTTGCCAAAACCAGTTTGGCTCAGTGGATAGAGCATTGGTCTGCGGACTGAAAGGTCCCGGGTTTGATTCCGGTCAAGGGCATGTACATTGGTTGCAGGAGGCAGCTGGTCGATATTTCTCTCATCGACGTTTCTAGCTCTCTATCTCTCTCCCTTCCTCTCTGTAAAAAATCAATAAAATATATATTTTTTTAAAAAAGAAAAGCTACTACATTTCATGATTTAAAAGGTCATTGGTGGGAACTTTAAGATAGAAATTGAAGGAGAAATTCTTAAGACAGCATCTTTTACATCCATAAGGAAAGTATTTAAGTGAGAATAAATATATAGTGGAGGAGACCATACTTTATTTTTATTGATTGCAGAGAAGAAGGGAGATGTCGAAATATCAACAATGAGAGAGAATCATTGATCAGCTGCCCCCTGCACACCTTCTACAAGGGATCGAGCCGGCAACCTGGGCATGTGCCCTGACCAGGAATCGAGCTGTGACCTTCTGGTTCATAGGTTGGCACTCAACCAGTGAGCCACACCTGCAGGGCAAAATGGCTCTCTTTTAGAGAGACAGTTATTGGAAGTATAGCTATAAATGAAATCAAAGTAGGAGAAAAGTGAATGGAGAATTCTGTTTGAATGACAGTAAAGGAGATAAGCCAAGTTATTTAGCATTAGAATGAATGGAACACAACTGAAAACCAGCTGTGGAATCCTTGGGCAAGGCACTTTTCTGGTTCTGTTTCCTAAGAACCAAATAAAATTGGAAAGTTGACCTAGGCATTCAAATGTGTATAGTTTTCAGGATGGATTTGGTATAGTGAAAGCTTAAACTTGGAGTCTTTAGGAAAATAGGCAAGAATTAAGAGAGTGGTGCAGTGGTAAACCAGGTCTGGGAGAAAGGCAAGAAGCCCTGATCGGTGGTGTTTGCTATAATTTCAGAAGTGTAAATACCCCTGCAATCGCATTTCAAGCTACCAACCAGCTCACAAAATTCGTGAATATTTAATAGTCTACTTTCTAAGTAGGTGCTAACCATCTCAGCACAGCTGGCTGAATAGATCTGCCAGGTGCCAGTAAAAGTGAGTACTAGATTAGATTCATGCATTTGTCAGAGAGTAGGTCTAGTGAAGTTCCACAGTATTCTGAGTCCTGAATTGAGGGCCAGAGACAGTTTTAATTTAGCAGTAGGCCAAGTTTTGAATCTAATAGAAGCCAGGTTGTGTGGCTGTGGCTGTGGGGGTGGGACAGAAGTTAACGACTGCATTGTGAATAAGAGCACTGTTGAAGCAAATGCTGCCTGGGATCAGAGCACTAAAAACTTTTAAGTACATAGTCATAGTTCCTGCTTTTACAAATACAGAGCATTTTTAGCAAATAATGAAAGTGTGTATTTTCTAGTTTATACAGTGTTAAAGCTTAGTTAAAATTTTGATAGAAAAATCCTTTATTTCTAACATGAGGAAAAATGAGAGTTTATATATAATTGTATAAAGGAGATTCAAGAAATAAAGTATGTATTGAGAACAAAAATTTTTAATTTTCAAATTGAAATAGTTACTTTCAGATTAACTTTTTTAAGCTATAGTTTTTATAACTTGTGATTATAAATTATCTCAATACAACATGCCTGACATTGTCTTAAGAGTTTTTTTCCTATTTACCTAGAAACAAATTTTCCAGTATGCTGTGGAATTTCTTGTAAAGAGATATAATACACATTAAGTAAGTCACTTTTCATAAGTATTTTAATGACATACATCACTTATGAATATTAGCGTTCCTTCCCTTAAAATGTTTTTTATCTTAGATTTTAAAAAATTTAATAAATATATTCTCATATTAATTTTTTTTACAGAGAGGAAGAGAGAGGGATAGAGAGTTAGAAACATCGATGAGAGAGAATCATTGATCAGCTGCCTCCTGCACAACCCCCCACTGAGGATGTGCCTGCAACCAAGTCACATGCCCTTAACCAGAATCGAACCTGGGACCTCTCAGTCCACAGGCCAACGCTCTATCCACTGAACCAAACCGGTTTCAGCTATCTTAGAAAATTTTTAAGCTAGTGTGTTAATACTGGAACCAGGTATAAGCCAATCAATAGAAATGAAGAGTAGGACTTTTTTAAAATCATTAAAATTTATATGTAAATTTGTATCCTGAATTTACATATTTTAGTTATAGTTATCCTAAATCATTTAAAATTACTTTTGGGGCAGTTTTAGTAAGTAACATATCTTATAACAAAACAAAAAGTCTGTGACAACTGACTTTTTGAGAACTCTAAAGAGCCTTTAATTAGCCCATTATGTCAGAATGACCTTATGCTTTAAGGTAGCTCTCAGCATAGTCATCTGCTGATGACAGTGCCACTCTTCATAAGAGTGTAGGGCCAGTGAAACTATAGGTAGTTTCTTGCCCTAAATTTCAGATGAAATGGATTTCAGTTTAACCAATTTAAGCAATAGGTGTGCCAGTCATTACGGCCAAAGTTTCTTTACCAAGTGATGCTGCATGGAATAGCTAATTGTCGAACTTCAGCAGAAGTTGGATAACATTTCAAATGTACTCTTGTACCACAGAGTCCAATGAAAAGCAAGAGAGATTATTTTTCTGCTTGGCTGCCAATCGCTGTGCCTCTGATTCCTGTATTCCTTTCCATTTCAGTTTGGGTTGATCATAAAGGTCAATATCTCCTCCTTTTTCTCCCTCCACCCCTGTTTATCCACTGTAGGTATTCAGCATGTTTTTGGAGACACTAGTGGACTTCATACAAGTCCACAAAGATGACCTGCAAGATTGGTTATTTGTATTACTGACGCAACTACTAAAAAAAATGGGTGCTGACTTGCTTGGGTCTGTTCAGGCAAAAGTTCAGAAAGCCCTTGATATCACAAGGTAATATTTTCTTTATATATCTCAAGTTTACCTGATAATAATTGGACTATTTAGTTCCTGTGTTAAAAGTTCAGATATATAAGTCTTTTCAAACCATTTGAACTGCATAGGCTCCATTTTAAAATTGTTAGTGAGGCCCATTCACTTGTGTATTTCATGCTACATTGGTCCTTAAACACTGTTTTAATAAAAATTTCATTAACATTTGTTCAGTATTTAAGGTAGTATTTTGTTGTAATTAAGATATATCTACTAACTCGAGTTGAAGGTTTTATTCAATTTAATGTAGAAATAAATTATTTCTAAGTTTAAAAAGAAAGTTTTATTATGCATTGAAATATTCAGAATCTTTTTTTTAAATTTTTTTGAACCAATGCTGTATTTTCCCTTTCTTGTATAGATTGTTGAAGTGACTTATTTCAAATATTCTATTCATTTACTGATTTAAGGTGAATCTAGAATTTAGATACTAGGTGTGGGGAAACATCTCTGATAATGTTGAACTTTTTCTGAATAGGTTTTAAATTAAATCTATAGTTGAGGCAAGATAGACCATTAATTACATAGTATTGCTATTTAACCCCCTACAGGACACAAATGTTGAGATTTTTTTTCCAGGGAATAAATGTTATTGTGTCTTGTACTTCATGCATGCTTTTTGGATGACATGATATTTTGGTTTAAGCATAATTTGCTGTTAAATTTGCTAAATGCTGACTTAATTTTTATTTTGTTTTAGAGAATCTTTTCCAAATGATCTTCAGTTTAATATTCTAATGAGATTTACAGTTGATCAGACTCAAACACCAAGCTTGAAGGTAAAAATTTAAAGTCTTTTGAAGATACTATAATGAGTTGAAATGTTTTGTTAATAAAGTTCTGTTGATGTGTATATTTGTGTCACATGCGAAGCTTTTCAATCAGTGGATTTTGTTTTTATAAACTTTCAGACAGTCAAGCCAGCACTTCGGGACCAGCTTCACTCTTTTTGGAGCTCTAAGGTTTTTGTTGTTTTCGCATTATTTCTTTTCTTAATTCTCTTTCCAAATTCTGCAGTTTCAGAGAGTGTTTGTATGCATCTGTGTTCAACTACTAACCTTTGTAAGCCTGTAAGCATGCACATAATTTAATTTCAAATGTTATTCAAATGCCAGGCTATTCTTTGGAAAAGCTTACTTGGAATACACATTTAGAAAGCAACACAAAGTATGGCCATCTAACCCTAGGCTCATGATGCAAACTTGCTCTATAAAGTCTTATCTAATTTTATGTTTGTGATTTCCCAATACTTTTCAAAATTTAGCATCTGAATAGATATTTTGGGTGAAATGTCACTTTTACCTATATTTATTTTAGTAAACAAAAATTTTTAAGTTTAATCTCAGTGCTGTCCTCCTTAACTGAAATAGTAACATGTTTTTTGCTTTTTCCAATGTGATATTTCTGATGTGTGCCAAATATTTAGAATCAGAATTAACTTTCTCAATTGTTGTTAGCACACATTTTCCAATTTATGTGAAAACTAGGTGAATTCCAATTTGTTATAAAACTAAGTATTAAATTTAAAATAAAAAATAATTTAATATAAACAAAAGAACTCTTGCATTCTTTCGTAAAATGTTGTGTAGTGAGTATTATTAAATGAGAGTAAAGTCAGGGAAATAACAAGCATATATGCATTGATAATCCTTATATTTTTCTGCTCTGTTCTGCACGAAATATATTCCCACAAGCATTATTGCCCAGGAATGAATTTCCTTTAAGTTTCTAAATATGATTTTGTCTTAAAATCACAATTGTGTTTTTTACCAGGGTTGACTTACTCTCAACATAATGTTATTTTCTCAGAACTGCTTTGTGAAGGGGATTCCATCTGTTTTAATTTTGAAAAGTGACCTGCAGAAGAGAATAATTTATTTTATATTGTTGATAAATATTTTTAGAACTCATTATTTGTCCAAGGCATTATGCTACATATTTTTAATTTATAATGGAATATAGAACTTATAATATTTTATCATTATTATCTATAATAACTGAAAAACTGTAAATTGTAGTAAGGGTTATGATTTAGATGGTAGATATTCAAGTGTTAAAAAGGTATGTAGAAATGCTTCATGGGCCTGTGGAAAAGGAGGTCTAAGCTATTAGCTTAAGAAATAAGGGTGGCTGAAACTGATTTGGCTCAGTGGATAGAGTATCAGCCTGCAGAATGAAAGATCCAGGGTTCGATTCCGGTAAGGGGCATGTATCTTGGTTGCGGGCACATCCCCAGTAGGGGTGTGCAGGAAGCAGCTGATGGATGTTTCTAATTCTCTCTCCCTCTCTCTTCCTCTCTGTAAAAAATCAATAAGATTTTTTTTTTTTTTTAAGAAAGAGGCCAAAACCGGTTTGGCTCAGTGGGTAGAGCGTCGGTCTGCGGACTGAAAGGTCCCAGGTTCGATTCCGGTCAAGGGCACATCCCCAGTAGGGATGTGCAGGAGGCAGCTGGTCGATGTTTCTCTCTCATTGACATTTCTAGCTCTCTCTCCCTCTCCCTTCCTCTCTGTGGAAAATCAATAAAATATATTAAAAAATAAAAATAAAGTCATAAAGAAAGAGGGTGATAGAGAAGAAGAAGAAAAGGAGGGAGGGTAAGAAGGGTGAGCAGAGGGTGGAAATAAAATTTCTAAGGACTGAAGAGAAAGACACAAAGGGAACCGAGAAAGAAAAGTGACAACTTAAAATTAGCTTTCCTATTGGGAAACATTATACTAGAGACTGGAATTGCAAACAGTTTATATATCTTTTTTATTATGTATTTTATATTACACATATACACATACATTATATATTATATATACACATATGAAAAGCTGTAGGGAAAAATGATTCTTTGGCTCTTAAATTGATGTTTTAGGATAGCAAGGAGAAGTTACATGGAGCCATCTATACCTTACACCAAAAATAGAAGTAATGATCAGATGGGTGACAAGATTAAGAATAAAAAAACTTAATAGTTTATAGAAAAATACAAATAAAAAATAGATCTTTTGAAAAAGTATGAATCAGATAAAAGATGGATGTTTGTATAAAATTTTATGTTTCTCACAGTATGCTGTGGTTAAATGTCAGAAAGGAAGTAATAGAATAGGGAGAAATGACAGCACAGAGTGTATTTAAGTAAGTAATATTTTTTAAAATAAATTAATTTGATTATCTCTTTTTCTGGGTTACACAAACATGTTGAAAATTATATACACCTGAGCTAGCAACTAGATTTATTTTTCCTCCTCTTAAGAAGATTGCATGTTTGTGTTATTGAAGTTACAGACTATGTATATAATCTCGAGAAATATTCTACTAAAATGTAAACTTTCAAATGATTATATGTGCATTGTGGTTATTTTGCCTGTTGTTATAATAAACCCACCTATTCTGTGAAACCCTTTTAAAACTTTGCATACCTCTATAAATTGCTAAGGCACTGCATTAATTGAATCTCATTGTTCAGTTATTAATGACAGCAAATTGAAAACAACATACATTGATGTTCATTTTTTAATTTACTATAGCACCTTTCAGATAGTAACACTGATAGAAGGTGACATGGCTTCAAGAATACAGAATATCGTGTTCTGCAGGAATTGAGTGGGGCCTGCAGCTGCACAATTAACCATCGTCTCTTTTCTTCTCCGTAGTTCATTTTACCCAGGGTGGCTGATAACTTAACTCTGGGTGTGTGTTTTTTTCCAGTTCATTTCATGAAGTTGTAATTCTTAAATTCATTCATTTGGAAATGAAATATGTAATTTGATCCCTTCTGTCTTGTTTGTTTGACTTACTGGAAACAGAAAAGAGAAAATACACAAGCAGCAGAATCTTATTTTATTTTATTTTTATTTTTATTTTTAAATATATTTTATTGATTTTTTACAGAGAGGAAGAGAGGGATAGAGAGTTAGAAACATCGATGAGAGAGAATCATCGATCAGCTGCCTCTTGCACACCCCCTTCTGGGGATGTGCCCGCAACCAAGGTACATGCCCTTTGACCGTAATCGAACCCGGGACCCTTCAGTCCGCAGGCCGACGCTCTATCACTGAGCCAAACCGGTTTCAGCAGAATCTTATTTTAACATTTTACTTTCTATATATTCGCATGTTTCTTTCCAGAGACCTTATTTGGACTGACTGAGAAAAATTACCCATTAATATCAACAATAAGAGGAGACAGTGCTTAGAAAAATGGATTACCTTAATCTTTGGCAATATGTTTTCAAAGCTACTCTCTGAATCAAACATTTAAACCTTCCCTTTTTTAAGTCAGGAAAGCATTTATTATGTGTTTGGAACCTTCTGTAACTAAGAACTCTGCACTCTGCCAGGTGTCATTTCTAAAGTGGATTGTACTAATAAAGTCTTACAAAGCCCTTATTTATAAATCCTATAATATTTGAAGATGTGACTTTAAAAATAGTGGTTCTCCCACTAGCTGGTTTGGCTCAGTGGATAGAGCGTCAGCCTGCGGACTGAAGGGTCCCAGGTTCGATTCCAGTCAAGGGGGCAAGCGGGAGGCAGCCAATCAATTATTCTCTTTCACCATTGATGTTTCTATCTTTCTCTTTCTCTCCCTCTGAAATCAATAAAAATATATTTATAAATAAATAAAAACAGTGGTTCTCAACCTCTTTTTCTTCCCCAACATACCTGAAAGAAGGGAGATAACCGTGGCTTTTTATATGGATAAAGCACAGCTAATTCTAAGGAAGAAGTCATGTGCCTGTATCCCTCCATGTAGCCACACATCATTCCTGGAGAACGATAAGACTTTTTAAACCCACATATAACTCTTGTACACATGAGTGTTATCTCCAGTTTTACTAGTGGAAAATTTTTCTATAACACTTCTGCTGGAAGGTAGTTCCAGCACTTGATGGAACTATTAAAGCAGCTGGTCTCATTGTGTGGACCTTATTTGACAAAAACCCTATATTGCCCACCTTAATTGATTTGTAATGCCTTATTTTCAAAATACTTTGGTTCATTTTCCCAAAAGCCAAATTATACTCAGTTGATAAAGACTGGCTCTCAGGGAGTCTAGAAAAGAGCCAGCTGTGAGCTCTGAAGGCAGACTGAAGGAGAGGTTCTGTCAAGAGAGTCTTCAGCAATTGCTCAAACCGGGCAGTGAAACGTCTGGGACTTAAAAGTACTGCTGTGTGTGAAAAACAAAAATCCACATGGTCATACACTTGTGCCTCAGGTAGGTAGGTGGTTGTTTAATTCTTTGTCAGTCGCTTTTGTTTTTCTCATCTTTTATTTGTCAAAAAGTAATCACTTAAATGTTTTTGAAGTGTTCCTCAGTGTCCCTCAGTGACCATCTATCTGATTGTCCTCTCGTTGTGCTTACTTCTGCAGGTGAAGGTTGCTATCCTTAAGTATATAGAAACTCTAGCCAAACAGATGGATCCAGGGGATTTTGTAAATTCCAGTGAAACTCGCTTGGCAGTCTCTCGGTTTATCACTTGGACAACAGAACCCAAAAGTTCTGAAGTTCGGAAGGTATGTTTTAATATACATTTAAAGAGATAAATTGGAAAAGCAAGTCAGTCATTTTGGTTTGCCAGTGAAGGAAGCTAATCTTTTCATGTCATTGCCACTTAGCATTGAGTTATTTGCCTGGTGATATGAAGACATTTTTTTTTTTAACCTTCTGTTCTGTTTTAAATTGTTTTATCCACTTAATACGAGCATAATGTTTAAACTTAGAATAAAAACTATTCTTGCCATAATTCTCTAACCTCTAATCTTGTAACCATTCAAAATATTTCAAATCTTTCCCCTTGTATTTATTTTCCTATGTATTTCAAATAAGAGCTTACACTGTTCTTGACTTATTAATTTTAGGCATTATCTATTGATCTTTTGATGAATTTAGTCATGTATCTGTCTACCTACCTCGTTAGATTTTCCCATATTATTCCCACATCCTTTCCTAGATCTTTCTCCATAACCTTCAGAATAGTTATGAATAAATTGTTGGTCACCAAAGGAAAAGATTTATATTTTAACTTTGGAAGTATTCACTCCTAGATCATCAGACCTTTCTGATTTTCTTTTTATCGGCACTTGAGGATGTTTTTTTGTTACTGGTTTTATAGAGAAAGGAAGAAGGAGGGGAAAAGGAAAGGGAAAGACAGACAGACATCATTAGTTTACCTCCCTTATGTACCCTGACCATGAATTGAACCATCCCGCAATCTTGTTGGTGTACCAGATGATGCTCCAACCAACTGAGCCACCAGTCGTATTTTCAGCATCCCTGCCACATATCTATGGCTAATATTTTTCATATACTCAAGTAATTAGGTTAAAAAATTTTAATAAAGAAATTTTAAAGTGTATAAGAGCTTGTGTTTTTCTGAGAAAGATAGCCTTGTGTTAGTGAACAGAAATATTGAGTAAAGAAAATGGTCTCCTTTGGGTAACCAAAATACATTCATCTACCTCTGTGTGTCCTTGTTTTCTAGGCGGCGCACTCAGTGCTGATTTCCCTCTTTGAACTCAATACCCCAGAGTTTACTATGTTATTAGGAGCTTTACCAAAAACTTTTCAGGATGGTGCTACCAAGCTTCTTTATAACCACCTTCGAAACACTGGCAATGGAACCCAGGTATTTTTAAGTTCTTTTTTACCTATTATCCTATATAATAAAAGCCAAATATGCTAAGTGTCTGATCATCTGGTTGACTGTTCAACCAATCAAAGTACAATATGCTAATGATAGGCTAAGGCTGCTCAACTGCTCACTATGACATGCACTGACCACCAGGGGGCAGACGCTCCAGTTGATAAGTTAGCTTGATGCTGGGGTCCAGCTAATCAGGACTAAGCAAGACTGGCCAAACACACCCTGGAGCCCTCCCACAGTCCCTATCTGGCTGGCCAACCTCCTGCATCCCTCCCCAGCCCCAATCGTGCACCCATGGGGTCTCTCGGCCTGGCCTGCACCCTCTCACAAAATCCAGGACGCCTTGGGGGATGTCGGAGAGCCAGTTTCAGCGCGATCCCGCAGGCCAGGCCGAGGAATCCCACTGGTGCACAAATTCATGTACCAGGCTTCTTGTATAATAGAATGGTTGGTTTAACAATTACTGCTTTTTTTTCCTACGTGAAATAAACTTCTGACCCTTGTATGTAATGTTTGCATCTACATTAGACAGCATTTTCTGAGCCGAATTAACTGTTGTCCCAGAAAGAATAGAATCCCTAGGCCTATCATGTTTATATTATAATTTGGTATAGATTAGGGTGGTGAATGGTGAGTGGAGTATGAACAAGGAAAGAAATGTGAGCAAGAAACTTAGATGAAGGCATCAACTTTGCATGCCATTAAATTAGAACATGCTATTTAGATGAACCAATCTTATTTGAGGACTAGAGAGATGACTTATTCCAGAATTAATGTATAAATCCAAAGAGGGTAGTGCTTTAAAAAGTGTGTTCAGCCCAGTTGGTGTGGCTCAGTGGTTGAGCGTCAATCTATGAACCAGGAGGTCATGGTTTGATTCACAGTCAGGGCATATGCCCAGGATGCAGGCTCGATCCCCAGTGTGGAGCGTGCAGGAGGCAGCCAATCAAAGATTCTCTCATTATTGATGTTTCTACCTTTCTCTTCCTCTCCCTTTTACTCTGAAGTCAGTAAAAATATTTTTTAAAGATGTGTTCATATTTAATAATTACAGGCTTGTTATTCCAAAGGTGCTAGATAGATTGGATTTTATTTGGGAGAAATGAAATTTGAGTAAATGAAACAATGCAGTTATTTACATCTAAATGGTATAGGGTCATTTATGTAATATGCCTAAAAAATTGAACTTGTTTTTAAAAGACCGACCTTTGATAATGGCTAAAGGAGCAAATAGATTCACTTATGGCAAGCTTAAAGTAAAGTCTGAATGTTAAAAACAATCTGAGAATAATTTCCTTGGACCAAAGTCAGTTATGTTTTTAAAAGGAGATGGGGTTGTTATACATCTTAAGAGATAGGCAAATTTATAATATGATCAGATTTTTATGCCTTTGATGACTTGTGAAAATCACTTGTAAAACAAACTCGGGGGAGAATAAAATTTGAGCCTTGGCTAGTGTTGTGCAGTGTTGAGAGAATTGGCCCACACACCAAAGGGTTACGGGTTCGATTCCTGGGTTGCAGGTTCAATCCTTGCCCAGTCGGGGCATATGTGTGAGGCAACCAATTGAAGTGTCTCTCTCACATTGTTGTTTCTCTCTTTTCCCTTCTCCCTCTCCTCTCAGAATTTTAGAATGTGATTATAGAATTCATTCTTTTAAAAAAGCAATAGAAAAAAATATTTTCAGGTAAGGACTAAAAAAGGAAAAGGAAATTGGCTCAGAACAGGAAACTAATTTAAAATTCTTAATTTGGGATTGTGTTGAATCTTTGATGAAAATATATTGATAATAAAAGTGGGTCAGGAGAACAAAAAAAGACTGAAGCGTTAGACTTCTAAATGTGCAGAAAACTTTTTTCTATAGAAATCAGAGATAAGTACTTGAATATTTAAATGGTAGATCTATAAATATGACTTTCATATTGTTCATCTTCTTGATTGTATGCCTTAAGAGCGTTTTAATTCAACGTATCAGAACTGTCACATGTTACTATTTATCTGACTCCCTCCATCAGAGTTCCATGGGGAGTCCTTTGACAAGACCAACACCACGTTCGCCAGCCAACTGGTCCAGTCCTCTTACTTCTCCTACCAACACCTCACAGAATACTTTATCTCCAAGGTAATGAAGGCATGCTTTTCCATCATGGTTTGTTATTGCAGATTCCCGTTAGTGAAAAACAGACGTTAATATAATCCCATTGGATTTCCACTTGACTTGAAAGGTTTCAGACAAATAGAAACTTAGTAGATTCAAAAAATATAACATTTATTCCAAAAGTAACCATTTAAATGATAATAATATATATGATACAGAGTTTTTTTTAATAAGTCAAAAGAAAACTTAGTGACATAGCTTTTGTAAATTACAGCTTGTTACATTGAATAGCATAGTTAAGTTTCTCAAATATGCTGTACAAATCCAATAAATTGCAAATTGTGTCTTTTAGTTATACTACTTGCTGAAAATGGGGAGGGCAAGTTATAACGATGGATATTTAGATCTAATATTAGCCAGCCTCTTCTAAAAGTGGAAAAAATAAAACTTACAGACAAACACAAAAATAGAGAAGGGATAACATTATGTAATACTAATAAAGGAAAATATAACTGAGATTGGTCCTTAATGTAAAATATAACACATATAATTTTCACACACTTGTGCTATATTTCAGATGAAGTTTTGACTCTTTAAAAAACTAATAGTTTTTGCCGAAACAATAGTTTATGGCTCAGTGGTAGAGCTTCGGTCTGCGGACTGAAAGGTCCTGGGTTCAATTCCGGTCAAGGGCATGTGCCTTGGTTGAGGGCACATCCCCAGTAGGGGGTGTGCAAGAGGCAGCTGGTCAATGTTTCTCTCTCATCGACGTTTCTAGCTCTCTATCTCTCTCCCTTCCTCTCTGTAAAATATCAATAACATATATATTAAAAAAAAAACAAAAAACTAATAGTTTTTGCCAAAACCGGTTTGGCTCAGTGAATAGAGCGTCAGCCTGTGGACTGAAAGGTCCTGGGTTCGATTCCGGTCAAGGGCAAGTACCTTGGTTGCAGGCACATCCCCAGTAGGAGTTGTGCAAGAGGCAGCTGATCGATGATTCTCTTTCATTGATGTTTCTAATTCTCTATCCCTCTCTCTTCCTCTCTGTAAAAAATCAATGATATATTTTTAAATATATATATATTTTTTTTAATAAAATAATTTAAAAAACTAATAGTTTTTCCTTTTTCCTATCCTTTTAAAAAGTATTTTGCATAGTATTGTGTTTGTAGTTATTAGCTGGATTTTTTGTTATTAGCCATACACACCATGCTTCATCATACTCATTATAATTATAGGCTACGTCATCAGCGTAAGAAAGAAAAGTATGTTGCACACTTTCGTGTAGCCTATTTCTTCCTGTTATGTAGCAATTTTAATAGCTGTATTCTAGCTTCAATTGAATTTTAGAATGTGATTATAGAATTCATGTCAATAATATGTTCAGTGTTAAAAATTCTCTCTGCCTTCTTAATTGCATAAGTACGTTTATCTCTGTGGTTAGTGAGTTAATCACAGCAGTTAGCAAATCTTTTGCGAAGGGCCATATGGTAAATATTTTAGGCTTTGTGGCCAAGCAGTCTTTGTTACTTCTACTCACCTCTGATGTTATAGAGTGAACATAGCCATAGACAATACCCAAATAAATTAGGATTGCTATATTCTACTAACATTTTATTTATGCACCCTAAAATTTTAATTTTATATAATTTTTAAAAATATATATTTTATTGATATTTTACAGAGAGGAGGGAGAGATAGAGAGCTAGAAACGTTGATGAGAGAGAAACATCCACTAGCTGCCTCTTGCACACCCACTACCGGGGATGTGCCCACAACCAATGTACATACCCTTGACCGGAATCGAACCCGGGACCCCTCAGTCCGCAGACCGACGCTCTACCACTGAGCCAAACCAGTTTCGGCAAATTTTATATAATTTTTATGTGTCATGAAATAGTTTGATTTTTTTTTTCTCAATGGGTTTGTAAAAACCCATTATGACAAAAGCCATTATTACATCACTTGCTGGCCCCTGGTTAGTCAGAACATCTTCAAAGGTGCAAAGACAAACCAGTTGTAACATGGAGTCATTGTAAGCTGGACGTAATAGGTGAGCAAGGGGACCTGTACTTTAACCATCTATAGCTGTTGGATTTTGTTTTGCTTTGGGGAATACACATTCTCTCATCCCATTTTATAAATATCCTACATGATTTCCTCAAATGTGTTAGTACTTTAAAATTGTACATAAATGAAAATTAGTTGATGTCTTTTTTTATAGTGCATTTGATTATGACACGGAAAATATGAACTCTGAAGACATTTATAGCTCTCTCAGAGGTGTCACTGAAGCAATTCAGAATTTCAGCTTCCGTAGTCAAGAAGATATGAATGAGCCATTGAAAAGGGATTCTAAAAAAGATGATGGAGATTCAGTGAGTATTTGAATATTCTTACACTACAAACTTTTTCATTAAGAGTTTTTTTGTTTGGGTTGTTTTTTGTTTTTGTTTTTAAATATTTGTATTGATTTCAGAGAGGTTAGGGTGAGAGATAGAAACACCAATGATGAGAGAATCATTGATTGACTGCCTCTGGCACATCCCCTACTGGGAATCGAGCCCACAACCCTGGCATGTGCCCTTGACCGGAATAGAACCCAGGATCCTTCAGTCTGCAGGCTGACACTCTATCCTCTGAGCCAAACGGCTAGGGCTGGGTTGTTTCTTTTTTTGTGTTGTTTTTTTTTTTTTTAACTTTCTATCATTTGCAAACTTAATTTTCCAGGGGTCACACACATACTTACTTGTCCTCCATAGTCTGTCAGGGTATCTGGTGATTGTACTAGTATCTTCAGAATATATCTGAAATCCAACCACTTCTCACCATTGTCTTTCTGGTTCCAGCCATCATCATCATTAATTCTCTCACTTGAATTATTAAAATGGGCACTTAACTGGCCTCCTTGATTTTGCCTTTGTCCTTCTAGTCTATTCTTATTTCTCTATTCACACCTCGGAGGTCCCTGTCTCAGAGTAAAAGCCAAAGTCTCCACAATACACTTTTCTCCTTTGTTGCCTCTCTGGCTTCATCTCCTCTTACTTTCCTCCCTGTTGAGTCTTCTTCAACCACACTGGCCTCCTTGCTGTTTCTTTTTAATTTTTGTAATTATTTTTTGGTTGATTTTTTTTTTTTTTTTTTTTTTTTAGAGAGAGAGAGAGAGAAGAGAAAGAAGAGAGAAATACCCATTTGTTGTTCCACCTATTTATGTACTCATTGGCTGATTCTTGTTTATGCCCTGACCAGGGATCCAACCTATAGGTTGTAAACAAACAACAGGTTTCTTTACATCTTTACTATAAGCTTTGACATTTTGAATGTAACTTTTAACTCATTGTTTTCCAGTAGGTAAATTTTTTTCAGAAGGTTATTGTTACCTTTTTATTTTTATTTTTTATTATTTTATTGATTTATTTTTACAGAGAGGAAGAGAGAGGGATAGAGAGTTAAAAACATCGATGAGGGAGAATCATCGATCAGCTGCCTCTTGCACAACCCCCCACTGGGTTTGTGCCCGCAACCAAGGTACATGCCCTTGACCAGAATTGAACCTAGGACCCTTGATTCCGCAGGCCGACGCTCTAGCTACTGAGACAAATCAGTTAGGGCTATTGTTACCTTTTTAAAAAATCACCTTTTGCCGAAACCGGTTTGGCTCAGTGGTAGAGCGTCGGTCTACGGACTCAAGGGTCCTAGGTTCGATTCCGGTCAAGGGCATGTACATTGGTTGTGGGCACATCCCCGGTGGGGGGTGTGCAGGAGGCAGCTGATCAATGTTTCTCTCTCATTGACGTTTCTAGCTCTCTCTCTCTCCCTTCCTCTCTGTTAAATATCAATAAAATATATATTTTAAAAATCACCTTTTGGCCGAAACCGGTTTGGCTCAGTGGATAGAGCGTCAATCTACGGACTGAAGAGTCCCAGGTTTGATTCTGATCAAGGGCATGTACATTGGTTGCGGGCACATCCCCAGTAGGGGTGTGCAGGAGGCAGCTGGTCGATGTTTCTCATCGACGTTTCTAGCTCTCTATCCTTCTCACTTCCTCTCTGTGGAAAATCAATAAAATATATTTTTTAAATAATAATAATAAATCACCTTTTGCCCTAACCAGTTGGGCTCAGTGGTTAGAGCATCGGGCTGTGGACTCAAGGGTCCCAGGTTCGATTCCAATCAAGGGCATGTACCTTGGTTGCAGGCACATCCCCACTAGGGGGTGTGCAGGAGGCAGCTGATGGATGCTTCATCAATGTTTCTAACTCTCTGTCTCCCTTCTTCTCTGTAAAAAATCAATAAAATATATATTTTTTAAAGAAATCTGTTTAAATAAAATACACCTTTTAAGCAGTAAGGAAGCCTTTCCTTAGAATTTTAAATTGATACTTGAACATGAATGAATGTGCTGTGTCTCCCCTTCCTGTTCATAGATGTGTGGTGGTCCTGGGATGCCTGACCCAAGAGCAGGAGGTGATGCCACTGACTCAAGCCAAACAGCCCTTGACAATAAAGCCCCATTGCTCCATTCCATTCCTGCTCACTCCTCTCCACGCTCTCGAGATTATAATCCATACAACTATTCAGACAGCATCAGTCCCTTTAACAAGTCTGCCCTCAAGGAAGCTATGTTTGATGATGATGCCGACCAGTTTCCTGATGGTATGTATGCTCTGTGTCATACTGTTACTGCCTGTGTTTTGGAGGCCTGATCCTCAGTGAAGCAAAAGATGCTCTTTTTTTGTATCCTAAGAAGTAGGGATCTTTGCAGTGGTCAAGTTTTCTCCCATCTCCTAGGAGCTCATTTCTAACGGTTTGGTAGATACCTTCCCAAGAATGGGAAACGGTGATCATTCTAAGATCATCCTGGAAATGAAGAAGACCTTAATGGCCTCCCAGAAATAACTGAAACCATTTTCCCTCTACCAAATGGCATAAGCCATTGATTTTTTTTTTAATGATTTTTTCTTTAATGAAGACTCAATGTGGATATCTTCCTTACTCTGCTTAGGAATCTGTATCTCCAGTGCTGGTCATATGTAATTTTTTAAATGGAAAAATACGTTTTATGACATAGAAGAATCGTATTTTTACTAACTTCTCATGTTAAGAGACAATATAGCACAAATATCACAAAGTCAAAATTATGACAATATAGCGAGATCACACCCTTATTGTCTAATGTTCTTCTTTTTCAAGGATTATATTTTTTCCATTTGTTAAAGGAAGACATCTTTGGAAATTATATAACTGAAACCTAAACAGGATAGAATGTTTTTGAGCTTGAGAACATAAATTCTTCACTGCATAATACTTCTTAATAGACTGCTGAAGAATAGGTAGCCATTTTTGGTTGTGTAACCATTTTTAAAGATAGATAAGCCCTCAGTTAACCAAATAGTAATTGCTCCAAGTTCATATACCACTTGTTTTCATTGTCTATTTTTACTTTTAATTTTGAGATGGATAAGCCTTGTTTGCCATTATTTTATTGTGAACATTGCTAAGAGTATCCTTTTTAAAAATTGTATTGACTGTAGTTTTTCCTTTCAGCCACCATACACCAACCCCAATATGCAAACTATCTTCTCTTTTTCTTATTTTAAAACCTAAAATTTGGGGGGGAAGATAATTATTTTGTTCAAGTCAGAAATTCTATAAAGCATTTTTTTTTAAATTCTGAAATTAAGTATGTTTCACTCAGATGTCTCTGTACATATTTATAGACAGATACATTAGTGATAAATTTATCAAAATTAACAAGTCAGAAAAAATACATCTAGTGTTCATGTCTAAGTACAGCCTTTGTAAAGTTTACCAGGGACTCTATTCAGAATACTGCCTCTATTTAGGATATTACTGTATCCAGGGGAGACTCATTTCAGAGTTTGCCAAGTTGAAAGGACCCTATCTAATGAAAGGGCAATATGCAAATTAACTGTCACTCCATCACAAAGGTGGCAGTGCCCATAGCCACAAGATGGTAGCGCCCAGTCCTCTCAGCCCCACCGGAGTCCCCCAGTTCTGGGGGGTCAGCCGCTGACAGCGGGCAGCGTGAGTGGCCTGGTGGAATGCATGCCTCGTCGACGCAAGCATTCCACACCCAGCTACAGATGGGCCTCTGGGCAGCGGGCGCAGAGAGCTACTGGCACACTGACTCGTGTGCAGGGCTACCAGCATTCTATATTTTTTGAGCCCTGCAACAAAAATATTATCAGAATTGTAATTGTGCCAACATTTGTGATGAGGACACAAGGCCTTAGTGAATTTATTGTATTCCAGGCCCAGGTCCTCAGCATAACACTAGGAGGTGTTTCTTACTTTTCCGTTTAATGATAAGAAAACTGAGCCTCCAAAATGATTATGAACATGTTCCTATTACACAAAGGGCAAGAGGCTGAGATTTGGTAAGACTCCAGAGCCTGTTTTTTCTTGTTGGTTTTTTTTTTATGACCTCACTGCCCCTCTGTGTCAGGCACAGAAGAAATATAGTTGAGTATACTCTACCTTAATTAATTCAGTGCCTTAAGTTTATCTAATTTATATGGTATAAATAGTTCAGTTTTGTACCAAATATTTTATGTGCTTTCTTCAGTAGAAATTATTTCCCTATGTCATCTCTAGACCATTCTATGTCTAGTCATTTCTAATTTATCTCCTAGAGTAATTACAAAGGCTATATTCATGGAGAAAAGAATTGGCTTCCTTTGAAAGCATTTTCTTTTGAATTCCATTTATTCAGCTGAAATGAAACACTCTTGTCAGAATGATCCTCTGACATCTGTGAGAGTCTGATAACTTTCCAGGAGTGGTTTTTGTAGGGCTTATAGAGATGTGTTTATCCTGCTGTAGCACTTCTTATTAGACCAACAGTAGTGCTCTAGCCAAAACCGGTTTGGCTCAGTGGATAGAGTGTCAGCCTGTGGACTGAAGGGTCCCAGGTTCGATTCCGGTCAAGGGCATGTACCTTGGTTGCGGGCACATCCCCAGTGGGAGATGTGCAGGAGGCAGCTGATCGATGCTTCTCTCACTCTCTAGCCCTCTCCCTTCCTCTCTGTAAAAAATCAATAAAATATATTTTTTTAAAATAAAATAATTGATTTGGAACAATCAGTGGGTGAAACCATTAGGGGAAAGTTTGATAGGGAACTTTACAGTGGTGGGAATAAGTTACTACCATTTAAGTTCAGTGATCATTGCCTCTTGGAATGCCACCATATAAATGCATACTTAAGTATGCAAGGGTAAAATAGTTGGTATTTATGATAAATGTTTCAGAAAACAGTGCACAAAGATGAAGTAAAAATTGTAAAAAAAAAATATATGATTGTTAAATTTTGGTGATTGGTATATGGAGGTTCATTATACTGTAATCTCATGAATTTTTATTATAAAAAGTTTTAAACTAACATTGGTGTTTTGGGAAAGATAAATGGAAAAGAAAATTACTTAATTTTCTCTTGTTTTACAGTCAGCAGTGTTTCATGTTATGAAATTGTTATTCCCATACTTGTGAGAATTTACCTATAAAGTTATAAGATGAATGCCATGTCCTTTGACAGATCTTTCCCTCGACCATTCTGACCTAGTTGCGGAGCTGTTGAAGGAGTTGTCGAACCATAATGAACGTGTAGAAGAAAGAAAAAATGCCCTCTATGAACTTGTAAGACTAACCCAGGAAGAATCTCTTAGTGTTTGGGATGAACACTTCAAAACAATATTACTTTTACTGCTTGAAACCCTTGGGGATAAAGAGGTAAATGGCATAATCCTATATGACAAAAGACTCTTATGCAAATTGACTGAACAGAATGACCAGTTGCTATGACTCACACTGACCACTAAGGGGCAGACACTTGATGCAGGAGCTGCCTCCAGTGGTCAGTGGAGAAGCCGGGCTCATGGCTGGCAAGGGCAGCAGCAATGGCAGGAGCCTCTCCTGCCTCCGCAGCAGCGCTAAGGATGTCTGACTGCGAGAGGGCACAGGACGGACTGAGGGACCCTTCCGAGTACATGAATTTCATGCACGAGGCCTCTAGTATGTAAATAATCACCTGTTTTTTCCTGCCTTGGATTGCATGTCACTGCCAATTAACCAAGCACTACACAGATTTGGAAATTGGGAAAACGAGTCTCTTCTGCTGCTGCTTTCTGCATGAAGTTTTCACTGTAAAGTGCTTTTTCTTATAAACCAAGTAGCCCAGCGATTTTGATTAATTGACAATGGTAAAAATGAGAGGTTGCTGACAGGTCTTTATAGAAGAGTACAGGTTACTTGTTTGCCTACTTAAATTAGTTCGGAAGTAAAACTTCCTTTTTAATAATATTTAGTTGGTTCTCGGTTTTTTAAAGATGTGTGTATGTTTTCAACTAGAGATGTGAAAACTTAATTATGCAATATTCCACATACTTTATGCAGTTATCTATGATCCCCCGACCCTCACCTCAATATTAAGATCCTTACATTTCAGACATGGGAAATGTAAAAGATTATCTACAACCCAAAATATTAAAAACATCATAATGTTTCTTCTTAGCCTACAATCAGGTCTTTGGCATTAAAGGTTTTAAAAGAAATCCTAAGGTATCAACCAGCAAGATTTAAAAACTATGCAGAACTGACTGTTATGAAAACATTGGAAGCACATAAAGATCCTCATAAGGAGGTAAGTTACCTGATGCTTACAATATTATTATTTTATTCCTGATACTTCTGATACTACAGCAGCCCCCCCTTTTCCTCAGGAGTTATGTATCAAGACCCCCAATGAATGCCTGAATCTGTACAGAACCTGATGTTTACTATCTTTTTTTCCTGCACATAAATGCCTATGATAACATTTAACTTATAAATTAGAGTAAGAGGTTAACAACAATAACTGATAATAAAATAGAACATTTATAACAACACAATGTAAGGAAAGCTATGTGCATGTGGTCTTTTGCACAATATCCTATTGCACTCTACTCACCTTCTCACGAAAAGGAAGCCCTTTACAGCTTCTCTTGGGCACGTCGGAATTGCCAGCATCACAACTCTTGCGCTTTGAGCCATTAAGTAAAAGAAGGGCGACTTGAACACAAGAACTGATATGCAGCGATGGGTATGATGACTGAGCTGGCTGCTAAGTGACTAGCAGGTGGTAGTGTGTGTAACATGGGCGGTGCTGGACAAAGGGGTGGTTCACGGCCTGCGAATGGGGTGATGCAAGATTTCTTGATGCTACTCAGAATAGCGTGCTGTTTAAAATGTATGATTTCTTACGGCAACTTTCCACTTAATATTTTTATACCATGGTTGAGTGCAGATAACTGAGCCCCCAGACAACTGGGGGACTGCTATATTGCATAAAACATAACTGTTGCTTTAAAAGTATCCTTATCCATCATTTCCTTAATGAACACTTAACCTTGATTTTCAAGATAATGTCTAATTGAGATCCAGGTATATATTCCTTCCTATTAAATGAATTATTATAACATGGCTACTTCGAGGAAATAAAATTATTCATTTTCTCCTTCACTTCACTTTTCGTTATTTACCGTATTTGCTGGCGTATAAGACGATTTTTTGGCCCTGAAAAATATACCTCCAAGTGGGGGTAGTCTTATACGGCGAGTATATAACAAACTCTGTATTTTTAGTGGAAATGTTAGGGGGTCGTCTTATACGCCCAGTCGTCTTATACGCCGGCAAATACGGTATTTTCAGGGCCAAAAAATCGTCTTATACACCGGCAAATATGGTACTTAAGAGTTCACCAATATTATCTTCACATTCCACTTATCAATAAGAATTTGGTTTTGGGGTTTTTTTTTCCAAGTAATGAAGATAAGAATCATTACTATTTTAAAGTGGTAAATTGTCTATATGAGCTGGGTATCTGTTAAAAGTTTATTAAATAGCTCAGCGGGTGTGGCTCAGCATTGAGCATCAACCCATGAACCAGGAGCTTCTAGATTGATTCCCAGTTAGGGCACATACCCAGATTGTGGACTCTAAATCTGCCTGGATTTTTATTCAGATTTCTTCAGCTGGTGTTTAACATCTTGCTGAATGTCTAAAAAACTAATAGTTATAGTTTAGTTACCCACCTTCTGACCCAAATAATGCCTGTAACATCCCTATTTTTTCAAAGATAAAATTGACATTCTTAAGGTGGTATAGCTGAAATTAGCCCTGGGTCTTCTGACTTCCAGTGTATTTTTCCCTGTGCCTTTCTGAGCTCCGCTTACAGATTGAGATCATAAGGAAGACACTACCAAAGTAACATGAAAAACAATAATTTTTACATGTTTTTAAGACAGTCATTAGAGATTACAGATTCGAACAAGAAGATTGACAACTGTTTCTTCTCTTTATTGAAAAGAAAAGCCCAAGCCCAATACAGAAGGAAAGAAAATCATTATGAACAGAAGGAGGAATAGCATGTTACTTGATAACATATTGACTGTTTTATGTTGTAATTGTGTGGTAAATATGTGGGGACATAGCACTTCTAGAGTTGAGGACACTAATAATGAGCAGCATCTCACAGTGGCTGATGCAAAAGATTCCACATTGCCGAAACCGGTTTGGCTCAGTGGATAGAGCATCGGCCTTTGGACTGAAAGGTCCCGGGTTCGATTCCGGTCAGGGGCTGCCACGTACCTTGGTTGTGGGCACATCCCCAGTGGGGAGGTGCAAGAGGCAGCTGGTCAATGTTTCTCTCTCATTGACGTTTCTATCCCTCTCAATTCCTCTCTGTGTAAAATCAATAAAATATATTTAAAAAAAAAAAGACTCCACATTGTAGTCTAGGTAAAGAGAGCCTTCACTTCCTTGCACAACTAGACCACAATATGATTTTAAAATCATCTTAGCCAACATTAAAATAACACAAAAGAAGGAAAACTGATTTAATAAAACCCCATGAATCCATTTCCTAGCTTCAACAGTTACATTTTGCCAACCCTGTTTTATCAATACTATTACTTTGTGTTTATTTGTTTACTATAATATTTTCAAAGGAAGTTCCAGTTATTATATCCTATGACCTATTTCATGAAGTTTGTACTTCCAGGACACAGTATAAAAAATATATTTTTGCCAAAACCGGTTTGGCTCAATGGGTAGAACGTTAGCCTGCGGACTGGAGTGTCCCGGGTTCGATTCCAGTCAGGTGCATGTACCTTGGTTTCGGGCAAATCCCTGGTGGGGGATGTGCAGGAGGCAGCTGGTCGATGTTTCTCTCTCTCCAATATTTCTGGCTCTCTATTCGTCTCCCTTACTCTCTGTAAAAAATCAATAATATATATAAAATATATATATTTTATTATGATTATTACTTCCCTCTCAATTTCCTCTTTGTTTTAGGTGGTGAGATCAGCTGAGGAAGCTGCATCCGTGTTGGCCACTTCAATCAGTCCAGAGCAGTGCATCAAAGTGCTTTGTCCTATCATCCAAACCGCAGATTACCCCATTAATCTTGCTGCAATCAAAATGCAAACAAAAGTGATAGAAAGAGTGTCCAAGGAAACTCTTAATCTGCTTTTACCAGAAATTATGCCAGGCCTAATACAGGTAAGCAGCTAAGTTTGGAGGGATAAGCTGTGATAGATTTGGGATTCAGTTATTTTAGGCACTTTTCCAGGCAACACTAATGGCATGACCATGCCTGCCTATTTGCTCTGATCATCCAAGACAGTAGGCAGGAATGTGTGTGTTAAAATATACGTAATATAAAATTTACCATTTAGTCATTTTTAAGCGTGCAATTTCATGGCATTAAATACATTCACAAACTGAAACCAGTTTGGCTCAGTGGTAGAGTGTCGGTCTGCGGACTGAAAGGTCCCGGGTTCAATTCCGGTCAAGGGCATGTACATTGGTTGCAGGCACATCCTCAGTAGGGGGTGTGCAAGAGGCAGCTGGTCGATGTTTCTCATTGACGTTTCTAGCTCTCTCTCCCTTCCTCTCTGTAAAATATCAATAAAATATATTATTTTTAAAAATACATTCACAAGGTTACACAACCATCACCACTATTCATTTTCAGAACTTTTTAATCATCCCAAATGAAACTCTGTACCCACTAATCAATGATTCCCCATTCTTTCTCCTCTCAGTCCCAGGTTACCTCTATTCTACTTTCTAGGTTTCTCCTATAGGTAGAATCATACATAGTGTTTGTCCTTTTATGGCTGGTTCATTTTATTTAGCATAATATTTTTAGGGCTCATCTATGTTATAGCATGTATTCCAATTTCATTCTTTTTTTGGATGAATAATATTCCATTTACTGTTATGTTTATACCACAATTTGGAGGGGGGTTGATGTGAGAGGAGGTGGTGGTGGTGGTTGTTGTTAATCCTCACCTGAGGATATTTTCCCATTGACTTTTAGAGAGAATGGGAGGGAGAGGGAGAGACAGAGAGAGAAACATCATTGTGAGAGAGACATATCAATCAGTTGCCTCGGTGTGTGCCCTCACCAGGGATAAAGCCTGCAACTGAGGTACATGCCCTTGACCAGAATTGAACCCAGGACCCTTCAGTCCATGGGCTGACGTTCTATCCATTAAGCCAGACTGGCTAGGGATGTACCACTATTTGTTTATCCATTAATGTGTTGTTGGAAATGTGGGTGTTTCCACTTTTTAAATTAAATACGTATTACAGCACAATTTCTTTTACTTATATGTGTATATCTAGAATTCCTAGGTATTACTGGATTCCTCTTCAAATAGGTCGTGATTTATATATGTAATGCAGTTTTTTTCTATACACACAAACCCATTCATGTAAACAATATGACAAATATGGAATTATATGTATAACATGCTTTGCTTAACTTCATAGATTATGAGATTTCTGCCATCCAATAAATAATATTTTATGTGCTTTTAATTCAATAGTGTATATATCAAGACTCCCTCCCGAAAAGAATTAATCATTTATTTCTTTGTGCATTATCTTTGTGACTTTATTCTAAGCCCTAAAATTTTTAATTGTGAGATCCTTGAAGATCAGATCCAAATATCTTTCTTCGTGGTCTATGCCAGTGTTCGGCAAACTCATTAGTCAACAGAGCCAAATATCAACAGTACAACGATTGAAATTTCTTTTGAGAGCCAAATTTTTTTAAACTTAAACTTCTTCAAAATAGACTCGCCCAGGCCATGGTATTTTGTGGAAAAGCCACATTCAAGGAGCCAAAGAGCCACAGTTTGCCGACCACAGGTCTATGCTTTGATACTAAGAATACATATATAAAACGTATATGTCATACATATCAGGAAAACTGAATAAAAGTCTGGATGAATAGATTGGAGCAGTGGTAGGGATGGGACAGATACTAAGCGTAACTCAGCCTGGATTCTAGGAGTACCGTGACTGCCCGGCCAAGGAGATGGTGCTAGTGAGGAGCTGTTGAGTGCTGTAAAACTGAATGCCTTGGGGAGGTTACTCTGGAGGCGTTTTGCAGGGTGGATTGGCCAAGGGGCAGCCTCAGAGTCAGAATTGCCGCTTTCCTGGCTAAATAAAGGGAAGGAAGGCTAACAGTGGAGGTGCCGGGGGGAGATGGGAGGACAGAAGGGAGTGTCTCTGCCTGAAAAGGCTGAGCAGTGTGTCGGTCAGTAAAGCTGGAGTTCCCTGTCCTGTCTCTGTTGGAATCGTGCTTTTCTCCGATCCCCGGGAGTGCTAACACGGACTTTTCTCCCTAGGGCTATGATAACTCAGAGAGCAGTGTTCGGAAGGCTTGTGTCTTCTGCCTCGTGGCTGTTTATAAGGTGATCGGGGATGAACTAAAACCACATCTCAGCCAGCTCACCGGCAGTAAAGTGAGTAGAGCTGCTTTGTTTGAAGGGTGCTGGCCGTGGCACATTCTTCAAAATTTGTGTGTGTGTGTGTGTGTGTGTGTGTGTGTGTGTGTCCCTGTCAATACAAAGTTTATTTGTATTCAGCTTTTAGTAAGTCATGCTTTGAGCATTCAACTTATTCCTCCTGTCATTTGCATTCTAGCTGTTTCCATTTTCATATTTGCCACTCAGGGGAAGTTAGGCAGTTTGGTGGGATGGCTGGTAGATAGCTGTGAAAGAAATGCCTCTAGATTCTGGTTATTTAAAATAGTCAGCTTCGCCGAAACCGGTTTGACTCAGTGGATAGAGCCTCTGCCTGCAGACTGAAAGGTCCCGGGTTCAATTCCAAGCAAGGACATGTACCTTGGTTGTGGGCACATCCCTAGTAGGGGATGTGCAAAAGGCAGCTGATCAATAATTCTCTCTCATTGATGTTTCTAATTCTCTATCCCTCTCTCTTCTTCTCTGTAAAAAATAAATATATATATAAATAAAAAATAGCTTCTTTGCCACTCCTACAATTATTTTTTATAATTTCTAATTATCATCAATAATAACATGGTATTATAATAACCCTTCTGTTCAAAATTTATCTTTTAAAGCTCACATATCTATAACAATAAGAGCATAATATGCTAATCAGGCTGGACAGCTGAAAGGCCTTCCGGGCATCCTTCCGGATGAAGCTGCTGCGGTGGCAGGGGCCGAGGCAGAGGGTTAGGAATGATCAGGCAGGCAGGCGAGTGATTAAGAGCCAGCGGATTGTGAGAGGTTGCAGGACAGACTGAGGGACACACACAACCCCCATTCCCTTCCCCTTCATGCACAAATTTCGTGCACTGGGCCTCAACTAGGTATATAATTTTTTAATAAACATTATACTATAAATTAGGGCAGCTTGCTCAAATGACATGTTTGCTTTGCTTTTCAATCTGCAGATGAAGCTACTGAATCTTTACATCAAACGTGCACAAACAGGCTCTGGAGGAGCTGATCCCACTACTGATGTCCCTGGGCAAAGCTAGGGAAGCCGGTGGAAGCGAACCAGGTCTCTCGGGGGAAGGACACAGGCCACCCTCATCAATTAAAGGAAATTTTCAAATGCATCTTTCGGAGCTTACCATTGTTTCCTAGTTTTAGTTTTCTGTTTTGTTCTGTATTTTCTGTAAGAGAGGGCTCCCCTCAGTCTGCATGTAACTTTTACGATAGTTATCCCAAATCCAAGAAAAAGCAGTATTAACAACAGTTGATCAATATACAGTAATTTTAAATCTAACTTATCATTTCACTGTTCGTACTACTTTGTCTTCCCCATTAACCTTTGCCAGTGTTATGGTTGTATAATTTTTTTTTTAATGCTGGTTAAACAGGAATGCTTAAAGCTTTAAAAGTTGAACAGTCTAAAACATTTTTTGCCTTTATTCAAATGCAGGATAATATTTTTTAATTGCTACTTTGAGTTTTGTTTCCTATCATGTCCTATGCTAGTAATATTGAAATGACGTGAAACACAGCAGGACTAATGTGAGCTACAGCCGGACTCTGTTGGTGTGATTGTGATACATGTCATTAGCTATAACTTCTTTGGGTGGTCTGTAGTTTTAAAACTAAGACTTCAAAGAGAAATGTTACAGAATCAGCCAGTTTTGTAAAACTGATATTGTTTGTTGGTTACTGATCTTGCCATCTTTATTTAAAACCATATCCCCTCTATGATCCCTTAAGAAAGCTGCACCAAATCATCTGCCTGTTTTTTTTTTTTTCTTAATACTTATTAAAATGGAAGGTTTCATTGCAGGGTTTTTGGTTTGTTTATCTTTATTGTGAATGATGCTTTTTTATATTTATTAATATCAAATTCACTTACAAATAAACTTGATAATGGAAACAGACAAAAAAAATCAAGTGCATGTGTGTCCTTGACAGTCTTCTGTTTCTCATTTAATAAACAAACTAATTATTGAGACATGGGAGTCGACCAGCACCTTTTGTTTAAATGGTGGAACCTGGTTTCCTTTTACCATGAAATTCTTACTTGAAAACGTTGATCCTGATGGGAGAGAAGATGGTGCCAAGGCTGTTATCTTGCATAATGGGCTCAAATTCTCTACCTCTTCAGGGCTAATACTTTTAATTGAGCTGCTGCCTATAGTGTCTTTTGGAAAACAAAAAAGGGTGATTTTTCTGTTACGTTTTTAAATCACCTTTGGCTACATCTGTTCTTTTCATGTGCAGCCAATTTGCAAAAATTACCAGTGTTGGTGAAAGGCAAAGTAGATAATTTGGAACCAGAATACTAATGATTGCTCATCTTGACTTTTTTTTTTTTTAATCCTAACGAAGTGAATTTGACTGGAAAGGCAAATAGCTATTAGGGAAGCTATTTGCTGCTGTTACAGAGTTATCTGTACCTTGTTTAATTGAACAAAATGTAGAAATGTATGTAAAGAATTTAAGAGTACTGAATGGATTTGTCATCGGCTTTTACCTTTGTTTCTGTTCTCGCAGCAGGAAGTTTCTCTGTATCTCCTCCCCTTTACCTGTAACAATTTGGTTTTCTACTGTTAATTACATTGTGTATTTATAGTTCTATGCTTACTGTTGTGCATATACTGGCAATAAAACTGTACATAACATTACTTGAGAAAATTAACAATACATATCAGTTGTTTTTCTGTCTCTCTGTGTGACAAGTCACTTATAACTAGATTTTTAGAAAGCTCGTGTGTCAATAAATTTTATAAGTGCATCTGAGGAGAAAAGATTTACCAGGAATAGCAGCCACAGGGATATATAGCTATGTATGCATGTATATATTATAGCTCTAAGATGAAAAGGCATTTTAAACATTGAATGCTTCTTAGCAATGTTTTATGTTCCATACCTCTGATATGTTTTATGTAATCATTTTTAATCTAAATAGTGGTTTGATTTTGACCTGTTCTTTATGGTCTTGCTTTAACTACTGCTGACAATTAGAGTCGCTTAAGCAGAATAACTCTACTTAGAAACTCTGCAGCAGGCAACTCAGAAATGAGTGAACTGAGTAACAGAAAAGCAGAACAGCCCTGACCGGTTTGGCTCAGTGGATAGAGTGTCACCCTGTGGACTCAAGGGTCCCAGGTTCAGTTCTGATCAAGCACATGTACCTTGGTTGTGGGCACATCCCCAGTGGGGAGTGTGCAGGAGGCAGCTGATGGATGTTACTCTCATCGAAGTTTCTAACTCTCTATCTCTCTCCCTTCCTCTCTGTAAAAAATATATAAAATATTTTTTTTAAAAAAGAAAAGAATGCCGAAACCGGTTTAGCTCAGTGGTAGAGCTTCGGTCTGTGGACTGAAAGGTCCCAGGTTCAATTCCGGTCAAGGGCATGTACCTTGGCTGCGGGCACATCCCCGATGGGGGGTGTGCAAGAGGCAGTTGGTTGATGTTTCTCTCTCATTGACGTTTCTAGCTCTCTATCTCTCTCCCTCTCTGTAAAATATCAATAAAAAATATTTAAATAAATAAATAAATAAATAAAAATAAAAAAAGAAAAGAAAAACAAAATTGACCAATCAATAATTTCCTAACATTAAAAAAAAAAACCTATGAGGAAATTCTTCATGTAGCCAAGGTAATCCCATAATGTGGCTTGGCCAAAAGGAAGAACTGAGAAGGAAAAATAGCCCCCATTCAAGACAGGCAACACACCATGTTACTCAATATTCCACGAAGTGGCCCTGGGACAAGCATGTCAAACTCAAAGGCTAAGGGGTCAAATAAACAAGGTTTAAGTTTATGTGGGCTGCAAAAACAAAAGCTTCCGTTTTCATAGAAACATAGGTTTATTTCAATAGAGCCACGCTGAATACAAAGGGCTGAAATAAACGAGTAATCGTTAACATAGAATAATAGAACATTTTGATGAAAATATTTTTTATTTAACAGTAACCACTGAATAACTGCACAAATTAATAAGCACAGCACAAATAAACCTATTTTTCTTGTTCTCCGAAAGCGAAATATTTCCTGTTGTGCACACCAAACAAATCAGTCCAAGACTAAGGATGTGGCAATCGGCTGCTAAAATAGTCCCTGCTAGAATTAGTGGAGAGAATTGGTTCACCTGTGCATCAGGCATGTAAGGAAATGAATGCAACACGATTATAGTAATCAGTCATTAGCGAACATTGTAGTTCATTATTAATTAAGAACTAGTGGCCCGGTGCACATTTGTGCACGGAGGGGGAGGTCTCAGCCTGGCCAGCACCCTCTCCAATCTGGGACCCCTCAGGGGATGTCCATTCCAGGGATTGGGCCTAAACCCAGATATTCCTCTCAAAATCTGGGTCAGCTGGCTCCTAACCACTCATTCAACTGCCTGCCTGCTTGATCGCCCCTAACTACTCTGCCTGCCAACCTAATCCCCAACTTTCCCCCATTGCCAGCCTGCTCACCTCAAACTACCCCCTTGACCGTCCTGACCGGCCCCAACTGCCTTCCCCCACCAGCATGCTTGCCCCCAACTACCCCCCCCCTCCTGCCAGCCTTATTAACTGCCCTCCCCTCCTGGCCTAATCACCCCTAACGACCTCTGCCTTGGCCCCGCCAATATTGCTTTGTCCCAAAAGACTTCCAGAAGTTCTCCCAGTCTAATTAGCATATTACCCTTTTATTAGTATAATGTATAACAGGATAGTGTAAAAAATTAAAGAAACTTTTATTAAAACGTTTCTTACATACCGTTTTATTGGCTGGGCCGCAAAAAATATCCGTTGTGGGCCACATGCAGCCCCGCAGGCTGTGAGTTTGACATGCTTGCCCTAGGACATTGTGACCCAGGTTTAAATGGCCACACTATCAAAAGGCTACAATGTGACTAAAAATAGTGCATTAGCTTGCCAACCTTGTTTAAAATTTTTCAAGGAGCCGAAACTGGTTTGTCTCAGTGGATAGAGCGTCGGTCTGCAGACTCAAGGGTCCCAGGTTCGATTCCGATTAAGGGCATGTACCTTGGTTGTTGGCACATCTCCGGTAGGGGGTGTGCAAGAGGCAGCTGGTCGATGTTTCTCTCTCATTGACATTTCTAGCTCTCTCTCTCTCTCCCTTCCTCTCTGTAAAAAATCAATAAAATGTATTTTTTTTAAAAAAAAATTTTTCCCAAGGAGATCCCCCTTCAGGAATATTTGAGGAGACAGGTTTTGGGGTGTGTTTTTTTTTTGTTTGTTTGTTTTTTAAAAATGTTTTTCTGAAATTATTCCCTTGCTATCAAACATGAGATAAGAATTTTGACAAGTGCTCAGAATCTAACTTTGCAATGTTTCATATCGGTGCCCGGTCACACAGTCTGGGACACTTAAGTACTGAGATTCTGTTAAGCCTCTTTCCAAAAATGTAGTCCTAGTTCAATGAGACGTGTGGAAAAACACCCCCCCAGTGTGACTTCTTGTGAACCCTGAGTGGAATATAATCCTATCATTGCTGGAAGATCTCATTGTCCAGGAGCTTTCCCCAAGAAGCTGCAGTTTGCACACTGCTTTTCCAGAAATGCAGTCTCTTTTGTGGACCCTTTTTTAAAAAATCCTTTAAAAAAAAAAAAAAATATATATATATATATATATATATATATATATATATATATATATATATATATTATTGATTTTTTAAAGAGAGGAAGAAAGAGGGATAGAGAATTAGAAACATCGATGAGAGAATCATTGATCAGCTGCCTCCTGCACACCCCACCCCCTGGGGATGTGCCCGCAACCAAGATACATGCCCTTGACCAGAATCGAACCTGGGACCTTTCATTCCGCAGGCCGATGCTCTATCCACTGAGCCAAACCGGTTTCTGCAAATCCTTTGTTTTTTATTACATATGGTATTATATATGTCTCCTCTTTCCCCACTGACCTCTCCTTGGCCACCCCCTGTAGACGCATTTTTTTAATAGAAGTTCACCAAGAAAAGAGTTGAGCAGTAATTAATACTGCAAATTAGACCTGTTGTTTCTCAATATTTATCAACCATGTTCTGCCAAACATTTGTCTAAACGGCATTTACCTGGTGCTCACCAGTTTTAACCTGCATGACTTCATACCAGTTACCAAACAACATAAGCCCAGCCAGTGTGGCTCAGTGGTTGAGTGACCATAAACCAGGACAAGAGATCATGGTTCCTCCATTCCTGGTCAGGGCACATGCCAGGTTGTGGGCTTTATCCCTGGGGGTTGGTGGGGGGCAGCCAATCAGTGATTCTTGTCATTGATGTTTTTATCTCTCTCCCTTCCTCTCTGAAATCAACAAAAACATATTTTTAATGGGAGACTTAAACCTCTTAGTGACCACTTTCATTGAGATCAGTTATCACCATACTAGCCTGAGAGCCTCAAGTTTAATGCTTTTGTAATTTGGAGGATGAATGTAAATAGACAAAGAAGGAAGCTCTTTCTTTCTTTTTTTAAATATATTTTATTGATTTCTTACAGAGAGGAAGAGAGAGGGATAGAGAGCTAGAAACATCGATGAGAGAGAATCATCTATCAGCTGCCTCTTGCACACCTTCTACTGGGGATGTGCCCGCAACCAAGGTACGTGCCCTTGACCGGAATCGAACCCGGGACCTTTCAGTCCCCAGGCCGACGCTCTGTCCATTGAGCCAAATGGGTTCTGGCAGGAAGCTCGCTCTTAAGAACCATTATTCAAGCAACTAAAACCCTAGTTTGCAAATAGTGAGACCTCTGCCTGAAATGCTTCTGTGTTTAGTGTGCTACAAAGGCTGAGTGAGGCAGAGGAAGACTACTGTGACTTTATAAGCTAAAGATTCCTATTAGACAATATTCAATACTCTTAAATAAGTGTATCTTATTTAAGAGTACAAATATGAGCATATAGATATAACACCTTAAGTCAAAAATTCAAAAACTCAGGGTATGTGTGGATGTAAACAGAAAGATATGAAATAGAGTTGACAGGACATAGAAGGAAAATTCAAGAAAGATCTCAAAGATACTCAGAAAAGAAGACTAAAATAAAATATTCAAAATAAAACGATTTTCACAGAAAAATTATGAGATATTCAGGAAATAAATGAAAACCTTCAAGAAAATGAAATAAGGACAGCGGTAAAAAGTAGTCATGAAAAGAACTGGTAGAAAATAGGCAAAAGTGATTCATCATCCACACAGTTGGAGTTTCTAAAAAAATAAAATAGCCGAAACCGGTTTGGCTCAGTGGTAGAGCGTCGGTCTGCGGACTGAAAGATCCCGGGTTCGATTCCGGTCAAGGGCATGTACCTTGGCTGCAGGCACGTCCCCGGTGGGGGGTGTGCAGGAGGCAGCTGGTCAGTGTTTCTCTCTCATCGATGTTTCTGGCTCTCTATCTCTCTTCCTTCCTCTCTGTAAAATATCAATAAAATATATTTTAAAATAATAATAATAAAAAATAAAATAAAACCACACACACCCAACAAAAGGGAATAAATATTTAAACTGTAGGACCCCAAGATGGAGGAAGTGACCTTCCCCACTGCCTGTTCCAGGATGTGACCTTTACAGTTAAAGATTAGACAGGGAGGAGGTCAGTTCTTTATGGTTGAAGATTAGGCAAGAATGAAATAAGTCCCCAGAAACTCCCTACCCTGAGGACTTGCCCAGAGGAATGGGAAGGGGAGAGACAATGGGGACTGTTGACTAAGCATAGACCCTGTCTTAAAACATGTAATTAACGAGCCCACCTGCGTGTGGTGTTTATTTCCTTGTTCCCTTCTCCCCCCTCCATGTGTAACCCCACCTGCGTGTGGTCTTTATAAACTCATATTCTGCAGTTACTCGGGGCTCCAGGAGACAGCGCTGTTGCTGTCTGCCTGAGAAGCCCCTGAGCTTGTACTATTAAAACCTCATGCTTTTTGCATCAAGCTTCGGTCTCGGCGTTTGACATGGGGTCGTCGCCCCCTCCGTCTGACTCACCGGGGGTCTTGGGACCTTACAAAACAAAAGGGAATGAATATTTAAAATCCAAAAATACCTTCCAGAAAGAAAAGAAGATATGAATCAACATAATCAAAAGGCACACCTGGGAAAATTATTCTAAAATAATTATTAGACATAACCTAGGAAAACCACTAGACTTTAAAGGTCATGGGAGAAATCCTCTGGGCCTGGAATCAAACAGATCGATGACTTCTAAATAAAAGGAGGAAGGCATTAGTCTTCTTGAGAACAATATAATGTTTAAAGCAAGACAACAGTATAACAAAAAAATAAATCAATTAAATTGAAAATAGGAAAAATCAACAAAATAATGAGAGAGAGAAATCAACAAAAATAAAAAGCTGTTTTTTTTAAAAAAAGATTAAAGTTCTATCCAAGCTAACCAAGAAAAAGAGAAGACAAACATTACCAATATTAGAAAGAGGAAAAAAAAAAAGTGGAGACACCTGACAAGCCAGGTGATCAAAGTCAATATCCACATTGGTAAATGTGATACAGGGGCACTTTCCCCCCGTGGTTTTCTTCCTCAAAGCCAATAACATGAGAAAAAGGTAAGAAAAATTCCAATAGAGAGGCATCATACAAAATATTTGGCCAGTACTCCTCAAAACTGTCAAGCTCATCAAATGTAACACATTTTTAGCCAGAGTGTGGACTTTGGGAATTTTAAAACATGACTTCCAAATTATTTCACTCTGCTCCCATCAATCTGATTGTGTGGCTGCTTGACTAATAAAATTTGCTACAGAATAAAGATTCTGCTGTAGTTTCTGGTTCTGGGTCTTCAGAGTTATATATATATATATATATATATAGTCTACATTTGTTAAAGATGGATAGGCAGACTTTACTCAGGAGCATCACAATCGGCATAGGGACCACTGCCATGTGATTTTGCAGTGGGAGAGCCTGGGCTCAGCTCCCGACGGGTAAATGGGCATTGAGAGCCCAGGTGCAGGCTGGGAGGAGAAACCATCAAGTTAGCAAGGGGAGTTCTGGGTAAACCCACCTTACAGGATTTTTGTTGTAGGAATTCCAGCAGCCCCAACTGGGGTGCCAGACAGCAACCAGGATCGAGCTATGAACATGTGAGTACTGTTGACTGATGGTAAACGAATCGGGAGGCTTTGGCTAAATTGTAATGTAAGATTGTAATGCTCAGGAGGTTTGGACAATGGAAGTCAGGCAGTATGGATAATAGATGTCAGGTGGTATGGATACTTGAATACTCTTCCCTTAGTCCTCCAGGATGTCTGGATACTCTTTCCTTAGTCCTCCAGGGGGTAATCAGAGGTTTATGTGGGGTTTGGTGTATATGCAGGCATCGAAGGAGGGCTGTAAAAGTCGAAAGTTTAGGTTCCCAGGCTAGTTAAAACAAGAATAGGATCTTGTCCCCATTTCTCTGTGGTAGGTGGCTGGAGCAGCACTGGCTGTTACTCCTGTGGGGTCAGACCAGACCTGGGTTCAGCGACCTTGGTCCTTGAGTTCTGGCTAGGAAAGAATTCAGAGCCAAGACTCCCAACTATAAGAGAACATTTATAGAAGTAAAAAAGGGGCCCTTTGAGTTTGGGAGTGAGGAAGCTAATAGTAATTCGTCTGGGGGATGGGGAAAGGAGAAGAAAAAGGGGAAAGGATTATGGGAAAGGCGTGGGCAAGATTGTAATGCTCTGGGAGGGAGAGCCTGCTGGACCCTCCTTTGTCCTAAGGGTTTGAAGGGTGGAGACTTTGGGGTAGGCCCCCCGGGGAAGATTTCAATAGAATATTCCGCAGTTTTCCAGGTGTCTCCGATCTGGGTTGTGGCACCAGGGCAGGGGGTCCTGAGGTCAGCTTTGGTGTTGCTTGTCTGGTTTTGTTGCTTTCCAGGGCCTGGAGCTGAAATACAATTGAGTCCTAGATTATCTCTAGGGTGCCCAAACGAGGGCCAGCGATGATACACTAGGGGAGGAAAGGTCACCCTGGGGGCAAGGGCCCACCTACCATTGTCCTTTGCTAGGCTCCAAGGACTTTCCACCATGCTGACCTTCTCTACCTGGACCATCGTCCTTGTTCTACTCACTTCTAATTGCCTGCAGGACCTCAACCAACTTAATTTTCATTTGGCAGAATGATTATACCGACACCATTTCACTTCTGTGTTCCTCAGTACAGAAACCCTTGAGGCGACGTTAGCCCCAGTCATATAACTGCACCCTGAATAAGAAGCTCCTAGCTAAGCCCAGTGAATCCGAGTACAATTAAATGCAAGACCACAAATATCACGATTGCCAGCTGTTACTGCTAATGAACCCATAGTATTAACTCCAGCTCGCCATTCTGCTCCCAGGAATCAGCAATTGTGGGCACTCTTTCCAGAACCCTTTGCTGGGACCACTGATTGGCTTACAGTCATGTCAATCAAAGTTTTTCTGCCCAATGGGCCTTTCAGTCCACAAGTAGGCTGCGAGCCTATTGGCTCACACTCCCACCCGCCTTCTCTCCGGTAGTGTGAGCAAAAAAAAAAAAAAACAAAAAAAAACCCCCAAAGACAACCCAAAAAGACCATAGAGAAGTAACTCACCACAGGAAGTGGGGTCTAGTGTGGCCCAATGAACAACTTTTGGCAGCAAATCCAGTGCTGGAACCCGCCCAAGAGGAAGAACATTCTGATTGGTCGATTAGCACCGGGGCACAAGAGGCTCACGGGAGTCTCGACCCAGCACTCGCCTCTATTGTCCGGTTCGCCTGTCAATCAACGAGCTTCTCAGGATGGAGGAAACCAGGCTGCCCTCTTGGCACCGCCTCTTCCGGGGCCGGGGTGAAAGGGCGGCGGGGCCGCCCGGGCGGGGAACCTGCCGTGTGGGCGGGGTCGCGCCTCCCAGCAGCGGGGAGAGTGCCTCCGCCGGGGAGCGCCGGGACTGTCCCGTGCGCGGGGCCCCGCGGGGCGGGGCGGGCCTGGGCCGGGGGGCGATCTCGGGGGGAGGCGGGGGCAGGGCCGGGGCGGAGCCGCAGGAGGCGGAAGCGGCGAGTGAGCTCGAAAGCCGGAGCGGCGGCGAAGCCATCGTCCGCGCCCGCGGAGCGGCGGCGGCGGCGGGGTCGGCCGGGGCGGTAGAGGAGCCTGGGCGGGCGGGCTGCAGCCCGGCGGGGGTCGAGGCCGGGCGCCGGGGGACGGGCGGGCGGGCTCACCCCCGCGCGGTCGTCGTCGGAGCGGGCCGAGCTCCCGCCCCCCGCGCAGTCCCGGGGAGGATGCAGCCGGGCGCCCCGGGGCGGGACGGGCGGCGGCGGCGGCTGCGGCGCTAGCGGCGCTGGGGGCGGGCGGCGGCGGCGGCGGCATGAGGCGCGGGGCCGGCGCCCGCGGGAGGGAGGCGCTGCCGGCGGCCCTGCCGCTCCCGCCTGAGCTGCTCGCCTCGCCCGGCCCGCGGGGCCCCGGCCGCGCTCGTGCCGCCCGCCGCCGCCACCGCCGCGGCCGCCGCTGGTGAGCCCTCGCCGCGCCGCGGAGGCTTCACCCGCGCCCTCCCCCAGGACGCCCGGCGGAGCTCCGGCCGCCGCGCCGCGCCGCGTGCCGCGCGCCGGGGGACGGCGAGGCCGGAAGATGGCCTGGGTGCTCAAGATGGACGAGGTGATCGAGTCCGGGCTGGTGCACGACTTCGACGCCAGCCTCACGGGCATCGGGCAGGAGCTGGGCGCCGGCGCTTACAGCATGAGGTACGGTACCGGGCGCCCTGGGCCGGGCGGGCGGGCGGACGGTCGCGCGGTCGCCCGGACGCCTGCGTACCCTTGGGGGAGGCTTGCAGGACCCCGGGCCTTCGCCAGGCGCGGCTGCGGTCCGCGGTGCCCCGGGCCTACCCTAGGGCTTGGGGTCCGGGCCTGCCGCGTGGCCGCCGGGGCCGGGCCGCCTCGCAGGCCTCTGCCCACCGCGGTGGCGGGCCGGGGAGCGCGGCCCTGCAACCTTGGGCCCCGAAATGGCTCAGGGTTTCTTTTAATTTTTCTTTTCTTTTCTTTTTTGCTGTAAAACACGCCCGGCTGTGAACGCTGGGCTTGGGTTGATGGGGATGGGGTTTCATGCCCTTGCAAGGGATTGGCGAGCCGCCTGAGAGCTGGGCATACGGGACCTCTGCCGGGGAAAGGACTCGGACAAAGTTTGGTGCCGGCTCGCACCCCCGGCTACACTGCGGCCTCCCCGCGGCTGGTCTCCGTCACGTGGTGCGGGGCGGCCGCCGCCGCCGCCGCGGGGAGAGGCGCGGCCGCGGGAGCATCTCCCCAGGAGCGTTTTCCTTGGGGGGCCGCCCTCTGGGGCTGTGGGTGCACCTCACACCACAGTTTGCCGGGTCCTCGCCGCCCCTGTCGGCAGCCATTCATTTCGTTTAAATCTGAGGGGTTGGGCCGAAACCGGTTTGGCTCAGTGGATAGAGCGTCGGCCTGCGGACGGAAGGGTCCCGGGTTCGATTCCGGTCAGGGGCATGTACCTTGGTTGTGGGCGCATCCCCAGAGGGGGGTGTGCAGGAGGCGGCTGGTCGATGTTTCTCTCTCATCGACGTTTCTATCTATCCCTCTCAATTCCTCTCTGTGTAAAATCAATAAAATATATATTGAAAAAAAAAATCTGAGGGGTTGGAACTGATCTGAGCTTCGTCTCCGGCCTTGATGCCGAGGAATTCTGTTCTTTCGACTCCTGTCAACTCGGCGGCTCTTTATTTTCTAGCTTTTTTAAAAAAAATTTTGTTTTGCGTACTATATAAAGTCGCCCCAGTAAGGTATAAACCGCGATGGTGTGGCGGCTTTTTGTCCTTGCGGAGGAAAGGGAGGTGTTTGTCCCCAATCTGTCCCTTCAGGGAATGCCCCAGGTGCCTTCCAGGTGGCCTCCGCACCTGTCACCGCTGCCCGCGGGGGGACAGGTGCCCCGAAGGGTCCGTGCAGGCCTGGGTCGGCGGGGGCTGCCCCCGAAGTAATCAGGCTTTTAGATCTGGGAAAAGAAACAACTCCCGAGGAGATGGAGGTGTTAGAGGGAGGGCTTGAAGGAAAGCCCGCGTTCACCAGTCTCTGACCCCGACTCCGCCTGCGCTGGTCTCTCTGAACTTGGCTCCTCTCCTCTCTGCAGTTGTGCAACTGGGTGAGGTGGCCCGTGTTTTTGGAACTACTGTTTCGGTTGTTGAGGAAATTGAGCTACTAAAAGTCACGGGGTCAGCCCAGAGGGGAGTGCGGGAGGCAGCGATTGCCTGCCGGGCCTGTCCCTGCGGCCTGGCCTGGCCCGAAGGGAGGGCGGGCAGGTGACACCAATTCTTCGCGTCTCTTCGGCTGCTTCTCAGCTGCCAGTTATGACCATAGGAAGGTTTGCTGCTGAGAGCATTGCGGTTTGAGTTATTTTGAGCTTTTATTCCCCCCCCCCCCCAAGAGTTCTGTTTTAGTGATTTCACCAACTAATGAAACTTTTATTTTGTGCAAAGGAAGTAAAATCTTGATATTAAACCTTTCCTTGACCTTTTTTTTAAAAGTAATGTGTGATATCTTTGTAATTCTGTGTTTTTTACAACACTTCTCATGGGAAAACTTTCCCCTTAATGCTTTTGGTTATTGGTGATATGGTATGTGTCATTTAATCTAAACTTTTAAAGTATCTTTGCAGGCAAATACCATTTTGGTTATTTTTTTCCATATATTTTGGGTATCCGTTTGCTCCTCAAAAACTAAGAGGAACCCATGAGAGTCCTTGCCTCTTGCAAATTCAAGACCCTTTATTTGAGATTCAAATTTAGGAAATTGCAAAATTGACTTGACCTGGAGCAGGTCTGAGTGCCTGAAGCTGAGCTGTCTTGGTTTGCATTGCGGTCCCACCTGGAGCGCCCTGAGGGCCAGTGTCCATCACTGCACGGCGGTCTCTTCCTCTGGTGTCAAATGGGAAGTAAGGGCTTCTGTCCTGGTCCTTCTTTCATTTGTTCTCTCAAGTTCAAAAAGTAAACTTGCGCTAAACTCGAAATTATTTGAAAAGTGACTTTTTTTTCCTTGATTTCTGAGGAGATTGAGAGGGAGCATTGATCTGCTGCCTCCTGCACGCCCCCTACCGGGGATGGAGCTTGTCACCTGGGCGTGTGCTCTTGACAGGATTGAAGCTGGGACCCTGTAGCTCACAGGCCATCTATGCTCTCATCCACCGAACCAAACGGGCGGGGCTGAAGAGTGACTTCCTGATAAAGTTTACTTCGTAGGCAGCTTTGTGTTTTCCTTTCAAAGTGGAGTGTGCTTACTGTATTTGGGTTTTGGATGACTTAAGAGGGATTTTTTTTTTTATTAAGGTATTATCTGTGTACATAGCTTATCATTGCCCCCCCCCCCCCCGATGCCCTCCCTCCCCAGAGTTTTGTGTCCATTGGTTGTTCTTATATGCAAACATACCAGTCCTTCGGTTGATCTCTTATCTCCCCCCAGATCTCCCTACCGTCCCCCCCCCATCATTTGACAGTCTGCCTGTTGTTTTACTGTCACTATATCTATCTGTTCATTCGTTTATAATGTTCTTTAATATCCATAAATGAGTGAGGTCATGGGGTGTTTCTCTTTCATTGACTGGCTTATTTCACTGAGCATGATGCTCTCCAATTCCATCCAGGTTACTGCAAATGATGAGAATTCCTTCCTTTTTATGGCAGCATAGTATTCCATGGTGTAGATGTACCATAGTTTTCTGATCCATTCATCTGCTGACGGGCACCTAGGCTGTTTCCAAATATTAGCTATTGTAAATTGTGCTGCTATGAACATAGGGGTGCATATATCCTTTCTGATTGGTCTTTCTAGTTTCTTGGGATATATTCCTAGAAGTGGGATTACTGGGTCAAATGGGAGTTCCATTTTCAGTTTTTTGAGGAAACTCCATACTGTTCTCCACAGTGGTTGCACCAGTCTGCATTCCCACCAGCAGTGCACTAGGGTTCCTTTTTCTCCGCAACCTCGCCAACATTTGTTGTTTGTTGTTTTGTTGATGTTGGCCATTCTGACAGGTGTGAGATGGTACCGCATTGTTGTTTTGAAGAGGGATTTTTAAAGACTTCTTTTAGAAAATGGTTTCTTCAGTTTTTACGTTACCTACCTTGAAAGAGATCCTTTTTCTCAATTTTCTGACTTAAAAATATGTTTGTATTAAATGAGGTAGGCTAATTTCTAGTATTACCTTTGCTGCTCTTTTCCCCCCTCCTTTTGTGTATTGAGTTCTTCTGTGTGTATTGTGAGATATGAGTTGCTTCAGATTTTATAGGAAATGAGACAGGTTACAAAGAGTTTTTAAAATCTCAGTTACAACATCAGGATCCTAGAGATGGATGAAGAGACCCTAGAAAACCAATAGGCCAGTCCCTTCTTTGTAAGTGAGTAAACCTGAGCTCATAGATGTGAAGCGATTGCCCCAGCGGCCTGTCAGTGGCACTGCCATTCCAAATGAGGGCTCAGCTCCCATGCTGAACGAGGCTGAACCTCACCTGAAACCTGGGTCAGTCATGTCTGTGAAGTAAGGACCCGTCACTAAGGAACTTCAACTTCTAGTAGGGTCATTTGGACCACTCGTAATTTTCTTTCCATCGTCCTTCCCATGAAATTATCTGTAGCCTGTTACTTTTCAGGATTTAAGAAATAATACTGGTCTGGCCGTTTGCTCAGTGGTTAGAGCAAGGCCCGCAGACTGGGTTCAATTCCGGTCAAGGCCACATGCCTGGGTTGCATGTTCAATCCTTGGCCTGGTCCGGGTGCATGTGGGAGATAACCAATCGATGTCTCTGTCTCTCTCTCTCTCTCTCTCTCTCTGTCTCTCTCTCTTAATCAATGGAAAAAATAATCTGGGGTGGAGATTAAAGTGTCCCCCACCCCCCGAAAAAAGAAAGAAATAATGCAACTTCTTTAGACTACACATAAAAACTTTGATATTAAATTATTACCTTACAAAGGACATTGGTCTGCCCTGTTAAACTTCCCTGTAGTATAAGTCTATTTTGAAGCACATTGCACATTCGGTAGGAGGTGCACTCATAGTTTACAAATTATTTGCTAAATCAAAACTGCTTTGAGGTGAAGGCAAATTCCTCGATTGATTGAAAGGTTAAAATGCCAGTGTACAGACTTTGTGAGGTAATGGGAAAATTTCAACTTGATCAGTTTTCAGTTAGTAAAAGATTACTAAGGATGTGGTTTATTATGTAGCTATTAATAGCAGATGTTTTTCTTTTGGTCTCATGCTAAATAAAACAGGGTTTTTGAGTAGGTGATATGTCTTGGAAGTATAGAAAAATTTTAGGATCAGTGAAATGTTAAAAATGATAGCGGTGCCTCAGACTGTTACTTCCAGAATTGGCAATAATTCCTATAAAACTTCTCATTTCAAAGTTTTAAAAACTTGTTCTGGCTTTAATCTTGGCTGAATTATAAGAAAGAATTTATAAGTTATTTATTAAAACCATATTGATTTCAGATCATATTGTTCATATTGGTTTTTAAATATATTACCTTTAAACGGATTGGCAAAAAAAAAAAGATAAATTAATAAGATTTTGCTTGTCAGGGCATCTCTGTCACACTTTTTGTTTGTTTACAACCATTTTTAAAAGTGTGAAAGCCATTCTTAAATCATGGTTGTACAAAAACAGTCTGGCTGGATTTGGCCTTGGGATGTAGCTAGACAATCCCTGCTCCAAAGGATAGATGAATAATAGGCTTTGATTGCCTCAAGAAAGATTTGCTGTGTATTATCTTAAGTTCAAGAAATAACTTTTGCCAAAACCTGTTTGGTTCAGTGGATAGAGTGTCGGCCTGTGGAATAAAAGGTCCCTGGTTCTATTCCGGTCAAAGACGTGTGCCTTGGTTGCGGGCACATCCCCAGGCAGCTGATTGATGTTTCTCTCTCATCGATGTTTCTAACTATCTTTCTCTCCCTCTCTGTTAAAAAAAAAAAAAAAAAAAAATCAATAAAATATATTTAAAAGAAAAAAAACTTATATAGACTAACAACTGTCAACTAATAAAACATTCTATTTGTCCATAGATTTTGTGTTCCATTTTAAAAATTATAGTGTCCCCTCTCCCCACTAAACACAAGATTCAATGCTGTTTATATCCTTCATTCAGGGCTGTTTGAAATGTGACAGCTTATTGATAGGGTCTCATAAATTTGATATTTTACTAAGATGACCCCTGTCAATTTGCCAAGACATACTTAAATCTTTGCTATTAGTGGAAATGCCATCTGATGCCTCACTTTGTTTGCTTTAGGTTCTGTGACTGAATTTAGAAGGACCCCTGTAATAATTATTTTGCTTGCTTTGGTACACGACTAATAGATGGATATGAAACAGATCTGTGTTGAACTTTGGTGTGGCAATCTCTTTTAAAACTTGCTGGTTTTTTGGAATTTGTGAAATTGTTATCTTGAAATATGGACTACAAAAGAACTAGTTTTTATTAAGTGCAACCGCATTTTCAACTTATTTTTTTTATTCTTAAATGATTTTAGATTTACAATGTACAGAGACAGTCTAGCAAGTTGACATGAACCCTTTACCCAGTTTCTCCTACTTCCGTAACCAGAGTACAATTTTTTTAATCCTCACCCTAGGATATGCTTTTATTAATCTTAAGAGAGAGAGGGGGGCAAGGGAGGGGGGGGAGGAGACATTGATGTGAGAGAGAAGCATCAAGCCAGTTGCCTTCCTTACCTAGCCTTACAGGGGATGGAACCCATTAGTATATGGGACCATGTTCCAACTACCCAGCCGGGGCCGGAGTGCAGCTTTAAAAGATGCCATGTGCAGTGCTGCTATGCAAAGGACAGAATTTATTTGGTTCGCGGTTTTTCGTCTGCTGTCCTTGTAATCTGGGTTTCAGTCTCAGACATCATTGCACTTAGTGTTTGTCTCCTCTTTTATGACTTTGACAATCTTGATATGTAGTGGTCAAAGCTGTTTTAAACATGAAAAATAAAATTTTGGAAGCAAAGCTAGAATACACTTGTGAATACTATTTTGAGTTCAGAGAAATCGCTTGTCATTTTAGCAGAATGACTGAGTAGGATCACTCCTCGGTGTCATTTTCACTCATTTATGGATTACGTTGTCTCAATCTCAAATTATTTTGTCTCTGAATACAATAGTATGATGTGTTTTTTTGTAGTCCCTTCATAATTAAGAAATTTAAAAATTTACTTAAAATAGCAAAGGCCTTTATATTACTGGGGAGTGGCAGGAGCCATCTCCTAACGCTCTTCTCTTTTTCTCCCTCTCCCTCTCAGTGTTTCCTATTTAAAATATTATTCTCCTAAACAAAATATATGAAAAAGAGTGGCATTGCCTTCGCTTTTTGCACATTTTTTTAATATCTCACTTAGAAAACAAATCAATCTTATCTGCTTTTGGAATATATTGTTTTGGTTAATATACATGAAGAGAGTCTAGTTTCAGATACATATGGGGAAGTGATGATTTCTTAAAATTGCAACTTAGAATTTGCAGTTGTATCAATGTATTTTTTTTGTCTTGTTACATTAGAATCAATTGGTCTGTCTTGGACTTAATCTGATCTCTCACCCTGCATAATTTTGAAATGTGCATGCATTGTTCATTTGGAAAAAAACAAAAAACAGTGGTTTTTCAGATCTTCTAAATGTTGATGCTTTTCACTAGGCGATATTGAAAAATCACATTCCTTAATATGGCCACTATCTATCTCATCAGAGAAAACATGTGGTGGAGGGTTCAGATTTTATCATTGGCAACAAATATCATAGTGGTAAAGGATGGGTTCACTTATTCATTTTTGAGGAAGTTTTTGTTAAATACCCAGGTCTGAATATTCACAGTTTATCAGTTTTTCTTTCAAGTTAATATTCTGTGAGAGAAACTGCTAGGTCAAATCCCATTGCTAGAATCTTCCTTGAGACAACCATTGCACTTAGGTGTGCCCAGAAATACATTATACCTTACCCAAGGACTAATATATAATAAAGTTAGTTTTAGACAATGGTTGTCAGTACAGTTGGTGCCACTGCCTTGACTTATGCCAAGGCACCAGCAGTTTTAATCATCGTTGGTTTTGTGCCATGAGTACAAATGTCAACTAAGTGAAAAAAGGCAATAGTGCATTCTGAAAATAGGTTTGACCTCTTGCACCACCTGGAAGAGTCTCAGGTTCCCCAGGATGACACGGACCACACTTTGAGAACCTTTGATCTAATGTGTGCCTAGAGTTAGAATAGTTAAAATATTTTAAATAAAAAACCCGTTTTAGAGCTCAGAGAAGTTAAATAGCCTGCCATGGTATCACCTAACAAATGGCAGAGCTGGATTTGAACTGGGGTTTGACACCCCCCCCCTTTCTGTGGCATCCTTTGCTATCTACCAATTAATAATTGAGAAGTCTTCTCAAGGAAGTGAGAATATGATCGTTCTGGATTGGAAGAATCACTTGGGAATGCTGTATATAATATCTTTTTTTTTTTTTTTTAATTTTCTTGTGTCTTTTTCCCCTCTACAACCTTGATGAACTTATTCTAGGTATTACCTTCTTTTTTTAACTTTTTATTTTATTTATTTTTTATTGATTTCAGAAAGGAAGGGAGAGGAAGAGGCAGAAACATCAATGATGAGAGTTTAAGTTTAAATTGTTCAGCTGCCTTCTGCATGCCCCACACTGGGGGTTGAGCCCTACAACCCGGGCATGTGCCTGAACCATGACCTCCTGGTTCATAGGTCAAACTTCAGCTATTGAGCCATGCTGGTTGGGCAGTCTTTTTATATATATATGACATAGGTATATACATAGTTTCATATTTTATTATTGTTATTTTAAAGATAGACTTATTTCTTACAGTTCTGGAGACTGGGAAGTCGAGCAAGGTGGAATTTATTCTGATGCCTCTTTTCTTGGCTTATAGGCACATAGCTTGTTCTGTGTGATTGCTTGGAGAGGAGGGAAAGATCTCTTTTCCTCTTCATTTAAAAATATATATATATATATATTTTATTGACTTTTTTTCAGAGAGGAAGGGAGAAGGATAGAGAGCTAGAAGCATTGATGAGAAATATCAATCGGCTGCCTCCTGCACACCCCCTACTAGGGATGTGCCTGCAACCAAGGTACATACCCTTGACCGGAATCCTGAGACCCTTCATTTCACAGGCCGACGCTCTATCCACTGAGACAAACCAGTTAGGGCTTTTTAAAAATTGGTTTCAGAGTGGAAGGGAGGGAGGGAGAGAGAGAGAAGCATCAATGAGAGGGAATCACTGATTGGTTGCCTCATGCACACCCCACACTGGGGATTGAGCTTGCAACCCAGGCAGGTGCCCTGACCAGGAATCAAACTGTGACCCTCCTGGTTCATAGGTCAATGCTCAACCACCGAGCCACACAGGCCCATCTTATGTCATATTTTTTTAAAATATTTTTTATTGATATTTTACAGAGAGGAAGGAAGAGAGATAGAGAGCTAGAAATGTCGATGAGAGAGAAACATCGACCAGCTGCCTCTTGCACACCCCCTACCGGGGATGTGCCCGCAGCCAAGGTACATGCCCTTGACTGGAATCGAACCTGGGACCTTTCAATCCGCAGACCGACGCTCTACCACTGAGCCAAACCAGTTTCGGCTCTTATGTCATATTTTGATGGCATTTATTTATTGATCAACCTACAAAGTTAGCATTGGGATCTTATGTTACCTTTCAGTATAATTAACTAATACTTATAAGTCATAGCTTTCATTCTTATTTATATTTTCACCAAGAGGATTTTAAATGCTTACATATATATGACATAGGTTTATATATATTTTCATCTACTGTAGAGCCATTGTGGCTGGAATGGTTGTTTGTTCATAAAGAGAACTGCTCTGTGTCTTCATAAATCTTATTTATTCCACTTAAGTGGAACTAAGCCCCTACCTTAGATCACAGTGTTGAGAAGAACTCCAGAGGAGGGCTGGGGGAGATTGCTGACTGTGTTCCTCAGTTAGACTGTGTGCAGAGGAGTGTTTTCATAATTCTTAGGTATAAATAAAGGAGAAGTAGAACTAGTGGTAATTTAATTTCTTTTAAAAAATATATTTTATTGATTTTTTGCAGAGAGGAAGAGAGGGGGAGAGAGAGTTAGAAACATCGATGAGAGAGAATCATTGATCAGCTGCCTCTTGCACACCCCCTACAGGGGATATGCCCACAACCAAGGTACATGCCCTTCACCAGAATCGAACCTGGGACCTTTCAGTCCGCAGGCCGAAGCTCTATCCACTGAGCCAAACTCGTTTCGGCTAGTTTCTGAATAATCAATCTAGTGATTCAATAGAAATGTATCCGAGAAGGAAGGAATGCAGAATTTTCAGCTCATTTCATTTCCACATTTTGTTTGTAAATTAAATTTACTTAAAATGGGCCAGCCAAATACCTGAGTTAGTCAACAGCTTGCAGAAAACAGGGAAATAAAGCAATTCAGACAAGCCTTTGATGTTGGTGTTATAGTAGTTATTTGACTTTTATTATTTTACTTTTTATTGAAAAATGAATATAGAAAAAATTATCAAGATGTAAATGTACATCTTGGTGAATTATGTCAGTTACTTCATACACTAATTGTAGGAATGTGAAATGGTGCAGCCACTTTGGAAAACACTCTGGCACTTACTCAAAAAGTTAAACATAGTCACCATATGACCCAGTAATTCTACTCCGACATAGATATAGATATCCAAGGGAATTAAACATGTGTCTACACAGAAACATACAAGTGTTCACAGCAGCATTGTGAATAATAGCCAAAAATTGGAAACAGCCCTGATGTTCATCATCTGATGAATGGATAAATGGAATGGTATATTCATACAATGGAATATCATTCAGCCATAAAAAGGAATGAAGTAATGATACATGCTATAACATGGGTGGACCTTGAAAACATTAAGAAAAGACCATGTAAACCAAAACCGGTTTGGCTCAGTGGATAGTGTTGGCCTGCAGACTGATGGGTGCCGGGTTCGATTCCGGTCAAGGTCATGTACCTTAGTTGCAGGCACATCCCCAGTGGGATGTGTGCAGGAGGCAGCTGATCGATGATTCTCTCTCATCAATGTTTCTAACTATCCCTCGCTCTTCCTCTCTGTAAAAAAAATTAATAAAATATATTAAAAAAAGAAAAGACCATGTGATTCTGTTTGATTAAATGACCAGTACGGCAAATCCATAGTGACAAAGTACATCAGTGGTTGCCGGGGGTTAGGAGTATGGGAGGGGAAAGGGGACAGGGAATGACTGCCAGCAGGTACAAGATTTCTTTTTGAGATTATAAAATGTTCTGGAAGTAGTGGTGATGACAGCACAACTCTGAATCTACTAAAACCCACTGTAATATATACTTTAAAAGTATTAGTTTTATGATATGTAACTTAAATTTCAGCTGTTTTTAAGTATGAAAATTCAAAGCAAGCCAAACATCCACCACGTATGTTTAACCTCCCAGGTTAACAGAATATAGGCAGTGCCCCAGAAGACACCCCACCTCCACTCCCATTTGCCTCCCAATTAATGCCCCAGGTTATTCTGGGGAGAAAAAATAGCAGTTGTTTTTACTGCCACAGTTTGCTTCTCAGAAGATGCTATTGTTTTAGACTAAGCACGAAGCTTTATGCTCTCAGCACTTGCCAAGCCTAACAGGAAACTTTTTATAAAGTACATTTTAATCAAATGATTCTTTGTGATTTCATGGTGCTAATGTGACCTGCCTTTGGCAGCAGTAGTTCCTGCCTTTGAAAACAGGCAGCTGCACTCTCTTGACTTGCTCTTTCTTTTTCTTTTCTTTTTATTAGAACGATATGGAGTTTAAAGTGTTTAAAAATTTTTTTTAATATATATATTTTATTGATATTTTACAGAGAGAGGAAGGGAGAGAGAGAGCTAGAAACGTCGATGAGAGAGAAACATCGACCAGCTGCCTCCTGCACACCTCCCACCGGGGATGTGGCTGCAACCAATGTACATGCCCTTGACCAGAATTGAACCCGGGACCTTTCAGTCCGCAGACCGACGCTCTACCACTGAGCCAAACCGGTTTCGGCTAAAAAATTTTTTGAAGTAACTTTTTAAGTGACATTTTTATTGTTAGCCTTTATCAGTAGCATGGACTTTACTATTAAATACTTCTTATTTGCCAAAACCGGTTTGGCTCAGTGGATAGAGCGTCGGCCTGCGGACTGAAAGGTCTCGGGTTCGATTCCGGTCAAGGGCACATACATTGGTGCGGGCACATCCCCAGTAGGGGGTGTGCAAGAGGCAGCTGGTTGATGTTTCTCTCTCATCGACGTTTCTAGCTCTCTATCTCTCTCCCTTCCTCTCTGTAAAATATCAATAAAATATATTTTAAAAAATAAATAAATAAATACTTCTTATTTAAGCTACCTAATCATAGCTGCTTCTCTTTGCCTCACAGACACACTAAATATAACAGGTTTAATATTATCATTTACGGGAGCCAGGTTAGCATGGATAATTCTTTTATTCTATGCATTTCTAAACTTAAATTTTAAAAGAAACTACCCCTAAATGTTTTTACATGCTTTTAAGTATTTTAAACCCAAAGTGAGGTCAATGTTGATTTATTTTTTATTTTTTGCTTTTCAGTGATGTCTTGGCATTGCCCATTTTCAAGCAGGAAGATTCTAGCCTTCCATTGGATGATGAAACGAAAAACCCACCCTTTCAGTATGTGATGTGTGCCGCAACATCTCCAGCAGTAAAACTGCATGATGAAACACTCACTTACCTGAACCAAGGTTAGTATGGCTGTGTTAAATTTTGATGCTAGAATTTACAAGAATCCTAAAATGGAAGTCATTTATATTTTTTCCCCTTAAGTTATATAACTTTAGTTCACAAAAATTGTAGGAAACTTACTGTGAGTCAACAAAGTTATAGTTTATAGAGACTGATTTGCATGAGAGTCTATAGAACGAGATTTATTATATGGTTTTTCAGATAAAATCCAAAGGGGAAGCAAGTAGGAAAGGATGTCAGTTATTTTTAGTATCAGTGGTTTCAATGTGGAACTTGAGAATGAATCAGAAGTCCAGCTACCAAGGAACCTGGGTCTCCGGCATGAAGCATGTATGTGCTGAAAATAGACATAAGCTGTGTCAAGGTGGAGTCTGTGGCTAAAATAAATCATGTCAAATATTGTCTACATATTTTTTTAAAAATTTTTTTATTATTTTTTAAATCTTTATTCAGATTATTACAGTTGTTCCTCATTTCCCCCCCCCCATAGCTCCCCTCCACCCAGTTCCTCCTCCACCCCCCCTTACACTCCCCCTCTGTCCTCATCCATAGGTGTATGATTTTTGTCTAGTCTCTTCCCGTATTCCCCACACCCCTTCCTCCCCTCCCACTCCCGAGAATTGTCGGTCCACTCCCTTCCTATGCCCCTGATTCTATTATATTCACCATTTATTCTGTTCATCATATTTTTATTCACTTGATTTTTAGATTCACTTGATAGGTATGTATTTGTTCATAGTTTTTATCTTTACCTTTTTCTTCTTCCTCCTCTTCTTAAAGAATACCTTTCAGCATTTCATATAATACTGGTTTGGTAGTGATGAACTCCTTTAGCTTTTCCTTATCTGTGACGCTCTTTATCTGATCTTCAATTCTGAATGATAGCTTTGCTGGGTAGAGTAATCTTGGTTGTAGGTTCTTGCTATTCATCACTTTGATATTTTTTGCCATTCCCGTCTGGCCTGCATGGTTTCTGTTGAGAAATCAGCTAACAATCATATGGGTGCTCCTTTTATAGGTAACTACCTGCTTTTCTCTTGCTGCTTTTAATATTCTCTCTTTGTCTTTTGCTCTTGGAATTTTAATTATGATGTGTCTTGGTGTGGTCCTCTTTGGATTCCTTTTGTTTGGGGTTCTGTGTGCTTCCTGGACTTATAAGTCTAATTCTTTCACCAGATAGGAGAAGTTTTCTGTCACTATTTTTTCCAATATGTTTTCGTCATCTTGCTCTCTCTCTTCTGGGACCCCCATAATTCTTTTTTTTTTTAATTTTATATATATATATATATATATATATATATTTGATATTTCACAGAGAGGAAGGGAGAGAGAGCTAGAAACATCAACCAGCCGCCTCTTGCACACCCCCCACCGGGGATGTGCCCACAACCAAGGTATTGAACCTGGGACCTTTCAGTCCACCGGCTGACGCTCTATCCACTGAGCCAAACTAGTTTCAGCAAAGAATAGCTTTTTTAACTTTTCATTTCATATATAAATTTAGAATCGCTGAGGTTTTATTTTAGGTAATTCTATCTGTAGTACTTTAGCCATACTCTAATTTTGTTACTAATATTGAGTTAGTATTATGTTGAATTAGTGTTTGGGTAAGCATTCAATTATTTGAGACTTAAGTTTCATATTTGAAAGAACTGTAATAGTTTATATGATAATCTGAAGATAGTTCATATTGACAAAAGTTGCAGTTCACCATCTATAATGATGATTTGTTAGACTGACATGAGTGCTTACAGTGTATGAAGCATTGTACTGAATACTTTATATGTGCTATTATATGTGCTATCTTCCACAACAACCCAGGAAAAGTTCTATTAATCTAGTTTATAGATTTAAAAATGGAAGCTTAGAGCAGATGATAAGCTTGCTCAATATCAATTTGGTCAATCTTAGATTTTTAAGAAGTTACTGAAGTATATACACAGTAATGTACACAGGTCATGGCCTGCCTCAGTGTTTGAACATCAACCTGTGAACTAGGAGGTCACGGTTTGATTCCTGATCAGGACATATGCCCAGGTTGCGGGCTCCATCCTCAGAGTGAGGCCTGCAGGAGGTAGCTAGTCAGTGATTTTCTCTCATCATTAATGCTTCTCTCTCTTCCCCCCTTCTCCCTTCCTCTCTGAAATCAATTTAAATTTTTTTATTTTTTAAGAGTATATATAGCTCAATGAATTTTTACATACATTATTTCCTTAGAAATACTGCTTAATATTTCCACATGTTTGTGGTGATGCTAGTGTAAACACACCTGTTCTTTCAGTGCTATAAAAATATAGTACATACAGTTATGTACAGTCATGATAATAAATGGCTGTTAATTAGTTTATATAGTTTTTATCATTATTTTAGAGTGTACTCTTCCTGCTTATTAAAAAAAAAAAAGTTAGCATAAAACAGTGAATTGTGTTACCCTGGATATAGCCTTGTGCATCTCGTGTTTACTGTATCTCCTAATAGCATCATTTTCTCTTGTTCCTGATTTAATCTCATGTTGTTTTGTTCATCATGAATCCTGTGTATAAGATGCACTGCTAATGTTGCCAGTAAGAGGCCACATCAAGTGATGGGCCTGGAAAGAAAAATAAAATTAAGGATTACCAAGGTGGAAAATCAATTATGGTTATTGCTCATTAGTCAGGCATGTCCCATTTCACCATAGCTACCATCTTGAAAAACAAAAACAAAGTGACAGAAGCTATTCAAGGATCTGCTTTATTGAAGGCAATGAGACTAACAAAAATTCCAGAAGAGTCTGTATCAGACATGGAGAAACTTGTAATGACCTGGATTGAAGACTGGAAACAGAAGTGGATCCTTTCAGCACCAGGACGATCATAGCCAAAGCAAAAGTTTATTTGCAGTGTTGAAAGAAAAAGTGGACTTGACTACGATGTTTAATTTACTGCTTGCTCTAGGTGGTCTATACGATATAAAAGTCATTGTATATTACACTAGGGGCCCAGTGCACGCATTCATGCACCTCAAAGGGAACTCTGGGCCATGAGGCTGCGGTGGGCACAGGGTGGGTTCAGCCCATCCTCTGCACCCCCATGCAACCCCGTCGCCTGTCTGCTGGCAGCCCCCCTCCTTCCACTGCCACTCCCACACCCACTGACAGCGCAGTGTGATTGGGGCCAGCACCAGCAGTGGGTGCAAGTGGGACTGACACCATAAACAGATGCATATATATATATATATATATATATATATATATATATATATATAAAGAGAAAATGATAAAGCAATGATGGTAAAATGTTTAAAGTTCTTTAGTAATGTGTAGTTCTTTGTAGTGATCTTGTAAATTCTGTGTAAATTGAAATTATATTAAGATGTTAACAAAAAATTTTGGCTTATTTTAAAAATGGCTATGGGGTGCAATATACTTTAGACAAAGACTCTGCTTCCTGCAGTACTGCCTCCTTAACTTATCTCAAAGCCCTGTCAAAGCTGGGTCTTCAGATGGGCATCTAATGAACCTGGAGCTCTTGCTTATGTACATAAAATGTGTGCATATATGAATATTCAAATGTATGGACTGTATGCATATATATAATTATATGTGAACATCAGTGTATTTGTGGAACAGACATATATAATGGAGTGAGAACTGCCCTATACTGTTGCGAGATTTACAATCCTGTCAAATCTGATGACTTTAGTGAATTTTGGTTATTGTAAAGTAATCAAGTTGCAGTTTACTTTAAACAGCTTTAGACAGACTTAGTTCTTAATTTTAACATAGACAAATAATTTGAACTAAAAAGGACTTTTGAGATCTTATCTGTAATACTGTGCAGTGTTTCATATATCATTATATTAAATGAGCCTTATGCAAAATTATGCAAATGTATAATTAGCCATCCCAAATTAGGCCATTTTTCTCTTTGGAAGAGTGTTTATCATAACATATCCTATAGTATTTGTTCAGCTTTTGAGAAAAGATGGTTGATTCTTATCATTTACTCACAGCTTTTTGAGTATTAAGTTATTCCCAGGAATAGGTCTTGAATGCTTTCTGTTCGAAATAGTATTGGCTGACTAGATATTTGTAGGGTCTCCAACTTCAGCAAGCATTGGGATCTCAAAGAGTGCTTGTCAAAACATGATTGCTGGGCTCCACTGAGTTTCTGATGCAGTGATGTTTCCGTGTCATGCTGATGCTGCTAGTCTGGGACCATGCTGCATTTTTTATTTTGAATATCCAGGCAAATATGAGAGCTTCCCTTCACAACCACCTTAAATGGACAATCGCTGCATAGGAGGGTTGGCACATTGCAGGGCTCTGCGAGTTCTTTGGCCATAGCTTGGTTACTAGTATTCCTAGTAGCCTCCCCTGAAAGATCATTGCTCACCTGCCATTGTGTAACATAAAGAAAAAATAAAAGTAAATTCTGTGTAGTCTTGACTTCATCAGTAAGATAGAAATTGAGCAGGTTTTCCAATTGTATTGATGCCTTAAAGTATCCGTTTTGGTACTATTTTGAACAATAGAAATTCAGAGTTTAAAAACTTGATGTTTTCCTGTTTATGCCTTAAACACCTGTACTTAGGTAACATCAAGAGTTCAGTCTGACTATGTGAAGGAAAAACCTGTAATCCCAACACGGAGCCACGGGAGGGTGGAGTAAAGGCAGCTGGCTCTCCTTGAGCAGAGATTTAGCTGGAATAGGCTGCCCCTTGTTTTGTAGCTCCAGCCAGGTCTTTGATGCTTTCACACCTCATGATACAAGTGAGCTTGTCCACGGGTTATGCATAGAAGTTCTTTGGTTGGTCTCAACACACCCTCCTTCCTCTGCCTTCTCTCTGAGATTCTGTAGTCTGTTCCATGCTTCTATGTCTCTGGATCTATTTTCTTCATCAGTTTATGTTGTTCATTAGATTCCAGATATGAGTGAGATCATGTGATATTTGCTTAGTAATACTCTTCAAGTCCCTCCATGCTGTCTCAAAGGGTAAGAGAGCCTTTTGCACTGCTGCATAGTATTCCATGGTGTAAATGTACCACAGTTTTTTTTTTTATCCACTTGTCTACTAATGGGCACTTGGGCTGTTTCCAGATCTTAACTGTCATTTGAACTAATGTAAATTGTGCTGCTGTGAACGTGGGGGTGCATACATTCTGATTGGTGTTTTGGCTTTCTTAGGACTATTCCGAGAAGTGGGATCATTAGGTCAAATGACAGTTCCATATTTAATTTTTTGAGGAAACTCCATACTGTTTTCCATAATGGCTGCAGCAGTCTGCATTCCCACTAGAAAAGGGTTCCCTTTTCTCCACATCCTGGCCGGCACTTGTCCTTTGTTGTTGGTGGCCATTCTGACAGGTGTGAGGTGATATCTCATTGACATTTTAATTTGCATCTCTGATGATCAGTGACTGAGGTTTTGTTTTTTTAGTGATGAGAGAGAATCGATGATCGCCTGTCTCCTGCACGCCCCCTACTGGGGATCATGCCCACAAGCCAGGCGTGTGCCCTTGTTCAGAATCAAACCTGGGACTGACTCTTCAGTGCACAGGCCAACGCTCTATCCATTGAGCCAAACTGGCTAGGTCTGGTTCTTGTTTAAAAGTTCTATTTTAGGACCTTAAAAATAAATGCTTTGAATTTAATGTCATTGTTCATAGTGGCCAAAAGTGGAAACAACCCACATGTTCATTAACTGATGAATGAATGAACAAATAAAATATGGTGTATTTATGCAATGAATAATGCTTGGCAGTAAAAAGGAATGAAATACTAATACATGCTACAACATGCATGAACCTTGAAAACATTCTTGAGTGAATGAAGCTAGTCACAAAGGCCACATATTGTGTGATTCCATTTATATCAAGTGTCCAAAGTAAGCAAATCCCTAGAGACAGCAAGTAGAATCATTAGTAGTTGCTGGGGCTCGGAGGATGGGAGTGGTGAGTAGTGACTGCTAATAGATATGAGTTCCTTTTGGGATGATGTTCTAAAATTGGTAGCAGTGGCAGTTGCACAGCTCTGAATGTACTAAAAACTAATTGTATACTTTAAAACTGAATTTTATGGCATATAAATTATATTTAAAAAAAGCAGTTGCCTGGGCAGCATGGCTCAGTAGTTTGGTTGATGGTCAATCTATGAACCCCAGTCACATGCCCAGGTTGCAGGTTTGATCTCCAGTTGGGGTGTGCAGGAGGCAGCCAATCAGTGATTCTCTCTCATCGTTGATGTTTCTATCTCTCTCTACCTGTCTTTTCCTCTCTGAATTTTTTATTGAGAACGAAACCAGCTAGGGCTATATATATATTTTTTAAAGCTGTTATAAAAAGTTGGTCTCAGGTAATGGATATATGTATAATGTAAATTGACAGAAACTATAGTCTCATGTAATAGTGTAAGAAGGAAAAGATAGTATGAGTTGCAGGGGGAAAAAAGATAATAAACCTGAATTTGCTTTTCCAGCAAATAAACGTTGTGTAATTGTATATTTTGAAAGATAGTTAATATTTTTATTAAACACGGTAATGTTTGTTATGTGGATTGTTTTTAATGTACAATTTCTTTTAAAATAGGTCAGTCTTATGAAATTCGGATGCTGGATAATCGGAAAGTGGGAGATATGCCTGAGATCACTGGAAAATTGGTAAAGGTAAGGTTGATCCTTTTACATTCCTAACAGATAGTGCGGTGATTTTTAAAAAGCAGTTTTGCTGCAAGAATTTTTATAAAAAACTTGACTTCACTACTTTAAAGCTCCTAATTAATTGATGTAATGTGAAAGTCCTTTTGAAATGTACCATATGAAATTTACTTGCAGCTATGTATACAAAGATCTACCACCGCTACAAAAAAATTAAGTTTCTCTTTCAAAGTAAAAGATAACTAGAGGGAAAATGTGTTACAATGAAAGTTCAAAAGGTCCTTTTATTTCACCTGTTAATATTTCTTTCAAAAATGTTTTGAAATTTCTGTTTATCCTACTGATGTATATGAATGAAGAAGGCAGTCATTCCAGACATAGGAGGTGTAACCACTGTCCTGCCAGCCCATTGCTTATAGGATGTATCTTCAGAACTGTCCCAGCCCCTCCATTGTCGTGCATGGTGGGTCCTTCTAGCCTCACCTATCATGTTCCATGGTTTATTACTAATTCCATAGCATTACAGGGCAAGGTTTATGGGAGAAACTTAATTAGGAAAAGGCAAAACTTCAGTGTGGCTAAGTGTTAGCAAAAGAGAAGCATGAGTTCTCTTGATCCTTCATCTCCCCCCAGAGAGGCATGCAGTGGGCCCAGGTGCTGCTGGGCCTTCACCGTGGAAAGGCATTCCGTTGGGAAGACGCTCCTCTGTAGAGCTGCCTCTTCAGAGGGCAAGCATGTGGAAGGCAGCCTCGGTGGGGGAGTGGATACCAACACTAAAGCTAGCAGGTTTGGGTGTCTGGGTAAGCCCGGTGCTCAGCACCTGGAGGCTGGAGAGTCTTGCTCATGTTTTAGTATTCCTCCCACTCCTGGGGCAGGAGGCCCCCAATCCATGAGAGATGAAGGTAAAGGATCCTTGTCTTGTCAACCTAGAGCAGTGGTGGGCAAACTGCGTCTCTCGAGCCACATGCAGCTCTTTGGCCCCTTGAGTGTGGCTCTTCCACAAAATACCACGGCCTGGGTGAGTCTATTTTGAAGAAGTGGCGTTAGAAGAAGTTTAAGTTTAAAAAATTTGGCTCTCCAAAGAAATTTCAACTGTTGTACTGTTGATATTTGGCTCTGTTGACTAATGAGTTTGCTGACCACTGCCCTAGAGGATGAGTGAAATTATCTTATTTTTCATTCATCTAATCAGCATTCACTGATTAGATGAATTGTTTTATGAAGTCATCAGCATTGTTATCACTGAGCAAGCCGTATTCTGGTTGACTGGACACTAATGGCAATTAGCTAAATGTCTGCTCAAGGAGCCAGACAATAGCTCTCATTTAACCATTTCTAGGAGACTTAGAATTGTGAAGATTTCTTGGCATGCCCTTGGTCCTAACCAGCTTGGTTCAACTTTGGACAAAACTACCAACTGTACCACACCTGATTAAAATTCAACCTAGCCCTAACTGGTTTGGCTCAGTGGATAGAGTGTCGGCCTGTGGACTGAAGGGTCCCAGGTTTGATTCCCGTTAAGGGCATGTATCTTGGTTGCAGGCACATCCCCAGTAGGAGGTGTGCAGGAGGTAGCCGATCAATGATTCTCTCTCCCTCTCTCCCTTGTCCCTTTTTCCCCTTCTCCCTTTCTCTCTGAAATAAAAAAATGTGTATTTTTTAAAAAGAAAATATGATTATCTTATTGCAGCATAGTCTGAGAAAATTATTTATACATGTGTCAAAAGCACTAATTAGTACAAATTTGGCATCTGAATGTGTTTTGATGACTTCTTTAATCCTGGCCCCTGGAATGAAATAGAAACTGGCTCCCCAAACCTGTGGAAGGTGAAGAAAGAGTGATAGGTGGAGAACAGAGACTTGGCCTAGAGTTTGTGGGATTAAAAGTTTTTCCTTAGGAACTTGAATGTTTGGATAAAGTTCCCTTGGTGTGTTTTGGTTTGGTTTGGTTTTTCTTCACTCTCAGGTAAAAAGTTGAGAGTGAATTTTGCCTATAAGTTCTCAGGGTGGAAGCAGATGTCCCCTTTTCTCCCCAGATGACTATCTTTTTACAGACACTCAGTTATTAACTGTTATTTTAAATTAGCAGTTTTATCATTGTGCCTAGGTTTCTCTGTCTTAATAGCACCTTTTCATTTTATTACTTCTTGTGTCCATCCAGTGTTTTCTGCCTAGAAATGTAATTCTTACTCATGAGTTTTGTGGGCATGTGTCTTAATTCTGAATCATAATATCAGGTTTTTAAATACAAATTATACCTAATTAACCATTTTATTTGGGATCTTTACATTTGAATTATAATTCTTTGCAACAAATACATGTATCTATAATCCAGGTATACAAGAGCAAAACAGTTAACTTACAAACTGTTTAAAGCAGAATTTGTTTTTGTATGCTTTTCTATTATAGAAATGCATAAGAAGTGAAAATGCTTCTGCGTTTTAGCTGGAACAGTTTAAAAGTACTCATTTCCCCCATTTATTCATAGAGCATCATAAGAGTTGTATTCCATGATAGACGGCTACAGTATACAGAGCATCAGCAACTTGAAGGTTGGAAGTGGAATCGCCCAGGAGATAGACTTCTTGATTTAGGTACAGTGACCGTCAGAAGACCATGGAGGGAGATATAAAGGCATTTTAGTTAGACCCATGTTGGCACCACGTATAATTGTGTGGAGAGTGTTTTGGTGTGAGTGGATTCGTTGTGCCTTGAGTTGTTTTATAGTTTAAAAAGTTGACCCTTGAACAACGAATGCAGGAGTTACAGACTAACCCCTATGCAGTGAAAGATTTGCATGTAATTAGACTCCCCCAAAATGGCACTAACAGCCTGCTGTTGATCGGAAGCTTTATAGATAATATATAAACAGTCAATTAACACAAATTTTGTTTATTATGTGTATTATATATTGAGTTCTTAAGATAGAGAATATCTTATTAAGAAAGTCATAAGGAAGGAAAAATACACTTAAAGTATTTATTGAAAAACTCTGCACATAAGTGGATCTGTGCAGTTCCCACCATGTTGTGTGAGGGCCAACTGTAGAGTTTTGGTGAAACTAAAAGACCTTGCGCCAGGATTATTATGAGTTAGAAACCATTTATTTAATTCTCCTTTGGGTACTATCCATCATATTCTGATTAAAATGAAATAGAAACCATGGTGGGATAAAGTCTGATACTCATTAGGTGGGTTTTGATGTTGAAATGATTGACCACAGAGAACATGGAAAAACAGTGTAGCATAGAGGTATAACATTTTCATTAAAACATAATTAGAGTAAGCTGTAAGTTTTTAAATTATTCTTAGATGAGTTTCTATGTGACTTCTTTTTAAAATACAGATATTCCAATGTCCGTGGGAATAATTGACACAAGGACAAATCCAAGCCAGTTAAATGCAGTTGAATTTCTGTGGGACCCTGCAAAACGCACATCTGCTTTCATTCAGGTTTGGATTTTTTACTTTACTAGAAATATACTAGCCTCGTCATTTAGAAGGTCATGGATGAGGTTGAATACCTTTCTTTCTTTCTTTCTTTTTTTTTTTTTTGAGGTTGAGTTTTTGATGCACAATATAAATTTCTTTAAAAGCTATTTGTTGATTGAGGTCTATCCCGATGGGTCTTTTTCTGTAGACTTACATCGTTGGAAACGCCTCATAGAATAAATATGTTGCTTCCTTTATTCACAGAACTGTGTGTTAGATCTGTGAGAAGGAATTACAAGACAGCTGCTAAAACTGCAACAGACTTAATCTTTTTAACTTTTTTAATCTTAGATGTGTTTGTATATCCTGAAGATCTGTCCTATTCTAGGGAGCGATAGCTTAGGAGTGAGATTGGCACTTCCTCATGGTGAGCGGGTGTCTGAAATTAAAAACCAGGCAGATCCAACTACTCACACCCTAACCGGCCCTAACGTAAATTGCTTGAGGAAATTAGCTCCAACGATTATAGGTGCAGAGTTGTTGAAGCATGTCCATATTCAAGTGTAGATCAAAGAAGCTCAGATATAAAGATTGTGGACTGACTGAAATGACATCAGGATTGAGCAAAAAAGTAAGATGATTAAGACTCAAACTCAGGAGGAACTAAAGCAGTGGAAGAACTCAGAACACATGAAATTCCTTAAATAAAAATTTATTTAAAAAAATAAAAGCTTCTTTGTAAACTATCTGGCAGTGTCTTCTTAAAAATACACTATGTACTTAAATTGGAGTTAATATACGAAATCTGTTATTACAGACTAACACATGTGAAGGCAAGCTGATATGTCAAGCATTATTTAAATGTTACTTTTACCACTGTAGTAACAGTAATCAAAACTTGCATTTTTCATAAGATGCATTTCTCTGGAACCAAAGCTGCCATATAAAAGGATGTGACAGAAAAAGTGTTCTAAGATTCTGTTAGCAACATTCTAATACTGAAATTTTCAAACCACAAAAGTAAGAGAATAATAAGAATGAATTCTCTGTGTGCTCATCACCTTCCTTCACAGTTATGAATGGTTTCCCTTTTTTAAGTTATTGATGGAATACTTTAAAGCAACTCTCAGGCATTTCATGTCAACCATAAGTACTCAGTTTGTATCTTTAAGAGATGAAGTTTAAAATATATATCTAAAAATATATATACAGTAAAACCCATGGTAATTCTAATACCCAGCATGTTCAGATTTGTAAGTGGAAAGATTAAAAACACTGAGTAGGTAATCTTACGTAGAAAAAACATACTACTTAATCGCTGACCAGCCTATGTAGACTGTGGTTTTTGTGAACAGTGAAGAATCTTTGGTATTTTGAATTTTTGTGGTTTGGCAAATACTATATCCCGTCAGTTAGTAGTCACTAGGAACATGGTTCATATTAGTTGAATATGTTCTCATACTGTTTGTCTAAGAGGATAACTAGGTATACAGTGAATGAAAGTAATGTAGGAGCTGGCCTTAACTCTCAGGCTGTGCACAGTATCCTGCTGAGATACAGTAGAGGGCAATAGTGGAAGCTCTGAGCGATGAGCTCAAGGTTGCTGTGGATTGAGCCACGTGCAAGGCTTAGCTGGGTCTGAGAGCAGTGTACGGTCCGGAGTGGAGGTAGGGAAGTCGGCAGGAAGCCTCTGTATTGTTGTGCCCACGATCAGAGCAAGTCCTTTGTCAGAGGAGAGGCACTGGAAGGGGAATAAGCTCATTCCCAGAAAGTACAGAAAGGTCCAGTGGCTTTGTGAAAGGAAAGCCATATATTGAAAACAATCAGAGAAATTCATACAGATACCTGGCCAAGATGTGGGAGTTCTTTTTAAAGGAACTTACATTTATAGCGGAGACAGGACATCCAGGGACAAACCAGTGGACGGTACTCTGAGTCCTTCTCCAATTGTCCAGGTACACTGCATCAGCACCGAGTTTACGCCCCGGAAGCATGGAGGTGAGAAGGGAGTGCCTTTTCGGATCCAGGTGGACACCTTTAAGCAGAATGAAAATGGAGAGTACACAGATCATCTACACTCAGCAAGCTGCCAAATCAAAGTTTTTAAGGTAAGAGAGGAAACCAGTCTTCCAGTAATTAAGGCCGTTTTGCTTATAAAGTTGTTTGTAACCTGATGGACAAAATAATCTGTTTTTTAGCCTAAAGGTGCAGACCGGAAGCAAAAAACTGACCGAGAGAAGATGGAGAAGAGAACTGCTCACGAAAAAGAAAAGTATCAGCCATCCTATGATACCACAATCCTCACCGAGGTAATGCAGAGCAGCGTTGTGGTGTCTGGAGAGAAGCAGAGGTTTGCATATTGGCGCTCTTTATAAGGATGAGTTTTGCCAAGAAGGGATTGGGAAGGTTGGGGGGTAGTTTGACATATATTCTTTGTGAAATTTGTGGGGGAATTATATTATGTAAATTCTGGGATTTTAATGGGTTAGTTTCCTGGGTGGGATCTTGAATGAAGATGCTGAAATCCCAATCAGGTCTCAGAAACAGACCTTAAAAACCTTGAAGTTGGCAAGAGATTAAACCGGGGCCTAGAAAGTTTGATTTTTGTCACTGCTGGGGTTTTGCATTTTCTTTAACTTTGAATCCTGCTAATCATGCCATTGTTTAATTGGACTGCAGAGACATAAAACAGGATATTGGATCTTTCTTTGTATAATGAAAAGACATTGATCCCAATCTTTGGTGTTTGTCCAGATGAGGCTTGAGCCTATAATTGAAGATGCAGTTGAACATGAGCAGAAAAAGTCCAGCAAGCGGACTTTGCCAGCAGACTACGGTGATTCTCTGGCAAAGCGAGGCAGTGTAAGGGACTTCTTCTCCTTTCGTTGTGCAGGAAACCTTGTGCAGTGTTAGATATAGGACCTACTTCCACAGAAACGTAAAGCCAAATTTGTTTTTGATGTCCTTGTCTTGATTTAATTTGCTTTTGTTTAGACTTCCTGCTTTCTGTTTGTTCCTCGCTGAGGAAAATTTCCTAAATCTAACACTTTAAAACAAAGTTGACCTTATTGGGTGGTTTTAAAGGGAAAAACGACACTCAGAAATGTGTTCCTCCCTGCCTCCTTCCCTTTCCCTCCCTCCCTCCTCGGCACACACACTTCCTTTAAGAGCACTAAAATTAATGGAAAGTACAGTCTTTAGTAAAATAGTTAGCATTTTTGTTTAATTTTAAAGGGTTTTGCTTCCTCATGTGTATAACTGATAAGAAAATGTCATGGATATTTAGAGAAATGATGGCAGCAAGCTTGACATTAACATGCAATACTTTGTGTCACATTTCCCTGCATGTAGTGTAAGAATGTGTGTCTGTCTGTGCTTTTAAAGCCTGTTTGGCAGCACTGGTAGGAAAACGGCCGTGACTGCATCAGAGTTCCTCTCAGCAATGCACCGTGATCATTGCATCATGAACTTGTGCTTCAGGCCAGAGCAGCGCACCTTGCTATAATGCAGATCCGGATCCCCCCAACATTCAGCCAGGGGATTTTTGGTTGAATATGAGCTTTCTCTGCTTAAGTATAGCAAAATCTTCCTTTATGACACAACTCTCCATCTAACAGTCTAGATCAGCTATATCCACGGTAAATGTAAACACAGAGCATTAAACCTTTTCTTATATAGCTGTATTAATGGCTACACTATCATTACAGTGTTCATTCTATTAAGGTGACAAAAATTGAATTTTTCACTCTTAAACATGTGTCTAATTATTTGTAGACTACAAAGTCACAAGCACAATCACTAGAAATCATCTCCAAGTTAAAAGCATTGACTGAAAATGTTTTAAATGCTTCTCTGTACAATAAAACTGTAAGGGACTAATCTGAAAGGAAGGGGAGTACTCTTGTTGCATTTTAACTGGGTTCTTTTAATGCCAGTCAAAGGCTGTATGGAACAACTATATACTCCATCTGATTTTGTTTTTAGCCTCTTAGGATTTCCCAGTTGAAGAATAACAAGTGGTTCTTAAATTTTTGGGGGGAAATACTGGTAACTCGAATCACTTTCCACTCTTTTTAGAAACTACTTCACTAATTAAAAGGAGTGGGTCTCATAATTAATAAATTAAATCTATTCGAGCCCAGAGCTAATCTGAAGATGGTAGAATTGTCTTTACATTATTAATGACTCAAGTCTAAAGTATGCAAAACGTCAGCAGTTCATTGGCCTGGAGCCTGGGATTTCACATCTTCCTGTGTGTGTTGCTTGCTGCCCGGGCTGCATTTGCTTTGGTGGAGATGTTCTTAGGGGTGGTGAGAGCTCCTCTTGGAAGCCTGTGTTTCAGAAAGCTGGGTACCTGTTTTACAAAGAAAGTCGGCAGCATTTCATTGTTCCAAATGCCTACAGAGGAAGGCAACCTTTTTCTTAGTCTTGGCTAGTTAGTTGCAGGTGGCTGTCGGTGGAGAGGGATATCCAGACTCATCTGTTAAAGAGAAAAGGTGCTGTGAGAAATGGTCCCACGTGGAATAGAGGCACTGTGGTTGGTTCCCAAGTGCTACTGCACAACAAAACCATTTCTTAGTGTGCCTGCTTCTTTGCCTCTGAGCTGTGTTTTATTGGCTCAAATCAGGCTGCCAATTTCTGCGGTCTCCGGCGGTCGTCATTTTCTAGTCCGCCTGAGGAGGGACTCTGTCCCAGTGCACCAGTGCCGGGACTACAGGGTCCAGTAGTGGGTTACAAGGTGCTTCAGGAACACAGGCCCTGCACCTTCCTTACTTTTAAAGACAGGGCAGAATGACCAAGTAGAAGAAGCTGTGAAAATATTCCTTGGTAGCCTTTACCCTTCTGGGTTGAGACTGCTAGAGAAAACTGTGAAACACGCAGGCAGGTCTTAGTGGCCGTTTTAGAACTTGGAATCCGTTCTTTGCTAAAAGTAGAGACTTCCCCATAGAACCAGCTTTCACTGAACACTAGTTTTCTACTGTTAAGTCAGCGTTTGGCAAACCATGGCTCTTTGGCCCCTTGAGTTTTTAGCAAAGGCCAGCTTAGGAGTACCCTAATTAAGTTAATAACAATGTACCTACCTATATAGTTTAAGTTTAAAAAATTTGGCTCTCAAAGGAAATTTCAATCATTGTACTGTTGATGTTTGGCTCTGTTGACTACTGAGTTTGCCAACCACTGTAAGTGAATCAAGTCTCTTATTTATTGGGCAAGTTTTAGATGTCAGCTATTAAGAGCTCTACTTCTCTGCTGCTAAGAGTCTAGATGTGTAAGTGAAAATAGATATGTTTATGAAGTTTCAGGCAATTTTGTGTTGCTGTCGCTGCGCTGCCATACTAACCTGAAACTTTTGATAGACAGCTGGCAAAAATTACAAGGCAGATTTTTGGAGGCTTGACATTAAGAGGTTTATATTACTTTGCAGTTACCCTTGCTAATGGTGGTATTTAGTATCTGAGGAGGATGGTGTAGCAGGAAGATCTTATGGGTAGTGGAGATGGCTATGAACAGGGCACACCCATAGTTATTTGATCTGTCAGTTGGCTCACAAGCTCTTAGGTTCCTCAAACTGTATAAGCCGGGGAGGTAACTACTTCCTAAGGTGGAAAGTAAAAGAATGGCCTTGTTGTGTGAAGTTTACAGTGAAATTGGTATGCTATGCAATATGCTTAGCAATGCTATGCAGCCAGTAAATTCCTTTTTTTTTGAAAGTTGTAGAAACAATAAATGCAGCCATTTCCCCCATTTTTGAAGACTACAGTTGTAAATAAGATTCGGGTTTCTGTTCTATTTCCTTGTATTGATGCTTCTGATGGCGGTCAGCTGCTTTAAGCTCTTGTAACCATTGGAGAGACTTCCTTTCTGCCCAGAGTGCTGCCCAGTCTTGTAGCTCCTTTACTCTATGGTCATGGCTCTTCCACACTCAAGAGTTTTAAGAAAAAATATACTCCCATCCACGTTTTTATGTTGACATCTGAAAGTTTTCATCATACATTTAAATCATTGCAAAAAGGAGACAATTTTCTGACCTAATGAGTATTTGCATGTAAAATTTAAGATAAACCTATTACATTGCTTTATGAAGTGTATTCCATAGACTCCTTTACCATAGCAATTTGACACCCACCATTGTTCATTTTAAAAGTTCATGAAACTTTACTCTGCTCTTCTTCATATGTTTTCTCTTCTACTCCCCTCCCCTTAATTTTACCATGATGGGACATACTGTTATGCCTGAAATGTTTTTAATGTCCTGTGACCATAGGCTCTTTAGTCCATTGAAAAATTGAAGCTTTATTCTTGGTACCAACTTATTAAAACAACAAATCATAGGAATCACTGTTTTTTAATCCTCATCCGAGGATATGCATGCTTTTTTTCCACTGATGGGAGAGAGCGAAATCTTGATGTAAGAAACATTGATCAGTTGCCTTTTGAATGTGCCCCAAGTAGGAATCTAATCCAGGACCCTTTGATACCTGGGATGACACTCTAATCTCTGAGCCAAACCAGGCAGGGCCGTACAGATTTTTGATGAGAATGTTTTAAATATAAAAATAGAAGTGTTGTTGGAAATACATCTCAGGATAGAACCTAATTCTAGATTTTTTATAGATAAGAGAAAGTTTATTTAGACACTTATTTTTCTTTCAGCAGTGTCTTTCAGATTTTGAAATTCCTTCTTAGTTATCTGCCAAATATCCCAGTGATGGGTTTTATATGACCCTAGTTGATTATTTTAATGCTGTGTCAGCTGATGGTAGATTTTCCAGAATGGTTTTGAAAGCAAATAATTGGAAGCTACCAGACATACAGAAGAATTTTTAAAAATATATATTTTATTGATTTTTTTTTACAGAGAGGAAGGGAGAAGGACAGAGAGTCAGAAACATCGATGAGAGAGAAACATCGATCAGCTGCCTCTTGCATACCCCCAACTGGGGATGTGCCTGCAACCAAGGTACATGCCCTTGACCGGAATCGAACCCGGGACCTTTTAGTCCGCAGGCTGATGCTCTATCTACTGAGCCAAACCGGTTTCGGCAAGAATTTTTTTTAATTTTTGTTTTTGAGAGGCAAAAGAAATATTTATTAACCCACAGACTATTTCTTTTCCTTTTTATTGAACTTAGTGGGGTGACACTGGTTAACAAAACTATACAGGTTTCAAGTGCATAATTACACAACACATCATCTGTGTACACTGTTGTGTTTTCACCATCCAAGTCGAGTCTCCTTCTAAAATCATTTATCTCCTCATACTCTCCACTAACTCCCCGTTTGAGAGTCATGTACTTTCTTAATATCTACTCTAATTTTTTTTTTTTTTGGAAGAGTCTTATACCCCATGGTTAGTCATCGTGAGATCCGAAGCCTTTTGTGTGCAAAGTAGAAGAGTGACTATGCAAGGGGACCTTTGAAACCAGGGGCCTCCTCAAGCAGATTAGTTTTAGGACGAATATGTGGGGTGAGTGATTGGATTCCCTTCATAGCTCAGGCTTGAAGACTTGACATCATGCTGGCCCGTCAGCATGCTTTTGACGTCATTGTGTCTTTGTAGCTGTGCTCTATCTTTGGTCAGAATTGTGTCTAGAGCTGAAAAATGCTTTAATTCACCATGCCTTGTCCAGAAAATATAAGAAATAAACAGCCAAAACGGTTTTGGCTCAGTGGATAGAGCGTCAGCCTGCAAACTGAAGGGTCCCAGGTTTGATTCCGGTCAGGGGCTCATCGATGTTTCTAACTCTCTGTTCCTCTCCCTTCCTTTCTGTAAAAAATCAATAAAATATATTTTAAAAATAAAAAATAAACACATGTGAATAGGTATGAATAGGCAGTACCATACACAGGTGTATTTTGGCACTGGAATGATCTCAGTTGACTCGAGGATTATTAATCTTAGAGAAATGAAGGAAGCAAGTGGGTACTGGTGAGGGCAGAAGGAGCACCAGGAAGCACAGACTCTGTCTTGGTCACCCTGTGATGTCAGATGTTGCTTCTGAATCATTTCTTGCCTCTGCTGTTCTTAAACCTTGATAAGCACCTTTAGGAGAACTGATAAAGAGGGAGGTAAAAAGTTCTTGAAATCAAATTGTATATAAGTATACCTTGATGACGTTTTGCTGCTATCATCACTTCTGGGCTTCTCTAAAATTAATCAGTGTCTAGACACATAGAGCAGGTAAAAATTGTCCTTGCCACATAGAAGGAAATATGATATGCTCCCATGCCGTTGTTTGATGAGTGTCAGATGTCTTGTGTTTTATAATCTTGTTTGGCCAGATTAGATTGTGAAATACAAAGTATTCTTCCACACCCTTTAAAAACATATTAGTAACTTATTTTTGTTTCTGTCCTTAGTGTTCTCCGTGGCCCGATGCCCCCACAGCCTATGTGAATAACAGTCCCTCCTCCGCGCCCGCCTTCACCTCCCCACAGCAGAGCACCTGCAGCGTCCCCGACAGGTAGGTATCTGCTGTGTCCTCGTGTGCCTGACGCTCCTCTGTGTCCCTTTCAGTGTACAGCTGCCTTTCCGTTGTTTATCTGAAGTATGTGGTCATGGGAAATCGCTGCCTCGATTTCAGGGGGAAAATCACCTTTCCTCACCTGCCTGCCTTTTCCTTCTGGCCCTTTCGCCTCACACACTCACAAACTATGGAAGTTGTAGAAAGGGAGCATTTCAAGATACATTCTTTGTGAGATAAAAAGAACATTGTTGAGGTTCATGGGCAGAGAAAGAACAATGAGGTGTTCTGAATGAGGTTTAAGGTGAAACTGAATCAGTTATGTTAAGATTGCAATCATTATAAAGGATATTTGTCTTTAATGCTCAACATACTACACAAGGGTTATTTCTCTGCTCCATTTCTTCTCCTCCTAATAGATACACCTTTTTTTTTAATGACTCTTTACCCTTAAAGAATTTACGTGGCTTTAGAAATGAGAATGGTGGACTTTGTTCTACCCTTTGGCCTTGATGTGCAAATCAGAGCCTAGTAAGGCGGGGGGAGCAGAAGCTGTGTCTCTCAAAGTGCCGCAGTGGCGCCCATAGGAGGTTGCATCCTTAAGGGTTGGCTGACGGAATAGTGACCCTGAGATCAGATCAGAACTTCCCTGTTGATAGCAGATTTAGGCCCCGTCACACTGTGGGTGAGATTCCATATATGATTTTGAGGAGACACAAACAAGCTTTTCCTTTGAGATGGAAAAGCTGATGAGTCAGCCTTTTAAGTTATTGTGCTTTCAGAAAAACAATCTTGGGCTCAGAGACGGGACGAGACCAGGAGACCGGCATGTTGCCACGCAGGGGGCTCTTCTTTTGGTCAAGTTCAGCCTGAATCCTTAGAAAATGATTACGATATTGGAGATAAGCTGTGAATTCATGAACTCACTAGTTAACTGGCTATTTCTGAGAGCCCACTGCGCGCCCAGCACTGTTCCGGGTGCTGTCACATTTAAATGACAAGCCCCTCTCTGAGGAGCTTAAGTTCTAGTGGGTAGAGGAGGATGCTGAACAGTCAACACAGTAAACCTAAGTAAGACTTCTGTATGCGCGCTAAGGAAAGAGGCAGAGCCAGGACCAGCGGGGTGGCCCCATCCGCTGTGCAGTGGTTCTCATTTTTGTTTTACCTAGAAACAAAAGCATAGTGGTATGCGATTGTTTCTTTTGTTCTCTTGAATTCTGCCCTCTAATAATGGATAAATGTATTAAAGGGATATCATTTTGATTTAGAATTACCATACCACTCCTCTATAGCTCATTATTTTCTTAGATTCTTTGCAGCTACTTTCAGTTGTTTGTTTCTTGATTTCTCACATTCCCACCCTCTCTCCACCACCCCCAACTAAAATGAATAAGTGTCCTTCATTTTCCTGTTCACTTGGAGATAAATTGGAACACTTTTGTTTCATAGAACTAGAATCTTTTACTATCACAGATGGAGAGAGAAAAGACAAAAATGAAAATCATGCCCAAACTGGTTTGGACTAAAAGGTCCCAGGTTCGATTCCAGTCAAGGGCATGTACCTTATTTGCGGTCAGATCTCCACTAAGGTTTGTGCAGGAGGCAGCTGGTCGATGTTTCTAACTCTATCCCTCTCCCTTCCTCTCCGTAAAAATTAATAAAAGTATACTTTTTTTTAAAAAAAAGGAAGTCTTCTGTCTTAATCTCATTATATTCACTCCTTATCAATTGTGCCAACATTTATTATTGTTGTTGTTGATTTCAGAGAGGAAGGGACAGGGAGAGAGAGAGAATTATCGATCAGCTTCCTTTTGCATATATCCCCCACACATACACATACACACTGGGGATTAAGCCCACAACCTGGGCATGTGCCCTTAACTGGAATTGAACCCAGGACCCATCAGTCCACAGGCCAATGTTCTATCCACTGAGCCAAACCAGCTAGGGCTTTGCCAATATTCTTATTGCAAATTTATATTGCTCTGTCACATAGTATTTTTTTTTTTTAGTTTATCTAGTTTAATAGTCTTTAATATCTTGATTTTATATAAATGATAACTTTTTTTCTCCCCTCTCCCTTTTCCCCAGCAATTCTTCTTCCCCAAATCATCAGGGAGATGGAGTTTCACAAACCTCTAATGAAGTAAGTGTCTTGTTCCCTGAACGATCAGGTGCTTTGGGGGCCAGTATTTTTAAGGCTCTGACAGAGGCTGAGTCAGTGGTTGGGTCACTGAGTGTCAGACTTATTGCTGTTCTTGAGTGTTCTCTTACTTCATATATGGAGGATTTCTATATTTTGTTTCAGTGTTATTTATAACATGCTAGAGGCCTGGGTTATGTTTTTATAGGTTTGAGTAGTTCCTTCTATTTATATTCATTTTATTTGTTAATAGCAACTTCAGCCTTCAGCCACCACCCAGGAAACACAGCAGTGGCTGCTCAAAAACAGATTTTCTTCCTACACAAGACTGTTCTCCAATTTTTCAGGTATGTTTGTGTGGGTGTGTGTACACATGCACATGCACATTTTGTCTGGACTTTCTGTTAGCTTTATTTTTACAAAGCTTGAAGTCATTATAAATTCATAAGATGTTGTTAAAACACATCCTAGGTAGTCCTGTGTACCTGTCACCCAGTTTCCCCCCCCCCCCCCAAGGTAATACTTTGCACACTGATTGTACACTATCAAAATTAGGAAACTGACATCATCAGTACAGTCTACTTCACCAGTTCTATGTCTGCCTCCTGCATCCCCCCCCCCCCCCAATTGGGGATGTGCCCACAATCAAGGTACATGCCCTTGACCGGAATCGAACCTGGGACCTTTCAGTCCGCAGGCTGACGCTCTATCCACTGAGCCAAACCGGCTTCGGCAGTAACTTTTTATTTTGAAATAATTTTTTTTTTCTTTTTTTTAATATATTTTATTGATATTTTACAGAGAGGAAGGGAGAAAGGTAGAGAGCTAGAAACGTCGATGAGAGAGAAACATCGACCAGCTGCTTCTTGCACACCCCCTACCGGGGATGTGCCCGCAACCAATGTACATGCCCTTGACCGGAATCGAACCCGGGACCCTTCAGTCCGCAGACCGATGCTCTACCACTGAGCCAAACCGGTTTCGGCTGAAATAATTTTTTCTTTACAGTAAGTTTGCAAAGATAGTAGAGAGATGCTCCAGGGTACCATTCACTCACATTATTACAGCACAATATCCAGATCATGACATTGACATTGGTGCACTGTATATATAGTTCTGAGTCATATATCACATGCATAGATTTGTATAACCACCACTGAAGACATGAAGAGAGATATGCCATCACAAGGATTTCCCTTACGCAGCCCTAAACCCCAAAGCCCCATCCCTAATCCCTGGCAACCATTAATCTGTTCTGTGTCGCTATTTTGTCATTTTAAGAATGGTGTGTAAATAGAATCAGACAGCATGTGACCTGTTGAGATTGGCTTTCTTTTCACTCAGTGTAATGTCTCTCCGGTGGTTGTGTGTGTCAGTAGTTTGCTCCTCCTTAGTATTGCATGCATGAGCTGCTCAGGGATGGTTTCCGTAGTACTTACGTGTAGTCTTGCAGTGAGGAGAATATTTACTGGGATTTTAACAGGGATTGAGCAGTTTAACGGGAGAAAACTATTTAGAGGGACAGTAATAGATACACCAGGTGGGAGATTTTTCCCAAACATATTTGTCCCTGGAGCCCTTTTCCTACAAGACACCGACAGCATGTCCTGAGAAACAGCGGGCCACAGGAACGTGCCCACAGTGCTGTGGTTATAAACATGCAGCTTGAGCTTTTAGGAGGACAGAACGAATGCACATACCCGGCCAAGAGGAAAGCTTTTCACAAAGAATGTGGCTTCCTTTTGTGTGGATGATTAGCCATTCACATGTAGCTTTTTGTCTCTGAATTGCTGGATGAAAGTCATGTGCTACCAGCCACATTTCTTTGACTAAGCAGAAACTGGAAATTTAAAAATTTCACTGTGAGAGGGAAACGCATCTTGAGCTCCCATAAAGAAGACAGATGGCCCTGGCTGGTTTGGCTCAGTGGATAGAGCGTGACCTGTGGTCTAATGGGTCCCAGATTCAATTTCAGTTAAGGGCACATACCTGGGTTGTGGCCTCAATCTCCAATAGAGGGCATGCAGGAGGCAGCCAATCAATGATTCTCATCATTGAAAATAAATTTTTTTAAAAGAAGACAGATGAAGAGTAAAACCCACACATAAAACTCTGACCGGTGGAGCTGAGGGAGGTCCTAGATGATGCCTGTTAGATTAGGTACATATTCCCATCTAGAGAGTTCTAAGCTCTCCACTGTGACCAGTGACCATGTGGCTTGGTCTCTGAATGGTGAGGACAAGATTGAGTTCCTTCTCTGAGCCTCCTGGGCATTCGCATTTCAGAGAGGGTTGTGCACATGAGTATCTGTCCCGTTCTGTGGAAGGTTAGGGATGTGCACACACTCATCTCTGATCACAGTGGGAGCCTCGTTCTCAGAGGCATGTGGTTGTCCCCTGTAGGGAGATGAGAGAGCCTGTCTTTGTTTAACTGACTCCATTAATGCTAGTGCCTCACGAGAAATGTGCTTCTCTGATCTGTATTTCTTTTACAAACTTGTAAAGTCATTAGGCTCTCATATTCAAACCCTCAAAAAAGGAAAGATAACTCCATTATCTAGTCGCATAGGTTAGTGGATATTTGTCACATGGAAGCCATGCCTTAATCCCAGAGGGCATCTCGTTTCTTCCAGTAAGCTGCATCTTGAGTGTTAATAAAAGTGGAACAAAAACCAAAGATTACGGGATACGTTCACACATAAAAAATAAATGGACTCGCGTAACCATCTCCAGTGTCAGAAATGACCCGCTTTACTGGTCAGTCTCCCTCTCCCCTTTTGTGTGGTAGTTTATAGCAAATCTAGATGTGTCACTTACACTTACCAGATATTTGTGGGGGAATCTTACAGTATATTACTGTTTCTCTGCCATGCTTTCTTTTAAAAATATATATATTTTTTATTTATTTTCTACAGAGAAGAAGAGAGAGGGATAGAGAGTTAGAAACATCGATGAGAAACATCGATCAGCTGCCTCCTGCACACCCCCTACTGAGATGTGCCCGCAACCAAGGGTCATGCCCTTGACCGGAATCGAACAGGCCAAAGCTCTATCCACGGCATCTCTGCCATGCTTTTGTATTAACACTGGCTGCTGGTTACAGAGTGCTGGGCTTGACATTGCTTGGTGCAGAGAGCCCTGGTGTCCTTCCAACTTGTGTTACTTTAGGCAAGTTCCCAAACTCTGGACTTACATTTTATTTTTTTGTAAAATAGAAGATTGGTCTGAATGATCTCAAGGTAAAGTATCTGAGGTCAGAATCATGGTTATCCACACAATAACCACACACCCTGAATAATGCAGGCCGTGAAATCCTGTGTTGGAGCAGACACTCCTGTCAGCCCTGCTCATTGTTCTGATTTATCAGCCTCTGGCCTTCTAAGCTCCTTCGTACAGGACATGGAGGAGCCAGTGCTTTCTTTGGCTCTGAGAAACGGGTGTGTGTGTGTGTGTGTGTGTGTGTTGTGTAATTGTATACATAGGAGACCTGTGATGGTGTGTGTGTGTGTGTCTGTATGTATTCTTTATGTATACACAGGAGACCTGTGAAGGTTTTGAAGGTCATCTGTGTGAAGAGAGATGTCATAAAGCTACCAATCTGCTAGTTCTGTTTCCTTTTCTTTGAGAGGAATCTCTTTCTGTTCTCCAGGTGCCGACTTATTAAAACTGACAAAGGAAGATTTAGTACAAATTTGTGGGGCAGCCGATGGAATTCGGCTGTATAATTCACTGAAGTCAAGGTAAAAAACTGCGTTTAAAGGAATGTCTCGTGTACCTGTCCTTGTGTGGGGACTGGGGAGAAGGGGTTTCCACACTGGGTTGGCGTGTGCCTGTGTGCGCTGTCGATCCTCGGCAGCGTCGCGCTCACGAGAAGACTGTTTTGTGTACACCTTCAGGGCAGGCCCAGATTTGATGCAGGCACTGATGAGGGCAGATAGACTGTAAGACTGGTAGAAATGCACATGGGCAGTACTGATTTCTTGAAGACGACTGGGTTTGTTGCCAAGAAAACAAACTTCTCATTTAGGTGAGCTATACAGAATCTATGGTTTTCAAGGTCGTATGACTACTACTAAACAGTTGTTAAAAATGTAAACTTCTGATTGTGAATTAAAATGAAAGAACCGTAAACTGCTGGATTTTTAGATTCATATACTATTATTGCTATTTCTAGACTTGTGTGAGAATTCCATTAAAACTGAATCTTACCGATTTTAAATTGCTGACTTAATCTTGGAACTTAAATTTACCAGCATCTGACAGACCATCTCAGTGGTTTAGAGTCTGGATCATCAGATTAGACCACCTGTGATAGTTGGTGTGAGGTGTGTGTTTTTATATTTTTATTAGTAATTTATCTTGTATAATGAAATAACATTGTAAAGTTCTCATAAGGAAATAGACCTTAGACTCCTGTAGTTGCCATTTGTACATGTGGCGAGGCAGCTTTCTCTCTTGGCTCATGAGTGGCATCTTGTGATTGCAGGTCGGTTAGGCCCCGCTTAACCATCTATGTCTGTCAGGAGCAGCCGGGCAGCTCTCCGCTGCAAGGGCAGCCGCAGGCTGCAGGCAGCGGAGCCGAGAATGGCAGTGGGACACCCTACGGTGGGTATGGAGGGTATCTCGGACCCTGTCACTCCCTTCCTGACACTGAGCTATCACCAGGCTTTGGAGGACCCCGTCCCATTAGCTCTGTCGAGTTCTGTGTGGGAGTCCTGGCAGCAGTGAGCTCCAGGGCCAGGTCTTCCGAGAGTAAGGACTATCGGCCTGTCCGTTATGGCCGCCAATGGTAGAGCTCTTTTTACATGGCCCTTTATGCCAGAAATACCGAACAAGCAAAGACGAGCTTGCTGCCTTTAAAAAGAAACCCTTCAGGTGCAATGAGTATGATGATGTTGGCATCTTGACCAGAAAGGAGGGGGGTTTTCTTTTCTTTTCTTTTTTAAATCCATTTTACTGACTGTGTGAGAAAAGTAAAAATACCACCTGTGTAAAGATGCACCCATGTGTCAGAGCTGAGTATGTGTACTTGTCTCAGACAAGCATCTGGCCAGCACTGTGAGCTGGGTCACTAAGCATACTCTACGTCATGGTCATCCGACTGCTGGGAGCTGTCCTTGATTGTGTAATAGAGTGGATATTAATATTGTGTAATAGAAGGGGGAAAAGCATGTGTGTTCTTAATGTTTTAAAGCGTATGTGCTCTCGTTTGTAAGGTGGATATGTGGCCATCTCTCCCCTCTTCCCACATTCTGAAACAAAATAAGGGCAACACACTAATGACTAATGGCCAGGGGGAAGTGTGCCAGGAGTTCAGAGAGGCATTTATTGGCCCTTACATTGCACAGAGCTCTGAAAGCTACTTTGTGATTTGAATTTTAGTAAAAATCCCAAGGAAAGCATTTACTGTTATGATTTTAACCACTTGGTGTCATTTTGACTTCAAAAGCTGTGAATTTTAAGACTGAAGATACAAAGTCTTGGTCTTAAAGGCTAAAAGTTCTAAAGGAGCTCTACATGGGTCATCAAGCTGTTCTCCACCGTTATATATGGTCAGGACGGTGATATTCTGGAAGGTATATCCTCAGACATGAGTGTTGTGTAGGTGCACGTGGAAATACAGGCAAACTTAACCCTAGATCAGGGTCGACAAGCTTTTTGTTGAAGGCCAGGTAGGCAGTAAATATTTCACCCTCACAGACATGGGGCCTTTTTCCCACTCAGCTCTGCATCATAGCACCAAGCCCACAGTGTGTAGAAGGCAGGGGTGGCTATGTTCTGATAACATTTCATTTTTGAAAGAACAAGTGGAGGGCAAGTTTGACCCACATAGGCTGTAGTTTGGTGACCCTACATCATCTCTGTAGTCTTCCCCTCATTATAGTTCCAAATCCTAACCTTTCCGTGGCGTGTGATTGGCAGAGGCTCCCCTCGTTTGGGAAAGCGAAGCTCTGGAAATGATATTCCTGATCAGTGTCTGGCTTGAATCACTAGTAATTGAGCTTGACCTACAAGAGTCAGACCCACTGCAGATGTGCTTGGTGCTGTAGGTTACATGTTCCAGAGAGAAACACAGGATCCTAGGTGGACTGCACCTGGGATCTTCTTAGAGTAGCAGAAGGCTTCATGGTCCACATCCTTAGCTTTTCGAGTACTGTCTTTTATACTGGGTTTAATGGGGGTGGGGGTTGGGGGTGGGGAGGCAGCTTTTGTTCCTTAGGATAAATGGATAAACTCCCATTCATAGGCTTACTGAATCAAAAACTATGACCTTCTTAGGTTTTTTATTTTAAACTATATTGCTAGAAACACATTGTTTTGAAGAGTTTCCTTCAGGTATAATTTATATACCACAAGCCCCCGTTGTAATGATATGTTCAGTGATGTTCCAGTAAATGTGCAGTTTTGCAGCCATCACCACAATCCCGCTCTCTTTCATTACTCCAGAAAGGTCCCCGGGCCCATTTGCAGTCAACTCCTGTTTTAAGAAAAATTAAAACCGCAGATCCTTTTGTATAAAAATTATGTTAATGTTTATATATAATCTTCCTATAGATCCAGGTGGGAAACAGATAAAAGATTACTGCTAAAATGCTGTTATTTTTTGTTTTGTTTCAGTTTATCATGCAATCTACTTGGAAGAAATGGTTGCCTCAGAAGTTGCTCGAAAACTTGCATTGGTGTTTAATATTCCTCTCCACCAGATTAACCAGGTTTACAGACAGGGTCCCACTGGTATTCACATTCTTGTCAGTGATCAGGTAACTCGAACTGATGTGCCATTTGCTTTCCCCATTCACACGGTTAAATCGCTGAAGAACTATAGAAAAAGTCTGTGACCTCTGTTACAAATACTCATGAAAATCCTTTTCAAAGCGTTGGGATCAAAATGTGTAAGAATATGTAACCAAGAGTTTGAGGTTTGCTGGAGACCCTCAGGAATGCACATCCAGGCCAGCTGGCTCCTCCCCCCCTGTAATTCAAGCTCCCTAAAAAGGGGGGGGGGCCTGCAGGTCAGCGGGGCTCCACCCCTTGTGTGGAGAGGGGCGTTGGGCTGGGTTTTCCTTTTGCCCACTGTTTGATGACTAGTTTAAACGCAGTAAGGTATAAGTACAGTTTTTTTCCTCCAGTGGTCAGTGACAAGCAAGTAACAGAAGAGCACTATGCAGTGCCTTCTGTCAGTTACTCCCAGGGGCTCAGCGGCCGACGGACTGGGTCCTCGGGGACCGTCCTAAGCAGGCACTGCTGCCAGGGCAGCGGGTACAGTGTTACCACTCACCTGCTAGCTGCCCTCTGGCTGTGAGGCCTGTGCTTGTGCAGCATGTATAGTACTATATAGATTATACTAGGGACAGTTGGATCTTAACCACATCTGCTTTCTCCTTCTAGATGGTTCAGAACTTTCAAGATGAGAGTTGTTTTTTATTCTCCACAGTAAAAGGTACTTTGAATGTGTGCATGTGTCTTGAAATGCTGGCTTCATGAAAAATAATGTGTGCTTGCAATCACTCATCTTGTGTGTTTATTTTTGAAATGCTGGCTTTACTAATTTTCAGCAGAGTTTGAAAAATGAATTCAGAGGATATTTCTAAGGGTTGTAATAGAAATTAGTCAACAAGGAAGAGAAGTCAATCCTGATGGCGGGGAGGGGTGTGTCTTAGCTCGTTCAGCCAACCTTTTACTGAGCACCTTGGTCAGACACCGTGCTTGTGCTAGACAAATCTCGAACTTACTATAGTGGGAAAAGCAAATCAGAATCAGCCAACAGATGCACATAATTACAAGTATTTTGAGTGTCGTGGAGAAATGGGAAAGGGGGGGGTATTTATGGGTGAGGGGAATCCGGTAGGGGGACAGGAAGCTGTTGGGCAAGGCCTCTCTGGGTGGCATCATTAATGCTGATCATGGAAGAGTAAGAAGGATTGACCGAATGAGGAGTGGCACAAAGCAGTGTGTGAGGGATGGGCAGAACAAGGTGGAGATAAAGCGAGCAGCAGAGTCTGGTATGTAAGACCTGGTGGGGCGGTTTAGATTTTATTTCGATGCTCCTCTGAAGTCAGTGAAGTTGTTTAAACAAAGGGGTGATATAGATTTTTCTTTCACTCTTGCAACTCTGGAGACAGGTGGGAAGAGGAGGCAGGAGATGTCACTAGGTGCGAGGTGCTGGCATCTTGCACATTTAGACAGGGTTCCGCTGGCCTCCGGCTGCTGGTGGAGGAAGAGTGGGCAGACAGTGGTCCCAGTAGAGGCAGGTTTGGATGGGGAAACCAGCCCAGAGTTCCTTTGTTGATCGATGGCAATGTCAAGTTGGCATTTAACTACATTGTCTCCGTTTGGAAACAAACCTTCAGCAGGTCAGCGTGATTCGAAGCTGTGGGCATCCTTGTCCCTTAAGGAGTGAAACTGAAAGAGGGTCAGGACCTGGCACAGTGAGTCCCACTGGAACTTAGGAAAACAGAAAGGGTTTTACTTTGGATTTTGTTTGTTCTTCTACTTCCTTTAAAAGTGAAAAGTCAGATTATGTGGGATTTTTCTTGAGGTAGAACTGTGTAACTAGGAACTTCTCTCTTATTACTGCTTTTGCTGCATCCCATAAATTTAAAAAAAGTTGTGTTTTCATTGGGGGGGAAGGGCCAAAATAGTTTTTTATCTAGTTTGATTTTCTCTTTGATCCATTGGTTGTATATTAGAATGTTGTTTGTTTAGCCTCCACATTTGTGGGGGTTTTTTTCTTTAGTAGTCTTCCTCTAGTTGATTTCTAGTTATATGCCATTGTAGTCGGTATGACTTCAGTCTTCTTGAATTTATTGAGGCTTGTTTTGTGGACTGACATGATCTGAACTGGAGAATGTTCAATGTGCACTTGGAAAAAAAATCTGTATTCTGCAGTTTTTGGGTGAAATGTTTTATTAATGTCTATTAAGCCTATCTTATCTAATGTGACATCCAAGACCATTACTTTTTTTAGTTTTCTGACCGGATGATCTATCCATTAGTGTGAATTGGGATATTAAAATCCCCTGCTATTATTGTATTACCATGGATGTCTCCCTTTATTTCCATTAATAATTGCCTTATATATTTAGGTGTGCTTTCCTGTGTTGGGTATTAGGTGTTTACTATTGCTTTATCCTCTTCTTGAATTTACTCATGTAAAATTATGTTGTTCCACATATTTATACATTGATTGGTTGCTTCTTGTATGCGCCCTGACCAGGGGCTCAAACCCACAACCTCGGCCTATTGGGACCGTGCTCTAACCAGCTGAGCTACCCAGCCAGGGCCTCCATTTTTTATTTTAAAGATTATTTTGTCAGGTATAAGTATTGCTTTTAATTTCTGTTTGTGTAGAATATTTTTCCATCCCTTCACTTTCAGCATGTCTTTCAATTGTAAGTTGATCTCTTGGAAGTAGCATATAGATGGGTTATGATTTTTAATCCATTAGCCATCCTGTGTCTTTTTATTGGTGCATGTGTCTATTTATATTTAAAGTAATTATTGATAAGTATGTACTTATTGCCATTTTAAAGATTGTGTTTACAGTATTCTGTAAGAAGGTATTTTTAAATGCAAAATTGTTTTTAAAAGTCTGACAGGTTCAAATCTGAATCTAGTCTTAGCACAAAAGCTGCATCTCAAAGAACACTCTTGAAGGGATTCGCCCAGAACAGTGCTAAAATTACCTTTCCACTTTTTGCCTGGCATGTTGCATGTGGCATCAAGTTACTTGCAATGCTGAGTTTAACTGTAAACTGATTCACTTTATCCTTTACTTTCACAAACATCTTCAGCTTGATGCCCTTCTCAATTTTTTGTTCTCAGAGCAATAGTTTTACTCTACAAAACTCACGTTATCTAAAGAAGGAGATGCACACTGAATTACTTGTGTGGTTGTGTTCTGAGCAAGTGGTGGACATTCCCAACGTCAGGCATCATCGGATATCCCCTCCAACCTCAGTGCGCTGTTCTTCAGAATTTGTGCGCATAAAAATTCATTTGTTCTTGACGGATGCCTGTACTGCATCTCCGCATTTCCTGAGAACAGAGGGCATTAGGCCAAAGGAGCAATGTGTCTTTAAATGTTTCAGATCTGCCTCTGTAGAGTTCAGAAATCATTTCTAGAAAGGGTGGCTATAAGCCCTCCGTTTGTTGTTTTGTAGAGGCTGACTGTCCTGCCTCCCGCTCTAGCCCCCTTGCTGACAGCGCTTTGCTTGTGTCTTGATACCCCCTCCGCCAGCCCCCAGCATAGGCGCAGGGTGCGGAGGGGAGTGTCGGCCAGACACCAAAAAGCAAATGTGTGCATGAAGCTAACTTAGGGAAGAGGAGCCGGAGCAGGTCAACCAGCGTGTGTGTGTTTGTGTATTGTAGAATCACTTAAAGATAACAGATGAACCGGGAGAAAGTTGTCAGTTTCTGGGAGTTTCAATTTAATAGTCCTGATTTTCCTAAATCTGGCTTTAAAAAAAAAAAAAAAAAAAAAAAAAAAGGCTGTAATTTGTGATTTCTCTTTCCTTTTTCCGCAGTTGAAAATAGTGGAGGTATCCACATAATTTTGAAGTGATTTCTTATATAGTCTGAACTATATTCATTACCAAATAAAGGCACGCTTAAAAGTGTGTGAAGACTGAATCCAAGAAGTCTTGGGATTGGATTTTACTCTATGAATGTTTCATATTGAAAACACAAGATGACCTTTCTAATGAGCTGTAGGAGAGGCGAATCTCCTCACGGTCACGGTCACTGCCATAGCCAAGCGTCCTCGGGGGAGTGAGCACGCCGGGACAGCACCTGCTCTGGGGCCGGCGCAGGCGGGGCCGCCACCCTGGCAGAGGCCAGTACATGAGCGTTCCTCAAGCAGCCCTGGCTGTCCTTCTACACTGTATGCGGTCTGGAGATGAATGTAAAACCTGTGGGCATTTACCTTCCGGGACAGTGCTGCTGTGGAGCCGGCAGGGCGCCGTCCGCGGAGCCGCGGTGTGCCGGGACCGGGCCTGGGGTCAGGTGAGAGGCCTGGCACGCCGCGGGAGAAGCGTGTCTGAGGGTGCGCGTCTCCCGCCGTCAGCCAGGTGGGGAAGAGCCGCGGGGAGCCTGGCTGGAAGCGAGCTGCGTTATCAAGAGTACCTTGGTGAGAGGATCAGTGTAAATCCTAATGGGTACAAAGACTGTGTGTTTTGCTTTGTCACAGATTTAATGAAAGACTTTTGCTTCTGCTTCCATTTTTAGCATTGTATTTCTGGTTTTCATTTTTAAAGCCCCATTGCTTTTTTAAATTATGTGGTTTTCTTTCTTTTTACTCCATTCCCAACTCGCCCCCACACCATTCTCCCTCTTAAACATTTCTAAAGCCCGACCCCACACATTGGGAATTAGGTAAGCAGGAGGAAAAGTATATAGGTTCCGACATGGTGTCAAGGAGGCTTTATCAAGTTGAAATTATTCTTGGAACACTAGACACCATAAATCACACTAAATTGGATCATGTAACTCCTCATACTTCTCAAACATTGAGCTTTGGTACAATCATGAGTAAACATTCTTGTGATGAGAGGCCTTTTTATACACCACATAGTTTCTTTTTCTATAAAAAAGTCTCTCCACAAAACCAACTTGTCAGCCAGTGTACTTGTCAAAGAATCCACTGCTTTTGCAATTTTTCCTACTTTCTCCCTTCCCTTTATCTAAAGCCTTTCCCGAAATTCCTCAGCAGGAACTGGTGAGGCCTGTGGTGTGGCACCCAACTTGTTTTTAAGCTTCAATTCCATTTTAATTCCAGCATCTCCGTCCATTTACCCAGGTGTCTTGGTTTTGAATGTATTATTTGATCCTTTTCTTTGGGCAGAAATAGGAATGAGTCATTTTGAATTTAATATCTTTCCCAGAAGATGAACTACTTCAGTGATTTAAAGCTTGACTGTTCTATTCATTGGGGGGGTCGTCTGCTACAAAGGAGCGCTGTGTCCGTGTCCATCTTGGGTTTAAAGCACCTGTAACCCTCACAGGCCATAAAGCAGGAGCCCCCCTGTCCTGTCCCTTTGCTTTTGTGTGAGCACATGTGTTCTGTACCAATCACTTGGGAAAGAAGAGAGTTTCTATTGTTTTAGTTTTGCTTGTCGATTTAGCATTCCTTTTTGAGTCTCAAGACTTATGGAACAATAAATGTCATTCAATGCTGTGTGCTATTCTGAGTTCCTCACAGGGTTTTAGAAGTGGGGTAAAAAAAGGTAAAAGCTTATCAAACTTGAAATCACACACCAAGTGGTGTTGAGCATTAGTCTGTCCCAGTGAAACAAGTTAAATTATGGCACCAGCAGATTTGCTACTTTGTTTTTTTAATAGTAGGATGTATACATTTCAGTATAATAAATGTTTTCCGATTGTTTTGCAAGTGTGTGTGTCATTTTGAAATCCCAGCTCCTGCCACAGAACAGAGAGGCTCCACATATTATGAGAGTTGAGACCCAGGTGGTTTTCTCAAAGCTGCTGCAATGGAGAGGTAATGTTATTCCAGTAACTTGCTTTTCTTATTGGAGGTTCTTCTGTTTTATAAGTGGGTCATTGAGCAGTGAGCGAAGTAGTTGTCATAGATTGTGTCCTGGCTCAAGGGAGATAATGTATAGCAGGCCCACTTCCATAAAATAGAAACTATAATTCATAATCGCTGAAGCAGGTCTGTGGTATATGTTTTATTTAAATAGCATCAGTCATTTCCCCCACACATGGTGTTGCAAATGTATATTTAAATAACTACTGTGGTATACACACAATGTTTAGGCCTGTGAACACCAGAGTATATCATAAAGCAATAAAATCATCAAGACTTGAATGCTTATTCTGAAATCCCATTAAATTGACTTACGGGGTTCTATGTATGCCCTCTCTTCCTAGAAGCAGCTGAGGTGTTGTCCGAGTACCCCTAAAGCCGCCCCTCTAGAAGCACTGCTAGTCGTAGGAAAAGAACACCTTGTTTGCGTTTCACTTCACGTCTCACAAGCTCTGGCCCCCAGGCTCGGAGTGGTTGCTAGCAAGAATGGTGATGGGTTCGTAGTTTTAAAGATCACAAATGGGGACAGGACAGGCAGAAACTAGATCATATCAGATGCTTAGGCAACATTAGGAAGGTCTTGAATTTGGAAAGTGTTTTTGCTCAGATTTCCCAGCCACAGACTAGAGCAATAAAACCCTCTGGTGTACTGCAATGGTTTGTTCATTTTTATATTTTGAGTCTAAAAGGTGCCAACACTTGACTGATCTGAGTTTTAAATGTATAAAACTTTACTAGTTCTGGTGTAACTTGATTTCTAAGATTTTAAAATAAACTTGGAAAAAATTACACCCATTCTACATGCATCCATTATTTTAAACTTATTGTAACTGAAGCCTTATTCAATTCTATTGCTTTTAAGGTCCCCCAAGTTTTGTGAGATATGACATTAGCTTTTCTCCTGTGATAAAACTGTGCTATAGCTTACACCAGAGCTTCTAATTTCCCATCAGGCAACATGAACTCTGCGTTTACTGTTAGTTGTTTGTTTTGGTCCCCAAGTTGACAAATGGGTGAAGACTGAGCTTCACCCAGTGTAGAGTCCTCATTTCTTTGGTGTCTCATAGAAACTTCGTAACATGCCTTCCACATACAAAACTATTGGGTATTACGGATTTGCAATACAATCACTTTGATAAAGGTACATCAAAGTGGAAAAGCCCTGCTAGTGAAAATGGAATTGTTGTGAATTAAAAGTAGGCCACTATCTTAATTATCAGGTAGAAAACGAACAGCTCAATTTGTGCTAACACTGATGGTCTGAGGAATGCTGACAAAGCTGAGAACAGAACGCTTGCCCCAGGAAGGTAAACCCACCTGGCTGAGAAGCCAGGTTTCTTGCACGGTCCTGGCTGCACTGCATCCACTCTTGCTGTGTGTTTACTGACAAAGCTTTGATTTGATTGTATCGCAGCAAACTAAAGTCAGAACTTATCGCCAAAGTTACTGCAATCCCTACAGAAGTCTTTTACCTGTAAATACCTTTCCCAATGGAGAAGCAACAGATTTCGGCGACATGGAGAAGGTAGGAGACTCGGGTCTTCTCTGGAGCTGGCCCCGCGGCTGCCGTCAGAGGATGACGCAACACCTGCACAGCCGATGGCCGCTTCCTCCCACCGTCGTCGGCGGGGTGACGGGCGCAAAGTAGGCGTGGACTTTGACATGGGGGAGCTGAGCCTGGAAACGAGAAAAGGGTGGAGTAACCTTGACACTGACATTTTTAGAATTATAAATGTAGTCCTAGGAAAGCCCGTGGTTCTCCACGGGGAATTGGCTTCACTTTACTATTGGCAAATAGTGCAAAAAGTTTCGGGGATAGGCTAGAGCTACTCCTGTTTACATAAACCGTCCCCTTCAAAGACAAAGGAAAACAGAAATATTTCTGCCCCTGGGTAGTTTTCCACCAGCTGTAGCTCCTGGGGCAGCCTGGAAATTAGCCAAGACCACACCTACCTCCTCCTGGTGATGACCTCAGACCCCTTTCTTGTAAGAGTGCTGATCGCCCGACTACATGGACCTCAGGCTAGGGTCTGCTTAGGGAATTTCTAAGAAGTCTCAGGAGACGTTTAGACTTGGGTGTGTGAGAACGTGCATGTTGGTTCTTGGCGTATTTGTTGCTTGCTTAGAAAGTGTGCCGGGTGGACGGCTCCCGCCCCACACCTACCCGCATCCGCTTGATGCCTGCGCGGGTCACCTGCTGGCAGTCGTACAGCTCCAGGCGCTCCAGGCCATGGCAGTGCTCCAGGTGCTCCAGGGCCACGTCGGTGATGAGGAGGCAATTGTCCAGTTCCAGGACCTGCAGCCTCTCGTGGCCACAGGAGCTGTTGCTCAGGTGCAGGATTCCATCGTCCGTGATGAGCTCACAGTGGGACAGGCTCTGCGGCGGGGAGAGGACACCGTGTTGGCAAGCCCCTCACTCCCGGCCGGGGAAAGGCAGGGGAGCGCCCAAAGCCAGGCCCTTTGGCCGCGGGATGGTTTCTCTCGCTTTCCTGAATAGAAAAGCAAGTGAGAATTGCCAGCATGGTCTGGTTCAATCCTGAGCTCACCTCCATGTAAAATCTACAGCTACACCTACAACAACTTCCTCTAAAAAAAAGCCTAAGAACTGGCTTGTCGCCCCTACACGTTGGACCATGAGGGAAGGCCACGACAAAGTCAGGAGGGGCTGGGACACAATCTCATCATAAATGCCACTCGCAGCGCGAGACCCAGAGTCAGAGGGTGCACCAAACCTGGAGCTGCTCCCTGGGGAGGGAAGGGTTAAAAACCCACATTGCCCCCGCCCCCATTGCCCTGTTGTGTTGTTGTGGCTGCCGTCAGGGACACCTACATCAGAGACACCTACATCTCGGCTTTGGTGGCCCCCAGGACTGTAACCCACAGAGAAAGAGTTCTTAAACAGCTGCACCTCAAGGACACAACGGAACCAACAGGAGCTGTCTTAGTGAAAGAGGCCGATCAGCTTCTAACTGGATATACAGTAGAACTAACAAACGCATTCAGTAAAGTTGCAGGACACCAAAACAATATACAAAAGTATGTTGTGTTTCTATACACTAATTATCAGAAAGAGAAATTAAGAAAATCCCACTTAGCTCTAACCGGTTTGGCTCAGTGGGGAGAGTGTTGGCCTGCGGACTCGAGTCTCAGGTTCGATTCCGGTCAAGGGCATGTACCTTGGTTGCGGGCACATCCCTAGTAGGGGGTGTGCAGGAGGCAGCTGATCGATGTTTCTCTCTCATCGATGTTTCTAACTCTCTGTCCCTCTCCCTCTCTGAAAAACAAAAAAACAAAACACCTATAAATAAATTCAACCAGAATGTAAAAGGCCTACACACTGAAAACTATTAGGCATGGGTGAAAGAAATTGAGGACACACATTCCATGCTAGAAAATTAACATTGAAATGTTTGTACTACCCAAAGCAATCTACAGATTCAATGCAATCCTATGACATTTTTCACAAACAGAACATCAATCCTAAAATGCATAGAACCACAAAAGACCCTAATAAGTCAAAGCAATCTTAAGCACAAAGCTGGAGGCATTTTTTAAATACATTAGAGATGACCCAGCAATTTCACATTTGCGGTTTTCAAAGAAAATGAAAACAATTCAAAAAGATATATGCATTGAAGACAGGCAAGAAGTGGAAACTACCTAAGCGACCATCAGATACATAGGTGAAGAAAAGGACAGATGCACCACAGTGGCATATTCAGGAGTAAAAACATCTTGCCATTTGTGCCAATATGGATGGACCCTGAGAGCATTCCGCTAAGTGAAATCTCAGCAGTGAATACCTTATGATCTCACTTATATGAAATCTGAACCAACTGGGGAGAAGAGACATCAGACTACAAAACTACGTAATATGTAGGTGAAACAGCTTAGAGAATGGTACAGGTAGATTCATGACTAATTTCTGAAATTTGACCCCAATTTTTTTTTTCCTACCCCAAACTCAAAAGTCCCAGAGTGAATGTGAAAATAAGGAAAGCGGTGGGAGAGTAACTTGAGGCCAAGTGGAGCGTTGGTGGTGGTAAAGTCTAGCCTCTGAGGACAGCCAGCTTCGGGGCCGACAGCGCGCTGGCACAAGGAAATCCATTGTGACTCTGGGCGGGCTCCTTTTTCTTTTTGGTATAAAGTGGTGCCCACAGTGCCCGGGTCTCCGCTGTGGGTGGGGCTGAATGAGTGCAGGTAGCACCGTGTACAGGGCCTTGCTCCAGGAGCAGGTGCACTGCTATTTGCCGCTGCTCACTTTGACCTCCTTAATATATTCTAGTTCCTTCTCCGTGCACACGCATATACGGAGAAGGGATCATCTGTGCACATAGGAAGTGCAAATATAACTCGAGGATGGCCTCCATCTTTCACCTGAGCTTCTATCGCGTTAACATACTAATTCTCACTCCTCCTGACCTGAGCAGGAACTTAGGGGGACACGGCAGGAGCCCCTCCATTAGGTTCCCATCCTAAAGGGGAACAGTAACAGTAGATGCCCTGTCTCCCACTCAGCCCACCCTATAGACCTTCGGGAAGCCCAGATTCCCCTGTGGTGAGGTGAACGGGTCACCCACTCGGACTCACCAGGGCTTGCAGGTTGGGGCAGTGGATGGAGAGCTGGATGAGCGTGCTGTCCGTTATCTGGGGAGAGACGCGGGGTTAGCGTGGCTCTACACCAGAGCCTAAACCTGACTGATGGCTCTGAACGTGAGCATCGAGGAGCAAAAGAGAACCAAGACTCATCTCAGGCACCCAGGCAGGGCCTCACCCACCACAACCTCATCTGCTGGAGACCCAGAGCTCGTGGAACCTAAGGGGGCCGGGGGCAGGGTTTGGACAAAGGGGGGTGGACAAGGAGGGTCCCCCAGGATTGTATGTCATCACTTCATGCTAGACATGCAAGCTTATTTTTCTCTTTAGTTCTGTGAAAATAAAATAAAAAATTTTTTAATGTCTGGCAAAAGATGGAGCAACTTTGAACGGCTGGGCTGTGGCTGGCTGGTGGGTGAGGGCAGTCTAAAGTCTACACATTCCACCGCCGGGGCCTTCACAAGCCCCCCAGCCGGGCCCCTCCGCCGGGCAGGGCGGGTGGACAGCAGCCATCGGCTGCCTGGCGCTGAGGGCAGCCCTGCGGGGCACGGGGCACTCACCAGGACACATTCTTCCAGGTCCATCTTCTCGAGGTCATGGCAATTCTGAAAGAGTCCAGACACCCCTCACTACGCAGTGGGTGAGGGCAGTCCTGGGGGCTGCCCTGTTCCCAACATGCCCGCCAGCCGCCGTAAGCAGGTGCCCTTCGAATCCCATCCACTGGGGAATGGGAATAGGGCTGCCCCGCTGGAAGGTAGCTGCCAGTCTTCACAGATGCCGGCGCAGAACAGGTCCTCTGAGAGCCTCGGGGGGCGCTGAGCCAGTCTGGGCCGGTGAGGGTGGGCAGGGGATGTGCCAGCGGCCCCAGGAAAGGGTTCCTGGCAGAGGCCAGAGGGCCCATGGGGCTGCATGTGCAGGGCAGAGCTCAGCCAGTGCGGGGAGCGCGGAGAGGCCGGGTGGGTGGGTCGGTCGGGGTCTGTGAGGAAGGCCATCTCCTCCCAGGGAGGAGGCTTCTCTATGGCAGTCCCACCTGACCATGGGGAGCGGTGTAGACCCTACAAATCCCTCCAGGACCGCCCGGCTTTCTGACCAGCTGGGGAAAGGCAGGACACGCCCTGAGGACTCTTCTACTTGGTGCCTGTTACTTTTTTCCACACTCCAAACCACTCTGAGTCACTGAACGGGGGAGGTGAATTAGAGTTAGGTTTGGTTTTTTACAACCTCCGCCTTACCCGAGCTAAGAGTGTGAAGCCTGCATCGGTCAAATGGGAACACCGGGCAGCCTCCAGAATCCTGGGATAAGGAGAAAAAACAGCGACTGGTCAGCAACAGAGCAACCTATGAACCAGGAGGTCGCCGATTCCTGCTTCGGGCATATGCCCAGTTACGCGCTCAGTCCCCAGTGTGGGGCATATAGGAGGCAGCTAATCGATGATTCTCATCATTGCCCCCCCCCCCTTTCCTCTCTGAAATCAATAAAAATATATTTAAAATAATAATTAAACAAGCATCTTTTTTCTGCCTATTACAGTAGTCGGCAAACTCATTAATCAACAGAGCCAAATATCAAACAAAGTACGATTGAAATTTCTTTAGAGCGCCAAATTTTTTAAACTTAAACTATATAGGTAGGTACATTATTGTTAACTTAATTAGTGTGCTCGTAAGCTGGCCCTTGCTAAAAACTCAAGGGGCCAAAGAGCCACAGTTTACCAACCACTGGCCTATTGGATAGGGAGGGGCTAAGATTGCTCACTTTGAAGTCAAACTCCACAAGAGCAAATTCCAGTTTTACTTCTTACTCATCATGTGATCCAGGACAAATTGTGTGGTTTTCTTTGAGCCTCAGTTTCTCCTTTGCAACACATGTGACAATAGTAGTGCCTACCTCCTAGAGATGTGGTGAGGATTAAATGAGATAACGCCTAAGGCAGGACATTAATAAATGAGATAATGCCTAACAGAGTTCAACGAATGCTAACTACAATTAGTATTTTGTTGTCATTATTAAAGACTTAATATTCACGGTATTATGTAGCCAATCAAAAAAATAAATCTTTTTTTGTTAAAACTTTCCTCTGGCTGGGAGATGATAAATAGGGGATTTGGATTCCCGTGCCCTCCCCGTTCTGTCCAGGCAGCAGCTGGCTGAGAGGAGAAGCGGGTGACTCGGGGGGGGGGGGGGGGGCGTCATCCTGCTCACGATCCGATGGCTCTGATGTCAGTAACGGGATGAGGCAAGTCAGACGGGCCTGGGCGGTCCATCAGGACATTACGGCTCCTGTTCCCTGGTGGTGGGCAGCTTAGCACGACCCTACCTTCCAAAATGAACCGGGTGCCACACTGCCCCTCCGCCAGCATTTGTCCCACCAGCTGGCAGCCTCTCCCCTCCCGGTCGGCCCACCGCGGCCTGAGCTGCAGGCAGAGGCAAGCACTCACTGAAGTCTGGGGCAGTTGAGCGCCAGGGCCGAGAGGGACGTGTCGGTGAGGTTGCTGCAGCCGGACAGGCAGAGGGCCTGCAGCCGGGGGCAGCCCCTGCAGATCTGCACCACGCCTTCGTCCGTGATGCGCTGGGGACCAAAACAGGAGGCAGGTCAGAGGCACAGGAAACTGAAGGGGGATCCACTGGCGGTCACTGGTCTGGGCTGCCATTGCCAGCACTGCAGCCTCGTAACTTAAACAAAATAGAGTGATGTACTCGGCAGGCGGGTACTTATGTCATTTCTGCACAGCTTTAAAAATGTTCTGGCATTACCTATGCAAGCAATATTTTAAAATTCCAGTTACCTTCCCAGATTCATTGGATTTAAAAAAAAAAAACACATTAAATAAAAAGCTCATGAGACTTGGCTTAAGGGACATTAATTTTTGGTTGAGTTTCTATAGATTAATGCTTTAGTTGTCTACCATATAAATGCTATGTGTCTATAATGGAAAAATTAAATAAATCACTAAATTATTAATAAGTCAACATTCAAAATATTTATTTAATTATACTAATTTAGGTGAAGATAAAAATGCATTTGTTATACTAGAGGCCTAGTGCACAAAAATCATGCAGTGGGGAGGGAGGGGCGGTTCTTCAGCCGGGCCTGCACCCTCACAGCCGGGACCCCTGGCTCCTTGCTGCCACCTGCTTGCTTCTCCTTAGCGCTGCCACGAGGCGGGAGAGGCTCCCGCCACCGCCACTGCGCTTGGCAGCCACGAGCACGGCTTCCCGCTGAGCAGCGCTCCTGTGGAACACTCGGATCCACAGAGGGCAGCTCAGCGCCGAGCATCTGCCCCTGGTGGTCAGTGCGGCTCACTCAGCCGTTGGGTCGATTTGCATATCAGGGTTTTATTACATAGGATTTCAAGTCACAGCCAGTGCTAGCCTACCTGCCATTCAAGGTCTGACTGAACAGCTGCAGGCCCATTGGTCACTGTGTGTCCAGAGATAGTTTCTCCTTTACCTCCCATTACCGGGGGCTCTAGAGATTTAGGACTCATGCGCTAAATCCCGAACTCGAGGGGCTTCTGCCTGAGAAGCCGGGAGACTGGGAAGCGTCCTCAGTGGCAGCATCTCCAAGGCCGGGAGAGGAGCACAGCTTTCCCAGGGGCGCGCCTGCCCTGCACATGCCCGTATCCGAAAGCATCTCATGGCTGTCGTTCCTTTTACTTACTGAGACCAGGTGAGAAGTGGCATCATCCGTTTATAAATAAAGACACTGAGGCCTTACCATGAGCTGATGAGGCCAGTGACAGCTTCCTAATGTCTTCTTTAGCCTAAGACCCGAGCGATACCGCTCACAGGGGAAGTGTCGGAGGTTTGTACGGCCCTTTCTGCTTACAGGGCTGTTTCGTCTTGTGGCAAATGGACAGATCGGAGGAGGGCACAGGGTAAGAGGTCAGGTGTGGCCATCACCCTGCCTGCCTGGAGCGTCAGGGGGACCCAGAAGCTTCTGGGAGGACACGAGCGGGAGGTGCCCAGCGGAAAGGCACGCTACTCACTGGGCAGGACTGCAGGTTGAGGCTCACGAGCTCGTGGCAGTAGTTCTGAATGTGTTTCAGAGCTTCGTCTTCTACCTGGGCCGGAGAAAACGAGGGGCGGGGCCCGGTGAGGGGGCAGCGGGCACCGAGGAAGGCGCAGCCAGGCCCTCGGGTGCGGCAGGGGCGGCCCCGCCGTACCTGCGTGCAGCCGCGCAGCAGCAGCGCCGTCAGGCCTCGGCAGCCGCGCACCAGGGCCTCGATGCCATCCTTCGTGATCTGGTCGCACCACGAGAGGTTCAGGTACTCCAGGTTCCGGCAGCCCTCACTGAGAGAACAAGAAACACAACCACGCACGTGCAGTCTAGCCTGTGGAGCAGCCGTGGGCAAAGTACGGCCCTCGGGCCGGATCTGGCCCGTTTGGCTGTTCTATCCGGCCCGCGGAGCCGAAAGAGCGGAGGGTTCTCCTGCTCTCCCCTCCGCTTCTTCACCAGCAGCCCAAGAGGAGAGTGCCAGCATGGTCAGGTTGCTTTTGTTCCGGCCCTCCGGTCCAGTTTAAGAACCCATGGTGGCCCTCGAGTCAAAAAGTTTGCCCACCCCTGCTGTAGAGAATGCGTTACCAACACGGAGTTTAGTGAATCACAGGCAATTCTGGGGAGAGGACCGGGGACCGTTAGAAAGGCGGCAGGTACACCAGGTGTTCGCAGCTTTGGGTGCTTCTCTTGGCCACAAACAACAGGCCCTCCTACCTGATCCCCTTTAAGGAGCTGTTGGTAATGGACACGCAGGAGGTCAGATCCAGATGTTTCAGCTTGGCACAGAACCTGCTGAGACTGTAACACGTGCTGAAAAAGAGCAGAGGCACTAACGATATTCTCAACCCTGTTTCCCTGTCTCCCCATAGCCAACAGTCACCAAAGTAATCCTCCCCCCTTACCTGTCCGTGATCTTTGTGCAGCCATTGAGGTTTAAGTATTCGATGTTTCGGCAGTTCTGGGCAAAGGTCCTAAAAAGAGAACCCATTTTACACTCCCTGCAAGTTGCTGGGCAGCCACTAGAGGGCATGTGTACCCATTCCCATTTAGAACAGCGCTCCTCAAACTGGGACATGAGATATATCCACTAAACAAAAATTGAAGCGTACAATGTTATTGTTGACGAGTGCTCCTCAGACTTTAATGTGCACAGAAGAGCCGCGGGTTCTTGCCCCTGCTGGCTCCGAAGCCCTGCGTGGCTCTCCCACGACACTACGGGGGTGGGGAACGCCCGGCCTGCGGCTGCGTGACACCCACAGACTCACTGGGCCCGGCCCTGCCCAGGCCTGAGGGTGAGCTAATTAAATGTGTGACCACATACCGCAGGCTGCTTTTTAAGCCGATAATTCTGTACGGCCCCGAATGATGTTATAAATATCCAAATGGGCCTTGGCAGAAACAGGCTCCCCACCCCTGCTCTCAGCAAATCACCAGGGAAGGTTGGACAGGAGAACAGCAGACAACACGCCCGGGTATCTTACTTGAGGGAGGAGTCGCCGACGCCGATGCAGCCGCGCAGGCTGAGCTGCCGCAGGAAGCCGCCGCAGCGCTTGGAGATGTTCTCCACCACGCGGCCCTGGCGAGAGCGGAGAAACTGTCATGTTGCTTATCTAACAACAATAACCTGGAATTTACGGGGTTCAGAAACTGAATAGTAATGTTGAAGCTGTTATAAAATAAAATAAAATGTTCTCACTTGGTCAGGTTTACTACTCTTAAATAGAGGTATACATATTTCCAAATAAATATGCTAGAATCCTGGAATTAGAAGAGGCTTTTAAGAGTGTTTTATAGGCAATAAAACTAAGGCCCTGAGAAATGGCGTGGCTCAAGCGGAGTTAGCCCTCGCATCACTCCTGGCTCGTGCTGCTGCCCTTTCTCCAGTCTTTTATTTATTTATTTTATTTTTTATTGATTTCATTTATTTTTTATTGATTTCATAGAGAAAAGGAGAGGGAGAGATAGAGATATCAATGTTGATGATCACTGATCTGCTGCCCCTACATGTGCCCTATTAGGGATCAAGGCTTCAACCCAGGCATGTGCCCTGACCAGGAATCAAACTGTGGCCTCCTAGTTCATAGGGGGTGTCCAACCACTGAGCCACACTGGCTGGGCCCTTTCTCCATTCTTAATGGTGAATTAGAATTCTCAGTGGCTCTTTCAGATCAACAGGTATTTGTCAATGGTCCCCTCATATTAAATCACAGAAGCTGGCCAAAACCGGTTTGGCTCAGTGAATGGAGCATTGGCCTGCAGACTGAGGGGTCCCTGGTTCGATTCCGGTTCAGGGCATGTGTCTTGGTTGTGGGCACATCCCCAGTGGGGGGTATGCAGGAGGCGGCTGATCGATGTTTCTCTCTCATCGGTGTTTCTAGCTCTCTATCCCTCTCCCTTCCTCTCTGTGAAAAATCAATAAAAATATATCAAATAAATAAGTCACAGAAGCTGGTGCTAATGAGGCAGGTATGAGGCTTTTTAAAAAATATATATTTTATTGATATTTTACAGAGAGGAAGGGACAGAGACAGAGAGCCAGAAACGTCGACGAGAGAGAAACATCGACCAGATGCCTCTTGCACACCCCCTACTGGGAATGTGCCCGCAACCAAGGTACATGCCCTTGACCGGAATCGAACCCGGGACCCTTCAGTCCACAGACCAACGTTCTAGCCACTGAGCCAAACCGGTTTCAGCAGGTATGAGGCTTTAAGAAGCTAAGTGATAAAACTCAGATCATAAATATGGAAAAAGTAACCTGTTACCAATACAGAGCAAAGTAAAACACAAGCAGAATTTGGTCTGGAGGCATGGAAATACGTTCCAGGTCCCTCACTCTACTCTGCCGTTCGCCACCTTACTATTAAATCTAAACGCAGCACCATAAAAATGCAGGGAAGGAGCAGTTCACTCATCTTCTTAAAAAGTCTTTTGCCTTAGGAGGGTAAGGGGATAATGGGCGGATGAGTACATATATGTAATAGCTTAATTAATAAAGGAAAATTTTTAAAAAGTCTTTTGTCTAAAGCACAGTTAACTTACCTCTACATCTGTCTGAAAGTTAAAAAGGTCTATTTTTTGCCAGTTGCTTCCATCCAGGGCTAAGACATTCCATGCCTGGGAGGTGGGAGTAAAGGAGGAGGGATTGGGGTGAGAAAGATACATTTATTGAGACCACTGAAGAAAGTCTTGATTCAACCTGTGTGTTTTCAAGCTTATATTCTTGATATACATTAAGTTTATTATCAAATATGGAATTATTAGAGGCCAGGTGCATGAATTCATGCACGGTGTGTGGGGGGGGGGTCCCTCAGCCCAGCCTGCACCCTCTCCAATTTGGGACATCCCTCTCACAATCCAGGACTGCTGGCTCCCAAACAGCTTGCCTGCCTGCCAGCCTGATTGCCCCCAACTGCCCTCCCCTGTAGGCCATTTTGTGGTGGCCATCTTGTGTGAGGGCATGACAGTCAATTTGCATATTACCTCTTTATTATATAGGATAACAACAGTGCGTTAAATTAAATATAAAGATGACATTTTAATTTTTAACTATTTACTTGAACTGAAACTCATCCTCATTCTAATAAAGCAGGAGAGTTACAGATGAAAAATCTGGTTGATGACCCTACCTTGGAAATCTGTGCACATCGGCACAAAGTTACTATATCCAAGAAGGAAAATATTCTAGGAAGAAAGGGAAAAACACAAAGAATGAAACAGTGTTAACATTTTAGTATATATCTATAACTTGAAAGATATAACCTATCTGAATAGGTCATAGTTTTTCTTTCAAGATTCTTCAATTTGCAACACACAAGTATGCTATAATTTTATACACTACTGTGAAATATAAATGTTTGCATTTTCCCAAACGGTTTCAGATGCCCGACACACAAATCAAGTTCCCCTTGAAGCGGAACTCATTACACTTAATTTCCCTGGCTGTAGGCACGGACATGAGTCAGACCATAAACTTGTCCTATTCAGAGACCAATCTCCCAGGAACTGAGCGCGGCAGGAGCTGGATCCTTCTGATTCTGTGCCCTGCCTCAGCGCAAACCCCTCTTGTGGTGGGAGATGCCTGAGCCTCAAACAACGTGCCCAAGAAAAGCTCGCTGATAAAACCTATTTGGCAGAAAGGTAGAGCTCAAGGTCTGTAAGTGACCAGTATTTTGTGAGCAAAAGCTAAGAAGCCACAGAAGATGGGGAAGATTGGGAGAGAGAAAAACAGAGAGCAGCGCACAAAATCGGAGCCGACACCAGTAAGGCCGGAGGAAGCAGCAGCCATGTGGCAGGCCTGGGCGGGGGCCTGACACCCCGGCAGGGGAGGAGATGGGTGCCGAGGACAGCACAGTGGCCGGAGGCTGTGTGAGCCTCAGTTGGGGGCTGTGACAGTGGAAACAGCAGCTTCTCCGGAACCCAGGTGCATGGGATGAGGTCAGGGACAGTCATAGGATCTCAGGTCTTCTAGTTCTGGAAGGTAAATATGAGTCTGCGTGTGGAAGGGGGACATTGATATTTCTATCTCTCTCTCCCTCTCCCTTCCTCTCTCTGAAATTAAAACTTATTTATAATAAGATTTAAAAGAAAAGAAAATGATAAAGCATTACAAGATACCTAAGAAATGATCTAATATAAGAGACTGTAAATTGATTAAACATCTATTAGATGAAGCTGAAAAGATAATTAGAGAACTGGAAAATAGAGATGGGAAATTTAAATATACTAGTAATTCAGCATAGAAAAATAAAGATATGGAAATATAGAAAGGATTAAGAGACCCAGAAGATGTAATTAGATGATTCAACGTATGTATAAAGAAAATTATAGACAAGGAATATAGAGAAAATGTAGGAGCGATAATATTTGAAGCAAAGTAGCTAAAATGTTTTTAGAATAGATGAAAGGGAATTTCATGAGGCCAATATTACCTATTACCAAACTGAATGTGGGTGTTACAAAAAAAAAAAAAATTGTAGCCCAGCTCACAGGGCGCATGCCCGGGTTGTGGGCTTGACCCCCAGTGGGGTGACGTGTAGGTGACGGCCAATCCATGATTCTCTTTCATCATCAATGTTTCTCTCTCTCTCTCTCTGAATAAAAATACATTTTTTTATTGTATCTGCCTTGAAGTAGGTAGAACAGGAGGCAGCTGATCAGTGATTCTCTCTCATTCTTTCAACAAATTGCCACTGTTTTCAGGAGTTCTCTGAGCTTCCTGAATCTATGGTTTGAGACAGCATGATTTGGTGCCTATTATTAAATTTGGAAACTTCTCTGCTCGGCCTCAAATATTTCTTCTGGGATTGCCCTTATGTGCATGTGACATCTCTTATAGTTGTCCCACAGTTCATCTTTTGAGACAGCATAAGATTTTATTCCTTAGTTCTATTAATATGAATTGCATTGATTTAAAATGTTACATCAGTGTTAGATTTGACCATGATATGTTAAATCTTTACCTATCACAGGATTTGATTTAGGATTTCTGCATCATGCTCACAGACACTGGTCTGTAGATTTCCTTTCTTGGAGTTATTGGTTCGTTTCTGGATTGGAAGACTTAATATTGTAAAGATTTCAATTCTCCCTAAGTTCCTAGAAATTCAGTGAAATCCCACTAAAAATTCCATCAACTTTTCTTGTGAAAATTGATATGTTGATTCTAAAACATAAGTGGAAATTCAAAGAACAAGAACAGCCAGGTGATCTTGATGAACAGGAACAAGGCTGAAGGACTTACATTACCAGACATCAAGACTTGTTACAAAGCTTCATGATTATAAAGTGGTCTTATTAAGGTGGACAGACAGACCAATGAACCGAATGCAAAGTCCAGAAGTGCATCCACTCTATATGCCCCTGTGCATGTGTACTGATAACCAAGTTGCCACTGCAGTGCTTTAAAAAAATCATTGATTTGAGAGACAGACAGACAGACAGACAGACAGACATGGGCTTGCACTTGTTGGTTGATTCCCCTGACTGGAGGTTGAACCCACAACTTTGGTGACACCCTAACCAGCTTAGCCAGGACCTGCCATGCTTTTCTAGTTAAGGGTGAAGTTACCACAATTGAGGTAGGAAGTAAATTTTTTGGGGGAGGAAGGGGAGAAAGAGGTGGGAATGCTTTCAAGGGTCAGACCTCAATCTCCCACTACTCTAACTCCTGTTCCTCTGTCTATTGCCAGTGTCCCAGGCCCTGTCAGTCATTCATTCGTTGACACATGACGCAGGCTGCAGTTTGCCACTTTGGAGTCCTAGCATGCATATGAACGTGTGCAAACTCAACCACAGAGCATCGTGGGGGTGTTGGGGAGATGGCAAAGAGCCACCTATAAATTCTTCACAATTCTTCAGAGAAACAATCAGTGGTGAGGTGAAAATGTGTGGGCTCGAGGAAGAATAGGCATAAAGCACCAGCCATGCCCTATGGCAACGCACCCACAACCGCCCCACGGGCCTCAACTCAGTTCTCATGGCAGCACTGAAGTCAGGGCCACTGAGTCTGCTAACCGCTCCATTATGAGGACACAGAGATTACTTCTTTCTTGAACTATGTATTTACTTTTTGTTTTACCTTACTATAATCATTGCTTTTCCTTGTGTTTTCATGCTAGCCCAATTACAAGGTCACAGAATCCAGAAGTCAGGTGCTCCTTTTGATAACAATTAACAGTGTAATATAGCGTGTCTCAAAAACATATAACACTTTCAGTAATTATAAAGGCAGTGTTTATTAAGATACATTTCATTTTCAAAGCTGAGCATCAGTGGTTAAAGTGTGTGTACATTTTTGGGACACCCTGTATGAAGAATGCTCTTCAGGGTAGAACACCAACGATCCTCACTTCCGTTACTGTAGCAAAAACAGCAGCAGCAACAAAACACTAGCTACGTGAGCTATCTGATTAGAAATATGACTTACAGTGCTGAATAATCTGTTCAACTAGAAGCTTTTGCTTATAAAGAAGGAAGAACACGGGAGTGAAAGTCAATAGGCCTTAAAGCCGCAGCCCACACAGACCCTCACATTCCAAAGCTCACGCTTTTAACAACTATGGAGTCTTGATCAACTCGTGCAACCTTTGAGCCTCAAATTTTTCACCTATAGAATGAAGGTGGTTAAAACTGTTCTACCTACTTCAAGAGATTATTTTGAGTATCAAGTGATGTTTTCAAAATTGCTACAGTGGACTCGAGAAACATTTTTCCTCCCAAATAATCATCAGGAGCAAATGTTAGACTGAAGGGGTGATACACCCTGAAACAATTAAAATAAACAGAAACATCAACAGTGTCTCCAACAGGAAGCAGAACCCTAACAGAACCTTGGGAAAGCGTGGAGAACGTTATCACGTGCACATCACTGGCTCTGCTGTAGTGAGAATGGCAATGAGCCCAGAGTGTGATTAACATGGATCAGCTAGCACAGTGGTTGGCAAGCCGCGGCTCAAAAGCCACAAGTGCCTCTTTGGCCCCTTGAGTTTTTATTTTTTTAAATATATGTTATTGATTTTTTACAGAGAGGAAGGGAGAGGGATAGAGAGTTAGAAACATCGATGAGAGAGAATTGTCGATCAGCTGCCTCTTGCACACTCCCTACTGGGGATGTGCCCGCAACCAAGGTACATGCCTTTGACCGAATCGAACCCGGGACCTTTCAGTCTAACACCATCAGAACTACATGAGGCAAAGGCTCCGATTTTCGGGAAGGAAATCAGATGGAACCTCACGTGAACTCGCACATAACAGTGATGGTGAGCTAGCACGGAGAGTTTACCACTTCAGAAATGTTTCCACAAGTAGGGCCACTGTGCACACTTGTTATCTGGATGTGAGAGCTGAAGTATGTTGGAGGGAGATTAATCTTTTCTCTATGCATCTTTTTACTGTGTCACTTGCTAACATGATCAAGCACTTTAATTTAAAATCTAATAAAGAAAAGATTAAAGAGAATGACTCCAGAAGAGCAACACTAGCCTCACACGAATGGACAGTCTCTCTTTGGTTTGGATCCTCCATATTTTTAAGGGAAGTCAAAGCTAAGTTAATTAGTTCATTATTAAAATTGTGATCATTACATTTTCTGATAAAGAATAGACAGTTTATGGCTTAGTTCCAATTATTCTATTACTAATTTATGAATCAAGGTTTCATCACAAATACTGAGCACTAAATAGTAATTAAAACACACCCTGAAAGGAAATCAGCCAGCTTCTGACTAAATTTATTTAAAAGGCATTTTAACAACAAAAGTCCAGCCAAAGGAAGAGCAATGGCTTCGTGCAAATGCAGGAGGCTGGAACAATGATGAATCCACGTCTGCCATAATCCCAGTGATATTAAAGTAGCCATAATTGAGTTCTGAGAGGACGAAAGATTAAATTTTGAAATAGAAGTGGATTGATGGGAAGGGGAAATTTTCCAGTTAGACAACTGCAGCCTGGAGGAGGAGAGGTGGGCAAAGTCAACAAAGGACAGGAAATCCAGACAGACTGTATTAAGACTGAATCAAATTACAACAAAGGATGAAGAAAGTAACTCTGAAGTTTAGTAAAAGCCCTTTTTAAAATAAATAAATATAAATATTATATTATTGATTTCAGAGAGGAAGGGAGAGGGAGAGAGAGATAGAAACATCAATGATGAGAGAGAATCACTGACCGGCTGCTTCCCACATGCCCCCTACTGGGGATCGAGCCCACAATCCGGGCATGTGCCCTTGACCAGAATAAAACCCTTCAATCCGCAGGCCGATGCTCTATCCACTGAGCAAAACCAGCTAGAACTTAATAAAAGTCCTTTGAGAAATAAACAGTAAGAGGCTGGAGCACAGCACATGGGAGCAGTCCTGAGTGAGGAATGGGAACAAAATGTTCATGAGGATGAGGACACCTGCCCGAACAGGAGAGGCCGGGGGGGGGGGGGGGGGGCAGCACCAAGAGGACCAGCCACGGCGACAAAGCCCAGGAATCAGAAGGCAGCAGATCCTCTCTGTGCCTTTCAAACGTTTCACGGTGGTTTTAGCTGGAGTATTCTGATGCCTACAAAAGCCTGCATGACGCTCTGTAGTCCCGAACAATAAAAGTGCCTGAGTCACCACTCCAACGTGAAAACGGGACCATTCCCGCACCACTGCCCCAGTTTGTGTCCCTCCCCCGTTTCTTTCTCCGCCTCTCAACCAGTCAAAGCCTGTGTGGTCTGTTCCTGTGCCTAACAGTTTTTTCAGACTGTATACATTCCTAAGTAGTAGACCAAGTAGTTTTTTGCTTGATTTTTAATCTTATAAAACAATACATACTGTAGACAGACTTTTGCACCTAGCTTTTTTCCACTCAGCATTATAACTAAGATTTGTCCATGCCATTTTGTGAGATTGCAGTACATTTCTCTACACATTTATAATTCACATCACACGTTATGCATCACATTATACTTCTCATATTCCACATACGTGAATGAGTATGTGGCTGTTCCCATTATCTTTGGCATTAGTGTTCCAATGAGCATTTTCCTGCATGTCACCAGGTTGCCTCTACGGGAGCTTCCTCAGAGCGTGCCCAGAAGTAGCACGCTCAGTCACAGAACGTGCCCATGTTCAACTTCCCGGGATGACAACTGTCTCCTAGATACACACCTACACTTCACTTCCCGCTTCCCCTGCAGGTAGGAGGCACATAACAGAGAGCCAGCCATGGCAAGTGAGCTGCCTGGCAGGAAGCTGTGGTCGAAGACAGCAGAGCTTCCTTCAGCCAGGTCCCCAAAACTGCAGAGAGCAACTGACAGCTTCATCACCCCCCCCCCCACACACATACCATCCTCCCCAATCTATCAGGTGAGCAATAAGTACACTTGTGTTGTGTTCAAGACATTAGATGTATATTAGATATGTATGCCACATGAGCCTACTGTAACTATACTAATATAGCAATACCTTGAGTGGGGCGCTTCTAGAACAAAAGTCTAAAATATGTCATCTGCACAGTGGCTGACAGCACAGGAAACCTGCATCAGAGATGGAAATAAGAATACTTATCTCCCAGAAAGAAGCTTGTATACTTATACCTAAGAACTGATTTATTTATTTTGCTTTTTAGATTCCTTGTCTTTAACTTTTGACGCCTTAATTATAATATGCCTTGGTGTGAGTTTCTTTGTATTCATATTATTTGGAACTCTCTGGGCTTCCTGGATCTGGATTTCCTTTTCCTTTTCCAGGTTAGGGGATTTTTTACTCTGTTATGGAACATAAAATCCAAGATAAACACCAGAAATTGTAAAATGCTTAAAGGACCTATAAGTACACTCAAGAGGAAAAGAAGATGGCCTTGAACTCAGAAAAAGCTTTAGGTTCAACTAGGTGAAGAAAACATAAGCAAAAGAGAGAGACTATCAACAGGTAGAAAAAATATGGGAGATAGCAAGTTAGAAAATGACACTTTCAGGGACTGGAAATAAATCAGTTGCCAGAATATGCAAGGAAGTTGAAAAGAGTGAAAGATGAGTTAGAATAAGAGTTAATAAGTTAATAGTTCTGGGAGAATAATTCAAACCATAACAATTTAGAAAATAGAATTAATAATCATAGCTTTAATAAAAATATTAGCTTTAATCATTAAAACCCCAAATTGTCCTCTTATAAAGAGTATTAAATTGGGACACTATATAGAAAATTCAGTAATATTAAAAACAAGAAAAAAGAGGGGGGGATTACAAATCAATAATAACCCAATAGGCCGAAACCAGTTTGGCTCAGTGGATAGAGCATTGGCCTGTGGACTGAAAGGTCCCAAGTTCAATTCCGATCAAGGGCATGTACCTTGGTTGCGGGCACATCCCCAGTAGGGGGTGTGCAGGAGGCAGCTGATCGATGATTCTCTCTCATCCATGTTTTTAACTCTCTATCCCTCTCTATAAAAAATCAATAAAACATATTTTTAAAAAATAAAAATAAAGAAATAATAACCCAACAGGCAAAAACATAAACATGCATTTTACAGCAGAGGAAAATACATGTGAACATACAGACTGATGGTCAACATTACTAGAATTCAGGAAAATTCAAATCAAGGGAACAATGAGATGCTATTCTACACTTCAGACATGTGTAACAACACTAAATGTTGGAAAGGATGACACATCTTATCAATGTAAACTGATAAGACCACTTTATAAATACAATTTAATATTACCACATGAAGTTAAATATTTGTACAGCCTGTGACCCTCAGCAATTCTACTACTAGAGAAGCTTGTATATTTGTACCAGACATCTGCAAGGATGTTGGCAGGAGCCAAACAAAGCAACATGGATCACTGTAACATAATTTTAAGTGAAAATCGTATTTCAGAAGATATACTTTAAAAAAAAATAAAGTTAAGCATAGTAAACATATTGTAAGTTCCTGATAATATGAATATGATGGTGAGGAGAGAGAAAGGGGAGTGGATGGATCAATGATGAACTGTATCATTAACCAAGAATTAGAATCCAATTCTGTAATCCAACTTAACTAGTTTTTTAAAAAGTTGTAGTAATCTGCCAAAACCGGTTTGGCTCAGTGGATAGAGCGTCGGCCTACGGACTGAAAGGTCCCGGGTTCGATTCCAGTCAAGGGCATGTACCTTGGTTGCAGGTACATCCCCAGTAGGGGGTGTGCAGGAGGCAGCTGATCGATATTTCTCTATCATTGATATTTCTAGCTTTCTATCCCTCTCTCTTCCTCTCTGTAAAAACTCAATAAAATACATTTAAAAAAAAGTTGTAGTGATCATCCCTGTATATACTTCTTTGCTAATACATCTGCTGTTAGCAAATTCCTAGAAATAGAATTTGTGAATATGTACATTTAGCACTTAGAATTATCTCCCCGTGACCCCACAGAATAGTTACAAATATATTCCCAACTCTAAAGTGCCTGAATTATCTGTCTCCTACCTCTTTGCCAAAACCTGGTATCATCAAACTTCATTTTTTTTTTACCAGCCAGGTAAGCAATACTCATTATTTTGATTTAGACTTTATACCTAAATATGGGCCTGACTGAGCATCTTTTTATCGGCCATTTAATTTCTTCCTTTGTTCATACTTCTTCAAACTCTTTTTCCAAGAGTTAATCCACTTTTATTATTAATAATTTTAAGAATTTTTGCTTTATATATTGAAGAATATAACCCTTGCTTATAATATATATTTCGGTTACTTCATCCACCACTGTGCTATTTATCTTTGCCACATTTACTATTCCTACAGTCAAATTTACCAATCTTTTCAGTTGTAACTACTGAACACAGAGTTTTTAAGTTAACACATCTCTAACATAACACAATTGCCACAGATTCATCCTATCTGTGGAGTTTTATTGGTGTTTCATGCCATCTCAGTGTAGCTTAAAAATAATAATAATAAAAATAAAAATCCAAATACATCATCAAGGTTTTTTTAATATATTTTATTGATTTTTTACAGAGAGGAAGGGAGAGATATAGAGAGTTAGAAACATTGATGAGAGAGGAACATTGATCAGCTGCCTCCTGCACATCCCCCACTGGGAATGTGCCTGCAACCAAGATACATGCCCCTGACTGGAATCGAACCCAGGACCTTTGAGTCCGCAGGCCGACGCTCTATCCACCGAGCCAAACCGGTTTCGGCATCAGAGTTTTAATGTATAAGCATCACTCTAACCCAGACTGAAGAAATTTTGCTGTTTCCATGATCTGGCCTAAATTGTCAACCCTAAAATAGTTAATAGTATACAGAGGCAATAAAAAGAACAGGCCTTTAAGCTTCTGTATCTGATTCAACACATTAATTCAGTCTTGTTTTGGCTTTATGCAAGGCAAATACAACTATGAAAATGAATGAACAACGACAAAAAAAACCTCTTTAACAAAAAAGAAAAATTTGCATAGATGCTCAAACTTGAAATTGCAGATACCCAACCCCCCCCCCCAAAAAAAAAAAAAAGCAGCTTAGGTATGATTTCCAGCTGTCTTGGAACATATAGAAGGTATCACAGGCAGCAGGAGGCGGAGGCACCAGTCCTTGAAAAAGTCCATGGAGGGCCGAAACCAACCAGCAGGCAGGACCCCACTCATGTGCCCAAACAGGAACGAGTCCTTCACCGCACTGCTCCCCAAGGTCCCCAAATTACACATAAGCACTGGGCTGTAACCTAATGATTGCTACAAAAACCACAATTATTTTTGCCCATAGAATTGGCTTCTAAATTTTAGAAAAGGGAAATCTGGAAATTTATGCGCCAGTCATTTTATAATTTTCCCTGGCAAACTACTAAACTGGCAAATTAGATGTAATTGTGTAGTTGATTTCATTTGCTCAGAATTATTAGGCTCAGCAATCCTCTCTGGGCCAATCAAAACTTCCTTCCTCAAGCCAACAAACACTATTAGTGCTTAATTATGTCATGAGTCCACATACATTTAAAAAGGGAAGGAAATGACATAAAAAAAATGGTGATTTAAGTTTTCAAAAAAATGTCTCTAAAAAGAGATTTCATAATTGTACCTAATAAGAGCTTTGTGTTTTTAGAATGTTTAAAAACATTTACTCCCAATAACAACAAATTAAACATCCCCATTGTTATAAGCGTCACATAACTGGCTCCCAAGGAAGGGTGAAATTACAGGCTGCGCTGTGTGAGGGCGAGGGGCAGCGGGGAACCGGAGTACCTTTAATTTAGGAGTGAAAGCTGGGTAGAAAAAGCAAAATTACAAAAACGTGTTATGTAACAAACTGACAACGGGTGGTAAAAGAAATCTGTGAGTTAATAACACTGAGTTGTTTTAAATCTAGCAAGAAGATGATCTGATGAGAAAAACTCACAGATTTTTCCAAGTGATTCAAAGTAACATAAATAGATGAAGAAAAGCACATAATCCCAGGTCATGCTTGTGAACGGTCCAAAGGGGAAGCTGCGGCTTCACTTGACGTGCCCAGAGATGGAGCTGGTAGAGATTTAAGAGGGTGGTAACAGATGCAGTAAAAATGGCAGAAAAGAAAATGACCTCAGCTACAAGCAAGATTCTCAAGTCAAAGAACCACACCTATTAGTGAAGTAAGACTTCCAGTGAGCAGGAATTCAACAAGAGCAGGAACCACAGACTGCAGTGTCACAAAGAAGCCGACAATAAGAAGCCAAAACATAAGCCTAGGACAAACCAAGTATGAAGCATCATTTAACTGAGCCAAAATAACCAACACTTCAGCCCACAAGGCGGAGACCACTGCACGCACTCGTGTGACGGGGGAATTGACTGATGGCTGGAGGAGGATGGCTGCTTTGGCAACAGGCTCAAACCCTTCAGAAGTTTGTTCAGAAAGGTTAGGTAGGCAAGGGGGAGCTACTATTACTTGTAATAGAAAGTCTGAGAGTAAAACGGCAGAAATAGTTTAAAGGCCAACCAAAATTAAAATACCATGATTGGACTGAGGGGATACAAAATGGCGGCCGATGAGATGGACCTGTTCTGAACCTAGTCCCAGAGCAGATAGGAGGAGCGCCTGAGAATCACTCGGGGAGTGTTAGTTGGCAAGCTGGGGGGTGGCAGAGCTCTAGGAGAAGATGGGGGGTGGGGGGCCGCTGGACAGGATTTCCTGACCAGGCAGCCTACACTGCAGCAGGGACCTCTCCCAGAGCTACAGGCTCAGAGGGAAAACTACGCCATCTTACAAACAAAAGAGGATCTTACCTGAGGTCTGAAAAACCCACAACAGTGGAGACCACCAAACAGCTGTGACGCCCCAATCGGCACAAACAGGTGGATTCAAGGAAGTTCTTCAATCACCCACAGAAAGGAGAAAGAGAACTACATAACCAGACATCCTGAAAAGAGAGACCATGGGGAGACAAAGAAATAGCCCACACATGAAAGAAAAGCACGCATCACCAGAAAATGAAGTAAACGAGTTAGAGGCAAGCAACCTACCAGAGCAAGAATTCAGAGTAATAATCATAAGATGGCTAAAAAGAATGGAAGACAAATTTGACAATATGAGTAAGAACCAAGAGGATCTGAAGAAGAATCAAGAGGAAATGAAGACGAACGAAGAAGAAATGAAAAATGACATTGCTACTATGAAGAACTCAATAGAAAGCATCAAGAGTAGACTAGAAGAAGCAGAGGACCGCATCAGTGAGCTAGAAGACAAGATGGAAAAAAATACCCAATTCGAGCAGATTATAGAAAGAAAAATTAAAAGGCAGGAGAAGAACCTATGGGAGCTTTGGGATAATACAAAACAAAACAATATTAGAATAATAGGGGTTCCAGAAGGAAAGGAAACTGAGGAAGACATGGAAAATGTATTTCAAGAAATAATGACAGCCAAAACCGGTTTGGCTCAAGGGTAGAGCGTAGGTCTGCGGACTGAAAGGTCCTGGGTTCAATTCCAGTCAAGGGCATGTACATTGGTTGCGGGCACATCCCCAGCAGGGGGTGTGCAAGAGGCAGCTGGTCGATGTTTCTCTCTCATCAATGCTTTTAGCTCTCTATCTCTCTCCCTTCCTCTCTGTAAAATATCAATAAAATATATTTTTTAAAAAAGAAATAATGACAGAAAACATTCCTGAGATAGAGAAGAAAAAACCCACACAAATCCAAGATCTCACAGAGTCCCAAGTAAAAGGAATCCCAAAAGACCAACGCCAAGGCACATTATAATTAAACTGGCAAACACCAACGACAAAGTAAGAATCTTAAAAGCAGCCAGAGACAGACAGAAAATTACATATAAAGGAACCCCCATCAGACTAGCAACTGATTTCTCAACAGAAACTCATCAGGCCAGAAGGGAATGGGATGAAATATACAAAGTTATACAAAGGAAGGGGCTGAATCCAAGAATATTGCACCCAGCAAGGCTATCAATCAAAATTGAAGATGAAACCAGGAGTTTCACAGACAAAAAAAGACTAAAGGAATTTATCTCCACCAAACCAGCAATGCAAGAAATGCTAAAGGGTCTACTGTAAAAATAAAGAAATAGAAAGCAAAGAAGGAACACAGGGGGTACAGAATTAAAAATGGCATCAAATACCTACCTATCAATAACTTTAAATGTAAATGGATTAAATGCTCCAATCAAAAGACATAGGGTAACAGATTGGATTAAAAAAAAACAAGACCCATATATCTACAAGAAACCCATTTCAGAAAAAGACGCACACAAACTGAGGGTGAAAGGATGGAAAAAGGTTTTCCAGGCAAATGGAAATTTAAAAAAAGCTGGGGTAGCAATACTTATATCTGACAAATTAGATCTCAAAGTGAAGGGCATAACAAGAGATAAGGAAGGCCACTTCATAATACTAAAGGGAGCAATCCAACAAGAAGAAATAACCCTGGTAAATATATATGCACCCAATACAGGAGCACCCAAATACATTAAAAAAAAAAAAAAAACTGCTAGAGCACATTAAGGGAGAGATTATTAGCAATACAATCATAGTAGGAGATTTTAATACCCCATTGTCACCTTCGGACAAATCATCTAAACAAAAAATCAGCAAAGAAACATCAACCCTAAATGACACACTAGACCAGATGGAATTAATCGACATCTTCAGAACATTTCACCCCAAAGCCACATGATACACATTCTTCTCAAGTGCACATGGGTTATTTTCAAAGATAGACCACATGTTAGGACATAGGCAAAGTCTCTTCAAATTCAAGAAGACAGAAATCATATCAAGCATCTTCTCAGATCATAGTGGCATAAAAGTGGAAATCAACTACAATAAAAATAATCTAAGGAAATCAAACACATGAAGACTGAATAACATGCTATTGAACAAGGATTGGGTTACCAGAGAAATCAAGGAAGAAATTAAAAACATCATGGCAACAAATGACAATGAAAACACAACAATCCAGCTGAAATCAGTTTGGCTCAGTGGATAGAGCGTTGGTCTGCGGAATTAAAGGTCCCAGGTTCGATTCCGGTCAAGGGCTTGTACATTGCTTGCGGGCACATCCCTGGTGTGGGGTGTGCAGGAGGCAGCTGATCGATGTTTATCTCTCATCGATGTTTCTAGCTCTCTGTTCCTCTTTGTGAAAAATCAATAAAGTATATTTTTTTAAAAAGAAAAAGAACAAGTTCTAAAAGAGCAGTTCAGAAATCACACTTGCACAGAAGGTAATATAGTTTCCTTCCCCTTTATTAAATACTAGAGGTCTGCCGCATGGAATCTGTGGTGGGTACAGTCCCCAGGCCTGTCCTGCACCAGGGGCCATTGACCTTGGCTGCTCGCCGCCACCTACCCTGCTTCCCCCATGGGGCCATCGAAGCCCGACAGCCAGGGGGAGGGATGAGAGGTCAGGCGTCCCCACCCACTCGCCAGCCTGCACCCTGCTGAGGGTTGTCCTGTGTGTGGGGTGACTGGCGGGGTGGGGATCTTGGCCTGGTGCCACCCATCCGGGGAAAGACACCAAGAGGTGGTCAGTGCATCTCCTAGTGACTGGTCGAGCAGTCGTTCCGCTGTTAGGGTCAATTTGCATACTACCCTTTTATTATATAGGATATTTTTATTGATTTCAAAGAGGAAGAAAAAGGGTGATTTCAAAGAGGAAGAGAAACATCAATGATGAGAACCACTGATTGGCTGCCTCCTCCATGCGCCCCACTGAGGACTGAACCACAACCTGGGCATGTGCCCTGGACCGGAAATCAAACCGTGACCTCTGGTTTATAAGTCGATGCTCAACCACTGAGCAACAGCAGCCAGGCAATATAATTCCGCTTTCTGTTTATTTGTTTTTTGTTCAATAGATAGAAATTGTTTCATGACTGAATACGGTATAAAGGGTAAACCCACCAGAAAGGAAAGCGTACTAAGTTATCAGCCTCGAGTCACCGAGAGCAGCAGCGCTCACGAGAGGAGTTTAATCACACCCCACGAGTGACTGAGATGGGTCAGCCTGGAGCTGGTTATGATTCCTCAGAGTAAAGATGACATATTCATATTACAGCTCGATGTCTGTGCTACATGTGCAGACCAGGAACAAAACACCGGACAATAGGGACTCCGTCCATTTCGCAGTGTTTGCAGGTGGCATCCCTACAGTTGTCTACCAACAGCCTGCCCACCCTGACCCAGTCACATTGGTTCTAATCTAGCGGCTTATGACGCTAAACCAAGGTCTTGTGGGTTTATATGATAAACATATCATTCCTTCCTTACCACTTGCTTAATTTTAAAATGCCCTAAAACTGCCAAAAATATTGTCTGACCCAAACAACTATTTGTTTTATTGAAATAAAATATGGTTGATGGCTTTTTTTTAACATGATTCCTTTTTATTAACAGAGTGGAGTGAGCTCATGACAACAGTGACAAACAACACCTGATGACTAATGAGACACCCTCGGAAGCCCCGGAAATGTGGTCACCACACAAAGAAGCTAAGTCCTCACTCCGTTTCTGGCTCAAGAAAAAAGTCTACCATACTGTGGGCAGCAGAGGTTAGTCATCTGTGGCATTCACAGCGACTCTGTGATGAACTCCAATATGAAAACAGAATTCATACTCGTTCCCCAGAAGTTAGCACAGCCAGGGAATGGAGTCATCTGGTCAGTCTCTTACTGTGTGTCAGCATCTCCCAAATGTTTCCCATGGAGTATTAAAAGGGTGCCATGGTGAGCTTAACTGCCACAGCTACCCATGAGGGAGCATCGCTTTGCCCACTGGCTTCCTAAGGCTCTGAGAAGGCACTCAGAGAAGACACTGGTGTTGTTAACCTAGTGGTTCCCATACTTATGTGTTCACAAAACCTGGCTTTTCCGTTTTGCTTGCTGGAACATCAAGGATATGAGAAGAGTCTGGGAAATGCTACTCAAAGATTACCATGGATGTACGCACTAATAACTGAAATGTAACAACCAAACTAAAATAAGATTTAGCTGATGATTCAGAGTACTGAAGGAAAGTGCAGTGCAAGGTCAACAAATGTTGGTTGAGAGGTCTACTTGGTAAAAATGACAAGGAAAATAGCATTTGCTACATAGTCAGGGATGCCAGAAACCAAGGACAAAGAGCACCGTTTCTGTGGTACACACTGTCACGTCGCACACAATTCTCATAAAATGGATAAAAGCCTATCAATATTGGAGCTGAGAACATTTTAAATGTTCAGTAAGAACATAAATATACTTCTTTTAAAGCCAATTTATCAGAAAACAACTAAATGTCTAGGACTTCAGGAGCTCAGAACCGTAACAAGTCTCTCCTTGTGTTATGGACTACATTGGAATTATCTACTGATACCAAGACAATGGCACCTACTGAAGATTATTACAATACTTACCACATTACAAAAAGAATCCAGACCAATGCTATGTACATACTTAGTACATTCTGGATTAGACCAAGTAAAATTTAACAACAAGCTGAACAGCATTCTATAAAACAAAAACAAAAAGTCGGTTAGGCTAATTCTGGCTGTTTTTCTGGGCTACGGACTCACAGTGAGAAAGAAGACTATCTTGGAATTTGATGATGGAACCAAATCTGAGTTCTTTATCTAAAGTTTATCTACATTTACCTTAAAAGAAGTTCTTTTGGTAACTTTTTGTTAATAAGGCCTTCATCATTATTTGAGAAAACCTAAAAGAAAAAGAAAAAAGGAAAACTGTTAGTGCTCCTCGATCAATTTTTTTTAGGTTACGTGTTTCTTAGATCAGAAGAGTCCCAATCACTGTCCTATAGGTATGATACCAATTTCATGGAGCCACCACACTTCAATATGATAGCTATAAAAGTTTATACCCTTTTACTGTTTTTATAAAAATGGTAATATCCATTTCTATACTACTTTGTATTGGCAGTTCTAACCAAGGTTATTAGGCAAGAAAATAAATAAAAGGCATATTGATGGAAAGGAAGAAGCAAAAACAATCTCTGTTTATAGGTAACAATCTTGTACCAGTATAAAGATAATTCTAAAAAAAAAAAAAAATCACAGAAAATTCTATCAGAACTAATCAAGGAGTTCAGCAAGGTTGCAGGATACTATATAAAATATACAATATAGTTACTATATAAAAATAAATTATATTTCCATATATTAGCAATGAGCCACCTGAAACTGACATTAAGAAAACAATCTTATTTACAACACCATTAAAAATAATAAAATACTTAAGAATAAATTTAAAGAAATGCAAGACAGCCCTAGCTAGTTTGGCTCAGTGGATAGAGCATCAGCCTGTGGACTGAAGGTCCCAGGTTCAATTTCAATCAAAGGCACATGCCTGGGTTGCTGGCTCAATCCCCAGTAGGGGGTGTGCAAGAGGCAGCCAATCAATGATTCTCATCATTGATGTTTCTATTTCTCTCTCCCTTCCTCTCTGAAATCAATAAATTTAAAAAAGGGGATGGGGTACAAAACATATATTGAAAATATATAAAACATTGTTGAGAAATTTAAAAAGACAAATATACTCACATCCCATGTTCACAAATTGGAAGATTTAAGTGATCAGTTAGCAACATTTCTCAAACTGATTCAAAGATTTAATGAAATCTCTATAAAAATGCCAGCTGCCTTTTTATTAAAAAGTTTAAAAGTTGATCCTAAAATTAATATGGAAATGCAAGAGACCCAGAATAGCCAAAATAAAGTCATGCACTGCCTTACGATGCTTGGGTCAATGAAGTAGCACCTATACAACAGTGGCCATAAGGTTATAATATTAGGAACTAAAAAATTCCCATCACTCTCGTGGTATCACAGCCATCATAACATCGTAGTGTGATCATTACTCATGTCGTTTGTGGTGATGTTAGTATACAGAGCTTATAAACTGTGGAGGAATTGGAACACTCATACACTACTGGTAGAGCAATTTTGGAAAACAGTCTGGCAGTTCCTCAAAGGTTAAACACTAAGTTACCATATGAACCAACAATTCCAACAACAGGTAACTACCTAGGAGAAATGAAAATGTCCATACAAAAACTTGTACATGGATGACCATAGCAGCATTATTCATAATAGTCAAAAAGTGGAAATAACCCAAAGGCCCATCAGCTAATGAATAAAGTGTGGTATATCCAAACAATGGAAAATTCTTCACCAATCAAAAACAATGAGGTACTAATATATATTACAACAGAGATGAGCCTTTGAAATATTGTCACATGAAAGAAGACACAAAGAAAAGGCCACATGTTGTATAATTCTGACTCCACAAAACTTTCCCAGCCACTGCCCTGTTCCACTCCCTTAGACACCTCCGCTCCAGGCGCATCCCTCTCATAGCCACTCCAGGGCTGAGGTGGTCAGAACCGGGCACAGATGAGCCACAAAATGTCCGATCCATGGCTGTTCCTATCTGAGTTTTGTTGGTCTGAGGGGGTGGGGAGAGAGAGGCGGGCAGGGTGGTGGTGGTGAGGAGGGTAGTCAAGTAAAACCTGCAGGGTGTCATTAGACAAGACAAATAGTTTATCATAAAATAAAAAAGAACTTGCTGGCTCAGCTGATAAGACTCCTAATCTTGGTGTAGTACATGTAAGCCAGGCACTGGGCACATTCTTTAGTTTGGAAAGAAGCCATGGTATAATGGCTAAGAAGCCAGACTATGAAGAGTTCAAATCCTGGCTCTGCTACTGGCCAACTATTTGACCTTGGGCAAATGGCCTAATCAATCTGAGAGTGGTAAATGAGTATAATGTCCATCTTCTAGGGATAATGGAAGGATTAAATGAAATGTGAAATAATCAGCCTAAAACTAGGCAAGTGAAAGGCTCTATGAAAAAGAATTATTGTTACAATTAAGTACTAAAAATTATGCTCCCCAGTGCAGACAAAAGGGAGACCAAGCCCAGCTGGCCTGGCTCAGTGGTTGAGCGTCGACCTAGGAACCAGGAGATCATAGGTTCAATTCCCAGTCAGGGCACATGCCCAGGTTGCGGGCTCAATCCCCAGTAGGGGGCATGCAGGAGGCAGCCAATACGATTGATTCTCTCTCATTGATGTTTCTTTTTCTCCTTCCTTCCTCCTCTCTGAAATAAAGGGAGACCAAGACTGTCAAGAGTAAAAAAAAATAAGAGAAACCTCTTCTTTTCACAATCTTTAACAGAGATCTCATTACACAAGCTCTCTTGACTATATGGCAAATAGACCAAAACTGTCCTTCGACGTCAGATATACTTCATTGTAAAGTTTCCCCTCCACCCTGTGCTTCCCAGCACCAGCATAGAAAGGAAAGTGCCAAAACAGGGGGGAACTCAAGAGAATAAATGAAAATGAGAAGACTGTATGATCAAGTATTAAGCAATAACAAAAACTTGATGACAATAAATATCCTAATGCACATTTTGACCCACATGAATTAAAATTTAAACCATTGTTTGATGTCTTTTTGCAACAATTTTAGAACATAAAACAAATGTAAAAATTACCATTAGAAAAAAAACTTGGAAAATATTTTTAATATATTTTATTGATTTTTTTACAGAGAGGAAAGGAGAGGGATAGAGAGCTAGAAACATTGATGAGAGAGAAACATCAACCAGCTGGCTCCTGCACACCCCCCACTGGGGATGTACCCACAACCAAGGTGCATGCCCTTGACCAGAATTGAACCTTGGACCCTTCAGACTACAGGCCAACGCTCTATTCAACTGAGTCAAACCGGTTTTGGGGGAAAATAAAATTTTACTTTTTAAATATTTTATCCCAAGTCTAAATGCCTTTATGTAAGACATTGGTCTTTGTGATTCACAAAAAGTAGGTGTCATTTCCTGAACACAATCTGAAATGACAGGAGGAATATTCAATACTATTACAGCCATGAATATGAACCCTAATCCAATAACCTGTCTTCATCAATCCCTCCTCATTTCATCTTTGGGAAAGAGGGGAGGGAGAGGGAAAGGGGAAAAGACTAGGCCAGGCGCCTCTCCTCTGTGGCATCTATTCCAGTGCCAAGAACAACGAAATACAAGTATTCATTAAGTGCTCAAAACATTAAAATCTAAACAAGAAAGAAAACTAACTTCCTAACATAGATATGGCAAACATATTGGGGACCATATGACGGTACAGTGTATATTACAGTATAATCCAGTGTTTACATTAGCAGGTTCTATGACAAAGTGCCTGTTGGAATGTGGCTCCATTTATCAGCTGGGTGACCTGGGCAAGTTACTTTACCTCTCTGTGCCTCAATTTCCTTGTCTCTAAAATGGAAAAATGGTACCTTCCTGTGATGGCTAAATATGACATAGGTGCTTAGAAAAATACCTCACAGATAGAATATACAAAATAAATGTCAGCTGTCGTTATTTTTATAGAAGCAATAGAAACAAGAGGCTTAACTGCAGAAAATTTCAGAGAGTTAAAACAGAATTCCCAAATTCACATGCAAAGTCATTTATCAGCTTCTAAAGTTGTGTGTTTAAAGCAAGCATTTAATGAAGGGTAACGCTATAATCTTGAATACAGTTTTGAGGATCACACAAGCAGCCTCCTCCTGGCCCCTCCTATACCAACCATTCATTTCCCACCTTCCTTTGAGCCCACACATCAGCTTTTCACTCAGCTGAATTCCTTCCAAGAAATAAATTCTTAATGTTTAACAATACACAAAAGGCAAAGCATTTCTAAGTCTAGCAAAGCAACCTCTAATATACGACAGCAAAATGCTTTTATTTTAGCATCAATAAAACTCCAAAATTCACGAGTAGAGGTGAACTGTGGGTCAGAATGGAATGGGTGGAGGAAGGAGAAGGAAAAGAAAATGGCCAACAGGAAGAATATGAGATTTCAGAGAGCTGTGGACATTAATTCCTGAATATGCCTCCTTTCTCCCTCCTATATCTGTCAATCTATGTATATAAAAACCTAGTATGCAAATTGTCCCCTCGGGAGTTTGACCAACACACTGGAAGTGCGACCAAGACACCGGGAGTCTGATTGCTCACTATGACGTGGGCTGACCACCAGGGGGCGGCGTGGAACGAAGGAAGGCCCTGATCAGCCCTGATTGCCTGCCAGGCCTAGGGACCCTACCGGTGCTCGAATTTCATGCACCGGGCCTCTAGTAACATACAAAAGCAAGTCACTGCTAGATTTAAAACACAAGACTTTGGTAAAATTCATTTTCTGAAAGTCTGGCTTTGTTAATTTGTCACATTAAAGCAGTTGAGCATTAAAAAGAAACACAAAATAAAGACATTGTGTTATTTGTGGTTGGTGTGCTTTTCCTGTGACCAAAAAGCTGCTCACCTGGCACTTGTTTTCTCAGAGTCAATGAGTCATACAGACTATCCACCTTCTCTTCCTTCAGTGCCTCTCCTCAGTAAGAGAAGCCAGAGCCTGCCAGGGTTCCACATGGAGGTTCTCTCTCCAGAAAGCCAACACTGGCACTAGAAAGCACCCTGCATCCTCGGCTCATTCACACTTCCACTAATCTACACTAAATCACTGACGGTTTAAAGCAAACAAACAAACAAACAAACAAAAAGCTGTTTCTTAAAAATAGGCATCTCCTGCCGAAACCAGTTTGGCTCAGTGGATAGAGCGTCGGCCTGCGGACTGGAGGGTCTGAGGTTCATTCCGGTCAGGGGCATGTACCTTGGTTGCGGGCACGTCCCCGGTGGGGGGTGTGCAGGAGGCAGCTGGTTGATGTTTCTCTCTCATCCATGTTTCCATCTCTCTATCCCTCTCCCTTCCTCTCTGTAAAAAAAAAATCAATTAAAAAAATTTAAAAAAAAATAGGCATCTCCTTATTACCACCCCACCCCCTCCAAACCAATATCCTCCAGTGGCAGGCAAATTCATTAGTCAACAGAGCCAAATATCAACAGTACAACGATTGAGATTTCTTTTTTGAGAGCCAAATGTTTTAAACGTGCATAGGTAGGCACAGTGCTAATTCACTTAATCAGGGTCCTCCTAAGCTGGCCCTTGCTAAAAACTCAAGGGGCCAAAGAGCCGCACGTGGTGGCTCGCGAGCCGCAGTTTGCCGACCACCGTGTCCCCCACGCAAAGTCCTCTCTTCTCTTACGGCCTTTGGGGGGCCCCTGGAGGGAAAAAACCCACCTTTGGCTGGCAATTCCCTGAATCCTGTCTCTCTAAGTCTGGGTTTTAAAAAGGCGAGCTTCACGGGGGGCAGGTGGTGTGCCCCCCCCCCCAAGTTACTGGGTGGAGGAGAGACTGACGCCGCTCACAGCTTCTCTTCATTGCATCCCGGCGGGGGCTGCACTGGCTCAACACCGCCAGCTGAGTGCCCCCATTTAAAAAAAGAAAAAGAAAAAGAAAAAAAGGAGGGGGAAATCTCCAAAATCACACATTTAAATTCCCACGTACTAAAGAAAAAAAAAAAAACCAAAAAAAACACCAAAAAAAAAAACAACCTGCCAGAGAAGGATGAATCTGAAAGAAACGCACATGCATCCTATTTTTTTTTTAATCTATCATTGCAGAACCGACACAGGCAGAGGCACGGAGCCTGCAAGACACGGCGTCCACACGAATGCACAGGATACGGATGCACATCCACCTTTTTTTTATTTTTTCTAACCACACCCTCTGGGCGGCTTCCCAGGCGACCCGAAGCCCCAACAGCGTCACGCCGTCCGTCCGTCCGTCCGTCCGGCGGTCCGCGGGGAGGAGGCGGGGGTCCCCGCGGCGACCCAGGCCCTCCGGGGCGGAGAGCGGCCGGCGGCGGCCGGGCGTCCGGTCCCGCGGGGCCCCCTCCCGGCCCGCCCCGCGCGGCCTGGCCGCCCGCCGCCCGCCGCCCGCCGCCCGCAGGCCGCGGCCCGGCCTCCCGCGACCCCGCCGCCGCCCCGCCGCCCCCGGGGCCTCCCGCGGGGACCCGGCCCGGGCGGGGCCGGGCGGGGCGGCGGCCCGAGGGCCGCACACTCACCATGGCCGGAGAGCACCAGCGCGCCCACAGCCCACGGCCCGGAGGAGTCACACGGCGCCAGCAACGCCCGTTGTCCTGGTGACGCCAGCTGGGCGCCCCGCCCCGCCCCCAAGGTGGGCTCGGGAGGCTGCCATTGGCCGGCGGCGGGCACGTGACGCCCGCGGGGCGGTGCCCTTCGGACCGCCCCCTCGCTCCCCCCCACCCCCCCACCCCTGGTGCCTGGGCCCTTGGCCTTCCCTCCTTGGCACCTGGTCTGTCTGCCCGTCGTCACCCCGAGCTCCTCCATGCCCCTCACCTGGCAGACAAACCAGGCCGCCTGGGTAGGGTGGGGTTAAGAGAGAAACACACACACACAAAAAATAAAGGTGTCCCTTTCTGTAAGAAACAGTTGGCACAGGTGAATACATGGATTCCGGAAGACGTTTTTAAGTGAGCTATAGGAAGGATGAAAAAAGAGCAAAACCGTGCTAAACCCTGCACCGCACCTGAGGTGACCACTGCTTACATGCCAGTTCACCTGCTTCCAAGCTTCCAACGAAAGTCATTTTATGTCCCATGGTATTCTTTAAAATGGAAGCAAACCGCCCTCACCAGTGTGGCTCAGCGGATAGAGCATCGGCCTGCGGACTCAAGGGTCCCAGGTTCGATTCCGGTCAAGGGCATGTACTTTGGTGGCGGGCACATCCCCAGTTAGAAGGTGTGTAAGAGGCAGCTGATTGGTGTTTCTCTCTCATCGATGTTTCTAATTCTCTCTTCCTCTCTGTAAAAAAAAATTTAATAAAATATATTTTTTAAGATGGAAGCAAACATGCCGAAACTGGTTTGGCTCAATGGATAGAGCGTCGGTCTGCAGACTGAAAGGTCCCAAGTTCGATTCCCGTCAAGGGCATGTACATTGGTTGCGGGCACATCCCCAGTAAGGGGTGTGCAGGAGGCTGCTGGTGGATGTTTCTCTCTCATCGATGTTTCTAGCTCTCTATTCCTCTCCCTTCCTCTCTGTAAAAAAATCAATACAATATATTTAAAAAAAAAACAAAAAAAAAGATGGAAGCAAACCACATGGGCTTTTATAATCTACTTTTTCTATTAAAAATTATAATTGCATGTCAACTCATGGAATAGCATTGTGTGTGTACACTCTAATTTATTAAATCAATTTGCGATTTATTGAAAATCTCTCTCTCTCTCTCGCTATATATATATATATATATATATATATATATATATATATATATATATTTCCCCCTAAGGTCCCTCAAACATGTCAAACACTTCCCCACATACATTTCTAATATGGTTGACGAGAACTTTAGATATCCTCAAACCCAACCCATTAAGTCTGTGACGAAGAGACCTAACCAACAACTGATCTGACATCTCTCCTTGAATGTTTACTAGGCACCTCAGACTTAATAAAGCCCAAATTAGACTTCTGATCCAAGTTTCGCACTCACTTTCCAGTCCTCTTCATCCCAGCAAATGTTCCCACAGCCCCTTTGTCTGTTCGGGGCAAAAAACCTACAAGTCATCCTTGAGCCTCTCCTTTCCTCACTCCTCATATCCAATCCATTAGCAAATATTCTTAAACAAATCCTGAATCCATCCATTTCTCACCTTCACCACCATCATCTGTTGTGTACAGGAGTCTCCAGGCCGCCTGCCTTCTCTCACGCAGTCCACACAACAGGCATGTTTCGGTGTCTTCTCATGGCACTTAGGGAAAAGACCCAAACTCTCCCCGTGGTCCACGAGGTCCTCGATGATGGGGGTCTTGCCTGCTGCGCTCACCTCATATCCTCCCACCCTCCCCTCCCCACGCCACGCTGGCTGTGTTTTCCCCTCTGAGGTGCCTCAAACATGTGGAACACTTCCTCACTTTAGAGCCTCAGCAACAACTCTTCCTGTATTTGAAACAGGCTTCTTCCAGAACGTCACTCTGCCCTTCCCTTGACTTGACACAAGTCAATTATCTTCTCAGATGTCGTCTTCACAGAAGTGTTCACTGACCACTCACACTATCCTCTGTATCGCAGGGTGTGTAGCAGCGTCCTCATGGCCCTGCCCACTCGATGCCAGCGGTATACCTCCACTTGTGAAAACTAAACTGTCTCCAGGCATTCCCAATTTTTACTGGCCTCAGTGGAGAGTCGCTGCTCTAGGGTGAACAATGAGAGCAGAATTGCTGATCTGAGTATCTTTAGTTTTACGACACAGAACCAAACTGTGTTCCAAAAGGACCTGTGACAGAAGTGACATCGTGGAATTAGCAGAGTAGAAAACTCTGTTAATTCCATGGCCCATGTTTCTGGGACAGCTTATAGGTACCAGGGAAAGCAATAAATATGGACCGCATTCTTTTTTAAAAATATATATATATTTTATTGATTTTTTAAAAATATATATTTTATTGATATTTTACAGAGAGGAAGGGAGAGAGATAAAGAGCTAGAAACATCGATGAGAGAGAAACATCAACCAGCTGCCTCTTGCATACTCCCTACCGGGGATGTGCCGGCAACCAATGTACATGCCCTTGACCGGAATCGAACCCGGGACCTTTCAGTCCGCAGACCAACGCTCTACCACTGAGCCATACCGGTTTTGGCTATTTTATTGATTTTTTACAGAGAGGAAGAGAGGGATAGAGAGTTAGAAACATCGATGAGAGAGAATCATCGATCAGCTGCCTCTTGCACACCCCCTACTGGGGATGTGCCTACAACCAAGGTACATGCCCTTGACCGGAATCGAACCTGGGACCCTTCAGTCCGCAGGCCGATGCTCTATCCATTGAGCCAAACCGGTTTCGGCTGGACCTCATTCTTAAATACTGTGGTCATGCATGTGACCTGTCTGGTGGTTTCCTAAGGGACCAGCACAGAGACTAGCCTTTATTTTGCCCCTGTCAGATGGAAGTGGTGTTCTGGGTGGCATTTGATGCAAGCGCTTAAAGATATATGCTACTCATGGCTGTCTGGGGGCAAGGAATGGAGGATGAGGCAAACAGGCAGATCAAAAAGCCTGCGTATGATGAGGAAGATTCTTGGGGGAATAAGAGCTGTGAAGGGCTCCCGAGCACTCCGGGGAATCCGAAGTATGAAATGCATGCTCACAGCCAGACACATGCTCAGAAAAGACCTGAGGGGGTCTGAGATTTACACCTCCGGCTGATATTTGGATTCCGCAATAAACAGGAGGCGCGGGCTAGGCAGAGCTGTAGTCAGTTTGGCTCGGCATTGGAGTATCCTAGCTCAGAGCCAATGTGCAAAGACTACAGGAGGTTTTTCTGTTTTTGTCTCCAGGCATTTAAGAAAATAGCTTCCCATCGCTAACTGGCTGTTGCGATAACAGAAGAGAGACTTTGGTGACCACACATGACAGTCTTTGCAAAAGCGGTGTGGAAAAGTCACTAAATGGACAATGGCAGCCCTCCAGAATCAACAACAGAGAGCCCCGGGGAGGGAAAGAGGATCTATAGACAGAGAAAGTAGATTATAGAGACAATAAAGCAGCAAGCAGACTGTCCAATGACAGCGGGGAGGGGAGGGAGATCTGGGGGAGATAAGAGATCAACTGAAGGACTTGTATGCATGCATATAAGTACAACCAATGGACACAAAACTGGGGAGGGAGGGTATGTATGGGAGGTGAGGGGGCAATGGTAAGATATGTACACAGATAATAATTTAATTAAAAAAATACTTTGCAAAAAAAAAAAAGTAGATTAGCTCCATCATCCCAAAACATCCCACGCATACCCTCTAGCAATTACTATTTTTCATCCTACAGCTTTGTTTTTTTAAGAATATCATATAAGCCCTAACCGATGTGCAGGAGGCAGCTGGTCGATGATTCTCTCTCATCGATGTTTCTAACTCTCTATTCTTCTCCCTTCCTCTCTGTGAAAAATCAATAAAATACATATTTTTTTAAAAAGAATACCATATAAATGGAATCATAAGATATATAGACTTTTGGATCTTTCATTTAGTAAAGTGCAACTTAGACTCATCCATGTTGTTGTGTGAACCAATAGATCTTCCCTTTTCGTTGCTGAGTGGTATTCTGTTTGTTGTACGACCATACCACATTTTGCCTATCTAGTCACCTGTTGAACATCTGGGTTATTTCCAGTTTGGGGAAATTTTGAATAAAGCTGCTATTGGCATTCACATTTTTGTGTGAACATTGATTTTTAACTCATTTGGATAGATAACCCAGACTGAGATTTCTGGGTTACAGGGAGAAATCATTCAATATCTCATCATGAAGCATGGCGTTAGCTGTATATTTTTTGTAGGTGCCTTTATTAAGTTAAGGAACTTGCCTTTTATTCCTAATTTGCTGGAACTTTTTTTTTTTTTTTTTTTTTTTTTTGCTGCTGCTGTTGTGCCTTGTTTTACTGAATATACAGGAGTGGGCAAAAGTAGATTTACAGTTATAATACAAAGACATAGTAATTAGTAAGCAATAGTAACACAAGAATAAACTCTGTGTTTTATGTACTTACCACCGCAGACCTACTTTTGCCCACCCCGGTATATTAAATTTTGTCCACTGCTTTTTTTCAGAGTTCTCTGGTACTTGCTTTTCCTGTTCTGCCCCACAGTATTTTGTTTCCATAAAACATAGATATGCCCTAACCGGTTTGGCTCAGTGGATAGAGCATGGTCCTGAGGACTGAAGGGTCCTAGGTCCGATTCCAGTCAAGGGCATATACCTTGGTTGTGGGCACATCCCCAGTAGGGGGCGTGCAGGAGGCAGCTGATCGATGTTTCTCTTTCATAGATGTTTCTGACTAGCTCTCTCCCTTCTTCTCTGTAAAATATTAATTATATATATATATATATATATATATATATATATATATAATAGTTTGAAGTGGACATACTCCATCTTAGTCAACTTCAGAAGTACTGAGTCTAATCTTAGCTGATTCTTCTGCCCTAGCTGGTTTGGCCAGTGGACTGCAGGCTCCGGACCTTGGTCAGGCATACGTGCGAAAGAAAGGCAACCAATCAACTCTTGTATGGAGTATTTTCCTTCTGCTGGAAGAACACCTTTGGTGCTTGAGTGTGGGTGTGCTGATGTCCTGTAGTTTTTTCAACACAAAAGGTCCTTATTCTTTCACAAAGAATATTTTACTTAGCATAGAATTGTATGTTGGCAGTCATTTTCTATCTGTAATTTAAATATATTGTTATTTTTGTCTTTGGATTTTCATTGTTTCTATGGGTAAACATCTGTAGGTTTTGTTCTTTCTCCTTTGAAGGTAATCTCTCTTTTTTCTTGAGCACTCTACGTTTGTTTGGGTGGGTGGGGGCGGAGAAGGGGGAGAGGGAGCAGGGAGGCCTTGGAGTTTTAGCAGTTTTACTAGGATGTGCCTCAGTATGGCTTTCTGTGCATTTATCCTTCTTGGCTTCTACTTGTATGTCTTCTACTATTTATGGCTTGATATATTTTATCAATTGAGGAAAACTCTCAGCCATAACCTTCAAACTTTTTCTGTACCATTCTTGTTGTTGTTGCTGAGACAGCATATTGGGACATGGGACCTTTACTTAAGAGTGTCACACTTCTCGCTGGACATTTTGATTTTTCCATAACATAAAAGAACTACAACCTTGCCCTAGCCAGTTTGGCTCAGTGGATAGAGAATCCACCCACGGACAGAAGGGTCCCGGGTTCCATTCCAGTCAAGGGCACATACCTCAGATCTGAGATTTTAAAAAATGTGGGTGTTTTCAGTCCGAGTTCTTGTCTTCCAAAAATCAAAGGATGAAGTCCAAGGACAAAAATGATGAATGGAGCCAGAGATTACTGGGAGGAGCCAGTCCTGGAAAAGGAGCAGCTGGGGCCCCAGGAGCAGGCCAGTGTCCGGAGCTTCCTTTCCACGTTTCCGTTCAGCATCCAAGCTAGTTAAAGTCCTGTAGTCCAGGTGTGGAGGCCCACAGGGCCTTACCCACATGGTTGCAGGGAGGCTCTGCTCTCCGCAGGACCTCCGGTATCCAAGGCGCTGAGCCAGGGGAGAAGCTTCTGTCCCATTCTTACTCTCCTTCCCTTCTAGCAATTAACTACCAAACGTTTGATTTTCACACAATCTCTATGTGTGTAGTTTTCCTTTTTCATTTTATGTCTTCTTCTTTTTGTTTCTTTATGCTTCTTCCAACACACACTCCAGCTCACTAAATCTCTCTTCAGCGATATTTAATCTGCTATTAAAAACACCCACTGAGGCCGAAACTGGTTTGGCTCAGTGGATAGAGCGTCGGTCTGTGGACTGAAAGGTCTCAGTTTCGATTCCGGTCAAGGGCATGTGCATGGTTGCGCGCACATCCCCGGTGGGGGGTGTGCAGGAGGCGGCTGGTCGATGTTTCTCTCTTATCGACGTTTCTAGCTCTCTATCTCTCTCCCTTCCTCTCTGTAAAATATCAATAAAATATATATATTTTTAAAAATACCCACTGAGGTTTTCATTTCAGTTTTAATTCTTAGTTGCAGACTTTTTAAAATATATATATATTTTATTGATATTTTACAGAGAGGAAGGGAGAGAGATAGAGAGCTAGAAAGGTCGATGAGAGAGAAACATCGATCAGCCGCCTCTTGCACACCCCCAACCGGGGATGTGCCCGCAACCAATGCACATGCCCTTGACTGGAATTGAACCTGGGACCCTTCAGTCCGCAGACCGACGCTCTACCACTGAGCCAAACCGGTTTCGGCAGTTGCAGACTTTTTTGAAATTTTTATAGTTCCTAGTTCTCTGTCAAATTTCACAGGCTCTTATTTTATCTCCCTGAATATAACGAATAGAGTTAAAGTCTGTAACTGCTTTTGTTTTCATTCTTTTTTCCCCTTTCTTTTGGTCTTTCGTGTGCCTGTTTAATTTTAAATTGTGGGCCAGATATGTAATTTGTCTAGAGAATGAGGTATTCTTCCTCTAGACAAGTTTTTATTTATTTCTGGTAGGCACTTGACACACTTCAAGCAATAGGAGCGAACCTTCAGCCAAATTCAGTGACTAAAATTATTCAAAACGGAGCTGCAATTTCTGCAAGAACCTGCCTTTTCTTGGATAACCTTCTACCCCTGTGGTGCACCGAGATGCCAACACAAAGCAAAGGAGCACCCCTTCTGGGCTGAACAGTGTCCTCTTCCTGTTTCCTTAGCCTGACTAGGCTCCCCAAAGAGTCTTCAGTTTCTCCTCCTCTCAACAATCCCTTCTATAATCAGTAAATTATCCCCCAAAAGAAGAGAGGTTTTAATCAATAGGATCATCTCTCTGAGCGGCGGCCCTTCCATGGGTCCTAGCCTAACAATTGTACACTATGTTATTAGCTGCTTGATGCTTTTTAAGTAGATGTTAAAGGATCTTGTACAGATTTATAAATTGTTCTTATCCTCAGGAAGAGACTTACCTAAATTATTTCACCATTACCAGAAGCGAAATTCCCTTAAACCATTTCTATTTATGTCCTGTAGAGATACAGATAACATTAGCATAAACAAATAGGATACAGATATAGGTACTATATAGTATTGTCTAAAGTGTATATATATATATATATATATATATATATATATATATATATATTTAACATATATATTTTATTGATTTTTTACAGAGAGGAAGGGAGAAGAATAGAGAGTTAGAAACATCGATGAGAGAGAATCATCGACCAGCTGCCCCTTGCACAATCCCACTGGGGATGTGCCCGCAACCAAGGTACATGCCCCTGACCGGAATCAAACCCGGGACCCTTCAGTCCACAGGCTGACGCTCTATCCACTGAGCCAAACCGGTTTTGGCTAAAGTGTATATTTTTTTACATGAACACTGTCATAACATGTATTAAGTAAATTTATTTTTTAATATATTTTATTGATTTTTTTCAGAGAGGAAGAGAGAGGGATAGAGAGTTAGAAACATCGATGAGAGAGAATCATCAATCAGCTGCCTCCTGCACATCCCCCACTGGGGATGTGCCCACAACCAAGGTACATGCCCTTGACCAGAATCAAACCTGGGACCCTTCAGTCCGCAGGCCGATGCTCTATCCACTGAGCCAAACCGGTTTTGGCTGTTTTCTTAACAGTATGTCTTGGATTTCCTTAGTCTTGTTTGGATAATACTCACTAAACTCATAATGATGGATATCCCGGGTAGGGTATATATATGTATGAGTTTGGTTCCATTGGTAGTCAAAGGGTACTTTGGCTTTTATATAACATCTTCATTTTTTTTGGTAAGGTGAATGAATTCATTTTGACTTCTATAGTTTAAAAAATTTGAAAATTAAGTAGAGTTATACTGGTGAAAAGGGCATTTTGGAGTATAAACAGAAGACCTTTGGCTAAGAACATCATTTTGCCCGGCAACTTCTTTAGCATTTGGGGGTTATTTTTAACATATTGTGTCCATAGTAGCTTCTCCTCTGCAACATTTCAAAAGATCCCACTGCTCCATTTCCCCCAAATAGTTTGGTCAATATCACCACCTAATCAGTCCATGCGGTGCCCCCTGTTCACTGGTAGCAGAATATTTTGTTCCAAATACTGAGTCATTTTTTCCATCATTTTTCCCCCTTTTGCTTCTGTAGGCACACAATGTGCATTTTTGTGGGACCTGGAGAAGCTGAAGTTGAGAATGTGTTTATTTTTTCATGTGAGTGAAGATAAAGTTCCTTAAAAACCAAGCCCAAATAGCTACAGAGCGATCCTTTTATTTGCTCATTGACTCTTACACAGACTATTTGGCAGGGCCCTCTTCAAAGGCAGTAGACGGGAAAATATGCTGTCTTATAATATAATGAAAAACAGTGGGCTTCTAATTATTCTCCCAAGGCTATTTCTATGCTTTTCAACAAATTAAAGCGAGCTTGGCCACCTTTGTATGGATTGCATAAAGAGGAAACAGGCACCGAGGCAGCAGATGGCGTGCCTAGCAATCCAAGATGCAGATAATGCAAGTCTTCCCAGAGTAGGGGCGGCCTGCCACGGGGTTTAAGTGGGCATTAATTCAATGTCTGTGTGTGGGGGATCCTTGGGGGCTATATTCCTATACCGTTTCTCCCGTGTGCTGTGGCTGCTCTCTCTTAACTCCAACCCGGCTCTAGACTCTACTAGTCAACCTCCTCCAACTTGAATGTTCCTTGAGATTGCTGCTCATCTTCTCGTTTGCTCATCAGGTCTTTGTTGAATGAATGAGTGGATGAATGAATGAATGAATGAATGAAAGCTAAGCAATTTGTTCATGGTCACACTACTACCAAATGGCAGAACCCACTTGTTCCTCAATTCATCACTCTGATACTCGCTGCAGGAAACAGAAGAGAAACGCAAAAATAGATCTCTCCCCTTTTCCCATTACCTATCTGAATTCAAGTCAATTTTAGTTAAGTGCCTGGAAAATTGTCGTGTGTATATTCCTATAGAAGTGTATATACTTTTGTAGATGACTTAACCTAATTGTTGATTTGCTAACCCAGCGGTGAGTGGCTTTGCCTTCTAATACATAGTATTAAAAAGAGAAAATATTTGCACATAGCTTTATATCTTCAGACAGTGAACTAAGGCTCCAAGTGAATAAAAAATATACCGTATTTGCCGGCGTATAAGACGATTTTTTGGCCCTGAAAAATGCATATTTGCCGGCGTATAAGACGACTTGGCGTATAAGACGACCCCCTAACATTTCCACTAAAAATACAGAGTTTGTTATATACTCGCCGTATAAGACTACCCCCCACTTGGAGGCATATTTTTCAGGGTCAAAAAATCGTCTTATACGCCGGCAAATACGGTATTTAAAGTATAGGTATGTTGAACAAAGGGATTGTGATCAAAGCATAAGTATAGAATTCTTTTGAAAATTATTTAATGAGGATAATCATCCCTATCCTTCCATTCCCAGTGGGTCCATGTTTTCCCCCACGGTAAGGTGTGGTCCTACTACCACGTAAATTTACAAATACAATTCGTTTCAGAGATCAGCACTAGACACTTAACTTTTGAAATACACAACTTTGCTAGGCACAAAGTCATCTCCTCCCCACCTGTGTGGCCTCCCTGGTCCCTGTGGATGCATCTTTGTTTTGGGATTTCTTACAGCGCTTTGCTCAGCCCTTGGGCAGTTTCCATAAAACACTGTCCTCTTCCTGCAGAAGCCTCTTTGCCTTTCCAGATGGCCTTATATGGCAGGACCAAGACAACCCCAGGATAACTCTCTTTCCAGCAGGACCCGTATTTGTCCCATGCTCTGACAAATGTTGTGAGCATGGGTCTAGAGACTCCAGCCTGGCCAACAGGAGACATTTCAAACACAGAGTGAGGAAAGGGGCCACTGGACCCAATCAGAATAATGGGAGCCTCCTTAGAAGTCATCTCTCCATCGCTGGGCTGTACTGAACAAGAAGTGAGGGGTAAAATAATGATTAACCCAACAAGAGGTTGATGACAGACCAAGAGTAGAATCCAGTTTTCTCATGACCAGGTATGTTGGGCCCTTCTATCACACTACTTCTCAAACTAATTTTTTATTTTTAATTCTCACCCAAGGATATTCCTCCATTGATTTTTAGTGAGAGTGGAAGGGAGGGGAGAGAGAGAGAAACATTGATGTGAGAGAGATACATCAATTGTTTGCCTCCCACACATGCCCCAACAGGGCTGGGGGTCAAGCCTACAACCAAGGTACGTGCCCTTGACCAGAATCAAGCCTGGGACCCTTCAGTCTGCAGGCTGACGCTCAATCCACTGAGCCAAACCGGCTAGGGCTCAAAGTAAAATTAAAAATACCTATGCCTTGCCCTAACCGGTTTGGCTCGGTGGATAGAACATTGGCCTGCGGACTGAAAGGTCCCAGGTTCGATTCTGGTGAAGGGCATGTACCTTGGTTGCGGGCACATCCCATGTAGGAGGTATGTAGGAGGCAGCTGAATTGGTGTCTCTCTGATCGATGTTTCTAACATTTTATCTTTCTCCCTTCCTCTCTGTAATAAATGAAATATATATATATATATATATATATATATATATATATAACCTATACCTTGTTACAGTTCAGTAAAAATCAAAATCAACAAATAGGCCAAGATGAGCTCTTTCAAGAGAGAATCTTCATGTTAGACATGACAGAAGACAGGAGTTTGCTTCTCTCTCCTGCTGCTGTAAACCAGCCTGCCCTTCACTGGCCACCTACTCTGAGTCACGTACTGAGTTAGAAGCTACATACAAAATAGGACACAGCCCTTGCCCTCAAGTGGCTCACAGAGCAATGCAGTGTGCTAAGTACCCTGCATATAGGGATTATTACGGACATTGTTTTATCTGTAGAAAGATTTCTGACTTACAAAGTAATTCCAGGACCAAAAACCCTGTATGTTAGGTAGCACGATCATCTATCTCTGTTTTACAGGTAAAGACACGGAGGCCCAGAGTTGTAAAGGGATGTGTTCATGGTTCCGCAGGCATTAAGTTGCAAAAATCAGATGTGAACTCGGTTCTTGACCCCTTGGCAGAGCTGTTCCTCTCCAGTGGCATTTGCATCTCAGTAAGAATCCAAGCCTTCAGCCAAAACCGGTTTGGCTCAGTGGACAGAGCCTCGGATTGCGGACTGAAGGGTCCCAGGTTTGATTCCGGTCAAGGGCATGTATCTTGGCTGCGGGCATATCCCCAGTAGGGAGTTGTGCAAGAGGCAGCTGATCGATGATTCTCTCTGGTCGATGTATCTGGCTCTCTATCCCTCTCTCTTCCTCTCTGTAAAAAATCAATTATATATATATATATATTTTAAAGAAAGAATCCAAGCCTTCAGTGAAAGCTGCAGGATTCAAACTGGAGGAGATGAGATATTTGGGAGGTGGGAGCACTGGGGTCCTGCCAGGGTCCCCGGAAAAAGCACAGAAGCAACCCGTGGGTAACACCCACCTGGAAACCAGTCGTATCCTGGGGGGCAGGCCTGCAGCCCCAGTGCTTGGCTGCCCGCACCGCCTGCCTGCCAAGTCCAAAGCCGGTCTGTCTTTGTGGCCAGGACTTCTGAATTGCTTTCTGAGGGCTCATGCCTACTTTTCATTAGATTAGGTGCAAACACTCTGGGTAAACACAAGTCCCTTACCGTTGGCAGGCCGCTGCTACCTCCTACACCCTGGATGGTTTTCTTTTAGCTAATAATTCAATCGCAGAAAGGGAGAGGGCCTTGGCAGGGACTTGGCTCCAGCTGCAAATCAACTGCAGACCCCAGAGGAACTTGAAAGAGCCACCAGCGCCCACAATGGCTCTTCAGTGCAGCCTGTGTTTACTCAGGACCCAGCCCACCGCCTCCCCAGCCCCGAAGGCAGCCTGCAAGTAAATGCGACATTGTGCAGTGGTTTTCCAGCTCCGTGGCCTCAGGCTTGGTGGCAGATGATTTGTGAGACGGCTTCTGATCCTACATCAGGTTTGAAATCCTACTTTGGCTGGTGTGGATTGCTTTTGAGGCTCATTTATTCCTCCTTCCATTTATTGCAGCTTACCGTGTGTGTGTGCGCTAGGTACTCTACTCTCTACCAGAGACAGGAAAGCACCAAAGGACATGGTCGCTGCTCTAAAAAGAAGATGCTGAGAAGAGAAGTCTGTGACCCCCTATGCAAGTTCCTTATTTTACTGAGAGCAATACCATGATCCTTGACGTGCTCTCTCCTTGGGGTCCTTTGATGAGTTAAGCCAACAGATGAGGGGTTCATTTTTCAAAATATTTGTATTGAATTTTTACAGAGAGGGAGGGAAAGGAATAGAGAGTTAGAAACATCGATGAGAGAGAAACATCAATCAGCTGCCTCCTGCACACCCCCTATTGGGGAAGCAACCAAGGTACATGCCCTTGGCTGGAATGGAACCTGGGACCCCTCAATCCACAGGCCAATGCTCTATCCACTGAGCCAAACCAGCCAGGCCCAGGGGTTAATTTTTTTTTTTTTATCAATTCATCAAACATAGGTTGAGAACCTACTATGAACCAGGCACTTCTCAAGACCCCAGAGGGGGGAAAAAATCCATAGAAAAGTCAGGATCTCCATCAATGACATTAAGACTAGAGCAAAAGTCAGATCTGTAGAACAACAGCTCCTAAGATATCTGTTCAGGGTACAGTGAAAGCTCAAAGGGGAGGGTGGAGAGATTGGACCAAATCATAAAGAAGGCCCCACAGAGAAGATGGTGCTAGTACTGAGGCAAGAAAGATGAGCATGTGTTTAGCCAGATGGATGATGGGAAGTGGAGGGTCTGCAATATCATGGAAAATGCCTCCCTCGTTCACTTACCAGACACCAATTGAGGACCTGCGATGTGCCAGGCACTGAGCAGTGGCGGAGGTAGACACTGGTGCTGCAGTGATGGTGAGACCTGCTCCTACCCCATCGGAAGGGATAGACCCATAAACAATCAAAATGCGGCGCCCTGAGCTGTATAGTCACAAGGTGTTCAAGAGGTTACTTATGGGTTCTTTCTCACCCCCGGACACAGAATGTCACAGCATAAGAGTCTCCTTTCTAGAATTTAAACCTAATTTAATGGGAAGAAATGCTTACAGGGTACCTAACAGGCAGCCTGCTGTGAAGGTAAGAGTAGAGACTTTAGCACATCATATACAGGGGGGTTCAAATGCCACTTTGGCCGTACGAGCTGTGAGACCTTGGGCAATTTACAGACCTACACAGAAAAAAAGTGCCATTTCTTGTCAGACCCAGCAGTTGGGGTTTCCTAATCGGAGGGGAGACTTTTGGGAGTGAAATAGGCAGGTTTAGTTAATTAAAAAAAATTTTTTTTAATTGATTTTTTTACACAGAGGAAGAGAGAGGGATAGAGAGTTAGAAACATCGATGAGAGAGAGAAACATTGATCAGTTGCATATATATATATGAAATTCATGCACAGAGCGGGGGGTGGGGGTATCCCTCAGCCCAGCCTGCACCCTCTCCAATCTGGGACCCCTCAAGGGATGTTAAAGTGCTTGTTTAGACCTGATCCCACCCACAGTCAGACATCCCTCTCACAATCCCAACTGCTCGCCTGCCTGCCTGCCTTCCTGATTGCCCCTAACAGCTTCTGCCTGCCAGCCTGATCACCCCCCTAACCACTCCCATGCCAGCCTGATTGATGTCTTAACTGCTCCCCTGCCAGTCGGTTCTCCAACTTGAATTCCACATTTGAGTGGTCACTGGGGGCAGAAATAGAGGGAGAATCAGAAATGGGGGCAGGAATTTGAAACTCAAATTGGTCAGAAATTTTCAGAAACCTTTGGATGGACTTTGGACCTTTCCCAGAATGCTGTGGCTTTGTTATATTAACATTTGTTAAGTAGAGACACAAAAGAATGGAAGGGAAAGCAAAATAGAGGAATTTATTGCTCACAGGTTCCTGGAGGAGGTACATGGTATGCTTCGAGGGGTCAGGTGGGGAGATCAAGGTGGGGTGCAAGCAGAGAGGGCATTCCTGGGTGTTATTTTCTTTCTTTTTTTTTTTTTAAAATATATATTATTGATTTTTTTTGCAGAGAGGGATAGAATTTGAAACATCAATCAGCTGCCTCTTGCACACCCCCTACTGGGGACATGCCTGCAACCAAGGTACTTGCCCTTGACCGGAATCAAACCTGGGACCTTTCAGTCCACAGGTTTTTGCTCTTATCCACTGGGCCAAACCAGTCTCCGCCCTGGGTGTTATTTTCTTCTCCCCTCGTTTCCACCTCTTTGTCTTTCTGCTTTATTTTCTGGGACATATTTTCAATTTTATCTTCCAACTCATCTATTGAGTTTTTTTTAATTTCTGATATCATATTTCACATTTCAAGATTTTTTTCTCTGAATATCTGAATATTCTTCTTCTTTTATTATTTATTTATTTATTTATTTATTTATTTTGGCTCACCACCTTATTCTATATTTTTTAATGCAGTATCTTCTCTTTCCTCCGTAGGCAGTGGGGTTATTGTGTTGGAGTTTTCTTGCCCCTGCATCGTCTCTGTCTCTTCTAGATTGCTCTTATTTCCTGTTTCTCTAGCTGTGTCTCTATCAGATGTGGGTTCTTCACATAACTGGTTATTGTCTACACGTCAGTGACACCTACTTCACAAGGAGCCATTTTAGTCAAGGCATATCTCCACCGTCTGTTTAGACAGTTACATAACTCACCTGGTATTTCTAGGCATTCATGCCTCAGAAATCCATAGGCTGCAAGCAACCCTGCACAACCAGGTACATACTTCTAAAAGCATTCCAAGGATTAGTCTCCTGTTGGCAAATACCATTCGTTTGTGTGCTAGAAGTTCTGTCATTCACATGTTTAAAAGGGGATTTGACTGATCACCTTTCTTTCTTTCATGGTTGTGTCGCCCAAGTAATAAAGAGAATGAATTATGAACCTATTGCTTAACCCATTACTTCACAGTGTTTACAGTACGCTGGGAATTCTCATCTTTTTTTTTTCTTTTATTAAAAAAATATATTTTATTGATTTTTTGCCGAGAGGAAAGGAGAGGGATAGAGAGTTAGAAACATTGATGAGAGAGAAACATCGATCAGCTGCCTCCTGCACACGCTCTACTGGGGATGTGCCCACAACCAAGGTACATGCCCTTGACCGGAATCGAGCCTGGGACCTTTCAGTCCGCAGGCCGACGCTCCATCCACTGAGCCGAACCGGTTAGGGCGGACCTCTCATCTTAAAAGAGCAGGAACTCTATGGGGTTGGTATTATGATCCCCATTTAACAAACAAGGCTGTGAGGCTCAGCTCTTACATCGTTCCCCCGAGGTCCGGACACCTGGTAAAATCAGAAGGGCCTGGGATGGCTCAGCTCAAGAGCTTCTCCCCATTGTGCCCCCACCGATAAGGTCCCCTAGCCAAACAACCCTTCTTAGCATGGGACCAGGCACAGTTTCCGTGTGTGTGTGTGTGTGTGTGTGTGTGTGTGTGTGTGTGTGCGCGTGTGTACTGAGTAAAAGGGCTCCCGTTCCCCCCCCCCCCCCAAGGAATTGCTCAAACAAGACAATCACATCCTCCCACAGGAACCAGAGTTCACCTGACCGGCTTATTACTGCGGAGCCTATACATTCCATAGCCCCCAGCTGGTCCCTCTGTTCCCAAGTGCCACCCCTGCACGGCCCTGCACGGCAGGCCGAGTCCTCCTCCCCCGGGCTCTGAGTGCATGGGGCTGTTCAACTGCCATTGGGCTCATCTCTCCAGTGTTGGGTGCCGTGTATTCAGGAGGAAATAAGGAAATCAGAGAAGACCCAGCCAGGTGTAGCTCAGCGGTTGAGCATTGACCCGGGAACCAAGAGGTCACCGGTTCAATTCCCAGCCAGGGCATATGCCTGGGTTTCGGGCTTGATCCCCAGTGGTGGTGGTGGTGCGGATGCAGGAGGCAACCAATTGGTGATTCTCTCTCATCATTGATGTTTCTATCTCTCCCTCTCCCTTCCTCTCTGAAGTCAATAAAAATATATTTAAAAAGAAAAGAAAGTCAGAGAAGGATTCCAGGAGACCCAGCATGTGAAAAGCAGACAGCGGGCACAGCTCCCGGGGACAGGTGCGTCCGTCAGCAGCTCTGGCAGCTGCCTTCCGGCCCCTCCCTCCACTCTCCACAATAACCAGGCTTTCAGAGGTCCCTGCAGTCCAGACACGGCAGTCCCATCCCTTTGGTCACCAGCTGGCTGCTGGGACAGAAGCATTGAAGTAAATTCATGTGTGCTCGTGTGCGAGTGATGGTCAGGCCTCACCGAGTTCAACACTCTAATTTGTATTATATATATATATAATTGATTTTTCACAGAGAGGAAGAGAGAGGGATAGAGAGTTAGAAACATCGATGAGAGAGAAACATGGATCAGCTGCCTCCTGCACACCCCCTACTGGGGATGTGACCACAAACAAGGTACATGCCCTTGACCGGAATCGAACCTGGGACCTTTCAGTCCGCAGGCCAACGCTCTATCCACTGAGCCAAACCGGTTTCGGCTGTATTATTTAAAACCAATTTTTATTTTACGAAGGAATGAATCACTAGCACTGGCCTTGTGGTTGACATTTGGGGAGGAAGGAGGAGAGGAGACAGCTTTCTTTACACTTGGAACATCAGGTGAGCTGAAGAGGACCCCGGCCGTGAATCAGATGTGGGTTCGAATCTCCCTTCTTACCTGGAAGAGGAAGTAGTAGATACTTTCCCAACGTCTGTGTCTCCAATATTCCCATGTGGACGGTCACCTGCTCCCTTTGGCACCCATCCCTTGCCCGGTCTGTCTAATTTAAGTGGGAGCCCTTTCAGGGCGGATTACAGCCCCACTGGGGTCTAGCTAGCACCGGGGCGGGCACGCTGTGGGCACTCGGGAGAGGTTTGTACAAACGGTTGCCTGCCGGCCGCCCCGGTGGGTATCCCCGTTATAACAGCACGGATCTCGGTCACTCCACCTGGGAAGGATGCATCCCTGCGCCCCACGGTGCTGATGCGGGAGTGGGGGGCCCGGGGAGGTGGAAGATGGAGTCAGTTCCTGGCAGAATTTCAGCAGACACTTGTTGAGGATGGGGTTCCCCAGCCCAGACAGAAAGAACCGAACTTCGCCCCTTCCCCCTTCCGGGTCAAGCAGGGATGGGATGTGGTGGGATGTGGCGGGAAGGTGCTGCCCCACCCGCATTCCCGGTATTCTAGGGGGGTGAGGGGGAGGAGGGAGGAAAGAGAGGGGGGTGTGATCCGGTACCTGAAAAGGTCAGGAAGAAGGAAGCATCGCTCTCAAGCCATGCTTTTAGGGAAGAGTCTCGTCATTCCGCGCGCCTCGCTCCACAGAGCGGGGTTGGCCAACCTGGTTCTTCTTTTTCATTGAAAACCTCCCTCCCTCCCCTGCAGGGCGCCGCGGGCTGGGGGGTCAGCGGGCAGAGGACCCAGGGAGGCGTCCCTGTCCTAACGGTCCTCGGGAGGAGCTCGGCCTCTGGGACTGCGTCACCCTCCCGGCGAGGGTCCCCCCCTGCCGGGCGGCTCCGCTCTCCGCGCCCTCCGCCCTCACCCTCGCCCTCCGCCCCGGGAGCCGGCGGTCCGGCGCAGCCCCTTTTGGCATCGAGGCCTCCAGGTGCCCAGCACGGAGGCGGAGCCGGGCTACCGCCGCCTCCCCGGCGCCACGGGCAGGACCCCCGGGAGCTCGCGGCCCCAACCCTGAGGCTCCGGCGGCGGCGGCGGCGGCGGCGTCCCCAGCCTCCCGGCGGCCCGCGCTCCCCCCTCCGCATCGCCGGGCGCGGAGCCGGAGACGCGCGGGCAGAGCGGGCAGAGCGCAGCGCGCGGAGCCGAGGGGCGCTCGCCGGGCGGTGGCCCAGGCAGCCGGGAGCGCAGGCAGCCCGAGCCCAGGCAGCCGGGAGCCCAGGCAGCCGGGAGCGCAGGCAACCCCGAGCCCAGGCATCCCGGAGCCCAGGCAGCCCGAGCCCAGGCATCCCGGAGCCCAGGCAGCCGGGAGCCCAGGCATCCCGGAGCCCAGGCAGCCGGGAGCCCAGGCAGCCGGGAGCCCAGGCAGCTCCGATCGCAGGCAGCCCGGAGCCCAGGCAGCCCGGAGCGCAGGCAGCTCCGAGCCCGGGCAGCCCCGAGTCCAGGCAGCCCCGATCGCAGGCAGCCCCGAGCCCAGGCAATCCCGATCGCAGCCCCAGACCATGGCCGCCCCGGGACCCGGCCCCCGCGCCCGGCTCTGGACGGCGGCGCTGCTCCTGCTCGGCCTGCCGCGCCTCCCGGTGCGGGCGGATGGTGAGTGCCCGGGAGGGGAGGCGGCGGCGGGTCCGGGGTGGCGCGGGGGGCTCGGGAAAGGGAAGCTCGCTGGGGGTGTCCATCCGGCCGAGCCCGAAAAAAAACCTTAATCCTGGGAGAGCGCGAGGTGAGCGGCGGTCCTGCGCCCCGGCGTCCTCTGCCGTCCAAACGCCTCCCGTTAGCCCCCCATCCTTCCATCGCCCCCCGGGGGGGCAAAGCCCGAGCATCGGTCCTGCAGGCCCGCCGCGAGCTTTCCCACGGTCTCCGGGGAAGGTCTTTCACATGAAATCACGCCTGGGGTGCCCCAGACCCTCCTCGGCAGGGGGGTGATTTCCCACGTGGATGCAATGTGCTCCTGACGGCGAGGCGGGTGGGTGGCTTTAGCTTGGCCCAGGAAGACCTGGAAGACGAGTGGGCATCAACGAGGCAGAGTGGCCTGGGGTAGAGGGAACAGCATGTGCAAAGTCCCTGTGCTGCCAGCGGCAGGGAAAACTGGATAAATGATGGAGCGGCCGGACCCATATTGAACTTGGGGCTCCATATAAGTAAGGACCAGATTATTGGTTCACCCTTTCTTGTTTTTTATTTGTTTTTTATTTGTTTTGTGTTTTTTTTTTTTGAACCCAATTCAGCTTTCAGGAGTTCCCTTAAGTCAGCAGGACCACAGCCTTATATATCAGTCCAGTTTCAAAAGCGAACTCAACCGTATTTTTAATTTTGGAACAAAACCCCATTGATTTGGTGCAGGGGGGTCCGAAAGAAAAGAAGCCGTGAAGGGTTTCTGGTAAACCCAAGCTTGGGACAAGCCAGACTGATGCAGGAGAAGAGTGCTTGGCTCACTGGGGATGTGCTGTGCGTGTTTAAATGTCATCGGTGTTTAGCAAACAGTGAAACTAGAGGACAGAAAGGAAGCATGGCGTTTAGGGAAAGAGGAGAGCAAGAAAAACCTCCAGGGATTTTCGTAGAGTTTTCGGTGCTCTTGGTCCAAGTGCTAATAACTTGACGAACCCTTTGCTCACAATTGAGAGCGGATGTCTTTTTTTCCTCTCCATGTCCTCAGAGAAAGGGCTAGGAAACACTTTTAACTTCAAAGGCTCCTGGTGGTCACTGTCAATGTTTAATTGAGATATAATTCGTGTAACACCATTTTAAAAGGTATATTCATTAGGTTGTGCAGCCGTCACTACTACTTAATTCCTAAAAATTAATTTCATTTTAAAAATCACATATCTATTAGCAGTCAGTCCTTTGTTAATTCTTGTATTTTTTTCTCCTTTTGCCTGACTTTGAGTCGTGAAAATTAAGCTGATTTTAAAGGATCCACGTGGAATAAATTGGAGCTAATGTTAACTTTTGAACAGTGTATATACTATTGTACCAACGTTAATTCCTTTTAAAGAAATATGTCTGCAATCTACAAGGCGTTAGCGTTCGACCCCCATTATAACTGCTTACGTGCCACGCTAGGTGGATATGGTGTGTCTGTCTGGCTGGACGAGGGTCACAGAAAATGGAGGGCAGAAGTGTCACTGGACAAGGAGGCAGTAAGAACAGCACCCAAGCACGCTTCCTTCTCCCCTCTCCCCTGGTGGAAGGTTGCAGGTACACTCGCTTTCAATTAGCTCCGTTTGCTGAGCTCCAGCTTTCATAGTGGAGCCATTGACGCATTATAACCCAAATTGTGAAAGGATTCTTTTCTTTACTAAATATATGCCTAACTACCACCGCCTCCCCACATTTAATTTGTGCTCAACAGTAATGAGAGGAGGACGAAGAAATGTCCTTCTCAACTGCGATGCATTACAGACATTCGAAGAGAGAGAACCGGGCTTATAAAAAAATGCTATGGACTATTAAAACATGGACTTATTAAGAAATAAGTCAATGAGATAAATTCAAATGAAAGACAGTTATTTTGTATATGCATCTGATACGTAAGAGAGACCTGCCACTGTACTTTTAAAAAATACTTTTGAAACTGAAAAAGCTTCCTATGAACTGAGAGCAAATGACTCTATTTGGGAAATGGTTACAGAAAAAGATTCATAACTCCAACAGGTAGTTGATGGAGTATCTACTATACGCTAAGGACTGGCCTTGCTGTTGAGGATAGAATGGTGAGGAGAAGCAGGCTCTTACTCAGGGAACATCAAATCCAATGGAAGAGAGAGGCATGAAGCAAAAAAATTATATGAATGAAATGTGACATTGTGATTTTTTAAAGGTTTTCAAGTATAATATTATTACCAAAACTGTATTAATATGGTATGATATCACAGAAGTTGTAGGAAATATTAAAAATCAGCAAATAACAGGATTACTTCTATTATATTCTATAATATTTCCCCCCCCCCCCCGGCTCTATTTTTCTTCATCAGTTTATATTGTTCATTATATCCCACAAATGAGAGTATATGATGTTTATCTTTCTCTGACTTGCTTATTTTGCTTAGCATGATGCTTTTAAAGTCTATTTTGTCAGATATGAGTATTGCTATTCCAGCTTTTCTTTTTTCTTTTCCATTTGCATAGAAAATTTTTTTTCCATTCCTTCACTTTCATCCTGTGTGTGTCTTTTGTTTTGGGGTGGGTCTCTTGTAGACAGCATATAGTTGGGTCCTGTTTTTGTATCCATTCAGCTACCCTACACCATTTGATTGGAGCGTTTAGTTTAATCCATTTACCTTTAGGGTTGTTATTATTGAGAGGTACTTATTTATAGCCATTTTCATTATGTATGGCTAGATTTCTCCATTTCTTCTTCTCAGCAATCAGGAATCCCTTTAGCATTTCTTGTAATGCTGGCTTGCTGGTGATGAACTCCTTTAGCCTTTTTTTTTTTTTTTTTTTGGTCTGGGAAGCTCTTTATTTGAGCATTTATTTTGAATGCCTGCTTCTCCTCACCATTCTATCCTCAGCAGCAAGGCCAGTCCTTAGCGTATAGTAGGTACTCCTGGTGTATATGAGAGCCTTGCTGGATATAGTAATCTTGGTCTCAGATCCTTACTTTGCATTACCTTGAGTACTTCATGGCCTTCCCTTCTGGCGTGTAGAATTTCTGATGAGAAATCAGGTGTCAGCCTTATGGGGACCTCTTTGCAGGTAACACTCTTCTCTTGCTGACTTTAATTTTTGGCATTTTAATTATGATGCGTCTGGATGTGGATCTTATTGGGTTCTTCTTGTTTGGGGTTCTCTGTGCCTCCTGAACTTGTGTGACTTTTTCCTTTATCAGGTTAGGAAAGTTTTCTGCCATTATTTCTTCAAACACCTTCTCTATTCCTTCCTCCCTTTCTATCTCTTCTGGCACACCTACCATTCTAATATTGTTATGTTTCACATTGTCCCACAGCTTCCTTAAGCTGTCCTCCTGTTTTTTTATTATTTATTATTTTTTATTTTTTTGGTTCTCTAATGATATTTTCAACTCTGTCTTCTAATTCTCTGATTCGATCCTTGGCTTCCTCTAATCTGCTGTGTATTCCTTCCAATGTGTTATGTCATTATTTATCTCAGACTGTTCTTTTTTCATAGTTACTATATCTTTTTGTCAGACTCTTAAGCATTTTTAACATCATTACTCTGAACTCTGTTTCAGATAAATTTCTTATCTCTGCCTCATTTATCTCTTCTGAAGAATTCGCTAGTTCTTTAAGTTAGGGGTCATTTCTTTGTTTCCTCATTTTGGGTTATCTGTTTTGGTTTGTGACTATGTTTTAGGTAGATCCTCTATACCTCTCAATCTCTAGTGCAGGACAGTGTTAAATGCTGTTTCTGGCTAATTGGATCAGGCAAAGACTCAAAACCTCCAGAGATAGCTTCTGTATACTGACTAAACTAATAGGATCCCAACTTGAATTGCCCCAGTCTATCATCCTCAGGTGTGGAAAGAGGTTTTTTTCCCCCCCAACAGGGTGGGGCAGTTACTTCTGCCTGGAGGCTGTTTCTTTTAATCTCTTAAGTGATCTCTGGACGAGGGTTTTCCAATAGGGTTTGTCAACTGTCTCTCCCTCCCTCCACCCCCCAGCAAGGTGGATATCTATGTGAGAAAGATGTCCTCCCTTTTGTGGAATGACTCAGCCCAGGAAACTTGGAGTGTCTGCCTTCTGAGCTCTATCCCCCAAGTCCCCAGTCCTGGGTTCTACTCTCACAGCTCCAGTCCACTTCACCCTCCCTCTGCCAGAGCTCAAGGTGGATGGGGGAATTTTTGTTTCAGTTTAAAAAAATTGGCTTTCCAAAGAATTTCAATCGTTGTACTGTTGATATTTGTCTCTTTTAAACTAATGAGTTTGCCGACCACTGTACTAGGAGATTTTGACTTGGTATAGGACAGTCTGAAAGATGAGTAAGTATAACTAGTCAAGGAGAGGGAAGAAGAGTGTCTAAGTAGAGAGCAGTGTGTACAAAGAAACTGGTTGGCAGAGAAAACGGGACATGTGATAGAGGCAGTGGTCAGGCAGAAATGGAGCAACCTGTTATGTATGCGGTCACCCCAGGGCTGGGGCGAGCAAAAGAAGGCAAAGCTGAGGCCCAAATCAGTGCCCTGGACACCAAGTAACCCGACTCAGGGAAACAGCACTGAGCTTTGCCACATGATGTTTTTAAAACAACCTTGTTAGCCTTGGTTTGTTTGACACGGGGGATAGATTGTTGGCCTATGGACTAAAGGGTCCTGGGTTCGATTCCAGTCAAGGGCACATGCTTAGGTTGTGGCTTGGTCCCCAGTGGGGGGACATGCAGGAAGCAGCCAGTAGATGATTCTCTCTCATCATTGATGCTTCTCTCTCTCCCCCCCCCTCTGAAATCAATAAAATATATATTTTAAAAAAACAATACCAACCTTTTTAAAAAGAATATTTGAGCCTTAACCGGTTTGGCTCAGTGGATAGAGCGTCAGGCTGCAGAGTCAAGGGTCCGATTCTGGTCAAGGGCACATGCATGGGTTGCGGGCACATTCCCAGTGGGGGGTCAGCAGGAGACAGCTGATCAAAGTTTCTAACTCTCTCTCCCTCTACCTTCCTCTCTGTTAAAAAAAATCAATAAAATAAAAAAAAGAATATCTGCAGGGCTTATCCAGAAAAACATGCCAGAATAGATGGTTAATTCTTTTATTATTATTGTTGTTGTTATTATTATTGACAGTATTACAAATGTCCCCCTATTTCCACCCCCTGGGACCTCCTCCACCCTTTTTAAGAGAGAAGAGGGAAAAATGGTTTAAAACACCAGCGTGACTGTCAACACCTCATCCCGGGGATGCGTGCTATGGGGGTATGTGCTGCAGTTGGGTCTTTCCGGGCAAGCAGAGAACTAACTACTTGAAGCGGGTGCCTGCTAGAGAGTAAGTGTGCGGGGATTACGTCCCACGGACCCCCGAGTCAGCCTGTGTCTGTGCTTGTCCCCACGCAGGGAAGCTCTTTGCGCTGGAGTCTCAGAACGGCTCTCGGGGGCTGGACCTGGAGGCAGCTCGGCTCTCCTGCGAGAGCAGGGGTGCTCACCTGGCGTCTGCGGAGGAGCTGCGGAGGGTGGTGCGGGAGTGCGCCTCCGCCGTGTGCACCGAGGGCTGGCTGGCCGACGGCACCCTGGGGTAAGTCAGGCGAGCCGGGCTGGCTGTGCGTCCAGCTCACCCGGCTGCCCCGCCGGGGCTCCATGGGGCCAAATAATTGCTTAAAAAAATATATATATAAATATATATATATATATATATATATATATATATATATATATATATATAATTGATATTATACAGAGAGGAAGGGAGAGAGATAGAGAGCTAGAAACGTCGATGAGAGAGAAACATCGACCAGCTGCCTCTTGCACACCCCCTACCGGGGATGTGCCCGCAACCAAGGTACATGCCCTTGGCCGGAATCGAACCCGGGACCTTTCAGTCCGCAGACTGACGCTCTACCACTGAGCCAAACCGGTTTCGGCCAAATAATTGCTTTAATGAGGTGTCAGGATGGGCAAAATGCAGTGGGCAGTGGCTTCCAGTGCTCTCTTGTTTTGAATTCTCATCTAAAAAAAGATCCCCCCCCCCCGACCCCAGTTCTGTCAGTTTATTCCTCCTGACTTGGTTACTTTGAATTCCCTTATTAAATTACAAAAATAATACAGGCTTCTAAAATTTTCAAATGAGACAGGTGTGTACAAAGTACAAAGTGAGCTTGTCCCTTCTCCCCCACCTCGGAGGTTAACTATCTGGGGTACTATTCTTTATCTGTTTTTTTCTGTGGATACGCGTCTGCATATATAGGGATGGGAAGATGGAAGGGAGGGGTGAAAACACGGCCACAGATCCTTGCACATGGCTTCCACGGGGAAGTGGGGTCTGTGTCCTCTCCCTGTGGATCGGGCCCAGCAGAGGCTGGCCAGGAGCAGTCCCATACAGCGGCGGTGATACCATGTGACGTCTGAGGTCAAGTCAGAAAAAGCCATGTCCAGGTTTCTGAGGACTCTCCCTTGTGAGATGCCGCGGACTAGTGAGAAGCCTGACTATCCTGAGATGGGTGAGGAAGCCCGGACCGGATGCCCCAACTCGGTTCTTTGGCCAACAGCCCCAACCAACGTCCTGGCCAACAGCCATCACTAACGGCCGGACATGGGAGGGAAGATGCCAGGGGATTCCAGGCCTCAACGGTTGAGTTGTCACCAGCCTCTGAGTCTCCCCAGCGCAGCTTCTTAAGACATCATGGAGCGGAGACAAGCCAGTTCATCGTGTGGAGAAGTAATTCCTGTGGCCGGCTAGGAGAAAATGTCCCATTAACGCTGCTAACGGCTTCTGTAGACTGAGAGGAGGCAGGAGCCGTTCCACCGAGAAAGGAATGCTCTGGTAGACGATGACCCCGAAGATGTCTGGCTGGCGGGTGGCCACGGAAAACACACACAGCCACGCTGACTCACGCCTCCGCTACATGGGAAGCAGCAACCGAGCAGAAAGGACACATGAGGTCTCGTCCAAAACGTGTCCCTGGGTCTGAAGCTGTGAGACTCTCTGCCTTATATGTTCACATCCAGATTCCTAAACAGACAGAATATGTCCCGTGCATGCATTTTTTTTTCCATTATGTAGTCAAGTGTGAGTAACTTTTCATAGTTCTGTCGCCATCGTTACATCAGACAGCCGGGGTATTCAGCGACTCCGAGAAGCCCGCTCAGAGCCAGGCTTAGGTCTCCCGGGCCGTGCAGGTCAGGACCGGGTCATTGGAGAAGTCCATGCTCCCTGGATTCGCTGTAACGTGTTAAGACGTCTTGGCGGATCTCTACATTGCTACGATGATAATTCTTTGCAAAGCACTCATACTTAACTTGATATATTTATTGCATAACGTATTAAAAATAGGTTTTCCATTTTAATGTTCCTAGAACCAAGAAGTATCTAACTATTAGTATGTACGTTTCACTGTGGGTTTTTTCAGTTACAGCCACCACCCCCCCTCCCTACCAAAAACCAATTGTTCAATGCACAGTGCATCCTGGTGGCTTAGTAGACATATAGTAGATAGGATCTGTGTCTCCGTGAATTTATTTTGAGTGTATAGATAAATCCAGAGAAAGACAGAGGTCTAGAGCAGTGGTCGGCAAACTCATTAGTCAACAGAGCCAAATATCAAGAGTACAACGACTGAAATTTCTTTTGAGAGCCACATTTTTTAAACTTAAACTTCTTCTAACGCCACTTCTTCAACATAGACTCGATCAGGCTGAAAACCAACTTCTGTGCATGGGCCACGAAGTTTCAATCGCTCTGTACGTGCACACCCGCACGTGGCATTTTGTGGAAGAACCACACTCCAGGGGCCAAAGAGCTGCATGTGGCTCATGAGCCGTAGTTTGCCCACCACTGGCCTAGAGACTATAAAATTTGGGGCCACTTGTCTCCTAGGAGATATTGCAGATTCTAATAGAGGGAGGCTGAAAAGCTGGTGAGCAATTTCAATAGCCTCGTAGGACTAGGAGGACAGAGATCTGAATTCAGGTTTTGTGCAGGCGGGGGCCTGGGGAGTCCTTTGCTTTGGGCTGGAACATTGCAAGGCTGAGAGAGTAAACTGCAAGAAGCACACAGGTCCTCAGAGGAGCTGCAGCACAGCTTTAAATCATCATAACTTAATCCGTGAACTGGGGTTAAGATGGTACTGGAGTCCCAGTGCCCCGGGTAGCTAGCCGAACTGATTTTAAAAATAATTTCTACAGGGAGAAAACATTATTCTAGGCAGTTGATTTCCACAAATAATTTTAGCAAGCATAGGGTTTGTCACACAATATAAAATAACCGGTCTCATGAGAAGCTAGGCCAACAAGAACAAAAATAGCCAGTAGAAAATCTAGGTATTAGCAGTGGTAGATGCATTCTTCAAAATAACTCTTTAAAGTGTTCGGAGATACAGAGCCAAGAAGGGTAATTTTGGCAGAAGACTGAGAACTATAAAAAAAAATAACCAAATGGAAACCCTAGAAATGAAAAATACAATCACTGAAATTAAGAATGTAACAGATGGCTCTATCAGCTGATTAAAAAGAGCCAAAGAAAAGATTAGTGAACTGGAAGATATTTTAGAGGAAGATGTTAAGAATTAAAAAAAAAAAAAAAGGATGGAATTTTTAGGAGAAAGGGTAAAAGGCAAAGAAGATATATGTGATTTGAAGTCCAAAAGGAGAAGAGGAGGAAAAGTAATATGAGACGTACCCACATGTGAAGAAAAACATCCAGGCACGGATTCACAAAGCCCAAGAAGGACAAACAAAAAAAGAAATTCACCACCTGGCACATCTGATTAGAGTCAAATACTGAAGGAAAAAAAAAATTAAAACTAATACTAAGAAAAAGTGCTTCAAAGGAGCAACAATAAGAGCCCAAAGATAATTGAATGATACCTTCAAAGTGTTCAAAGAAAATTACTGCCAGCCTAGAATAATATACCCACTGAGGCTATTTTCTTAAGAACAAAGATAAAATAAAGACATTTTCATATAAAATTCATCAAATAGGACCTACACTAAAAGGAAAAACTCAAGGCAGGAGGAAAATAATCGCAGGTAGGAGGCTGCAGATCCAAAAAAAAAAAAAAGATGAACGGAAAGAGTAAATGGGAGGGGGAGGTTTTTAAAGTGAAATTCCATTAATTCCACAAAACAGTAATAGCAATCATACTAAACACCAAAAAATGGTCTATCAGCCAGGAAGTATTTTAAATATGTTAATACATAGTATTTTAAGTTGTGTCATTGAGGAAGAAAGTAAAAGTAATGTTAAGTTTTAGCGAGCAGAGGAAACGTGTTAAAACTTCTGGGGTAGCTACTAAAAGAATAGTGAAAGGGTATATAACTTCCAAACCAATACAGAGGAAAGCGAATGCCAAGAAAATAATTAAAGCAACCAAAATGGGGAAAAGAGGAGAAAGGAAGAAAGAATGGGCAGAACCAAAAGAAAGATGGCAGATTTAAATTCAAAGATACCTGTGATTAAATTAAGTAGATGAGATACTCGGATTAGAAAACAAAGATTATAATTTGAATTTTTTAAAAAATTCTACTGTTTGCTATTTTATAAAAGATACAGTATTCCTAAATAAGCCATGGGACTAAAATAAACTAAATGGAAATTTGCATATAAGTGAAGGTGTATGATATTAAAAATATAACATACCCATGGGATGCTACAAAAGCTATACCTAGAGGGAAATGTAAAGCATTTAAATGCTCCTAAAGAGAAAAAAGGCTTAAGGTTCATGACTAATGATTCTAAAGAAATATGAACAACAGAACAAATCCCCTCAAAAAGAGAAGAGCAGCTGAAACTGGTTTGGCTCAGTGGATAGAGCGTCGGCTTGCCGACTGGAAGGGTCCCAGGTTCGATTCTGGTCCAGGGCATGTGCCTTGGTTGCGGGCACATCCCCAGCAGGGGCTGTGCAGGAGGCAGCTGGTCGATGTTTCTCTCTTATCGATGTTTCTAACTCTCTATCCCTCTCTGTAAAAAAAATCAATAAAATACATTTTTTAAAAAGAGAGAGAGAGAAGAGTTGTATGAGATTAAAAAAAAAACACCCACATACACTAGAAGAGACACGCAATGTATTTATAGCCTCTGAAACTTGAATTATACAGATGACCTCAACTTAAGCATCTATGTCTTCCTGACTCGAGACCTTTGCTTGCGGAGAATGTCTCTGATGCTTTCAGACAAAGCTCCTAAATCAGAAAGATATCTGCTGCTTCCAAGCTGTCAGTTCTCCTACCCTTTCTTCTAAAAGTTTCATCTTTTTTTTTGGTCTCCTTTGTCTATTTCAGGACCACCGTGTGCAGCCAGGGGAGTGGCGAGCAGCACATCATGAAAGCTGTGGATGTGAGGATCGAGATCCACCCGGCGCCTGGCGGCACATACAGTGCCCTTTGTATTAAGGATGAAGGTCAGTGCCAGAGCCTTTGTCCCGGTTCTGGGGAGGGTAGGGGGGGGTGCCGGTGGGGTTCGCCTCCTTAGGTTGTGCTCTCTAGAAGCCGACCTTGAGGTGGGGATTCACTCAGCACGGCACATCAGGGAGACTTCCAAAGAAAAGCCAATAACACAGTGGAGGAGGGACCAGGAAAAGGAAGCAGACCACGCAATAATGAAGTACTAAGCAGAGTCCATGGCGACGTTGAGGTGGGGGTTCGGGGGTAACTCCTGGGAGGTGGCTCATGCGAGAGAGCAGGGGTATTTATACCAGGGCACCTGTCAGTCATTGGTTAAGGGCTGATTCAGGGAGATGTGAATTCCTAAGCTCCTCTGTGTTTTTGTTGTTGTTGTTGTTGTTTGTTTTTTTGTTTGTTTTTAATATATGTTATTGATTTTTACAGACAGGAAGGGAGAGGGATAGAAACATCTACCGTGTTTCCCCGAAAATAAGACCTACTTAATGGAAACCTAATATATCCCCTGAAAATAAGACCTAGCGCATCTTTGGGAGCAAAAATTAATATAAGACACTGTCTTATTTTCGGGGAAACAGGGTATGAAAGAGAAACATCGATCAGCTGCCTCCTGCACACCCCCTACTGGGGATGTGCCCACAACCAAGGTACATGCCCCTGACTGGAATCGAACCTGGGACCCTTGAGTCTGCAGGCTGACGCTCTATCCACTGAGCCACACTGGTTAGGGCTCCTCTGGTTTTTGATGTGCACAGGCAGAGGGTTCCAGTAGCCTGGGTGCCACACTCCCACCCAGGTGCAGAGGTGCCCACCAGGACCCCCTGTGCATGGGCAGGGCAAAGGTATGTAGGGAATGTGGGCAACCCCTGAACGTGTCTGTTACAGTCACTGATACAGCCTACCCTTCGGTCTCTCCTCTTCATGGTAGCCAGCACCCTGAAAAGGAAAAGAATATTCCTTTTCCCCCAAACGGAATGTATAGGATTTAGGAAACTGATGGCAGGAAGGAAAACCCGACTTCCTCCTGGGCAATGAGCTGAGTGGCGGGGAGAAAACCCATAAAGGAACCTGCAGGGCAGCGATCCGCGTGCCCTGAAGTAAGTCCACGGGCACCGCCAGAAACACAAGACTAAGCAAGGAACTCCCATAAAACCCTCGATCCAGGTTCACCAGCATGTTTTCATGTGGCCCCATTTGCTTAGTCTCACGCTTTTTCTTTGAAATTATATAAAAAAAGTAAGAAATGTCAAAAAAATAAAATTATCTACACACTCCTAAAAACAACACAACTGTAACAATGACAACGGTGTGTGTGTGTGTGTGTGTAATCCCTGAGTCATGAAGAGCCGACCTGTGAAGGACATGCATGATGCCGATAAGACTGGAGTCTCAGTCCTTCTGGCCTGATCTGTGAGGCCGGGAGGGGACCCAGGATGCTGAGGTGGATTAAGGCCGGAGGGCTGCTCTCTTGGGCACTCAGGGAGAGAGAGCTCCTCTTCCTCCACCTTCCATCCTTCAGGAAGAGCACATTCGTGGAGCCTCTGTTGAGATCGGTCAGTAGGGAAGTCTGCGGAGGGAAGGCGTGGTGTGGAGCAGAAGCTGGGGCAGGTGGATCCTTGTGGTCCCTCAGCAGCGAGTGTCCGTGAGGTCCGGGCCGGCACACCACCCGGCACAGCGCCGTCTCCAAAGGTGGCCTTTCCCCCATCGCCGCTCCACGGGCTGGTCAGCGCCGTGCGTGCCAACTCCAAGACCGGCAGACGGCTTCCTTATAAAGAGCCCAGAAGGAAAACAGAGCCCTGGAACATTTAGACAGCTTCCTCCTCTGTTTCTTTTTTTGAAATGAAGTTCTTCATGAATGTAGACTTTTCTCATTTTCCTTCCAGTACTTTGTCTCAGCGAGAGTGAATTTCCAGTCCTGCGGTGATCTCACTTAAACTAATAAGTGGAGTTATTTTTAACCAACGGGATGTGGATGAAATCAGCTGCCTCCACTCGGGCTCTCTGGCGCTACTTCCCTTGGCACTTTGTCCGGGGTCGACGTGTGGGGTCTGGAGTGCCCCCACGGGGTTCCACTCTGAGCGTGCTTCTGTCCACCACCTCCTGAGCCGGGCTGGCTGGCTGCTCTTCCCTACCCTCCGCCCCCCGCCACCTTCTTAGCACCATGTTCTACCGCCCTTTCGTATTTACCTATTGCCTGTACTTCCCTTAAGAACAGAAGTGCAATCGTTCGCTTCTTTATGTCATCAAGAAGAGAACTGGATGCTCCTCTTGAGAGCAATGGGGGAATTTTGAGAGTAACCAACTCTCAGGTCTCCCTGGAGGAGGCCCCAGGCCTCGGGATTGGCTTTGGGAGAAATTATTTGGCTGCAATCAGGTGACGGAAGTCAACCATAGTGCTTTGAACACCTGATAGAACGCATTCAGTTCAGGGTCTCCCAAGGGAGTGTGGAAGGTTCTGAGCTCATTCCCATTGACCTAACCTTGGCGACCTATTTATCAAGGGTAAAGTCCAGTGCTCAGACTTGTGGGTTATTCAGTGGAAGGGTGGATGGATGGATGGATGGATGGATGGATGGATGGATAAATATATAGATAAGATGACAGATAAGATAAACAGATAGACAGCCAAAACCGGTTCGGCTCAATGGATAGAGCGTCGGTCTGCGGACTGAAGGGTCCCAGGTTCAATTCCGGTCAAGGGCATGTACCTTGGTTGTGGGCACATCCCTGGTGGGGGGTGTGCAGGAGGCAGCTGGTCAATGTTTCTCTCTCATCAATGTTTCTAGCTCTCTATCTTTCTCCCTTTCTCTCTGTAAAAAATCAATAAAATATATTTTAAAAATAAAAAAAAAGATAAATAGACAGCTGGATATAGAGGTCTCATTCCCACCCTCAAAGAGTTGACAGTGTAAGTAAGAGTTGAATGTGTTTCCTGACACAAAGGAGGAGGGCAATTAGCAGATTTCCCGAGTCAATGGCATTTGAGGTGGGATCTGGAGATTTTGTTTCTGGGAATAATTATTAGGGAAGGGAGGAGAGGACATGGCAGATGGGGAGGACAACGGTTTGGGGAGAACAGCTCTGGGACAGCCATAGGACTCGCGTTTCAGGAGGATGGCTTCCATTCAAACATCCCCGGTGGCTTGAGTAGCTGCTGGGCATGTCTGAGGTGGATGCAGAGGTAGCCTAAGCCACCCCCATCTCAGGGAGCAGTGAGCCCCCCCCACCCCGGGTCACCTACACCTCAGGCCCGGACAGTACCAGGTCTTCCTTTCCAAAAGCCGAGGCTGGATCGGTCCTGACACTCCAACAGAACACAGGGTGGCTGAGCAGCCAGAGAACTTGTGCCACCGGGTCCGTGTTCCGATGGATGTTACGAGGTGTTTTATTTTGCCCTTCTTCCCTCGGTTCCTGTTCAGCCAACAGGAAGCTGAGACAGGTGGTTCCTTGTGTGCTTGCTGCGTGTGGTTTGAGGGAACTGGGCATTCAGCTGTCATCATTGCTTGAAGAACGATTCAAAAGACCAGCAGTCTTCAACTTGCTTGGGAAATGGAACTCATATTTACCTCGGTCCCTGTTAGGTTCCAGGCACGTTCCTGGGCACTGGGCGAGGCATAGGCTCACTTAATTCTGCTCACAACCTAACGAGATGGGTTTCGTTAGCTCCGCTTTGTATTTTAATGTATTTCCCAATTAGAAGCAGGAGCATGCGGCCCTTGTTAGAAGTACAAAGAAAGCGGAAATCACTCTCAATCAGTCAAGATGTAGAACCAGATACCGTAGTTCCGGGAGCCCTTTTCCACAGGTGCTCTCCTGTCCCCACGCCAGCAGAGCCAGAGGCAAATTCTGTTCTGCCCGCCGTCACCATATAGTAATGTCACCATATAGTAACTCCGCCTGTTTTTTTGAGGGTGTGATAGTTACCTAGAGCCGTAGTTCTCCAAGGGTAGTCCCTGGAGCAATACTATTCACATCACCTGGAAACTTGTTATAAATGCAAAGTCTCAGGCCCTACCCTTGACCTATTGACTCAAACTCAAAAACACAGCCGAGTGCCCAGCCACGGGTGGCTCAGTGGTTGAGCACAGACGTATGAACCATGAGGTCCCAGTTCCAGTTCAATTCCCAGTCAGGGCACATGCCCCAGTCGTGGGCTCAATCACCAGTAGGGGGCGTGCAGGAGATAGCTGATTAATGACTCTCCTCGATGTTTCTCTCTCTCCCCCTTTCCCTTCCTCTCTGAAATCAATAAAACCTATTTAACACACACACACACACACACACACACAGCCGAAATTGGATTGGCTCAGTGTCGGCCTTCCGACTGAAGGGTCCTGGGTTCAATTCCGATCAAGGGCATGTACCTTGGTTGGGGGCACATCCCCAGTGGGGGTTGTGCAAGAGGCAGCTGGTTGATGTTTCTCTCTCATCGATGTTTCTAGCTCTCTATCCCTCTCCCTTCCTCACTGTAAAAAAAAAAAATCAATAAAATATATTTTAAAAACAACAACGACAACACACAGCAGAATGTGTGTTACACGCCCTTCATGGTTGAGAAGCGACAGAGAGTTTGAGAACGAAGAACACTGGGTGGAACGGGGAAGACAATGCTGGTGCGAGCTGGGTGGAGTGAGGTGGTGCTGGGTGGAGTGAGGTGGTGCTGGGTGGAGTGAGGTGGTGCTGGGTGGAGTGAGGTGGCGCTGGGTGGAGTGAGGTGGTGCTGGGTGGAGTGAGGTGGCGCTGGGCCGGTGGTCACAAACGTCAGCTTCTTCAAACAGCGCAGGGCAGGAGGAGCTCTGTGTTGGAATGTCTCCACTCTTGGTTTGTGGAACCACAATGGGGGTTCTGGGCTCTTCTCGAGAATTTCCAAAATCCTGGTGGAAGTCGTAAACATTCTAAAAAAATGTCAAAGCATCCACTTCTACATGAGTTCTAAACCCTCTGGGAACCGGCTCTCACAAGATCTGAATGGCAGGCGAGGGCCCCATTGAAATGGAAGATGAGACAGTCTGCGAGTCAAGGAAGGAACAAGGAGTCACAGGAAAAGGAGCAGGTCCTGAGATTTCAGAGAACTCCTCCCACCACCTCCTGCTGATCCTAAGGCACACCCGTGCCGACACCGCTTCTGCAAGCAAACTTGGGGTCTCTCGCAAGGATGACTTACCACGAGGAGGAGGCGGAGGCCAGGCCCGGCGGCCTCAGGTGGATGTTCGGAGACGTGGACTGGGCCGGATGCCTCTGCAGCCCGGCCATGACCCGGCCGTGACCCCGCCGTCACCCCGGATGGCTCCCCGTGTGCGGCCAGGCAGTGCCGGGGGTCCAGGCTGCACCAGGAGGAGGAGACGCCGGCAGGTGAAGGGCATGGGTGGGAGGAGCACCAAGAGCTGCAGCGCAGGGCCAGGCGCGGGGCTGCCTGGGGAAGGAGGCGGCCATGCTGAGCGGGGGCCCTCCAGGCCAGGCCTTCACGCCCAAGACTTCCTCAGGGACCCGCCCGGGTGCTGCCCAACCCGGGCCCAGCTTCTGGATCCCGTCGCTGACCCCGAGGCCAAGCCACGGAGCGGGAAGCCTCTGCGTGTCCTACCCGGCGCCTGCGCGGTTCACACTCGGGAGGCTCCGGGCCACGTGGGCTCACCTCGTGCGGGGACGCCACGTGGGCACCTGACAGCCCCACCCTGCACCCTGGCCACGTGGGCGCCTGTCAGCCCCGCCCCGCGGTCACGTGGGTTCCTGACAGCCCCGCCCCGCAGTCACGTGGGCGCCTGACAGCCCCGCGGCCACGTGGGCGCCTGACAGCCCCGAGGCCACGTGGGCGCCTGACAGCCCCGAGGCCACGTGGGAGGACCGGGTGGACCCTGTGAGCAGGATAAGCTCAGAGACCCGGACCCTTACGAAGCTGCAGGCAGAGAAGGCACGGCCTGTGATGCAGGCCTCGGAGCGCAGAAGACCAAATAAAGGGCCGGGAAGCACAAAAAAATAAAAACTGAAAATGCGTCATTGTGCATTAATACTGTTTGTGGGAAAGACAAGAGCTTTGCTCCGCCGGCGCGTAGTTCAGTGGTCAAGTGTCAACCTATGAACCAGGAGGTCATGGCTCCATTCCGGACCAGGGCACCTGCCTGAGTTGTGGGCTCCCTCCCCGTAGGGGAAGCCAATCGATTCTCTCTCAGCATTGATGTTTCTCTCTCTCCCTCTCCCTACCTCTCTGAAATCCATATATATTAGTTAAAATGAGAGATAAGATCTCTTATAAAATCTCATTCCTTGAAAGGGCAAGTAGCCAAAACCGGTTTGGCTCAGTAGATAGAGCATCGGCCTGTGGACTGAAAGGTCCCGGGTTCGATTCCGGTCAAGGGCATGTACCTTGATTGCGGGCACATCCCCAGTAGGGGGTGTGCAAGAGGCAGCTGATCGATGTCTCTCTCTCATCCATGTTTCTAGATCTCTATCTCTCTCCCTTCCTCTCTGTAAAAAAAAAAAAAAATCAATAAAATATATATTTTAAAAAAAGAAAAAAGAAAGGGAAAGTGATAGACATTGCTCTGGAGGCTCCCCAGACTCCAGTCACTACCTGTGCAATACCTGACCGCAGCAGTGCAAAGGGCCCAAATGCAAGTCTTCCTGGCGAGGAGACTGGGCCCCGGTACTCAGTCAGCTGCTTTCCATAGCTCCCTCCTGAGGTTGAAGGTGGGAAGGTTCCTGAAAGGAACTAATTCAAGCTGCACCTGGCCGTTGGGTGGTGGTTTTGGCTCTCGGGTGGTTGGGCTCTAAGGCATGGAGTTGGTATCCTGCAGCGTCTGAAGTCACACCTCCTGAGAAGCAGAGTGTGTCCTGTCTCCGGCGTTTGTGGGAAATCCAGAGTCGTAGGGTGTGTGTGGTCAGACTCAGGAGCGTTGCTGTGGTTTTTCTGAGCTAGAATCAGTCTGGCCCATGACATTCTGGAAACGACATCTGAGGGAGAAGGTCCCAGGAGTCTGCGAAGGTGTCGATTTGGCCAGTTCTCCTGGACTCTGTTCCCCTGCTCCTGGCTTTTCCTTCCAAAGAGCTGGTGTTGTGCTCCACAGACAGAGGATGGAAGCATGTCCTAGTCCTTTGAGAGTGAGTGTTTGATGAAGAGCCTACTGTTTCCTAAGCTGGATCTGGTCCGAGGAGAAAAGACTGGGACGCCCCATGTGAGCCGAGGATGTTGGAGAGAGAGGCAGAGCCTTTTGCCCCGGAGACACCAGCCCGCCTTTGGCTCAAACTTACTTGACTGCGGCTCTTGACCTTGGTCCGTTCTTCTCAGAATGCCCTGTGTCTCTGCTCAGTGGGGTGCCTCCGGCTTCGTGGCAAGGTTCAGGTGGCTGCCTGTTCCTCCTTGCCACGTGGAGGGGATAAATCGCTGATCTCCTGGGCGACAGTCAGGAAGGCAGTTTTGGTTAAAACACAACATTCTGTGCCGACTTCCTAAAGCACAACCACACCCTTCTTCATTCAAAATCTCTTCAGTGTGCCGAAACCGGTCTGGCTCAGTGGATAGAGTGTCGGCCTGCGGACTGAAGGGTCCCAGGTTCGATTCCGGTCAGGGGCATGTGCCTTGGTTGCGGGCACATCCTCAGTGGGGGGTGTGCAGGAGGCAGCTGATCGATGATTCTCTCTCATCGATGTTTCTGACTCTCTATCCCTCTCTCTTCCTCTACTGTAAGAAATCAATTATATATATATATATATATATATATATATATATATATATTAAATCTCTTCCGTTGAAGAACGCAGAGCAATGGCTCGAAAATGCCACCCGAACCACAAGCTGTGAGGCCAATCCGGTGGCTTGAAGCACGGGTCCCGTTTTCTATTTTCATCCTTTCTCAGATCATCTTCCTTCAAGCAACATGCCGCGTAGGTGATTCGACCACATAAGGACTAAAGGCCTTCGTTCCCCAACAGATAAAAGCTAGAAGAGGAAATTTGAACTTAATAGTATCTCCTTTTTCGAAAAAGGTCTCAGTGCATCACTTTGATGCAGCAGTTCCACTTCCAGAAGTTTTTCCCAATGAAATTGGATATGTACAAAAAAAAAAAATGCCCATTCGAGCTGCCCGTGGTAGCATTGTTTATAACAGTGAAAACTTGGCACCAACACAAATGTCAGTGTAATGATCACATAACAGTGTGCAATCACATAACAGTAGCCTTTCAAAAGACTGAGGCAGTTTGTAGTTCCAACGTGGAAAGGCCGCTGAAATATTAGGGGGGAAATGACTTTGAGTCTCTGGCCTGGCCTGTAAGGAAAGACATTGAATCAATAAGTAATAACCCTTCTAAGTCAGAATGAGTTCACTGGTGGGTTCTACCAAATACTTGAGGAAGAAATGACACCATTTCTCTGCAATCTCTCCCGGAAATTGGAAGCAGAGGGAACTCATTCTGTGAGGCCACCATCCCCCTAAGCTCAAAGTGAGAGAAAGGCTCTATAAGAAAACGATAGACCAATGCAAGTGAGCATAGATACAGAAATCTTCGACAAAATATTAGCAATTTGAATCCAATCATATAAAAACCACAACCGAGTGCGACTTATCCCAGGTGTGCAAGGCTGGTTCAACATTTAAAAAATGTCAGGGCGCCGAAACCGGTTTGGCTCAGTGGATAGAGCGTCAATCTGCGGACTGAAAGGTCCCGGGTTCTATTCCGGTCAAGGGCATGTACATTGGTCGCGGGCACATCCCCAGAAGGGAGTGTGCAAGAGGCGGCTGGCCGATGTTTCTCTCTAATCAACGTTTCTAGCTCTCTATCTCTCTCCCTTCCTCTCTGTAAAATATCAATTTTAAAATGTATTTTAAAAAATAAAAAATGTCAGGGCAGCCACAGATTTTTTTTAAAGGCAAGTCACAAGTTTTAATACAAACCAGTCTACATTCATTTCTAAGAGGCTTGTTTCCAGGAAGAAAACAAAAATTAAAAAGCGTATGCACTAGTGCCGATGAAAGAATACCCATGCTACAGAAACGTTTATAGGAGTTTATTTGAGCCAGATTTTTGAGAATAATGCCGCAAAGCAAGATCTCCGTGGATGGAGAAAATGCTCAGGAGGACAGCAGCTTGTTTGACACGTTAGAATCAAAGGAGGAGACATAGCCGAAACCGGTTTGGCTCAGTGGTAGAGCGTCGGTCTGCAGACTGCAGGGTCCCGGGTTCGATTCCGGTCAAGGGCATGTACCTTGGTTGCGGGCACATCCCTGGTGGGGGGTGTGCAAGAGGCAGCCGGTCGATGTTTCTCTCTCATCGACGTTTCTGGCTCTCTATCTATCTCCCTTCCTATCTGTAAAATATCAATAAAATATTAAAAATAAATAAAAAAAAAAGGAGGAGACATAAAGAGAATCGTATGAAACTCCTCAGCGGTAGATTAAGAGGGCGGGAGAAAGCCAAGCAGGGAAACTTCTAGAAGTGGGTTTAAAAAGCAGCATGGAGAAACACATACTTCTTCCACACTGGAGGGTTCAGCGTGGTTGATGATGAACATGCACAGCACGTGGAGGTGGCATGCAGGGAACATGGCCGCCGTGAGAGGCTCCGTGGTCTGGTGCCTTGTGCTCTGATGCCCGTGGCTGAGCCCCAAAGGGGCCGAGAAAAGAAAACCAGTTGACATTTCAAAGGTATGTTATCCTGGACGCACAAGAGCAATGCACAGGCAGGGCTCACGTAAGGCGGAGACCGGCCTTTGCTGAGGAGGCTGTGGGCCTGGGACGTGTCCGCCCTCCACGGCCTGCCCACTTAGGGACTTGGGGTCAGAACGTCCTGTGTGGCTACCCTCGGTCGCCGAGCTTGCAAGGCCTGCCACGTGAGCTCCCCTGACTTGTCGGTTGGTTGCGTTCACGCCAGTGAAAACCTCTCGGGAGAACTAGGCCAGGGCGTCGAAAGGAGGCGTGGGCTGTGTCCCCCAAGACTGACTCGGGGGCCAGGAGGAAGTTCCAGGGCCAGGAGGGGACTCGACTCCATCTTCAGATCCCAGAGTGAGGCTCCCCGCAAAGTGAACCCGCATGTAAGCCGGCTACTGGGCGGTAATGGTGTGTCGGGGTAGGTTGATGTGTCAGTTGTAACAAACGTGTCACTCAGTGTGGGATGTGGATAGCAGGTGAGGCTGTGCGTGTGTATGGGGTAGCCACATAGGAACCATCTGTACTTTCTGTTCAGTTTTGCTGGGAACCTAAAAATGCTCTAATAATAGTTTGTTTTTTTAAAATGTATGGTCTCAGTAACACATATATGATCCCATTTATGTTAACCCACACACACACAACTATATCTATCTATCTATCTATCCATCTGTGTGTGTGCACAACTATATCTACCCATCTCTGTGTGTGTGTGTGTGTGTGTGTGTGTGTGTATTTATATATACCAACTGATCCCAGTGTTGACATCAGGGCTGAGGTTGGAGGACGAGAGAGTACCCTATAGTCTGTAACATTTTAGCTTTTGAAAAGGAGACCCTGCTCCCTTACGCAAATAAGGCCAAAAAGGAGAGCTTGGCCCTCACCAGTTTGGTTCCATGGAGAGAGTGTCGGCCTGCGGACTGAAGGGTCCAGGGTTCAGTTCTGGTCAAGGGCACATGCCTGGTTTGTGGGCACGATCCCCACTGTGGGGCCTGCACGAGGCAGCCAATCAATGATCTCAGTCATCATTGATATTTCTCTCTCTTTCCTCCCTTCCTCTCTGAAATCAATTAAAAAAAGGGAGGGGGCGTGCTTGCTGGTCTCTGGTTCCTCCTTTTCAGGAAGACATTACAGGGGAAATGTCGCTGGGAACAGTAAAATACATATATGTTTTACTGAGAACACGCATTTTTAAATATATATATATATTTTATTGATTTTTTTACAGAGAGGAAGGGAGAGGAGAGAGATAGAGAGCTAGAAACAACAATGAGAGAGAGAGACATTGATCAGCTGCCTCCTGCACACTCCACACCAGGGATGTGCCCGCAACCAAGGTACATGCCCTTGGCCAGAATCGAACCTGGGACCTTTCAGTCCGCAGGCCGATGCTCTTATCCACTGAGCCAAACCGGTTTGGGCGAGAACGTGCATATTTTAAAAGCACAATTATTCATTCAACAAACATTTTTCGAGCGCCTCGTCGGTGCCAGGCGTTCTTCCAGGCCCTGGGAAGCCAGAATGTAGGGGAACCAGCGCCCCTGGGGGCCTCAGGGAGGAGGAAGATTGTCTTTTAAGTCTGTTTTCTCTCAAATGGCACAGGGTCTGTATAGTTTGGGGACGCTAACCGTGATCCCTCCTCCTCAGAGAAGCCGTGCGGAGACCCGCCCTCGTTCCCACACACCATCCTGCAGGGGCGCACGGGCCTGGAGATGGGGGACGAGCTGCTGTACGTGTGCGCCCCCGGCCACGTCACGGGCCACCGCGAGAGCGCCTTCACCTTGCTGTGCAACAGCTGCGGGGAGTGGTACGGCCTGGCGCAGGCCTGCGGGAAAGGTAAGCCGCCCCTGACTGCTGTCGAACCCGGGACCCTTCAGTCCGCAGACCGACGCTCTACCACTGAGCCAAACCGGTTTCAGCTAAAGCCCTCTCTTCTTCCTTAAGGACAGGGTTGACCTTGGGTTGACTTTCTGCCTTATTCCCCTGGGAAGCCCCATCAGATGGGATGCCAGCGGGGATTCCAAGCAGCAGCAGCCTTATGGCAAACTGAGGCCTGGTGGGAGGAGTGGGCCGGGAGGACTGGCGTGACCACAGGAGAGGAGCCCGGCTGTGGCTGCCCTGAGCGCGAGGGTTCCTGGGGCGGGGGGTGACCTCGTGGGGACCCTGACAAGAGCTGCTGGCTCCTTGGGGCACGGGTTCGGAAACCAGGTGAGCCCACAGTCACATGTGCAGGGCCTACTCCCTGGCCCTGGAGCGGCCCCAAGGGTGTCGGGGTGGAGCGGGGAGGATCCCCCCAGGACAGTGTGGACCGCCCCCCGTGACGAGAATTGCCCGCAGCTGCCCGTCAGCCTGGGGCTACTCCTGGCCCGTCGGCCGTAGCCATGTGAGTCCAAATACTTAAGTAAGACTAAAAAAGACTGCTGATGGGCATTGAACTTCCAAAACCTGATCCGATGGATTTGAAATGGTTATTCACATCATGTAGGGTTTCTTTTTTTCTTTACCCAAAACCTTCTTAAAGGAATGGGTGGCCAATATTCTCTCCCATGGCTTTTTCCTCTTGGAGTGTCTCTTTCATGAATAATTTTTTTTTTATCACTATAGTCTACTTTGCTACTTCTCTTATTTTCTGTGGACCATTAAATGCCCCACCCCCTAGTCATTGGCAGACTGATACTTTAGTAAAATGAAATAATAAAAGTGGAATACTATGAAACTAAATTAAACACAGATATTCAAAATATGAGCTCATTTTTTTGGTTAAATTAGAATAAAACTCACCTGTTATGTTGTTTAAAAAAGCTTCTAGAAACTTCCTCTCGGTGTACCCACTTGCCTTGTGGCGTACCAGTAACAAAAGGATAGCGACTGGTGTGTCCCAAGGGACCGTGTGCCCCGGGTGAGCCGTGTGTCCCATGGGGCCGTGTGCCCTGGGAGAGCCGTGTGCCCCGGGGAAGCAGTGGGACGGGGGGGGGGGGGGGACGATGTGAACCAGAGGAGGAGCGGATTCTATTCATGTGGTCCTGAGATAGTCCCATAAAACAAGCAGATTGTCAAATGACAGCGGGGAGGGGAAGGAGACCTGGAGGGAGATAAGAGAACAACCGAAGGACTGGTATGCATGAATATAAGTACAACCAACGAACACAGAACTCTGGGGAGGGAGGGCATGAATGGGAGGTGGGGGTGGGGGGCGCAATGGTAAGCTATGTACACATATAATACCTTAATAAATTTAAAAAAGAAAAAAAAAGGATAGCGACTGGGACAAGCTCGAGAAGCATGAGTTGGGTGATCTTCTAGCACTTTCCTCCGTGGCCGGCAGCAGCTCTGATCCTTCCCCCGTGTCAGGAAACCAGGAGGCAGGCCCGGCCCGAGTTCCTGTTTGTGGCGTCACCTCCCAGCGCACCCATACCCACCCCAAGACGGCTCACAGGCTGGCTCTCTTCTGGTCAGGCCTTGGAGCCACACTGCCCCTGAGCCACACCTACCAGCCAAAGGGCATGTTTACTGGCCCCAGCAGAGCGAGGACTAAATGCGGGTTTTGTGTGGCTGAAATGGTGTTTATTTTCTCACTGCAAAGCGGAGTTGTCAGAGCTTTCAGCTGCTGGGCAGGGATCTTGGTTTCTACACTTGGCCGAGTACACAGACCGCTACAGTCTTCAGTACTCGGCAGGTTTAACAGTTAACGTCTCCCCGAGCCATTACAAGAAGTGTGTGTGTGTGTGTGTGTGTGTGTGTGTGTGTGTGTGTGAGAGAGAGAGAGAGAGAGAGAGAGAGAGAGAGAGAGTCAAACGAGGGCTTTGGCAGTTAGACTCACCTGGGTTTGGATAACAGCATCCCTGGTGCCGGCCGATTGGCTGTTCCTTCTCACCCTTACAGCCCTTCGCTTGGCAGAGTCCTCCTTGCTGTGTATGCAGTTGGGCAAAAGTGCCCCAACCCTGCCCTGACCAGTTTGGCTCAGTGGATAGAGCGTTGGCCTGCAGACTCAAGAGTCCCAGGTTCGATTCCGGTCAAGGGCATGTACCTTGGTTGCAGGAACACCCCCGGTAGGGAGTGTGCAGGAGGCAGCTGATTGACGTTTCTAACTCTCTATCCTTCTCTCTTGCTCTTTGTAAAAAATCAATAAAATATATATATTTTTTAAAAAGTGCCCCAACTCTAAAGAAAATTCTAGTAACCAGCTGCCTCAAAGGAGACAGAAAAGCAGCAGATGATGAAGTAGAAGGGAGGGGAGGGGTGGCAGAAGGCGGTATTTTTAAGGGGAGTGTGTGTCTGCAGGCAGAAGTGCTCAGTGGCCTTTGGCTTCACAGCCTGAGAGGGTCCGGGCGCCTCGTACTTTCAGGGAGTGTGTGGGGAGCGGGCCGCGCTGCGGTGGGTACGGGAACGGGGTAGAGCAGGGAAGACAGCCAAAGGCAGACAACCCGTTCTGGAATGTCTGCTGTCCATGAAGGGAACTAGGAAAGGGACAAATATTACACCCAGAAGAGGACCCAGGGCCCCAAGGGGTCGTGGGAGTTTGTTTTGTGCCCTTTATGAGATGAGAGAGACTTAAAGGTTATTTCAACGACAATGGGAAGGCGAGGAAGCAAAGGGGACCCTGAACTATTTCCTTGACTTCCCTGAGCCTTAATGTGCTCATATGAAAACATGGATACTGATTTCCACCTAGGGCCACCCCCATGGTTCCTGCGAGTCCATCGCTTAGAACGGGGCCTGGGAACTGGTGTGGGCTCAGTGAGTGTTCCTTCTCCCCTCTCACTCTCTTGCTGACCGTGGAGGGTGCGCTGGCCTGGGAGAGGGACAGGGCAGGGCACCAGCAGCACCCACCACCGTGGAGACCCGAGTTGCTCCATCAGTTCGGTGAGCACAGGTTTTACAGAATCCCATTGGTCAGGCGGAGCCTGCCTGGATGAGCTGCTGGAATGTAGACTTTAGGATGACGAGCAGGAACGAACCTCTGGGTGGTGGTTGAGTGGATTGTGGAGGAGGGGCCTCAGCCACACAGCACCAGCTTGTATGTCCGCCCCAACGTCAAGGTCCAGCCTTAGGGGGGACTCTGTTAGCCTTGACCATTAGCCTAAGTGGCTGAGGACCCCCTTAACTGCCAGCTTCTCCCCTCGCTGGGCTGGTATTTCTCTCGCTTTGGTTCCTGGAGCCTGAGTCTGATTCTAGCCATTTCGTTTTCCATGCTCCGGTCCAAATCCACGCAACTTCTTGATGTGCACGCCCAGGTGGGCAGCACAGAATGTCTGTCGTACCTCTCCACTGTTCTCAGTGTCCAACCAGAATGGGTTGCCGCTCCAATGACAAGAAAAAGCGGCCGCTTTGCCCCTTCGGCGTGGATGCAGCAGACTTCCACGCTGCGTTTGGATTTCCCTGGGCGTCTTGCTATTGCCAAGTTCCATGTCCACCTTCAAGGCCGCGTTTTCTCTCTGGCTGCATGCACCCTAAGGCGACTCTCTGATCTCCCAGCATCCCACGTGGCCGCGTGATCTCAGCGTCAGTGCCCACAGGAGTCCCTGAGGAGCCGGCGTGGTCCCGTGGCGTCCTGACCACCCCCGGGGCCACGCTCCCGGCCTCACGTGGATTCAACACTCCTGCTCTCTCCTGGACTCAGGCTCCTGTGGCCTCTGCCCCCGGGCTGGCAGGGAGGCTCTGGTCCCGCCTTAGTGGCTGGGGTGGGAGAGAACAGGAGCATCAGACAGACAGCCCAGGAGAGAGAGACTCGTAGGCTCTTCCTCTAGGACAGGGCTGGGCAAACTTTTTGACTCGAGGGCCACCATGGGTTCTTACACTGGACCGGAGGGCCGGAACAAAAGCAGCCTGATCATGCTGGCACTCTCCTCTTGGGCTGCTGGTGAAGGAGCGGAGAGGAAAGCAAGAGAACCCTCCGCTCTTTGGGCTCCTTGGGCCGGATAGAACAGCCGAACGGGCCGGATCCGGCCCGCGGGCTGTAGTTTGCCCACGGCTGCTCTAGGATCTGCTCTGTTCTTTCTTCAAAACTCGCCCCGGCAAAGGCTCCGAAAGGCCTTTAAGATCTTCCGCCCCAAGCCCCATGGCTTCTGTTTGCACTTTCCCAGTCTGTGATGAATGTCAGGAGAGCGAGCGACACCTCACCCCACCAGCCCCACCTCCTCTGAGCTCAACAGCACACAGGTCTGGGGCAGCTGCGGAGACGGGGTGCCTTCCCCAGTGACGCCCCGAGGAAAGGGTGGCCGTCAACTGGGCCAGACGCGCCCAGGCCATCTCTGTGCTGTTCTTGACCAGCTCTGCTGAGGTGCCACTGGCACCCAGTGGACTGTGCCCATGAAGGCGTAGACGCCTCTGAGCTGTCACAGGTGTGCAACCCCGGGAGCCACCACCACAGCCACAGCGAAGACCCCCCCCCTCCCCGGGCCTCCTGGGGCCCTTTCTGGGAGAGGGGCCTTACACACTTGACTTCTCCTTTGACCTTCACAAGTAGAGACGGCTGGTTCCGAGGTACAGGCGGGGAAACTGAGGCATGGGACGGTCCTGCGATTTGCCTGCGTCACAGAGCCAGAGAGGAGCTGGAAACCAGGCAGGTCTCGCTCCACCACCCGTGCTCCCGCCGGGGCGTCCAAACCTCGGCTCGCCCTGCCCACGGGTGGGTCCCTCAGAGAGTTCCGCTGCTTCCTCTGTCCTTTCTAAAGCTCTCCTTTTGTTTCCTTAAATTACCTCCCGTTTCTATTTTTCTTCATCTCTTCTTGGACTTGACTTCCTTTACAGAACAACACATGAGACGACGAATTCAGACTCTCCTTGTCAATATTGCCGTATTTGTGCACGGCTTCACCGAGCCAGTGGCTATTTCTGGCTTGTCTGGTTGTCTTTTTCAAAGCTACTATTTTTAAAGGCTGTGTAGCCAAGACGAGAGAGAGAGAGAGAGAGAGAGAGAGAGAGAGAGAGAGAGAGAAAGAGAGAGAGAGAGAGAAGGTCCATGTAGGCTTCCAGCAGTGCAACAGCATGAAAAAGGGCCATGCCAGGCTTCTGGCTCCGGCCTTGTGTGCTCCCCCCGACCCCGCAACGCCCGGAAAAACGAGGCGGGCAGCGCACAAGTGAGCCTTCTCCCCTCTCCCCCGGGCCCTGGCTCTCTGTGGCCCTCTGTTTTCCTAAAGGCAGAACCACACGGGGCACGGCCTGGTTTTTGCCAAGAGAACCCACGAAGTTTACATTTCCTGGACCTGTTGGTCTAACTCACAAGGCCCCGTGTTGTGCTCCCATAGGTTTCGGGGAGGGGAGGGGAGGGGAGGAGAGGGGAGGGCAGGGGGGGAGGGCAGGGGAGAGGAGGGGAAGGCTGGAAGGATCGCTGGAGGTTTGAGGAGAGTGGAGACCCAGGAAAGCCAGGGGAGCAGAGAGAGAAAGCACCTCAGCTGGCCAGGAGCTGGGCTTTTGCATCTGGCGGGTGGAGTCTCAGTGTTGGTTGAAATTCAGTGAGAAACGCGCTTGACTGTCACTCGTGAGGAGAAAACCAGGCTCGGGACACGCTCTCGTGAGCAGACGATTGAGGCACACACGGTGTCCCTGTCTTCATTTGAGGTTTGGGGGAAACGTGACATAGTGAGTGCGAACCTGTTTCCGAGCCAGAACCTTGCCTTGGGGACCTGGGGGCATCAGAAGAGCTTAGCTCGGGGTCCCGGGCTGCCATCCAGAGATGGTTTTGGCTCAGGGAGCTGTGGAGGCAAAACCTCCAGACAACACAGACAAACCCTGAGCTCAGGCCGACTGTAAGGGTCCAGGTCGAGGCAGGCCTCCCCATTGCCAGTGGGCTGACCTTTCCAGAGTCTCAGCTTGCCAAAACTGGTTTGGCTCAGTGGTAGAGCGTTGGACTTCGGACTGAAAGGTCCCCGGTTCGATTCCAGTCAAGGGCATGTACCTTGGTTGTGGGCACATCCACGGTAGGGGGTGTGCAAGAGGCGGCTGGTCGATGTTTCTCTCTCATCGACATTTCTAGCTCTCTCTCTCTCTTCTCTCCCTTCCTCTCTGTGAAATATCAATAAAATATATATATTTTTAAAAAGAGTCTCAGCTCGAACCTTATACACTGAGTGGCCAAATTATTATGATCTCTGAACACATAATAATCTGGCCACTCAGTGTGTGTGTGTGTGTGTGTGTGTGTGTGTGTGTATTCTAGAGGCCCAGTGCATGAATTTGTGCATGGGTGGGGTCTTGCCAGCCTGGCTAGGGGAAGGGGACATGGGCAGTTGGCCGGCCTGCCTGTTGGCTGAACTCCTGGTCAAGGGGACAATTTGCATATTAGCCTTTTATTTATAGGATATACACTGAGTGGCCAGGTATACACTATGCGTTCAGAGATCGTCATAACCTGGCCACTCAGTGTGTGCTAGGCCAATGTTTCCTGCACGAGGGAGGAAAGTATGGCTCATGCCCAGCCCACAGTCTCCAGGTACCTCTGACTCGGACATATCAAAGCTCACGGGATGGGTGGCATGCGAGAAAGAATTTAGCAGGCGGGGATTCTGTTCAAAACTAGAAATAAGGGGCCCTCTACTATTCTTTGCTTCTATCACGAAGCAAATCATGCCCCTGCTGACGGACTCCCAGACTGAGTCAAGCTGCATCAAAAGTCATGCACCGCTTCACTCACTCATTTATCCGTTCAGCGGACGGGTCTGGAGTGCCTGCTACATGCCAAGCGCCAGGCTCTGTGCTGGGAACACAAGGCGGAGGGGACATGTCCTTGTTGTCAGAGCTCCCCGGGCAGGTGTGCAGTGAGAGCAGGGTGGCGCGTCAAGGGCCAGGTCACTGCCAGCACAGATGGGTACTGTCCCCATCGCCCCGGTGAGTCACACATTCCTCCCAAATGAGATCATTTAAGATCTACGTGTCAAGCACCAAGGTCTAGTTCGGTCTTACCCTGTCGGTGTAAAAGTAAGAAGTGTCTCTGAAATATTCTTAGCTGATCCTCATGTCACAAATACCTTTCGTCTTACCCATGACAGCCCATTTCTGGTGGTTATCATCGCAACTATCAGGCCACTCTGGACACCACTAGAAAGCCATTTGAGATACCCAGGGTGCTCATTAGCAAAGCAATGGCTTTGATCGAGAGACAGGTAATAGCCCTGGCCAGTTTGGCTCAGTGGATAGAGTGTTGGCCTGCAGACTGAAAGGTTCCAGGTTTGATTCCAGTCAGGGCCACACGCCCGGGTTGTGGGCTTGATCCCCAGTAGTAGAAGGCATGCAGGAGGCAGCCGATCGATGATTTTCTCTCATCATTGATGGTTCTCTCTCTCTCTCTCCCTCTCCCTTCCTCTCTGAAATCAATATATATATATATGATACAGGTAATAGAAGCACTTGTGGAAGCCACATTTAGAGAATGTGTTTTCCGATGAAATGTTGTCCGTTCCTCAATTATAAATTCTTATTTGGTAGCAACTGGTTTACAGCTCAATGGCAGTAACACACACAATATCACACAGTGGATTCTTGAAACATTACAAAGCGCAAACATCCTAAGAAAAATGAATGCCTACTCTCTTTATAATTGAATGGCATCTTAAAGTATAATATTGTTGGATTTCCTTTCCCTCAAAGATTACAGACATTGTTCTTCTGTCTCCTGTTGAATGCAGAGGAGAAATCATGGGCACGCCTGTTTGATTTTTGTTCTTGCTCATGAGTTGCCTTTTCTGCCTGGTTATCGGTTGAATTATTCCTTTAAATTTGAGCATTCAGTAGCTAAATTCTGTGTCTGTTTTTACTGGAACACAGTGTGTGTTTTTGACCGTTTGTCTAAATTTGTAAAAGTAACATAAATATAGAATTTTCAAAGATCAAAGATTATAGCCGAAACCGGTTTGGCTCAGTGGATAGAGCGTCGGCTTATGGACTCGAGGGTCCCGGGTTCGATTCCAGTCAAGGGCATGTACCTTGATTGCGGGCACGTCCCCAGGAAGCGGGGGGTTGGGTGGTACATGGTAGGCCTAACAAGCACAGTGACCAAAAGTAACCACCCACACAGGAGGTTCTGATCATAAATCCCCAACTGGGCAGGGCACACGGCGGGTACTTACCTCCCGGCCGACAGCTTCAGCCTTGCCCTTAAGTGAGCCCCGCACATATTTCTTATGCACGGAGGAGAGCATACCTGTGGCATGACAGAGCGGTGTTCTTCTCCAGACCCCCCAGGGCCAGCCCCAGAGCAGCCCCCAGAGCACGGAGCCCCTCACTGCTATCTCGTTCCCCCGCATTCCATCTCCACCTGCAGACAATGCGAATTATTAGCTAAGGCCGCCCTTCTCCATCTCACTTTCTCTCCAGTTCTAGAGACTGCCCCGCTTTGCTCTCTCCGGCCTCCTTGATCTGCCACCGATGGGCTCCCCGGACCCTCCCTAAGCCTTCTCCTCTGGTTCTAAAGTGTGACACCGGCTGCAGAGCCGCCCCTCTCTGGGCCATCTCCTCAGCCTGCTGAGACCTTGCTTCCGGGCATGTCCTCAAAATCCTGGCTCCGACAGCCCCTTGTGCAAGTTTTCAGCAGGTTTGGACATTCTTTCGCTGACATTTGAAATAAGCCAAATGCCCAGGAATCCGGTCCCGGAGCCGGGGGACGTGCCGCACAACGCCTCAACACTCCCCCCCCCCCCCCCAGACCGTGGCTCCAGAGCCCTTTACTCTTGGTGCTCCCCAAGGTGCAGAGTGAAGTGGAAAACCAAGACCTGTTTCTGCCCACCGAACCCTTCTTCTTCTTTTTTTGAATGAATATATTTTGAAATATATTTCATTGATTTTTTACAGAGAGGAAGAGAGAGGGATAGAGTCAGAAACATCGATGAGAGAGAATCATCGATCAGCTGCCTCTTGCACACCCCCTACTGGGGATGTGCCCGCAACCAAGGTACATGCCCTTGACCGGAATCGAACCCGGGACCTTTCAGTCCGCAGACCGACGCTCTATCCACTGAGCCAAACCGGTTTCAGCTCACAGAACCCTTCTGACACCAAAAATGTGCCTCTGAGGGGGAAGGTTGGGGCCTCACACACTAACACCCAATTCTCCAAGTCTCCCGACAGCAGCCGGGTGTCCCATAAGGGAACTGAATTCTAACACTACCTACCAAGAGTCAGTGCCAACTGAAGGATGAAACGGAGGACGGGTTAAGCGCTCAGTCCCACAAAACTGTCCCCCGCTCCTCAACTTCAGATGTCAGCCACAAGCCCGGGGCCTCCCACATTGCTGACTGGCTGCCGTCAAATATCGGGTTCTCACCGCCCCCTCCCCAGGCCCCATCGTTTGCTAGCCTGGCTCCCAGAACAATGGCCAGCTTATTAGGGAGGATGCAGGGGCAGAGGTGCCCAGGGAGAGGTGCCCAGGAGCTCCTGCCCCTGTGAAGCTGGTGAGTCACCCTCTTGGCACACGGATGCATTCACCAGACCTGGAGCTCTCCCGGCCCTGTGGTTTCTGGGTTTCCATGGCAGTTCCATTACACAGGCATGGAACCGCGGCCATGGGGAGCGAACTCAGTCTCCAGCTCTCCCTACTTCCTCCTCCTCCTCCCTCCTCCACGGAGGTGAGGGAATGGGGCTGATGGGTCCAACCTTCTCATCCTGTGGTTGGTTCCTCTGACAGCCAGCCCCCCAACATCCTGAAGCTATCCAGGGGGGCCCACCAGGCCACCTCGTTACCATAAATGCCACCATGGGGAAGAAGCTTGTTATGAATAACACAAAGTTGTGCTTATCACCCTTCTCCCTCAGGAAATCCCGAGGGTGTCAGGGCCCCTAATGCCAGGAACCAGGGCCAAAGACACATCCTAATATCCTAGGGAGGATAAATTATCAACCTCCACAATTGGTCTATCTAGATTTAATACAATCCTAATAAATCTGAGACAGTGACAAGCTGATATCCCAATATCCCAGGGAGGGTTTCTGGTGTAATAGTTAGGTACGTCTTCCTGTGGAACTTGACTTTGTAAAGACCCCGGAGAATGGGGAAAGGCCAGCAGGCTGCTCTCCTCTGAGGACACAGCGTCCTGAACCTTCCTGAGCCACTGGCCTTACTTTCTGGGCCTCCTGACGGTGGGGCCTTCATTCATGCCTACTCAGGGGATTCAGAAGACTTCACGGCGTAGTCTTAAAAGAGCGAACCAGCCGAAACCGGTTTGGCTCAGTGGATAGAGCGTCTGCCTGGGGACTGAAGGGTCCCAGGTTCCATTCTGGTCAAGGGCACGTACCTTGGTTGCGGGCACAACCCTAGTGGGGGGGGGGGGTGCTGATCGATGTTTCTCTCTCCCTTCCTCTCTATAAAAAAATCAATAAAGTATATTTTTTAAAAGAGCAAACCAAAAGGCACCTTTTAACTTAATTATAGCCTACACATTCTAAGAGGATGATCAATGACTTATCAGAAAAGCAAGGAATGTTTACTACCACACAGGTCAAGTAAACGCTGCCAGTAACCCCAAAGCCCTGCGTATGCCCAAACTCGGTCATCACCCCTCTCTCCTATCCCACCATCCTGACTTCTAACATCACGGAGTAGTCTTGTCTATTTCTGAACTTTATGCAAAGAGAATCACCCAGAGTGTGTTCTTTTGTGCCTGGCTTCTTCTGTCCAACACCACGGCTGGGAGAGTCATCGGTGCCCTTGGCGGGCGTGGTGGTTGGCTCATGTTCACTGTATGAATAAAGGGTTTGGGCCAAAAGTAGGTGTACAGTGGGGAGTATGCAAAACAGAGTTTTGTATTCTTGTATTAGTTTCCATACAAACAACTGCAAACCTACTTTTGCCCCACCCTTCTACAATGGTGTATGTGTCAGTTCTGCAGCTGGTGGACATTTGAATTGTCCCCAGGTTGTGGTTAGTATGCACATTCTGGTGCCTGTCATTCGGTACCCATGTGCACACAATTGCTACTGAGGGTATATTCCGTAGTGGAATTTCTGTGCCACAGAGCACACGCATGTTCAATTTCAGCAGCCCAGTTTTCCGCAACCATTGTTCCAATTCTCACTCCCACCGACGGTGCTGCACATCCTTGCCAGCCAGCCAAATTTTGGCCATTCTGGTGCTATGTAGCGGTATCTCATTATGGCTGTGATGAGCATTTCTCTTTTACGATTGGGGTTGAGTGTCTTTACATGTTTGATGTCTGTTGATTTCTTTTCTGTGCCAATTCAAGTATCTTGCCAACTTTTCGAATGTTTCTCTGACCATCTATTATACATCTGTAGGAATTCTTTATTCATTCCGGATACAAACCCTTGAGGATTATATGTATTGCAAATATCTTCAGCTCTGTGGCTTGCCCTTTGACCCCCTTCCTGGTGGCTTTGATGAGCAAGAAGTTCATAATGTTAACGTAATCCTGGTATCCATTTTGGGGCCAATACCACAGTCCTAAAAAGGGCTCCAGTGTTATGGTAAACCCAGACATCTTGTAGTGTAGCTCCTCCAGCTTTTCTGTTTCAAGAATACCTTGTGTACTCTCGGCCTTTTGCATTTCCATGAATTTTAATATCAGCTTGTCACTGTCTCAGATTTATTAGGATTGTATTAAATCTAGACAGACCAATTTGTACAGACTTGGAACACTTTGAGCTTTCCATTACATGAGTATCATCCATCCCCTCATTTATTTAGGTCTTCTTTCATTTTGCTCAGCTATATTTTGTGCCTTTAGAAATATTGCACATCTGCCAAAACCGGTTTGGCTCAGTGGATAGAGCGTCGGCCTGCGGACTGAAAGGTCCCGGGTTCGATTCCGGTCAAGGGCATGTACCTTGGTTGCGGGCACATCCCCAGTGTGGGGTGTGCAAGAGGCAGCTGATCGATGATTTTCTCTCATCGATGTTTCTTTTATATATATATATATTTTATTGATTTTTTTACAGAGAAGAAAGAAGAGGGATAGAGAAGTAGAAACATTGATGAGAGAGAATCATCTATCAGCTGCCTCCTGCACACCTCCCACCAGGGATGTGCCCACAACCCAGGTACATGCCCTTGACCGGAATCGAACCTGGAACCCTTGAGTCCGCAGGCCGACACTCTATCCATTGAGCCAAACCGGTTTTGGCTCTCACTGATGTTTCTAACTCTCTATCCCTCTCTCTTCCTCTCTGTAAAAAAATCAATAAAATATATTCAAAAAAATAAATACTGCACATCTTTTGTTAGATTTATCCCTAGGTGTTTGATTTTTTTTTTTTAACTCTATGGCAAGTGGCATCTTCTTACATTTTTGTTTTCTGTTTATTGATGGCATATAAAAACTGATATTTTATATCGACGATAGACCCAGTGTTCTTGATAAAGTCACCTACTAATTATAACAACTTTTGTATGTAGATCCTTAGGGTTAAGCTGTCGTACACAGTCATATCATCTGTGAGTGACAGTTTTATTTCATCTGTTCCGGTCTCTACCCTTTTTGCTTCCCTTTCTCACGCTCCACACGGGCTCTGTGACCTTGGGTCTAACGCAGTCTTCCCCCCCTGTCCTTCCAGATGAGGCGGAGGCGCACATTGACTACGAAGACAATTTCCCCGACGACCGGTCCGTGTCGTTCCGAGAGCTCATGGAGGATTCCCGGGCGGAGGCCAGGGAGGACAGGGGTCAAGGAGAAGCCCCCGAGGAGGCCCCCAAACAGGACCGCCTGGTCTCCATTTCTGCAGGAAGAGACAACAGAGCCCAGGACACAGCCTTTGCGCCGATGACGACAGGCCTGCCCAGCGCCGCGAGCAGCAGCGTTCCCACGGACCTGCCAGGGTCGGTACTGAAAGGGAAGTACCTGTTCTGGCTTCCTGCGGAGACCTTCCACAAGCTTGAGAAGGAGATGGACGATGACACCAAACAGCAGCTTCCCGGGGCTGGAGACAACCACCACGGGGGCATAACGTTGGCCCCGGGTGAGCCTGAGACCAAGGTGACCGAGAGCAGCGCCGGCGGAGCCCCGGGGCCATATGCAGGCAGGAATGACAGCAAGGACGCGGACCCGATGGTGAGCAGCAGCGACGAGTCCTGGTTAGACGGCTACCCTGTGACCGATGGGGCCTGGAGGAAGGCCGAAGAGGAGGAGGAGGCCGAAGAGGAGGAAGTGGAAGAAGATGGGGACAAGGGGGATGGGTCGGTAGGGCTGGAGGAATGTGCTCTGTGTACCTCGCATCAGCCCGTCCTTGTGGAGGCTGATCAGCCCCGGGGTGCCACCCTCCCCCCGAACGAGGACACGACCCACCGCCGTCCAGTTCTTCCGTCTCCAACGCTAGATGCAGACGCTTCTGCTCTCAGGCCCAAGAGCGTGTCTGAGACCGAGGGTCCCAGCGAGGGAGCGGGGGGCCTGACCAGGCACCCGTCGACTGTCCCGTGGAGCTCTGCCACGGAGAAGTCTCCCGTGGCCACCTTCCCCTACGCGCTCACCAGCTCCGCCCCGGAGACGGCAACAACCGCCGTCCCACAGACGCCCAGCCACCTCCCCTCGACTACCGCGGCGGCCACCGGGGTTCCTCCCGTGGAAACCACGGCTCCCGGGGTCCAGGACAACTTCCCCTACCTGCTGTCGGAGGACTTCCTGGGCCAGGAAGGCGCTGGCCCCGGTGCCACGGAGGAGCTCCTTCCAACCGCGGAGCCGTGCGGAGGAGACGGGTGCCCCGGCTTCAGCAGAGGCCCCGTCGTCGCCACCGTGGTCACCGTCCTGTGCCTGCTGCTGCTCCTGGCCGGCGCGGCCGCCGTGTGGGGCTACCGCCGCTGCCAGCACAAGAGCTCCGTGTACAAGCTGAACGTCGGCCACCGGCCGGCTCGGCACTACCACCAGCAGATCGAGATGGAGAAGGTCTAGCCACGTCCAGCGTGGGCTCTCCCAAGGCCACTTGGTGGGGAAGCGAACTGTGACGCGTCGCGTTGGCAAACACTAGAGCATGGAACAGGTGGCCCAGGGCCTGCCTTTTGCTCTCAGGTCTTTTGGCTTCTAGGCTGAGAAGTATCCCGGAGGGACCTGGCCAGGACAGCTTGGATGGTGCCATCACACACACACACACACACACACACACACACACACACACACACCTGGGTATCTCCTCAGCCACCTGCCCTGGAACGAATCGCCCTCACCCCCAGACCTGGGCTGGGGCCCCCGTTCCACCACGAGATCAAAACTCACCTCTTGCTTCATCGTACCATTGTCTTCTTCTCAAGGAATGAAATGACTGCCTCCGGGACCTGAAATGTTCGCAACAGGCATAACACGTGGGGCCTGTGAGAGCAGCGTCATGTAGGACACAGATAGGTAAGGGTTGGGAATGGGGACTAGACGAATAACGGATTGTTTCCTTTTAATGTGATGTGGCTGAGGGCAAATGAGCCAAGACCCAGGACACGGTGTGGAAGCCTTGAGGCTTTTGTTTGTTGACGTTGGAGAGCATTGAGACTGATGTTTTGTTGGAGGTGGGGAAGGGGAAGGTGAGGAGTGGCCGGAAACACACACCCACATCCATGTCTGTTCCCTCCATTCTGCGGGTCAGCCCATCGTGTTTTTTAAAAAAATAAGGTCAGCTTTGTACCGGTAAGCACCGTTTCCTCTCGGAAACGGCCTGGTTGTCCTTGACCGGTCCGTGCCTAGGAATGTCTTAGAATCTTTGCCAGGACTAACAGAGCCCAGTCCCTGGTTTCCTCTCTCCGGATTAGCCCTTTCGCTGAACGCCAGTCAAAGGGAATGGCACGGGGAGGGGAGGAACGTTTTCAGAGGGCCAAGGACTAGGCCATCGGGTGTGGATGCCTACTTGATGGAGAAATGTCGGAACTGAAAATGTGAAATGGCCTGTTCTGCACTCTGCTGCGACCACGGTGAGCTCCATGGAAACGGCACAAGCCCAGGATGGCCTCATCTGGCTGCAGAGCCCCCTGCTCCACAGCATCGAGGTCTTCTCATGGTGGCTCAGCAAGAACTGCGTATGACAGCAGCTCTCAGAGCCTGGTCCTCGGACCAGAGGCACCAACTTCTCCTGCAATCATGCTGGAGCTGCACGCAGAAACCCTGTGCGTGGGCCCGGCTCTGTGTTTCAACCAGCTCCCTGGCGGTTTAAATGCAGCTCGTGTGTGGGAACCATTTGGTGTGTGCTGAGCCCTGAGGTGCGCGGAAGCCTCGAGGCCAGAAGATGAAGGACGCCTATGGTTTGTCTTGCACGGAAGTCATCGTGTGGCCGAGGCGGCAGCGTTCGAAGCTCCTGCAATGCCATCTCCGGCGGTTTCCTGGTACCGGCGCAGACGCAGAACACATCGCACTCTTCTCATCTGAATCCCCTTCTTAGAAATCGTCCTCACGGGTAGAGAGTGATGAAGGCATGCCTGTAGTTTGAGACTCTGAGAGCCTGAGTGTTTTTGTGTGTCACAGGGGGGATCCTGAACTACTTTCCAAGTGAAACGTCGGGGGCGGCGTTCGACCCGAGGAGAAAGAAGAATTCTTGCAACGCGTTTTCTACCCTGCCACCTCTTTTCGGCACAAGCTTTGGGGGGAAAAAACCTGATAGTCTAAGTGGCTATAAAGGCAGCTCGGCAGAATGAAAGACCTTCGTCTCCCTGTTGGGCAAAACCAAGACCTGAAGGTACCAAATGGAACGCCTACCGGTGTGTCCCGACGAAATCCAGAACAATAGGGATGAAATGCCTTCTGCATGTAGCCAAAGCAAAACACAACAGAAGAAAAGCCAGAGACTGTATATATTTATAAATTAGACCGTTTTCTAATCTATTACAAGATAGCTTTTCTATTTTTAACTATGCAAAATAACCTACGGCTCAGCGTTGGGATTGTGTTATCCAACCATATTTAATAACCCAAGAACGTTCACGTAACACCAACCCCAAAATGGGTCATATTAATACAGGTGTATTAATGAATTCATGGCAAATATATTAATACACGTAAATGTGTTATTTTCTAGACACGAACTGCAGAATAAGCCCAACACCTAAGTGTCTAAGTTCCCATTGATTTGGTGTCGTCTAAATTTAATGGTAGAAGATCTAAAAAAGCACGTAGAAAGCGAATGATTCAAACGCTGTCGTTATTGCATGTTTTGAGGCTGGTAAATGTCTTAATGTTCATGAAAATTGGGAGAGGGGTTCTATTAACACAAAGCTTCTGCGATATTTAAAATAAATAAATGTTTCCCTAACTAGTTGTTTAATGTATTTTCTAATCTAGATTACATTCCCAATGGCTTAAAAAAAAAAAAAAAAAAAAAGATTAGCTGAAACCGGTTTGGCTCAGTGGATAGAGCATCGGTCTGGGGACTCAAGGGTCCCGGGTTCAATTCTGGTCAAGGGCATGTACCTTGGTTGCGGGCACATCCCCAGTAGGGGGTATGCAAGAGGCAGCTGACCGATGTGTCTCTCTCATCGATGTTTCTAACTCTATCCCTCTCTCTTCCTCGCTGTAAAAAAAAAACAGGAATCTTAAAAAACAGGAATCTTAATATATATTTTTAAAAGATTAGCTTGAAAATAAGGTCTTAATACCCGCTGTGCCTAAGCTACTGCTCTAAGCCTAGCTCTCCCTGCAGCAGGATTCCAGGGGAGTCTGCAGAGCTCCTCCCCCCTCCTCCCTCTTCCTCTCCCAACCAGCGACCACTCACCTCTCACAGGCTTTGCTTCAGGGGATCCAGACCTAAGACATCTGTCAACGCGCAAACTCTTATTCCCATGTCGCTGCTCCTCAATCCAAACTTTCCCGCTGTGTCCTCTACAGTTCTCGGGCTGACGTCAATACAATCTGCGTCTGCCACTGCTTCCCCTAGAAGCCGGTGTTGGAACTCTCGCTGCCGTGGGTCTGCTTTTGCTCCCCCCTCTTTCCATCTGCCTCCTTTTACCCGCTCCGTTCCCCTTGCCTGGCCGTTGGTGACAGGCATGGACCCTGGCGGCTGTTGGCGGTCAGGCCTGAAGGTGCTTTCGGTCCCTTGTGTGCAATAGTGACTGTTCTGTCACTTCGCAGGCCTTGCCAGGGAGGGACCAACTCATCGGATCCAAAGCAAGGCCTGGATTCAAAATGGTTTTCCTGCCCTAGCCGGTTTGGCTCAGTGGATACAGTGTTGGCCTGCAGACCAAAGGGTCCTGGGTTTGATTCCGGTCAAGGGCACGGACCTCGGTTGCAGGCTTGTCCCCGGCCTGGGCCCTGGTTGGGGCGTGTGCAGAAGGCAACCAATCATCGTGTTTCTCTCACGTCCATATTTCTCTCTGTCTTTCCCTCTCTCAAAAAATCAGTTAAGCCGAAACCGGTCTGGCTCAATGGATAGAGCGTCGGCCTGCGGACTGGAAGGTCCCGGGTTCGATTCCGGTCAAGGGCATGTACCTTGGTTGCGGGCACATCCCCAGTAGAGTTTGTGCAGGAGGCAGCTGATCGATGATTCTCTCTCATCGATGTTTCTAACTCTCTATCCCTTTCCCTTCCTCTATGTGAAAAATCAATAAAATATAAAAAATTTTAAAAAAAGAAAGATCCCAGGTTCGATTCCAGTCAAGGGCATGTAATGTGGTGCAGGCACATCCCCGTTGGAGGGTGTGCAAGAGGCAGCTGATTGATGATTCTCTTTCATCAATGTTTCTAGCTTTCTATCCCTCTCCCTTCCTTTCTGTAAAAAATCAATAAAATATATATATTTGAAAAAAAATCAGTTAAGAAGAAGTTTTTCCTAATGTGACCCCAGGTCTCTGAAAGAGAACCTTCCTTGGGAGAATGGACCCATAGCTCCTGAAAGGCCCGGGCCCACTCATGGCTGAGCAGGACCACCTGCTGCGGGGAGACTGAGAGCCCCGGGGGAAAGGGCTCTGCTTTGCAGTCACTGTCAGAACCTCACGGCCTGGGAACAGAGCTCACGGGGACCGGCCACAGAATGGCCGGGTGTGGCTGCACAGTCTCGTCCCGCAGACAGAGAATGAAAGCTGCGAAGAACACGCAAAATAAGACATGTAGTGTGATTTTTAAAAAATCAACACCGTTTTTAATAATTCTCTAGGCTCTAAATTTCCCACAAGAGCGAGACTGTCTAAACTGCCCTTCCCAAGCGAGGAGGGAGAGACATCGGCCACCTTCACAGCTTGGCCTGCCGACCGCCGCCACCCTGAAGCGGGCAGGAAAGCTTTGTGGTTGCTCCAGAGCCTGTGTGCCACCTTCTTCTTTCTTTTTTTCTTTCTTTCTTTCTTTCTTTCTTTCTTTCTTTCTTTCTTTCTTTCTTTTCAGAGAGGAAGGGAGAGGAAGAGATAGAAACATCAAAGATGGGAGAGAATCATTGATCGGCTGCCTCTTGCGTGCCCCACATTGGGGCTGGGGCCTGCCATCCTGGCATGTGCCCTGAACTAGGGATCAAACCATGACCTCCTGGCTCAGAGGTTAATGCTCAGCCACTCAACCACACCAGCCAAGCCCCATTTCTTTTTTAAAAAATATATATTTTATTGATATTTTTTACAGAGAGGAAGGGAGAGGAATAGAGATGAGAGAGAAACATCAATCAGCTGCCTCCTGCACACCCCCTACTGGGGATGTTCCCCCAACCAAGGCACATGATCTTCACCGGAATCGAACCTGGGACCCTTGAGTCGTCAGGCGGACGCCCCATTCACGGAGCCAAACCGGTTAGGGCGAGGAGGCCCCATTCCTTAATTCCTTCCTGTTCTTTTCTGGTAAGATGGGGCACCAGTAGTTGACCCTACCCGCTGCAAGGGGGTAGTAGCGAGCCAATTCATTTCTTCAACAAGCCCCAGAGCCAGGTCTCGGTGGGGCAGCGTTAGCAGCTGAGGCCTGGAGCCCCGGCCTGCCCTGGGAACAGAAGCATCCTCCCGTGGCACCAACGCCAGCCGCACCTGCCCCCCACCCCCCTTCTGGGGTAGAAGAGGGTCAGTCGAGGCGAATCGAGGCTGCTGTGTCCCCTTCCCTCCTGGGGGGACGGCCCGGGACGGGGTGGGGATCGGCCCTGCGCCGGCTGCAGGCCCAGGAAGCCAGTCCGACGCACAAAACCTTTGGCCGGGGCCCAGTTACGGCTCCTCTCCCTCTCCCCCACCTCCCCCCCTCCCCGCCCCGCCCCGCATCTAGTTCGGGCCCTCCACACTAAGTCATTCAAGCCCGGGGCCGCCAGGAAAAAGAAGGCGCTGTTCGGGGGGATGGCAGACGATCAAGAGTTCAGACAGCTGCGGTGAAGGATCGGTTGTGGGTTTTTCTCGGGGCCTCGCTACCACCCTGGGCTGCAGCTCCATGTGCAAACACCATTAAACGGGAATGTTTGCTCTGGCGCCGGCCCACCTCCTCCCCACAGCCCCAGCATTGAGTTTTTTAAATTTTATTTTATTATTATTTTTTTTAAAAAAACCAAAAAACCTGAAGGCGCTTCGGTGTACAGCTCACATTTGAGACTTGAAGAACGTTGTCCCCACCCGCGCCGGCAGAAACCGGCCCCTGTTTATCCCACCGGCAGTCATAACAAACCCTCTCCCCACCGACGACGGCCTCACAAGTCATGTTCTGTTCGCCCCCGGGAGCGGCTCAATACCGTGTTTGTGCTCCGAGCGCCCCCTCCTCCGTAGGCAGCCGGGGAGCAGCCTCCCCCACGGCGGCCTTTGTGGTCCACAGGCCCCGGATCCCCCGGGATGGATCCCAGGGGCGAGGACGGGTTCGAGGCAGGAGAGAGAAAGCCCCAGGACGCGGAGAGATGGCGGCACGTTGGACATGTTGGTACAGGAGCCATTTGCAGACAATTCGTCCATTTTAAACCTACCCTGTTTCCCCGAAAATAGACGGTGTCTTATATTAATTTTTTGCTCCCAAAGATGCGCTAGGTCTTATTTTCAGGGGATGTCTTATGTGTCCATCGGGTAGGTCTTATTTTCGGAGGAGGCCTTATTTTCGGGGAAACATGGTATGTGTCCACACACACACACACACACACACAGAAACCCTCAGCCATTCACTGCCCATGTCGGCACGGGAACAGGGGCCCGGGTGGGTCACCTCAGACCTGCCCAATGGGTGCTCTGCCCGGTTACCAGACCAGCAATGGGGCTGGACAGACCCCCCACCCCAGCCCCTGGGGGGGCGGCCTCCCTGGGTGTCCCAGCTTGAGGACACCCGATGGAGAGAGAGCCGTGTGGTGGGCCAGAGGGCAAGTGAGGTACCGTGGGCACGTCTGCACACTCACCCAGCTCACACGTGCGTCCGCGTTTTGTCTCCCAAAGCCAGAGCAGACCGATGCTGAGCCCCTGAGGCTCGGTCCGGGAAGCCCCTGGGCTCACCTGAGAAACCCGCTCAGGGGGGCGCCGGGTGGAGGTCCCGGGGTGCAGCCGGCACCCGGGGGTTTCGTGGCAGGCTTGGAGAAATCCGCTCACCGTTTTGTTCTTTAAAGATTGGTGTGGCTGAAACCGGTTTTGGCTCACTGGAAAGAGCATCGGCCTGTGGACTCAAGGGTCCCAGGTTCGATTCCGGCCAAGGGCATGTACCTTGGTTGCGGGCACATCTCCAGTGGGGGGTGTGCAAGAGGCAGCTGATCGATGTTTCTCTCTCATCGATGTTTCTAACTCTCTATCCCTCTCTCTTCCTCTCTGTAAAAAAAATCAATAAAATATATATATATTTTAAAATAAAGCTGAAACTGGTTTGGCTCAGTGGATAGAGCGTCGGCCTGCGGACTGAAAGGTCCCGGGTTTGATTCCGGTCAAGGGCATGTACATTGGTTGCGGGCACATCTCCGGTTGGGGGTGTGTAAGAGGCAGCTGGTCAATGTTTCTCTCTCATCGACGTTTCTAGCTCTCTATCTCTCTCCCTTCCTCTCTGTAAAATATCAATAAAATATTTTTTTTAAATTAAAAAAAATAAAGATTGGTGTGGTTTCCCTTGAAGTTCAACAGTTTAAAAATTCGGCTCTACCGCCTTCAATCCTGGGTTTCTCCCTCAGGGGACACTGCTAGGATGGGGGTGGAGGTGATTTTCAATCCCCAGTGGAAAGAGGCCAAGTTCAGAGAGTGAATGAGGACACCACCGCTACCACCACCACCACCACCATCACCACCACCACCGCCACCATCACCACCACCACCGCCACCATCACCACCACCATCACCACCATCACCACCACCACCACCGCCACCACCGCCACCACGGCCACCACCGCCACCCCACCAGGTGCGGAAAAACATCGCCACACCCAGCTCAGCCCAGACCCCGAGGCACGGGCAGAGGACCAGACGGAAGCCCAGCAGCCACAGAGGTGGAGTGGGTCAGACCCCCGCCCCCAGCCCAGCCCTGGCCCTGCCTGGTCCCTGGGCTTCTCCTCACACTGGGAAGGTCGAGGGCAGCCAGGAGCCTTGGGGGAGTTGAACAGCTGTGGGGTGCTCCCAACCCCATGACTCAGGAACCCTGGAGCTGGGCGTGGGCTCCCTGGGTCCCCCCTCTCCTTTGGAGTCCTGTCCTATGACCCCTCCCCCGCCGCCTTCCAGAGGAAGTCTCCCCGGGGGAGCAGAGGGCGGGACAAGGGGAGAGAGGAGAACCCCGCATCCCACGAGCTGGGGTGTGCGGCCATCGGCGATGCCAAGGACACTGACTCCTTTGGCCCCGCTGCCCCCTGGGCGCCCAGACTCTGCGGAGGGGGGCACAGCCAGCCTCAGCCACACCAGCAGGTTGATGTCTTGAGCCGAGTAGTCTGGATCCTGACAGGCGGACTTCGTGTAGGAAAAACAGGAAGTGCTCTCAGGGGAAGGGAAATGGGGACGGACAGCACCGCAGGAGGACGAGGGTGCACCCCGGTCCCAGAGGCTGGGCCAGTGAGATGGGGGGCGGGGGGGGAGCTGCAGAAGCAAGAATGTGTTTCCCGCCACCGGTCCATCATCCTCACCCCGGAGCCCCCACCCGCGATGCCCCTTCCTCCCTTCCCAGCCACGGTGGGGGAAGTCCCGCCCCTGCCTCCATCCCCGGCGGGTCCCAACTGGACGGCGTGGCTCAGCGGAGGGAGGAGGGGATATGGTGGGATTTAAAAAGCTCAGATTCCAGAACCCCACACTCTCCTGTTCTTCTCCGACCTCCAAGGTGGCCCCTTCTTAGTCCCCCTGGTGGGATTCTCATTGCTCATGGGGATACAAAATGAAAAATAAATAAAAAGACTAAAATCTGGAAGAGCAGGAAGGTCAAAGGAGGTTTTCACAATTATCTTTTAGGAGTATTTTTTCTTATTTAAAATATAGTATTTTTGGGGGGGGGGGTGAGATTGGAAAGACTGGTGAGAAAGAAGACAGGTATGGATATGGAGAAGGAGGGTGTGATGATGGGGAAGACAGGTGTGAGGATGGGGAGATGGGTGAGAACACAGGGGAAGCCGGTGTGAACCCAGGGGGAAAGCCGGTGTGAACCCAGGGGAAAAGCCGGTGTGAACACGGGGAAAGCCGGTGTGAAGATGGGGAGGCAGGTGTGGTCACGGGGAAGGCAGGCTCACCCCTTGTTACATGTAGTGAGAGACGGAGCTTCCCTTTCCCTTCTCAGAGCAAAGAGAAGGCTGTGAGGTATCAGCCGCGCGGGCAGTGGGGAAAAGGAAGACAAAGAATCTGTGTTTCCCGAACAGCGGAGGGAAGTGTCCTTGTCTCCTGTGGACTAGCTGGTCTCCTCCAGCTCCAAGAGGTCATCCACGAACTCCACCACCTCTCCCTGCAAGAGACAACAGGACGCCTCCGCTGAGTGGGCTGCCCGGCTTTAAGGTGCGGGGAGCAGAGACTATTTCCGAGAGGCCGTCGCCGGGCCGCCTGCGGGGGCCATAGCAGCCCTTCCTTCGCCCCTGCCCTCGGGCCCAGGGGACCTGGCTCCCACTCCATGTGACCGTGGAGTCACGTGCCCCCCCCAGATGCCCTGGGCAAGGTGGGCAGTCCAGCCACACTCAAAAAGACCCTGCTCGCCAGAACCGGTTTGGCTCAGTGGACAGATCATCGGCCTGCGGACTGAAAGGTCCCGGGTTCGATTCTGGTCAAGGACATGTACTGTGGCTGCAGGCACATCCCCAGTAGGGGATGTGCAGGAGACAGCTGATCGATGATTCTCTCTCATCAATGTTTCTAACTCTCTATCCCTTTCCTTTCCTTTCTGTAAAAAATCAATAAAATATATATATTTTTTAAAAAGACCCTGTTCGCCAGAACCGGTTTGGCTCAGTGGATAGAACGTCGGCCTGCGGACTGAAAGGTCCCAGGTTCGATTCTGGTCAAGGGCATGTACTGTGGTTGCAGGCACATCCCTGTTGGAGGGTGTGCAAGAGGCAGCTGATGTGTGCCCTGGCTAGAGCCTCCAGCACAATGTCAAGTAGAAATGGAGAGAGTGGACAGACACCCTGTCATGCTGCCAATCTTGGAAGAAAAGTATTGGTTCAGCGTTTAGTATGCTGTTAGCTGTGGGGTTTTTTGTTTTTGTTTTTGTTTTTTCGTGCCCTTGGTCAGTGGAGGAAGTCCCCCTTCCAGTCCTACTCTGTTGGGTGTTTTTGTCACGGAGATTCAGGGAAGCTCTCCCATGTCACAAAGTGAGGAAACAACCTCAGAAAGCTGGAGCGACCTGCAGGACAACCATATCAATATTACCCATCAACTGCCTCTCTATACACTGGCAATAAATAATGGAAAAATAAAAATAAGAAAACAACACCACTCGGCACCAAGAAGAACAAAGTTTGCCCTGCCCAGGTCGCTGGGTGGATTCCTCCTGATACACCAAGGTTGTGGGTTTGGTCAGCCCGTGGCCCTGGCTGGTTTTGGCTCAGTGATTATTAGAGTCTCGGCCCTCTGACTGAAGGGTCCCGAGTTTGTTCCCAGTCAGGTGCATGTCCCTTGGTTGCAGACTCAATCCCCAGACCCGGTCAGGAGGCAACCAGATGATGTGTTTCTCTCACATCAATGTTTCTCCTCTCTCTCTTCCCCGCTACACCCCCCCCCCCACTCCTTCCTCCCTCCCATGATAAAAATAAAAATAATAAAAATATTTTTAAAAAGAATGTTTATTCTTGCCCGGTTTGGCTCAGGGGGTAGAGCCTCAGCCTGTGGACTGAAAGGTCCCGGGTTCAGTTCCGGTCGGGGGCACGTGCGTGGGTTGAAGACTTGATCCCCAGTGGGAGTCGTGCAGGAGGCAGCCAATCCATGATTCTCTCTCATCACTGATGTTTCTATCTCTCTCTCCCTTTTCCTTCCTCTCTGAACTCAATAAAAATGTATTTTTTAAAAAAGAATGGTTATTCTTTAAAAAAAAAAAAAAGAATCCACACATAAATGCATCAATAAGTGGAACAATAAAAAGTCAATGTTTCTCTCTCTCCCTCTCTCTCTCTCTCTCTAATCAAATCAATAAATCAACAAATTAAAAAAAAAAGAAGAAGAAGAGCCCTGACCAGTTTGGCTCAATGGATAGAGCGTCAGTCTGCGGACTGAAGGGTCCCAGGTTCGATTACTTTCAAGGGCATGTACCTTGGTTGCAGGCACATCCCCAGTAAGGGGGTGTGCAGGAGGCAGCTGATCAATGTGTCTAACTCTCTATACCTCTCCCTTCCTCCCTGTAAAAAATCAACAAAGTTTTTTGTTTTTTTTTTTAAAAAAGAAGAAAGATAAAATAATACAAGAAGAAAAAAGGATAATCAATTTCAATTAAAATATATATATATATATATATGGTTGGAGGCCCCGTGGAGGGTCCTGGGGCTCCGCGCGCTGCAGCCTGGTTCCTAGAAAGCCGCTCTGCCCACGGCCGCGCCGATGCCCATTAAAACGCCCACAGACACCGCGTCTGAGGCCCCTTCTGCTCCTCACTTCAGGGAGCACTCACCTTCCAGTGGTTTCAGCAAAGGTGTGAGTAATATGTTCTCCCAGCCAGACGTGTGCTGGCCATGAAAACTTACCTCATCATCGTCCACGAGGTTTTCCTGAGCAAAGTCATACAGCTCTTTCTGGAGCGTCGTCACATTGAAGAACTGGACCGCCTCCTGTTCAGACACAGACAGGCCACCGCTTAGAATGAGGACTGGGAGAGGGGGAACAGGGCCTGCACGGGGCTTCTTTTGGGGTGATGGAAGCACTAACAATGAGGCAGTCTAGGCCGTGGCTGCACAACTCTGTGAATGTACTAAAACCAGGGCTGGTGCCCCTTCCAAGGGTGAATTTTACTGTATTTAAAGTATATCTCACTAAAAAAATTTTAAAAAAAGCAAGCCTTAGCTGGTTTGGCTCAGTGGATAGAGCGTCGGCCTGTGGACTGAAAGGTCCCAGGTTTGATTCTGGTCAAGGGCATGTGCCTTGGTTATGGGAGTGTGCAAGAGGCAGCTGGTCGATGTTTCTCTCTCATTGATGTTTCTAGCTCTCTATCCCTCTCCTTTCCTCTGTAAAAAAATCAATTAAAATATATATTTTTTAAAAACCACCAAATAGATAGATAGATAGATAGATGATAGACAGACAGACAGACAGACAGACCAAGGAGGAAAGGAATGTGATGCCGGCGCATTGGCACTCACTGGCCTGGGCTGGAAATGCTCCTCCGACAGGCCCCACTTGTCCCGGTGGTACTGGTAATACACCAGGTTCTGCTGCATGACCTTGTCGCCGGGGTCAAAGAGCAGGTAGCTGACCGCACAGGGCGCCGCGTTCTTCAGGTCACTCACTGCGGTTGGGGAGGAAGAGGAACGGGACATCAATGGCTCTCACCTGCCACCCGCCCTCCACGTGCAGCTTCCTAAAGGAAAAGCCCCTTCCGGAGGCCTGCCACCACCCAGAGTCCCCCCCCCCCCCCGGGTGGCAGGTCCCGGGCCGGGTCTCCGTGGCAGCCTGGAGTTTTGAAACCTGGAAGTTCCTGGTCAGGCAGGAACCTCTGCAGAAATGCCTGCCATCTTCCGCCCCAGGCTCTGACCGGAGCTGGTCTCACATCCCTGGAGCCAGAGAAGCCTGGGCCCACGGCCAGAGCAGGGGCGGGCAAACTTTTTGACTCGAGGGCCACCATGGGTTCTTACACTGGACCGGAGGGCCGGAACAAAAGCAACCTGACCATGCTGGCACTCTCCTCTTGGGCTGCTGGTGAAGGAGCGGAGGGGAGAGCAAGAGAGCCCTCCGCTCTTTCGGCTCCGCGGGCCGGATAGAACAGCCGAACGGGCTGGGTCCGGGCCGAGGGCCGTAGTTTGCCCACGGCTGGCCTAGCATGTCGTGGGGCTGAGGAGAGTGAGGGAGGATGCGCTCAGCAAAGGAACCTCCCCATCGGGTCCTCCAGTGCCTTGGTTTCATCTGGATGAAACCACAACCTCCAGATTCGGGTGGGCCCTGCGAGAGCTAAACCAAACCTGGAAGACCCAAATGGACGGTGGCCTCTCCAGGCTGGCAGAGATCTGAAAGGTCACCTGGGCCCGGCCAGTGTGGCTCAGTGGATAAGCGCTGACCTATGAACCAGGAGGCCAGGGTTTGATTCCCTGGCACATGGCAAGAGGGAGCTGACCAATGATGCTCTCTCCTCACTGACGTTCCTATCTCTCTCTCCCTCTCCCTTCTTCTCTGAAACCAATAAAAATAAATATTAAAAAAAAAAAAAAGTCACCTGGTCTTTTCATCCGCTGGAAGCAAGGTTCCCTCCAGCCTTAGAGTTGTCCCACCCTGGACAGCACTTCTATTAGCACAGGAGTTCAGGGGAGGTTGGGATCTGTCTTAGGGCGGGGGATGAGGAAGAAGGCACATTCACCCAATTTACAACCCGGGAACACCACCAGTACCTTTGCTAGAGCTGCTCTGGCTCTGAACAAACCGTGCCGCCTAGTGGCTGTTTCTGGTAACGACAACTTGAAAACCAGGCTTGTAGTAGCCGCTTCTTCCCAAGGCCCAGAAAGGGGTCAAGTGTAAGTAAGACCATCAGCACCCAAGAAATGAGTGCAGCCGAAACTGGTTTGGCTCAGTGGCTAGAGCATCGGTCTGCGGACTGTTAAAGATCCCAGGTTCAATTCTGGTCAAAGGCATGTACCTTGGTCGCGGGCACATCCCCAGTAGGGGGTGTGCAGGAGGCAGCTGATCAACATTTCTAGCTCTCTGTCTCTCTACCTTCCTCTCTGTAAAAAATCAACAAAAAATATTTTTGAAAAAATAAAAAATAAATGAGTGCAGCTGAAACCTGTTTGGCTCAGTGGAAAGAGCGTCGGCCTGCGGACTGAAAGGTCCCAGGTTCGATTCCAGTCAAGGGCATGCACATTGGTTCCGGGCACATCCCCGGTAGGGGGTGTGCAGGAGGCAGCTGATCAATATTTCTCTGTCATCGATGTTTCTAGCTCTCTGTCCCTCTCCCTTCCTCTCTGTAGAAAAAAAAAAAAAACCAATAAAATATTTTTAAAAAGAAAAAGAAAAAAAAAGAAATGAGTGCGGCAGGTAACGTGATGTCCCCTGGAGATGTTCTGACTGGTACATTCAGGCAGGACCAACGGGAAGGGCACTGTAACAGTCAGAAAAGTAAGGCCCATGACGGGGAGGAGGGGGAGTTAACCGACAAAAAGAACAAACACGCTTATAAAGAGTTTGCTCTGTGCCGGTGTGTGAATGCCCTCAGCGTTCCATGTCTAGCAATGGATTTAACCCTCACCACAGTCGTATGAGCCTAGGGCTACCGTGTCTACTTTACCGATGAGGAAATGGAGACACAGAAGTGAGGAGTGACAAAGCTGGAGTTTGGACGCAGGCAGCCTGGTCCCAGGGTCTGTGGGCCGAGTCACCACGCCTGCTGCCTTTTTGTGCGAAGCACGCGTTAGGGCTGACGACGGGACCTCGATGGATTCCCCCAAAACCACAGGTAAGGTCATTACCTCTCTCGTACAGAAGGGGAAGCTGAGTCTTAGAAGGACTAAGTCCACAGAAGAGGATGACTTACACTTATAATAGGCAAACTGCAAGTAATGATACATGGTGGCCACAAACTTGTCCACTGGGTAGCCTCCTATAACCGGGGTGAGGTTCTCTTCGCACTGGAGTTTGCATTCCAGGACTTCCACGTAATGATCTGAAAGGATAGAAAAGCGTTTTTTTTTTTTTCTTTCTTTTTCCCCCCATTACTTTACTAATGGTCCCTCTGCCCCGCCTCCCAACCCATAAAGGTAAAAATGATAAATGATGAAGGTAAACATATGTGCAACACTTATGATAAAGGACTCAAACCTTTAACATGTCCAGTTTCTCAACTATTAATAAGAAAAAGACAAATAACCAATGTAAAAAATGGTCAAAAAGATGTGAAGAGAGAAGAAATGATTTTAAAAAATGGCTAATAAACATTGTGAAAAGATGCTAAATCTCATAATTAAGAGATTTTCTTTAGACAGGGCCACACATGAGCATTGTTCAAAACAGCAAACAAACATGGAAATAACCTAAATGCCAATCAACAGGATGGTGCTCAATAAATTATGGTACAGCCCTAGCCGGTTTGGCTCTGGATAGAGCATCGGCCTGCGGACTGGAAGGTCCCGGGTTCGATTCCGGTCAAGGGCACATGCCCGAGTTGTGGACTCGATCCCTAGTGGGGGACCTGCAGGAGGCAGTCGATCCACCATGATTCTCTCTCATCATGGATGTTTCTCTCTCTCTCTTCCTTTTCCTTCCTCTCTGAAATCAATAAAAATATATTTTTTTTAAAAAGAAGAGAAAAAAGGTACTCAGTGGAAAAGAGATACCTGGGGGAGGGGGGTGGATTAAAAAAAACCAAGATTCAGTAATTGCCCAACCACAAGATCTGGACAGCCTTCACCCAATGAAGTGCGCAGCGACTTTCCGAGAGGCAGGCAGCGCTCAGCTGCCCCGGACGTGCTTGACGAGGGCGCCCTTTCTGTGAGGCAGCCCCAGCTCCGTGTTCCCAGAGCCAACTTGGGAAATCTGCCTCGGGCACTTCCCATGTTGGGAGCGGTGCTGCCCCCCGGAGGTCAGAGAGAAGCCCTGGGGAAACGGGAGCTGACCCCGCGTGACGTCGTACATTTTCTTTCTTCGCTCTCTCCTGGTTCTCTACGCTTCCTCTAACAAACATGCGCTGTTTCATAGTCAGACGATTGCTTCCCAGAAGTTATCTTAGTGACAACTACTTGGAGCAGGCGTGGGCAAACTACGGCCCGCGGGCCAGATGGCTGTTCTAAACTATTGAAATAAAAAATTTAAAAAAAGACCGTACCCTTTTATGTAATGATGTTTACTTTGAATTTATAGTAGTTCACACTCCATCCATGCTTTTGTTCCGGCCCTCCGGTCCAGTGTAAGAACCCATTGTGGCCGAAACCAGTTTGACTCAGTGGTCTGCAGACTGAAGGGTCCCGGGTTCGATTCCAGTCAAGGGCATGTACCTTGGTTGCGGGCACATCCCAGTGGGGGGTGTGCAGGAGGCGGCTGGTCGATGATTCTCTCTCATCGACATTTCTAGCTCTCTATCTCTCTCTCTTCCTCTCTGTAAAATATCAATTAAAAAAAATATTTTAAAAAAAAGAACCCATTGTGGCCCTCCAGTCAAAAAGTTTGCCCACCCCTGGCTTAGAGGCTCATCATACTCTTCACTCTGCCTCTGTCTGTGCTGAAGAGTCCCCACTATTTGAGGGACCTCAGTAAAGTGAGGCAGGAGGAGCCCAGGGCCCGCTTTTGCTCTCCAGGAGCCTGGGGAGCCGGTCCTGGGCAGGGCGGATGTGGCCGACCTCCTCGGCAGGCCTGGGCTGGGGCGCTGAGCCTCCCCGTTTCTCCAGGAGCCCGGCCCGCCCCGTCTGACCCACGGAGGGGCCGGCCCCCCTCGGGAGCTCCTCAGAGGCCCGGGCGGCCGGGCAGCCACCCCGCTCACCCACGGCGAGGACTCGCCGCCACCCACCTGCTATGGAGAGATAGAAGTCCTTGAAGTCCTTGATCTCCCGGGCGCCCTCGCAGGCGGCCAGGCACTCGTAAAAGGCTTTGAAGAAGTCGGGGAGGGCCAGCTCCATGTCGGTGATGGACGTCCTCCAGTTCTCCCCGTTGTACGCCCGCACGGCGCGGATGAACAGGCTCTGGAGGGCAGGGAGAAGCTAGGGGAACCCCCCCGACGTGCAGGCCGAGGGCCCCGCCCCCCCGGAGGAACCAGCCTCCACCGAGCTCCGTTCCCATTCGCTCTGAAGCCACCACACCGACCTCCGATACACAGGAGGCCAGGGAATCACTTGTTTCTGTCTAGCTTTTTCTTTTCTTTTCTTTTTTTAAAAATATATTTTATTGGTTTTTCACAGAGAGGAAGAGAGACGGATAGAGAGCTAGAAACACCAATGAGAGAGAAACATCGACCAGCTGCCTCCTGCACACCCCCCACCGGGGATGTGCCCGCAACCCAGGTACATGCCCTTGACTGGAATCGAACCCGGGACCTTTCAGTCCGCAGGCCGATGCTCTATCCACTGAGCCAAACCAGTTTCGGCCCTGTCTAGCTTTTTCTACCATGTGTACGATGGTACATGTCTTTTTTTTTTAATATATATTTTTATGGATTTCAGAGAGACGAAGGGAGAGGGAGAGAGAGAAAAAAAACCCATCAGTGAGAGAGAGTCATTGATCAGCTGCCTCCTGCACGCCCTCCTACTGAGGACTGAGCCCACAACCTGGACATGTGCCCTGACCAGGAATCGAACCCTGAACCTCCTGGTTCATGGATCACTGCTCAACCACTGAGCCACACTGGCCGGGCCAATGGTATGCTTCTTATTTCATTTCATTCAAAAGGTAGCAAGTGCTTAATAATAAAATCAAGTTCGAGTCAAGGATAAAGAAGAAACTATAGTGCCGGAAACGGTTTGGCTCAGTGGATAGAGCGTCGGCCTGCGGACTGAAAGGTCCCGGGTTCGATTCCGGTCAAGGGCATGTACCTTGGTTGCGGGCACATCCCCAGTGGGGGGGGGTGCAGGAGGCAGCTGGTCGATGTATCTCTCTCATCGATGTTTCTAACTCTCTATCCCTCTCTCTTCCTCTCTGTAAAAAATCAATAAAATATATATATTTTTAAAATTGAATCCAGGCCAAAACCAGTTTGGCTCAGTGGATAGAGTGTCGGCCTGCGGACTGAGAGGTCCCGGGTTCGATTCCGGTCACGGGCATGTACCTTGGTTGCGGGCACATCCCCAGTGGGGGGTGTGCATGAGGCGGCTGGTCGATGTTTCTCTCTCATCGATGTTTCTAGCTCTCTATCCCTCTCTCTTCCTCTCTGTGGAAAATCAATAAAATATATATATATTTTAAAAATTGAACCCAGGAAAAGATACAAGCTTGAGAGCAGGTTTGGAACACCCGTCCCCTCACAGTGCCGTCACGAACAGGGAGGCCAGGCACCAGCACCGTTACGGGGGAGGCAGCCCTGTGGGGACAGAAGGGACTTCATGGAATTTCTGCTCACAGTTGACCAGGCCGGGTAAAGAGAAGTGGCGAGGGCTGAGGGAGCAGCGTGGTCTCACGGAAATAGACACAGATCTCGGATACACGCACAGACCGGCTAACCCCGGGGGCCAGGCCAGCCCAGCATTCTCTCCTGGAAAGTAAGGGGACCCCAGGAAAGAGACTTCACCCTCTGCGTGTGAGGGTCACCACTACGGACAAAGCGAGCTGGCAAGCGGGTCACACTGTGGGGAACCCTGCAGTCAGACCTGGGGCTCCCCCGGCTCCCCCGGCATACTTCCAACATAGCCCCGTGTCTTCAACCCTGCCCGCCTTTCACTGGTGCTCCTGGCCCCCGTGCCTGAGTCCAACAGCCCAGACAATGGTAAGGGCAAGGTAAGAGGGGTTAGGGCAGGCGTGGGCAAACTACGGCCCACGGGCTGGATAGCTGTTCTAAACTACTGAAATAAAAAAATAAAGACCGTACCCTTTTATGTAATGATGTTTACTTTGAATTTATGTTAGTTCACACAAACACTCCATCCATGCTTTTGTTCCGGCCCTCCGGTCTAGTTTAAGAACACATTGTGGCTCTCGAGTCAAAGTTTGCCCACCCCTGGGTTAGGGTCTTCCTCGTCTCATTGTCCTCATTAGTTCTCATCAGCATTCCTCTGTGAAGATGCATAGATCTAAGTAGCTTCTCACCAATCAAGTCTGTCCTCCTAGCCTCTCTATTCCCTTTCCACTTTACTCTATAATCATAAAAGCGTGATATGCTAATTAGACCAGGCGTCCTTCTGGAAGAAGCCGGGGCTGCGAGGGAAGTCCGGGTCCCAGGGGGAAGCCGGTGCTGGCAGCTGGGGGAAGGAAGGCCTACTCTTGCACCAATTTTGTGCACTGGGCCTCTAGCCCTTAGGTGTCTACCCTTGTCCAATGAGATACACTTCTTCAACCATTCACATCGCGACCGACCAGTGTGTAAAGCTCCAAATATACCTCATACGACTTGGTTTCCAAGTCTTTGATGTAGTCCTCGGCATCAGGCAAGCTCTTGTAATAAGCCATGTTCTTCTTCATCATTTCATCATCAGGATGCTTCAGCAGAAAGGTGTGGGCAGCTGCTATAGCTTTTGGAAGATTATTTGCCTAAAGTAGAAAGAAGAAAGAAGAAAGCCACTCAGTGGATGGTGAGCAATGACTTAGCAAAACTAGAAGGTCTGTTGGGTCTTCAGCAACTTAGGTTTCGGCTGACTCTCTGTCATCGTTGATGTTTCTATCTCTCTCTCCCTCTCCCTTTCTTTCTGGATTTATATTGATTATAAATATTTTAATTATATATATATATATATATATATATATATATATATATATTTGTTGTTTTAATATATTTTATTGATTTTTTTAAAAATACATTTTTATTGGTCCTTTACAGAGAGGAAAGGAGAGATATAGAGAGTTAGAAACATCGATGAGAGAGAATCATCGACCAGCTGCCTCTTGCACACCCCCCATAGGGGATGTGTCCACAATCCAGGTACATGCCCTTGACCAGAATCGAACCCGGGACTCCTCAGTCCTTAGACTGACGCTCTATCCACTGAGCCAAACCAGTTTCGGCATATTTTTATTGATTTTTTACAGAGAGGAAGAGAGAGGGATAGTCAGAAACATCAATGAGAGAGACATCAATCAGCCACCTCCTGCACACACACACACACACACACACACACACACACACACACCACTAGGGATGTGCCCAAAACCAAGGTACATGCCCTTAACTGGAATCGAATCCGGGACCCCTCAGTCCGCAGGCCGACACTCTATCCACTGAGCCAAACCGGTTTCGGTTTTAAAATAATAAAAAACAGCCGGGACTGGTTTGGCTCAGTGGATAGAGCATTGGCCTGCGAACTGAAAGGTCCCAGGTTCGATTCCGGTCAAGGGCATGTACCTTGGTTGTGGGCACATCCCCAGTGGGGGGTGTGCAGGAGGCAGCTGATTGATGATTCTCTCTCATCAATGTTTCCAACTCTCTATCCTTCTCTCTTCCTCTCTGTGAAAAATCAATTTTAAAAAAATATATAAAATAAATAAATAAATAAATAAAATGCTGTGGGTTTAAAAAATAATAATAATAATAATAAAAAACAGCCCTGACTGGTTTGGTTCAGTGGATAGAGTGCCGGCCTTCGGACTGAAAGGTCCCGGGTTCGATTCCGGCCAAGGGCATGTACCTTGGTTGCGGGCACATCCCCAGTGGAAGGTGTGCAGGAGGCAGCTGATTGATGTTTCTCTCTCATCAATGATGTTTCTAACTCTATCCTTCTCTCTTTCTCTCTGTAAAAAAATCAATAAAATATATTTTAAAAAATAATAAAAAGCAAAAACAAAAATAGACTCCTTTGCCCTCTAGACTCCAGTGGGATTCATCAATGAGGCACCCCAACAAGAGACTAAAGAAAGGGAAGAGTGAGGTTGGGTTATTTAGTCTCCCGGTTCCCTCCCTGCCTAGTCACCTCGGGCTGCTGTTGTCCCTTAACTGAAGGTCATAGCTCCTCTCAAGGTGACCTTTCCATACATACATACTCTCTCCTTCCAGGTCTTTCCTTTGCCTCTTTGGCCTAGGAATGGTCACGCTCCAGCCTCTGTAAGTAATCATCAATCAGATGCCTCCTGCACGTCCCCTACTAGGGATCCAGCCTGCAACCCGGGCAGGTGCCCTGACTGGGAATGGAACCATGACCTCCTGGTTCATAGGTTGACGCTCAACCACCGAGCCACGCCGGAAGAAGAGCATTTCAAGGAGATGGTGGGGACAGAGAGGGCCCACAGGGAGGGTTGGACACCTAAGGCAGGCTGGCGACATGAAGTCCACAGAGGGCTTGAGGGCTACATGCCTGGAGGGCAGCCCCTTCTCTACAGATCACACACCCATGCTCCTCCCCTCTCTCTGGCAGCCTGCACTCACCACCCCTCCCGTGTGTGTTCACATCAGACATTCGTCCTGAATCGCCGAAACAGTGACAAATCATCCTGGCCGAGAAGCATCCACCCAAATCCTGTCTCTAGCCCTTAGGTGTCTGGCAGAACGTATGTGCCTGTCAACAGTCGTTTTCTTTCTACCCAGACACGAAACTTGAAAAATATAAACAGCATTAAGGATGAAAAAAAAGAAAAAAACACACCATACAATGTCACTGCCTAAAATCTGTGATTTTCAGCCGAAGCAATGAAGATTCTTCATACTTATTAATAAAATTCTTCATGTTTTTCTGCCCTATAAGAGATCTCAAAATACTAAGATGGCATTTTACCGACGTTTAAGTGAGTGTTGTGAGACTATGAAAGGGTTTTGAAGAGAAGCTATGAACTTCCTGACCTTTGAGGATGCCGCGATGAAGGAGAAAACCCAGGCCTTAGGGTCCCAATGAGTGAAATGCTCTTCCCTTCCTCCCTCCATCACGTGATGCAATTTCATCTCTACATTAAAGAAATCAAAGCCGTTTGCTATTCTCAGGTCTTAAAAATGAAGTGTTTCCCCTTTTTTATCCTGTGATTCAATTTTGGTTCGGACTGCATTTGCCACAAGCAATCCAAAAAGAGTGAGAGAATTAAACAAGTCATTTTTAGCTTAAAAAATAGTGCTTGAGCCGAAATCGGTTTGGCTCAGTGGTAGAGCGTCGGTCTGCGGACTGAAAGGCCCCAGGTTCAATTCTGGTCAAGGGCATGTACATTGGTTGCGGGCACATCCCCGGTAGGGGTTGTGCAGGAGGCAGCTGGTCGATGTTCCTCTCTCATCGACGTTTCTAGCTCTCTATCTCTCTCCCTTCCTCTCTGTAAAATATCAATTAAAATATATATTTTTTAAAAATAGTGCTTGAGCCAAAACCGGTTTGGCTCAGTGGATAGAGCATGGGCCTGCGGACAGAAAAGTCCCAGGTTGGATTCCCAGTCAAGGGCATGTAACTTGGTTGCAGGCACATCCCCAGGGTGTGTGTGTGTGTGTGTGCAAGAGGCAGCTGATTGATCACATAGATGTTTCTAACTCTCTATCCTTCTCTCTTCCTCTCTGTAAAAAATCAATAAAATATATATATTTTTAAATTTAAAAAAAAATAGAGCTTGAATGAACCAGCCATCATTTTTTCATTCAATGTCCTGTAAATTTATTAATCTTATCCCCGGTTCCATCTTAAAACTTTTTTTATTACCAGGACAGTCACAAAACTGTCTATATAATAATAAAAGCGCAATATACTAATTAAACCAGAGGTCCTTCCAGATGACCTGACCTTCGGGGTGAAGCTGGGGCTGCCAGGGGAGCCCGGGGCCCGGGTCCAGGGTCCAGGGTCCAGGGTCCCGGAGGGAAACCAGTGCTGGCATCCAGGGAAAGGAATGTCTACTCTTGCAGGAATTCGTGCATCGGGCCTCTAGTATTTTATATAAAACTATACTTGAGCATAAAATAACCCAGCTTTTGCCCTAGCCAGTTTGGCTCAGTGGATAGAGCGCCGGCCTATGGACTGAAGGGTCCCAGGTTCGATTCTGGTCAAGGGCACATGCCCGGGTTGTGGGCTCTGTCCCCAATAAGGGGTGTAAGTGGTGTGCAGGAGGCAGCCAATCGATGATTCTCTTTCATCACTGATGTTTCTCTCTCTCTCTCTCTCTCTCTCTCTCTCGCTCCATTCCTCTCTGAAATAAATTAAAATATACATTAAAACATAATAATAACCCAGCTTTCCTTCTATTTGGGGTTTAGTGCTACTTTATTGCTCATATGGCTGTTTCCGGGGAAATATGAAAAACAGATCTTGCAGGCCACACACTTAACGCAAAGTTAAACAAAACAACCAACTTCTGCACTCCGGAGTCTGGCAAACATCATGCATCTAATTCTGCAGTCATTTAAAGAAAAACAGTTACACTATTTTCAAAATCGTTTCCCATTAGGTAAAGTAGAATCTGGGCTCTCTTGGCAAAGCCCGGTGAAGACCTGCAAAGCCGACGCCTCTTCACCCAGTGACAGGGCATTCAGCCCATTCTTAAAACGTGTGGGTCTCCAAGGGCAGAGAGCTGCAATTTGTGGCTATTTTTAGCCAGCAATCACAGACAGAATCAAAGCAGCCGCAAAAAAGGAGAGAGGCAGCTGTGCTAAGTTTAAACCGAGAAGACAGACATCGGGAAGCACCAACCCCGATGAACCAGTGCTAAGTTCTGCTCCTCCAGGCAGGGACGTGCTGTTCTCCCCGTTCCTGGCCTCCATTTCCTCCTCTTTTAAAGGGATTGGGCCCTGACCGGTTTGGCTCAGTGGCTAGAGCGTCGGCCTGTGGACTGAAGGGTCCCGGGTTCGATTCCAGCCTGGGGCATGTAGCTTGGTTGTGGGCACATCCCCAGTTGGGGGGGGGGTGTGTGTGTGTGCAGGAGGCAGCTGACCGATGTTTCTCTCTCATCAATGTTTCTGACTATCTCTCTCCCTTCCTTTCTGTAAAAAAATCAATTAAAAAATATATATATTAATCTATTTTATTGGTTTTTCACAGAGAAGAAGAGAGAGGGAAAGAGAGTTAGAAACATCGATGAGAGAGAATCATCGACCAGCTGCCTCCTGCACACTCCCCACCGGGGATGTGCCCACAACCAAGGTACGTGCCCTCGACCGGAATCGAACCCGGGACCCTTCAGTCCGCAGGCCGACGCTCTATCCACTGAGCCAAACCGGTTTCGGCTGAAATATATATTTTTAAATAAATAAATAAATAACGGGACTAGGCAGCTCCCCGGGCCCTCTGTGACGGAAAGGGACTTGAACGGCATGCACCGTCTTCCAAGAATGGCTAACAACGACCAGAGGGCGCACTGCGCTGGATGTTCTGCGCACGTATTCCCTGCCTCAGAACAACCCCTCAGGAAAGGCATTTCCAGCTCTGAGATGAGTAAGGGCGAAGCGATCTGGAGGCATCCCAGGCCAGGCCAAGGCTGAGGGCTGGGTGCAGCCAGGGCACTGGAACCTGGCCCAGCTCGAAGGGGGCGGGGCCTGTACCGGGGGCGGGAAGGGGCGGGGCCCCGTGTTGGGAAGGGGCGGGGTCTGCGCTGGGGCGGGGCCTGCGTCGGGAGGGGGCGGGGTCTGCGCCGGGCCAGGGCCTGTGCTGGGAAGGGGCGGGGCCTGCACCGGGGCGGGGCGGGGCCTGTGCTGGGAAGGGGCGGGGCCCGGCGCGGGGCGGACTTGCCTTGAAGTAGGCGAACTGCAGGAACTTGTAGGGCTCCCGGCGCTGGAACTCGGCCAGGACCTCGCGGCTGGGCTGCGACTGGCGGAAGGCGGGCAGGCCCTGCTTGCAGCGCTTGAGGCAGTGCGCCCGGCGCAGCAGGCCGCCGAAGAGGCGCAGCTCGGGGTGGCGGGCCAGGCCGGCGGCGTGCTCGGGCTCGGGCTCGGGCTGGGGCGCGGGCGCCGCGCTGCAGTTGCGGTGGCAGAAGGCCTCGCTGTCGCGCAGCAGGCGGTGCAGCCGCAGGCTGATCTCCAGGTAGCCCACGCTCTCCGCCCAGCGCTCGCCGCCGTACTGGTCCAGGGCGTGCCGGTAGGCCGACTCGAGCGGCATCAGCTCGTCCCGCGGGAAGCTGCGGAAGCTGTAGCGCTCGTACTGGGCGCGCCCGCCGCGCAGCGCGCAGCCCGCGCACAGCAGCGCCAGCAGCGCCGCGGCCGCGCCGCGCCCCGGCTCCATCGCGGCGCCGGGCGGAAGGCAGGCTGGAAGGGAGGAAGGAAGGACGGGAGCGAGGAGGGGAGGAAGGAGGAGGAGGAGGACCGAGGGCGGAATGCCGGGGAGGCGGGGACGCCAGCCTCTGGCCCGCCCCGTCCGGCCGCCCCTCCCCATCCCCACCCGGACCGAGGGGTCCCTGCAGCCGCCCGGGTGGGGATGGTGCCCCGGGAGGAACCCGCTGCCTTCAGGGGCCTACACTGTCCAGCCGGTGCTGGGACTCTGCTGCTCCCTGTGAGCCAGACGCTGCCCTAATAGCTCTTGAACTTTAAAAAATATATATATATTTTAAAGAGAGGAAGGGAGAGGGACAAAGAGCCAGAAATGTGGAAGAGAAACATTGATCAGCTGCCTCCTGTACACCCCCGACCGGGGATGTGCCCACAACCGAGGTACATGCCCTTGACTTGAATCGAACCTGGGACCTTTCAGTCTGCAGGCCTATGCTCCATCCACTGAGCCAAACCGTTTTCGGCTAGAAGATCATAAACTTTATAATCGCTCAGAGGACTTGTGAGAAACGCAGATGCCTGGGCTGTACCCCCAGAGTTTCTGATTTAGCAAGTCTGAGGGTATAAACAAAATCCTAAGTCATATATATATATATGACTTAGAATTTTATTCTGATGATCTCTTTAATTTTATTTTTCAATTACCGTTTGCATTCAGTATAATTTTGTATTCGCTTCAGGTGTGCAGTAGGGCAGTTAGGCAATCATATACTTTACAAAACGTATCCCGCCCCCGCACCCCCACCCCCTACCTACCTGGCACCATACAGTTATTTCTATATGATTGACTACATTCCCTATGCTGAGATCCCTAGGTCTACTTTGTAACTAACCAATTTGTACGTTACCCCTTCACCCATTTCACCCAGACGACTAGGCAGAGGTGAAAAACCAGAGGATTTTTAGGGTGGTGGAACTATTCTGTACGATCCTATAAGGGTGGATAAATATTATTATACATCTGTCAAAACCCATAGAATGTACAATATCAAGAGTGACCCCTAGCCCTGACTGGTTTGGCCTAGTGGATAGAACCTCGGCCTGCAGACTGAAGGGTTCTGGGTTCAATTCCGGTCAAGGGCACATGACTGGGTTGTGTGCTTGATTCCCAGCAAGGGGCGTGCAGAAGGCAGCTGATCAATGATTCTCTCTCATCATTGATGTTTCTCTCTCTCTCCCTCTCCCTTCCTCTCTGAAATCAATAAAAATATTTTTTTTCCAAAAAGAGTAAACCCTAATGTAAACTATGAACTTTGGGTGATTAGGATGTGTCAGTGGAGGTTAATCAGCTGTAACCTGTATCACTGGGTCTGGAATTCTGATTGTGGGGAAAGCTGTGTGTATGTGGTGGCAGGGCATACAGGAAATCTCTGCTCCACTGTTTTAAAAATGTGTTTTTGAACCATGATCTCCTGGTTCATAGGAAGTCAATCACTGAGCCACACCAGCTGGGCTCTGCTCAGTTTTGCTGCAAATAAAACTTAAAATAGTCTATTTTTAAAAAAGAATATAGTAGTTATCTTTAAAAAGTTCCCTCATTTGCTTCTCTGATGTTTCCTCATGATTAGATTCAGATAAGGTCCGTTTGGCCAGAAACCACATAAGCAATATCACATCTCTCTCTGGCAACACATGGGGGAAACACAGGATCTGCCTGTTATCGGTGAGGTTAATAGCGATTACTTTGGTAAGGTTTCTCCACTTCATTACTTTAGTAATTAGTAAAGGTTTTTGGTGCCACGCAGCACTTTTCTTGATAGCAGGAAGCAGAAATAACCTAATCCATAGATGGGGCTATTGTTTTTATTTGCTTGCTTGTTTTTTTTGTTTTGTTATGTGTGTTTTTTTATGTTAGAGAGTGGAGCGGGGAGAGAGAGAAACATCAATCAGTTGCCTCCCTCACAGGGCCCTGGCTGGAGATCAAGCCTGAAACCTGGGTGTGTGCACTGACAGGGAATCGAACCTGTCACCTTTTGGGACCACGCTCCAACCAAATCACACCGGCCAGGGCTGGATTGTTGTTGTTTTTAAGTGAGAAACATAGGCACACAGAATAATATTTTACATCGGGGGAAAACGATAGAATTATAGCTACACATAACACAGTTCAATCTAAAAAAAAAATAGAGAATAACTTCGTTTGTCTAAAAGTTGTTGTTTTTGTTTTTTTTTAAATGTATTTTATTGATTTTTTTTTTACAGAGAGGAAGGGTGAGGGATCGAAAGCTAGAAACACTGACGAGAGAGAGAAACATGGATCAGCTGCCTCCTACACACTTCCCTACCTACCGGGGATGCCCCCGCAGCCGAGGCACATGCCCTTGACCCGAACCGAGCCTGGGACCCTTCAGTCCGCAGGCCGACCCTCTATCCACTGAGCCAAACCGGTTTTGGCGATTCGTCTAAAGTTTCAAAGTATGCCAAAGCGCACGAAATATTATTTAGGAATGCAAATACTGTAGTCTTACCTCTTACAAGCAGGCAGGATGGTACCCCCTGTGATGAAGAAGGGGCCACACAGACACTCCGGAGAGCGACTTCCTGTAGGGTGGAAGGAAGGGCATGGACTTGGGATAGGGTCACCTGGGGGAGGAGGGATGGCAGTGACTATGAGGGCACTCACTGTTCCGTTTTCTGTGCCAAACGCGTATTTTCCCACACACGTATTTGTAAGCTATTATCTTCTACTTAGTTGCCATTTTAAAACAATTTTTAGGGAAACGGTTACAGTAGTGATACAAAGGAAAGAAAGCGAGGGAGTGGGGTGGAGAGGAGGATGGTTGCACGAGGGGGTGGTGTTTGAGCAGAAACCCGAGCGGAGAGAGGGCCGGGTTCGGGGGAGAGGTTACCTGGCCCCCGGTTGCCCCCGGCCCAGAGCACCCACGGCCGTCTTTCTGGGAGCTCCATGCCCGAATGTGTGGAGAACGTGGAAAAGGCAAACGCCCCAATTCAAACACACACACCCAAACGAAAATGTCCAGTAAAGCAACAACAGCCTTGCTGCAAAGATGTGGCTGAGAGACCCGGGGTGACAGCAAGGTGATAGAAGGCAGGAGAGAATGTTTAAAACCGAGTCCTCACCGAGGCCACTGTGGTTCAGTGGGTTGGAGCACTGCCCAGTACAGCAAAAGGTGGTGGGGCCCTGGGATTTGCATTCGTAACCAGTTCCAGGGATACAATTTCCTGACCCCCTGGTTTATTGAGAGCTTTCCCCGGGAATCCTAAGGCTGGGATTCTGTGTCGTGCGTGCACCCCAGGGGCAGGGCGAGGATCCTATCTCGTGCATTGATGTTTTATCTGCTCTCAACTTCCCCCTTCTGTCCTCCGGGGCGGCCCGGGGGAGGCCAGGAGACCCTGGTTCAAGTCCAACCTCCCCAGCGGAGTTATCATCCAGCTGCTGACAGCGGGGCCTCCGGATTGCCTGTGCACAGGGTATCCGGCCGGGCGGGGGCGGGCCAGATAACACTATCGGGGTGTCACCAGGCTGCATGCACGTGGCCTGCGGGCTCCCCGCCCCCGGTCAGCTGCCGCCGCGGGGCGGAGCCGGGGCGGGACCTGCTCGGGACGGCGGGCGGGCGGGACCGGAGGGAGGGAGGGAGGCGGGGCCAGGCGGCGGGTCCTCGGCGCGGTGACGCCGAGCCGAGCGGCTGGCCCCGAGGAGCCGGAGGGAGGACATGCCGGGGCTCCGCCGCATCCTCTCGCTGTGGCTGGTGTGGCTGTTGCCGGGGACGGCGCGCGGCTTCCCCGTGAGTGCACGGGACCCTCGCCCGCGCGGGGGGGGGGGGGGGGATGCATGGATACGGGGCACCTGCTGGCCCAGGACCGGGCTGGGGCTGCGGCCCGGAGGGGTGCTGGGGGCGGCGGGGCGGGCACCCCGGGGTGCATGCACCCCGCAGACCCGGCAGCTTGCAGCGCGCAGGCAGCAGCCTGGCCTTCCCGTCGGGGGCGGGCCGGGCCGGGTCCTTCCTTCCCCGGTCAGCCGGTCGCCGGTTGTGTTCCGCTCCGGACCCCACGCCGCCGGTTCCGCTGGGACCCAGGTCCCCCCAAGGTGCCGCGAGGGGGAGGGGAGGGAGATCAGATGAGGGGCGCGCGCACCCTGGCAGTTCCGCGTTCGGGATGGGGAGTTCTGAACCCGCGCGCGCGCGCCCTGGAGGAGGAAGTCCTGGGCTCCGGCTCGGGGCGCCCTCCCCGGCCCGGGGGGCGCTCCGGAAGGAGAAAACGGGGTCCGGGGAGCCCCCTCCACCCCGCCCCGCGGCGGGAGCTTAGGGTTCGTGGCTTTCGAGACGTCCCCCCCAACAAAACACCTCGTGCCCTTCTTGCCACGCCCCGCCGCCGCCGCCGCCTCCTCCTTTTGGACTTGGATTTTGCAAAACCTTCAGGGTCCGGAGGGCCAGGCCCAGGGCGGGCCGGAGGCGGGCGGGCCGGGGGCAGCCAGAGCTGCTGCAGGGAGGTCGGCGGGGGCGAGTAGGCGAGGTGGGGGGGCGCCCGATGGAGGAGGAACTGCAGGGCATGGAACCCGCTCCAGCCCCTCTGCATTGCACGCTCAGCCATCAGCCCACCACCTCTGGTTCCTCCAGAGTCTGGGCGGGCCGAGCCCCGGGCTCTGGGGGCAGCAGAAGTGGCGGAATTCGGGCCCATTGACTTGTAAATCACCCCCTGTGATCAAAGGCTTGGAGGCACTTGCCTAGAGCAAAGTCTGCCCTAAGTATTTGGAAACCGCCTACTGGACGCGTTTCAATGTCGAGTCACCTCCTAGGGAGTGTTCGCTGCCCTGTCTACGGGGGTCTGTGGCTCCTGTGCCCCAGTTTTTTGTTGTGTGTGTGTGTGTGTGTGTGTGTGTGTGTGTGTTTGCCAGGAGGCCTGGGGGAGCCCCCCAGGTGGGAGCTAGCCTGCCTGCGGTGAGGACCTCGGGGAGAGAGGCGGAGGCGGGTGTGTGCGGGGAAGACAGACCTTTAGGGTTAGGCGGGCCGAGGGAGGGAGGGAGGTGGGTGGGTCTGTGGGTGCGGAGCTGGAGGGCAGGGCAGTCCCCTGAGCAATGGGGAATGTGCAGCATCAGTCGGCCGCGGGGTGCCCTCCCACCGCCATGCCCAGGCCCACATTGGGGGGCTGGCCTCCCCCCAGGGATTCTTCCGCCTCTAAGTGTCCCTCCGGGGCCTGGGGCTGAAGAAAGCCACCAGCTTTCCGTGATTCCCTTGTTTTCATTTACCTTTAAAAAATGTTTTTTAAATTGATTTCAAAGAGGGAGAGGTGAAGAGATAGAAACCTCATTGATGAAAGGGAATCATTGATTGGCTACCTTCTGCACACCCCCAGCTGTCAGGGGATAGAGCCGGCAACCCGGGGCGTGTGCCCTTAGCCAGAATCGGACCTGGGACCCGTGAGTCTGCGGGCTGACGCTCCATCCACGGAGCCAAACCGGCGAGGTCCCTTGTTTACATTTATTTAGAACAGCGGGTCTCAAACTTTTAACTGTCCTAGAAATTAAAATTCAAGATATTTACTGATCGATGACATGTTCAGAAACTTATGTGGGGTTTTTTTGGGGGAAAATAGCAATGTTTCTCCCCAAAATTCAGGGTGAAGAGCGGTATTAGTTTTCACTTTGGCAAATCTCTTTCACGCCCGTCTTTACGTGAGGACAGTCGGAGCCTCATAGCTGCTCCTGTATTCGCCACAGCCCATGCCCCGGAGCCTCTGTAAAGCTAGCTTCCCTGTGCCCTCACGAGAGAGTGAGAGCGGGAAGGGCAGCTATGGCTCAGTCTTACTATGAAAACAACTTTCACTAAATGGACCCCCGGGAGGGTCTCGGGGGCCACACTTTGAGGCCCGCTGGCTTAGAATAAGGTTTTTCCTCACTGTGAGAGAAACCCCACACGCCTCGTGGGGAAACACGTTATTAGCTGTTTCAGAAAGCTGGCGAGAAGGAAGTGGACCCTGCCCCATCCACGGTCCGGCCCGTGGCGTCTGTGGCGCCGTGGCGCAGCGTGGCCGCGGGTTGGTGGTGATGCAGATGCCTGGGCAGGCTGCGGGGGGCCCGCTGCGGGTGGCGCCTCCGGGCTCTGAACATGGGGGGGACGGGAGAGCTCTTACCATCCCACAACGCTGACGCGGGTTCCCGGTTGCAGGCGGACCCGACCCGGCCCGGAACCCTGTCCTTGGCCACTGTCCTTCCGTAAGGAGCGCGCCTGCCAGAGCCCGCCGGGGACCCCCTCGGGAGCCGGGACGATGGCCCTCCTCAGACGGCTCCCCCTGGGCGGGAAGGCCGCCCTGGCCGCCGGCACCGTGTTCGTGTCCATGCTCGCCTCCCGCGCCTACCTGTCCGGCGGCCCCGAGGTCGGCGGCGCCTGGCGCTGGCTCTTCCGCCTGCAGCTGGCCCTGTTCGCCAACTCGCTCATGCTCGTCGGCTCCCTCTACGTCTGGCGCGGCACCGTGGGCAGCCTGGGCCCCGCCGCCGCCGCCGCGGCCTCGCAGCCGCCGCCGCCGGCCTGCCTCCGGCTCTGGCAGGCGGCGGTGGCGGCCTTCCTGGCCCTGGCCCACTCCAGCTTCTTCGCCGGGCTCTTCCTGGTGGCCGAGGAGCCCTACCTCTTCTCCCTGGCCGCCTACGCCTGCCTCGGGGCCTACATCATCCTGGTCTTCTTCCTCGGCGCGCTCAGCGGCGTGGAGCAGGCCTACCGGCTCCTGGCCTGGCGCCGGGGCGGCGTGGGCCGCCCGGGCGAGGCCAAGGCGAGGGCGAGGGCGCCGCCGGCGCTGCGGGCGGCCCTGGCGGTGCTGGCCACGGCCGTGCTGAGCCTGGCGGGGCTGCTGAACGCCGCCCGGCCGCCCGCGGTGAGGACGGTGGAGGTGCCGCTCGGCGGGCTGCCCGCCTCCCTGGACGGCCTCAAGGTCGTGCTCCTCTCGGACATCCACCTGGGCCCCACGGTGGGCAGGACCAAGCTGGAGGCCTTCGTGGGGATGGCGAACGCGCGGGAGCCGGACGTCACGGTGATCGTGGGGGACCTCTGCGACGCCGGCGCCTCGGCCCTGCGGGCGGCCGCGGCCCCGCTGGGCCGGCTCCGCGCGCGCCGGGGCGCCTTCTTCGTCACCGGGAACCACGAGTACTACACGGGGGACGTGGGCAGCTGGTTCGCGCTGCTGGAGGCGCTGGGCGTGAGGCCCCTGCACAACGAGCACGTGCGGGTCTCCGGGGACGGCGGCGGCGGCGGCGAGGGGGACGACGACGACGCCTGGATCTGCCTGGCCGGCGTGGACGACATCGAGGCGGACCTCCTGGGCTACGCGGGCCACGGGATGGACCTGGAGAAGGCGCTGGGGGGCTGCGGCCCCGACCGCCCCACCGTCCTGCTGGCCCACCAGCCGCTGGCGGCCAAGCGGGCCCTGCAGGCCCGGCCGGACATCGACCTGATCCTCTCCGGGCACACCCACGCCGGCCAGTTCTTCCCCCTGAACGTGGCGGCCTACCTCCTGAACCCCTTCTTCGCGGGCCTCTACCGGGCCGCCCCGGCCACCTACGTGTACGTCAGCCCCGGCACGGCCTACTACGGCATCCCCATGCGGCTGGGGAGCAGGGCAGAGATCACCGAGCTCATCCTGCGGCGGCCGCGGGCGCCCTGAGCCTCGCCCGCTGCCCCGGCCCTGGTCCTCCGTCCCTCCTTGTTCCTCCTTGTCGTCGGGGCAGCCGCCTGCTCTGCCCCCCCCCCCCCCGCCCCAGCTCTCCGGCCTCTCCTGCCCAGCCCTGCGGGCGCGCCCTGACCACCCACGGCCCGGTTTGAGCCCTGATTTGTGGTGGGGCTGAGCTGGGCAGGTTAGCTCTGTTAGACGGCCGGTTGCTTTCTTCTCCGCGTTTGTGAGGTCATGCGTCACCTGCGTAAGAACGGGCACCTGTTGTCCAGACGATGTGGAGTAAACCAACCCTCCCTCTCTCTGCAGAGCTCCCCTCTCTGAAACACGGGGTGGCTTGCAGGGGATGCCTCTAGAAAGCAGAGTGGGGAAGGAAACGCCGAGTGCCTTTCACGCCCTCCTGGGACCTGGGGCAGTTGCGGGAATCACTGACGCAGAGCTTTCTGGGTGAGGGGGACGTGGCTGGTAATCTGGGAGAGCAGGTGAGGTGGCGGCCCCGCTGGCTGCTGGAGAAGAATAACTTATTCCCCCCTTGGTTCTCTCAGAGTCCCCTCTATTGAGAGAACTGGCAAAACCTGCTGGGATACAGGGCTCATCTTATTCTGGGCCTTGGGTGATGCTATTACTGTCTGCTGCTCCTGGGCCTTGGAGATAGGGGGAGGGTAGGGATTGGGGGGGTGGGGTGGGGTGGGAAGAAGTAGAGCACCCCGGCAGGTGACGGCAACAGCGCTGCAGGGGGACTCCGAGGGTGTTGGCCTCCTTTCACACGATCGATCGGGTGAGGCAGCCAGGACCGGCTGCTTCTCCCTGTCTGGAGATGAGGAAACGGAGGCTGAGGGCAGTGGCGACCTGACGGGGAGGTTCTCGGGTAGAAGCCGCATCCAGTCCCTCCCAGAGGAAGTGTTCTCGGCTCTCTCTGGTGGCTCAGGATCCCGTTAGTCACCAGAAGTCCGAGAAGGGGGACCTGGCACCTCAGGTTCTTTAAAGCGGTTTGCTCGCGGCTAATTTCACTTCCCGTGGGTAACTGCAGGGGAGAGTTTCTTTTTGTGTTGGAGGAAGAGTCAGGAAACCGGAGTCCCACCCCAGGCTGGGGTCTTTTTTTTTTTTTTTTTGTGGGAAACAGGCTCTCTCTCTCCCAGGGGGAAAGTCGCATGGGGAGGGGCACGGCCCTGAGGCCTTGCCTCTTGCTTAAGGTGACCAGACCGTTCTGCTTTGGGTGCGACAGTCCCGATTTTTAACATTTTGTCCCGCGGCGTTTTAAAAAAAAAGTCCCCATTGTTGGAAAGATCCAAATTGTTAAAGATCGGGACACACCGTTAAAAATCAGGACTGTCCCGCCAAAAGCGGGGCGTCTGGCCACCTCACTCTTGCCGGGCCCTGGCTGTGGGGTGCTGGGACCCTCCTTCCTCCCGGACGGCTTCCAGCCTCCTGGCCTGGCCTCGTGGAGCTGTCCTCGGACTCTGGCCGCAGACCCACAGGGCCGCCTCTGCCGGCCCCGGAGGCAAACAGCCAGGTTACCGGACTGGCCCTTGTGCCAGACCGAGAGGCCTCCTCAGAGAGGAGAGACCGAGCACCTGAGCCCAGCGTTGACGTTTTGGTGGCCGGGAGTCTCTCTCCATAAAACACGGGGACCCCGGACACCGCTCCGCGTGGAGAGGCCCGCCCTGCCGCTCACCGCCAGGCAGCTGGGCAGGAGACTGACCTCCCCGAGCCTCGGTTTCCCTCACCCTTAAAACGGGGCGAATGATCCTATCTACCTCAAGCCTGAGACTCGGCGTGTGAGTTGCCCGTGGCACAGGCCCGGTGGAAGCACGTCTGTCAGCACGGTGGGCTCGCTGAGGAACCGTGTGGGGTGCGGGCGCCCCAGAGTTCATGGAGCAGGCAAACCCGGGGGGTGTGAGCGGCCCCGTGTCGCCTGCTGCCGGGCACGGCGATCAGGGGGTTTGCTGTCCTCGGCCTGTGTTACTCTCTCCGGTGCCCGCCCTGCCTGGTGACTCTCGGGACCCCGAAGGCCACCCTGATCTCTCCCACGTGTGGACAGCAGGCCTTCCCTCTAGGTCAGCGTGGCCGATTGCTCTCCGTCAGACACAGAACAGGCCCCGTACCTGCCATGCGTGGCTGGCGTCCCGTGTGGTGGCGGGAGTTTCCCAGCAGAACGCTGTCCTTTACACTGCCTGCACCTCTGCTCTTCCCCCATTCACCTTCTTCTTTTGTTCGTGGCTGGAGGAGGTGGAGAGAAAGAGTTACTTGGCGCTTGAAAATTCTTTCCGTTTTATTTTTTTAAAAATCTGTACATGCAAGTTACAATGAAACGTTTTTAAGCAATTAACAATGGCATGGGCAGTGCGATCCTACTGTTGTGAAACCTCAGTACCTTAGTCCCGCTGTCATCCATCCCAAACATCCATCTATTTTTTTCCTTTGCGGAAAACTTTATTGTGAACATTTTTAAAAAATATATCTTTTATTGATTTTTTACAGAGAAAGGAGAGAGGAATAGAGAGTTAGAAACATGGATGAGAGAAAGACATCGATCAGCTGCCTCTTGCACACTCCCTACCGGGGATGTGCCCGCAACCAAGGTACATACATGCCCTTGACCGGAATCGAACCCGGGATCTTTCAGTCCGCAGACCCACGCTCTACCACTGAGCCAAACCGGTTTCGGCTATTGTGAACATTTTTAAATATTCATAAAGTACATAGAACAACCTCCGGGACCTCCCTGGGCTCACCACCCCGCTTCCACCACTGTGGCTGATCTGCTGTTCTTTCTCGTTTACCCCCGCCCCGCACTGGTTTTCTTTTTCGGCTGGACAGTGTTAAACTAAACCTTAGGAAATACAATGTTACCTCCAAGAATACTTCCGCGTGAATCCTTTCTAGAAAAGTATACACACAATGCTATTATAGCCAAGGAAACTAGCAGTAATTCTTTAATATCGTCTACTCTCTTCTCTAGCAGGAGGGTTGGGGGCTAGAAGCCAGGTCTTCCACTTCTCAAGACAAGTGTTTGTTGTTTTTCCACTGAGGGCTAAGCAGCTGTATCTGTTACAGGTGAGTAACAGGACTCATGCAGTTGACTGTCCAAGGAGTTCGTATTATTCAGTTGTTCCTGCTTCTCTGAATTGTCTCCACTCCCCCTCCCCCAACCTGGTGAAAAGCACACGGCATGAAAGTCAGCATTTTAATGATTTTTACGTGTTATAGTTCAGTAGTGTTGAGCGTCGTCACGCTGTTGTGAAACAGGTCTCCAGAGCTTTTTTATCTTGCAAATCTGAAACTCTATACCCATTAAACAATAGCTCCCCCTTTCTCCTTCCCTCAGCTCCTAATAACCACCATTTTACATTCTTTTCTTAAAAAAAATATGTATTTTTATTGATTTCAGAGAGAGAGAGAGAGAGAGAGAGAGAGAGAGAGAAACATCGATGATAAGAGAGCATCATGGACTAGCTGCCTCCTGCAAGTCCCCCACTGGGGATGGAGCCCACAACCCAGGCATGTGCCCTTGGCCGGAATTGAACCTGGGACCTTTCCGTTCACAGGCCGACGCTTCTTCCACTGAGCCAAACCAGCTAGGGCACCACCATTTTACATTCTGATGAATTTGACTCCTCTGGGTACCATATAGAAGTGGAATCATGCATTGTTTATTTGTGATGGCTTATTTCACTTAACATCATGTCCTCAGTGTTCATCCATGTTGTAGCATGTGACAAGACTACCTTTCTAGGGCTGAATAATATTTCTTTGTATATATCACATTTTGTTTATCCATTCATCCGTGGACATTAGGGTTGCTTCCGCTGTTTTTGTTTTTGTTTTTGTTTGGTTTTTGTCTACTGTGAATAATGCTGCTGGGAACATGGGAGCGCAAGTATCTTTTCAAGACCCTGTTTTCTATTCTTGTGGAAAAATACCCAGGAGTCGGATTGCTGGATTATATAGTAGTTCTGGTTTTTCATTTTTTGAGGAACCTCCATACTGTTTTCCATAGTTGAACCATTTAATAACCCCACCACCAGTACACAAAGTGTCTGACTTCTCTCCATTTTCACAGAACTAGTCATTGTTTTGTTAGTAGTGTGAGGTGAAAACTTACTGTGATTTCGATTTGCATTCCTCTGATGGTTAGTGGTGTTGAGCTTCTTTTGATGTTTTCGATCAATTGTATATCATACTTTGGAGAAATGTCTATTTAAGTCTTTCCCCCATTTCAAAATCAGGTTATTTGACTTTTTGTTGTTGTGGAGTTGTAAGAGTTCTTTTTCTTTTTTTTTTTTTCTTTCTTTTTTTTTTTTAATTATATATTTTATTGATTTTTTACAGAGAGGATGGAGAGGGATAGAGAGCTAGAAACATTGATGAGAGAGAAACATCGACCAGCTGCCTCCTGCACACCCTCCACCGGGGATGCGCCCGCAACCAAGGTACATGCCCTTGACCGGAATCGAACCTGGGACCCTTCAGTCCAGAGGCCGACGCTCTATCCACTGAGCCAAACCGGTCTCGGCAAGAGTTCTTTTTCTATTCTGTATATTAACCCCTTACCAGATAGGTGATTTGCAAATACATATTTTTTTTTATTAAGGTATTATATATGTACATATCTTACCATTGCTCTCCCCCCCACTCCCATACATGCCCTCCCTCCCCAGAGTTTTGCATCCATTGGTTGTGCTTATACTTATACGCATGCATACAAGTCCTTCGGTTAATCTCTTATCTCCCCCATTTCTCCCTCCCCTTCCCGCTGTTATTTGACAGTCTGTTGCTTTACTGTCTCTGTATCCTTTTGTTCATCGGTTTATAATGTTCCTTATTTTCCGTAAATGAGAACATGTGGTGCTTGATTCGCAAATATTTTCTCTCGTCCACAGACCGTCCTTGCCCTCTGTTGCCCTTCATGTGCAGGAGTTTTTAAGGGTGCCCCGTATGTCTTTTTTGCTTTTACTGCCTGCGCTTTTGTCGTCGCGTACTCCAGCAGTCATCGCCAAGTCCATCAGGAAGCTTATGATCCGTTTTTATATCTGATGTAAGATAAGGGTCCAGCTTCACTCTTCCGCACGCGGGTATCCAGTTTTCCCGGCACCATTTGTGGAAGAGATTGTCCTTTTCCCATTGAATGATCTTGGCAACTTGTGGAAGATCATTTGAGAAATTCTTTATATTTAATTTTTTAATTTAAAAATAAAAAATAAAAATTATACACTTTTTTTTCTGAGATGAGGGGGCAGAATTAAGTCTGCAAATGTCTGAGTCCTAGAGGATCGGGAACTGGTCGCAACTGGACCCATTTTTCCTCCATCTGTCATTTCCCTTCCTCTTCCATCGTCATTTATACTCTTTACCCACAGTCCTTTGGGATGCTCAACAAAAATCTTTGCAGAGTAAGACAGACATAAATTAGTAAATGATGCTGAAACCGGTTTGGCTCAGTGGATAGAGCGTCGGCCTGCGGACTGAGAGGTCCCAGGTTCGATTCCGGTCAAGGGCATGTACCTTGGTTGCGGGCATGTCCCCAGTGGGGGGGTGTGCAAGAGGCAGCTGATCGATGATTCTCTCTCATCGATGTTTCTAGCTCTCTATCCCTCTCCCTCTCTGTAAAGAATAAATAAAATATATATATTTTAAAAAGAAATACTCTTAAAAAATAAAGTGTAATTCATTATTAAAAATTTAGTAAATGAAATGAACAAAAATAGAATGTAGCAGCTCATCTACAAATTTTCCACATCCATATAGATTTTCACCATTCCCTGTGGTGGTTTTGCGTTTCTAGCCTGCCTTATTTCCATGACATTTCATGTGTGAAAGATACATAGATCTGAAGTAATTCAAGCTTGTGTTCTAGTCATCTGAAACATTCCTCCTCTTTCTCTTTGTTCTGTGAACTAAAGGGTCTGGGAAGCCCCTGGTGGATAAAGACTCATCCACCCCCGTCTTCTCCCCTTAATCCCTCTCCTGTCAGCCCTAGGTGCTAGCAGCCTAGGAGGCTTTGGGCTCTGTCACCTTACAAGCTGAACAGTTCACGTCAGGAATCCTGTAGGCTTTTGGGTCTGTACGGTGAATTGAAAGAGTTTAGGGGGTGGAGATCCATCGAGTAAGTTAGGGAGGGACTTGAGAACACACCTTCCCATAATCGGCATGACCCACAACCCGTGATGTCACAGAGCGCCTTTCATTTCTTCATTCTAGTTGAGGAACGTGCACAAGTAATGCAAATAACAGTAGTGCTATTCCCGAGGGTTAGGAAACTTGGGGAATGTCCACATTACTTGATGGTGTAAATGTCAGTGTTCTGTTTAATGGCTGGTTTGTTTTTAATGCTCGTGTACTACTGAAATCATCTAAACTCAACAAATAACTTAAAAAATGTTATGTCGGACAGTATTAAGTCCCTGATGTGTGTATTTTGTTGCTGCTGCCGTGCTGCTGTTTTCACCTCCAGTAATAAAGGCATTATGTCCATGAGGGACCCAGGAAGATGTGGGCGTGGCCTTGCTTGGGATTGATTTTACTTCCCGTGTTTTCTATGGTCTCATGCACTGTAAGGACTACTGATGCTACCACTGATGCTATTTCACATGCGCGTGTGAAATAAAACTGGCCCCTCCGCACGTTGTCCCGGTGCCAATTGATTTAGGAGGGGTGGGACTTGCACACAGGGCAAATTTTACGTTCATTTGGGGGGAATAGACTCTGCATTCCTCCCCCACGTTTCTTGGCCTCCTCCTGTTGGAGGAGCCACAGTGCACAGACACTAAGAACGCTGACCCCTCTCTAATGTCCTTAAAGGCCGTTCGGGAGCCATGGAGTGGCTTTCCCCTGGTAACCGTGACCGTGACAGTCACCGATTAGAAGCTGTCTCTTAGGAGGGGCTGCTTCTATGACTCTCCCCATCTATCTTCTCTGTCTGCTTTTCTTTTTTCTTTTTTTCTTTCCTTTGTTTGTTAATCCTCATCCAAGGATATTTTTCCATTGGTTTTTAGACAGTGGAAAAGAAGAGGAAAGTCAGAGAAAGAGAAAAACATCTATGTGTGTGTGTGTGAGAGAGAGAGAGAGAGACATCCATTGATGGCCTCCTGCACGTGCCCCGCCCGAGATTGAGCCTGCCACCTAGACAAGTGCCCTTGACAGGGAATCGAACCTGTGACCCTTTGGTCCTCAGGACGACACTATCCCTATAGCCACACTGGCAAGGACTCGGCCTGCTTTTCTTTTCTTTTTTAATATATTTTATTGATTTTTCACAGAGAGGAAGGAAGAGGGATAGAGAGTTAGAAACATCGATGAGAGAGATACATCGACCAGCTGGCTCCTGCACACCCCCCACTGGGGATGTGCCCGCAACCAAGGTACATGCCCTTGACCGGAATCGAACCCAGGCTCTATTCACTGAGCCAAACCGGTTTTGGCTCGGCCTGCTTTTCTAAGCTCTAGTTCCAGAGACTTGTCTCTGCTTCCCAGGTCCAAATAGCATGTTTATTGATAGTTTTGACAAGCTTAAAACATGAGCCACAAACCA